>CM050655.1:34209803-34918970 GCA_027574665.1 Rhynochetos jubatus | reverse complement strand
CATCGGAAGAAAATAAGTGTGAAGCAGGCCTTGTAAACAATAATTAATCCTTGCGCGACCGATTGACCCAGAGAGGGGTCAGATTAAAATGATGTGGTTGTCCCTGATTTAAAACCTTCCGAGGAGGTAAAATTACGGAAAGCAAAGTTGGAAGGGCTTTAATGTAACATGAATCTGGCTCTAGTTTGACAGTCCTGTTAATAAGATTTGTCCCGCTTTCTTTCTGTCGGGGCTACCAGAAAAGTGAGGTTTCTGAGGGCTGTTTGGTGCCTTGTTTTGCTTTGTTTGGATTTTTTTTCCCCCCTCCTTCTTCTCCTGTTTGCCAAAACCCCAAAGCGGCGGCGGCGATGCTTTCCCCGGGATGCTGGGTGGGCTGGATATGTCCCCAGATTCACGGTGGGCAGTCAGCCAGCTCGGGGGCAGCGCTGCCTATGCCCAGAAAACTCCTGCCTGCTTTTTTTTTTTTCGCATAGGAAACTTGTTGTATAAATAATAATAATAATAATAATAATAATAATAATAATAATGAAGGTTTATATTTTTGGGGGGGAGGGAGAGGGGTGGCGAGGGGTGTGTGGAGGCTTCCAGCAAGCCCTAACCCGGAGCCCAGGGGGAACAAAGAGTAGCCCTGCACTCCAGGCACAAAGTCCGGCCTGGAGGATCTCTCCCCAGCATCCCAGAGGGGCCCTGGGTGATGTGCCGCAGTGTCGTACTGTCAGTGCAACATATTTAAGTCCATTTCTAAACGGGCTGAGGGGATTATTTCCAGAGCCCTGGGCCCCCATCGCCCCCTCCTTCCTTCTCTGCTGGGGTTTTGGTTTATTTCCCCCCCCCCCCCCCCCCCCCCCTTCCTTGGGTGTAGTAGCCAGGTGCTGTGCCACAGTCTCAAGGACCCTGCTCCGTCTCGACTCGGGTCTCGGTCTTGCAGGAGCTGGCGGCGGCTCGTTCCCTCGGAAAAATTATTAAAAAAAAAAAAGAAGGAAAAAAAAAGCTAGGAGGGTTGCCTGGGTGTAAAGCTGACTGCGCCTTTCTTTGCCAGATGCCAAAGGTTCAATCAGAGAGATTATTCTGCCTAAGGGGCTTGATCTGGACCGTCCCAAGCGGACCCGCACCTCCTTCACGGCCGAGCAGCTCTACCGCCTGGAGATGGAGTTCCAGCGCTGCCAGTACGTCGTGGGGCGGGAGCGCACCGAGCTCGCCCGCCAGCTCAATCTCTCCGAGACTCAGGTAGCCCCCGAGGGACGGGGAGCACCGGCTGCCCTGCCCTGCGTTCCTCCGCGGGACCACCCCCCCCTTCCCCGGTCCGGGCATCTCCGCTGTGCGCCGGACCCCACGGGTGGGCCGGTCCCGCGGCCCTGCGCGCCTCTTGCGCGCCACCGCGCAGGCCCCGGGAGATGTCGGGTAGGGGCGCGGGCCCGCTGAAGGGGCAGAGGCCGCTCCCGAGGTGCCCACGCGTGTCCGGTCGGGGAGGGGGGCCGTTGCCCGGTGAGGGACCATGCGCGGCCTGGGCATGGGGAGCTCCGTCGAGGCGGGGCTGTTGGCCATGAGGGGAGCCCCGCGGCCTTTGCGTGTCCCCGTACCCACGGGCGTGGGTCTGCACGGGAAGGGGCGGCCCGGCCCGAGGGCTCGGCGGGAGCTTGGCCGTGAAGCCAAACCCCTTCCCGTGCCGGGACGCGGCCCCCCCACCACCGCCGGCCGGTGGGGAGCCGCCCTGGCCCCGCCGGGGCTCGGTGGCCCCGGCTCCGCGGTGCCGGCTGCCCCCCGGGCGCGGAGATGCGCTGGCTCGGCCGGGGGAGAAGCGAGGAGAGGCCGGGCCGCTCCCAGCCCGCAGCAAGCCGAAAATAGCTGCTAAAACCCGGGGGCGGGGTGTTGGCACCTTCCCCGGGGGCTGCTGCATTAGGGACGTTGGGTCTGAGCGCTCTGTCCTGGGTACAAGGGATCCGGAGACGGGACCCCAGTTTGGGCCGTATTTTGAGTCCTTGGTTTTCCAAGGGGGACAATCGCCCCTCCATCCTGCGGCCGTGGGCCGGGGGCGGTCAGGCGGCGTAAAAACTATGCGGGAGTGAGGAGAAGCATCTAAAATGACCCAACTTCTGAGGGCCGGTTCCATCTTTCTGGAGAATATCATAGGACAATAAATTCCCCTGACAAGCTAATTAGCTTTTTTCCCCCCTTCCTCTGCCGGATAGGAGCGACAAGTTCAATCGCTCGTAGGTTACAGGAATCGCCATGGGTGTTTTTTCTTTTCTTATCTTGAGGGGCTTCCAGGATTCCTTTTTAAAGTGAAATATTGTTTAAAATGGGTGAGGAGGGGAGACAGACGGTCCAGGCCGGGGGATGGGGGAAGAAGCGCAGAGCTGCTGTGGCACCCAGGAGAGGCGGCTGGACCCGCGCGGGCAGCGCGGTGGCGGGCAGGGTCCAGCCGCGGTGCGCGGTCCTGGGGCCTGCCCGGGGCTTAGAATAAAGTGCTGGGGTCCGGCTCCCAGGGAACTGCCGGTTCCCGGTAAAATAGGATAAAGTGAGACGGATCGGGTTAAAGATAAAGAAGAGCTAAGGGCTCGCGGATTGCCCCTTTCCCCCGGGCGCAGCCCGAAGCGGGGAGCGCACAGGTTGGGGCGGGGTGGGGGGGTGTTGCTCTGTCCGTTTTTAAACCGCTCCCCGTTGACAAGTGCCTGGCTGGAGCCCCCTCCCCCGCAGCCTCCCCCCACCCCCTCCCGGCCCCGCGGAGCCGTGCGCGGGGTTGTCCGTCCGTGCCGTGTCCCCCCTACCCCCGGCTGACCCTGCCTCTCTCCCCGGCCTGCAGGTCAAGGTCTGGTTCCAGAACCGGCGCACCAAGCAGAAAAAGGACCAGGGCAAGGACTCCGAGCTGCGGTCGGTGGTGTCCGAGACCGCCGCCACCTGCAGCGTCCTGCGGCTGTTGGAACAAGGCCGGCTGCTCTCCCCGCCGGGGCTGCCCGGCCTCCTGCCGCCCTGCGCCACCGGAACCCTGGGCTCGGCGCTGCGCGGACCCGGCCTGGCAGCGGGCAGCGGCAGCGCGGCGGCGGCGGCGGCGGCTCCCACCGGCGGCTCCCCGCACCCGCCGGCCGCCAGCAGCGCGGCCGGGCCACCCCCGCCGGCAACGCTGCACGGAGCGGCCGCCGCCGGGCACGGGCTGTTCGGGCTGCCGGTGCCCGCGTTGCTGGGCTCGGTGGCCGGGCGGCTGTCCTCCGCGCCGCTGGCCGTGGCCGGCTCGCTGGCGGGCAACTTGCAGGAACTGTCGGCCCGCTACCTGAGCTCGTCCGCCTTCGAGCCCTACTCCCGGACCAACAATAAAGAAAGCGCTGAGAAAAAAGCACTGGACTGACTCTAAGTAACTTCCCCGTATTTATATTTATAGTCTCTATTTGTGGCGGTATTTATGGGACGGGCGGCGCGGCGGCCCGCCGGCAGCCCCCTCCCTCGCCGCCGCCGCCGCCTCCAAGCCCCGCGGCGCGGTTCCCTCCGCGGGCCGGGGCGGAGCGGGGACCGGGGCGGAGCGGGGACCCGGCGCTCCGCGGGGCGAGGCGAGGCGGCGGCCGGGGCCGGGGCGCGGCGATGGTTGCGTGGGGGGGGGGGGTGGGGGGGGTGCTGCGGGAGCAATGCCGGGAACCCTGCGTTAGCAGCGCAGCCCCCGCGGCTCTCCCTGCCCCGCCGGCCCGGGGGGTCCGTCTGTCCGTTCGGGGGGGAGGGGGGTTGTCTGTCTGTTCGTTTGCTTTGACAGCGTTAGAAGAGGGAGAGCGGACGGGGTGCGGTTTGGCCGGGCTCTTCCCGACGGCTTTAGCCAATGCCAAGCGAGGGAGAAGGATTTCGGAGAGAGGAAGAATGGAGCTGCCAGGTGATGCCGGGGTATTTTTTCGGCCTCCGACACCTCCCCGACTTCAGTGACTCCTAAGCACAAAGGTTTGGGGGCTCCACCTGTGGCTTCCGTTTCACCCACACCCACTGCACGACAGTCCCGGGGTAACGTCCTTGCCGTTTGCCCTTGGTACCAGCCAGGAAAACGTCCAGCAACTTTTCTTTTTCACGATAAATCTTGAGTCTGGGAAGGGCCGGAGCCAACTGGCTCTAAAACACACGCGGGAAGCGGGGAGACAGAACCCAGTGGCTGCAGAGATTTTGAGTAAAACTGTCTCTCCCTTCGAGATAATACAACGCCCCTTTTTTTTTTTTTTTTTTGTTATTGCATTCCCACGGGCCAGTCCTGCCGACCTTATCTGCAAAGGCAAACCTGCAGATAAATAGTGGAAGTCGCGACTCGATTTGCATCCACATCTGTTGCGATGGTAATTTTCCTTTTCTTTTTTTTTTTAATTTGATTTTTCCAAATAATTTCTATGTGCATCTAAATAAAAAAAAAATCTTTGCCTTCCTTCCTCCTAAAATAACCCTCTCGTATATCGCTCACACTTCCTTTAAAACGAACGTAAGATATAAAAAGCGTATCTTTTGTTGTTATTTTTGTACTTTAAAATACATCTATGTAACAATCTTATTTTTTTTTCTTCATAATTCTTACTGCTATTTTCTCCACAAACATATGTATTTCATCTTCTAGTATTCCAGATCGAATATTTCCTGTTCAATTGCGGTACTTGAATTTGCCAGAAAAGGGATGCTGTACTTAGCTAGTTCTTTGGAAAAGAAAAAAAAATATTTCTTTATTTTGGTTTTAAGTTTCTTTTCTTTCTTTAAACTTTAACACATGGCGTTTACAAACTGTATAAATACGTGCCACCAAATTGTAACCAAAAAAAAAAAAAAATTTACAAAAAGTGGAATGGTTGCTGTAGTATATAGAATTAATTATAGACCAGAACTGGACAGAAGGAGCTGGACAGAAAAAAAAAATAGTAATTTTATTGTAAATTATTTACGTCTGAAGTTTCTAGGCAACTAGTCGGAAAAAATAATGAATGAACCGAGCGCTGAGCCCTTGCTACTAACTTTTGTTCTGAATGTTTTGGATATTTGGATGTTTTGTATTTATGTGGTGAGAGTGAAATATATTATATCTATATGATGACGGAATTAGGTGTATTTTCGTCTTATATTCGTAGCACCCGATTCACCTAACACGTGAGCTGCCAAAAAAGAAGCAATAATCCCGTCCCTACGTAACCTTCCTTTTTCAAACTGATTTTTAATTTTTTAATTTTTAATTTTGAAGTGGGGGTTTGCGAAGATCATTTTGTGGAGCGGTTTCTCTTCTTCCTGGGGCAGTTTGGGGCATTCCCGGTCCCCTCCCCGGCTCCGACCCCAGCCCTCGCAGCATTCCCCCGGCCCAGCGGGCCCGATCCCTTGGCCGTGGCGGCGCGGCGCAGCCCCTCCGTGGGGAGTGAGCCGGGTGTCCGGCCAGCCCGGTGCCACGGCCAGGCTCTGCTCCCCTTCTCCTGCCTGTGGCGGTGCCGGGCCTGGCAGGTGCTGACGGATGCACACACATGTGTGCCTATCTTTATAGATCTAGATAAGCCACATAAATATATGTGCACATATATGAATATACATACATGCTTGTGTGCATAAATATGTGCATTTATAAGTGTTTTCCAAGCAGCTCGTGTTTCCATCCTCTCTGGCAGCCCAGCCTCAAGATTTCTTTGCCGGGAAGCTGGTGCGGGGCAGAGCCCACGTTTTTAGGGAACCCCCTTCCCCCCGCCCCAGGCCTCAGCTCCTCCAGGGATACAGTGAGGGGTCAAACGGCGGCTCCCCAGGCCAAGCCGGCTCCCCCTGGCCACCGGTCCCTGGCACTGGGCTTGCTGTGAGCCTGTCCCAGCCAGGGCAGGCACTCTGCTGAAGATTAAGAGGGAAGGATGTGGTGGTGATGGTGATTTGGGGTTTTTCTGTTTATTTTTTTAAGTATGTAGAAATGCTCTGGGGAAGGGCAACCTTAGTTGAAGGAGGGGATTGCTGGTGACATTTGAAGTGGTGACACTGAAGCTGCTGGTCAAGACTGAAAAACTTCAAGGGGAAGGGAAGCACTGTCAAGAAGAAAAGAGCTGAGTGTGGCAAAACAGATCTGCCAGGGAGATGCTGGGGGAGAGGACAGTTTTTGGTTACTGCCTTGGCTGCATGGACTGCACAGCATTGCCCGCAGCCCCGGACAAAAAGAGGAGCCCTGGCCTGGGTTGCCTTTGCTGAGGAGGCAGTCGCCATCGCCCAAACCTTCCCCGGGCTCCCCTGCCCCGCATGAGGCTGTACATAATGAATTTGCCCTGTCCCACAGGGACCTCTCTGCTGTTGAGACGGGGCTGCTTCATTGCCCAAATCTGCTGCTGCGCTCTGACCTACGGGAACACGAATGTGTCCTACCAGAGCTGCCTCAGATGCCTTCATCTAAAAAGAGGATTTCTCTGCTATTCTATTTTTTCAGCTGGAGCAGTAGGAAGGTTCCTGCCCCTCACACAGGCACCATGAGGCTCCTTTTCCTTGGTAGCTGGGACCTGCAATCCCAGGGCTGGAGCTATGGTTAGTGTAAGCTCTCTGCTCCTCAGCTAAGGCAGTTTAAACCAGTGTCAAACTGAACTGCCTGCACTAAAGAAGAAATCCTTATTTTGCAGCCCTCCTCTGTAGAAAAGCTAGACATTTTTCTTCCTGTTATTATTAGGTATTTCTATTTCCAAATAACGATGTGCCCTGAGGTGTGAAGGAATCTTGTCTAAGCATTCAAGTAAAATAAATATTTCAAGACATTATTAGGGCTTTTTTCTGTCTCCTTCAAATTCCACCTGTCCCACTGCAGTACCAGAACCTGTTACTGGACTGGAGGTAGAGCAAAAACCAGAGCCTCTCCAGTCCCACGTAGGGTTATCACAGTCCTGTTTCAGTCTCTGCTCGTGACTTGGGTCACAGCTTTGGACCCCAACAGGGATGGGGGCAATTTGTTATTTCCTTTGAAACTTCCAGCATTTCAAATGCATGGGGTTCCTGGGTGCCTAAATCCCCTCCTCGCTGCAGGAGAGACAAACGAAATCATGTTCATCTGGTATCTGTAAAAAGGGGGGAGGGAATGCCACCTGTAGCTGTGTCTCTGCGTAGGACGAGTTAAAAATCATGGATATGCACATCCATATATACAGCGAGCCTGAATCAAAAAAATGCTTAGAAATCACAGTCCCATTTCTTTTTTAATTTTGCCAACTACACCAAAGCTGTTCTGAAGCTGCGTGCTGCCCAGAGACACTGCTTGCTTGTTTTTATTGAAATGCGGAATTTCATTCTACTGGAGTAATAAACACAAACCACCTTCCTGTAGCTACTGGCTGCTGGAAGGTTTTGTTGCATCTCACACGGTATCATTATTTCTACCCATCACTGTGGCATCTGAGCTCAAATTGAGGAATATTGGGCTCACGCAGAGGGAGCATGTGTGAGTGTGAGGGGCGGGAATATTTATTAGGAAAGCAAATAAACAAAATAGAAATCTATCTTTGGCATGATTTTTTAAAGGAAAACATGAAAGTATTTCTGTGACAGGCAGACTTCTTCAGACTTTCCTTTAGCAGCAGCTACCCATAGCGCTTAGGGTGAGCAAGCAATAACAAAGACCGAGGGCAGCGTGGGTTATTTCGGTTTGTTCAGCTGAACCCAAGGAATGTTTTCACAGGTACATGGACAGAGTGCCTGTTCCTCTGGCTCTCAGGAAGGCAAAACTCCCAGGATCAGCTCCAGAGCAGCCAGGGTGAACCCAAAACAATGTTAGCCAGGTCCATGTAGGGAAAAGAGGAATTAGTCTATTTAGAGGATTTTTTCAAAAGCATTTGCCCACCCACTTAACATAGGCCCTGCTTTATTTGCTGCTCCTCCATATCCCTCATGCCAGGGATTAGTGCAGCCTCTGACCACTTTGTCTCCATTTGCAACCCTGTCATCAGCCCAAGATACATGACCCTGTGACATGTAAAAAAGCACACGAGGTCCCTGATTAACTTTGGAGTATTTTATTTCTTTAGAGAAAAGAAGAACACTTCAAAAGAATAACTCTTGAACAGAATCAAGTCACAGTCACTGTCAAGTGTTTAACAAAATTACCAGGGAAGCTAAAGTGAAATCCATCGATGTGATGCTGTCTGTGTAGCAGCTGTAACACAAACTGTGACCCCAGACCATAGCCGTGGTCCAGAGTGCTGGCTGGCAGGAGCCGACAGGAAACGTTTCTGACTCAGATGTAAGAACTCTCTAATAAGCAGTTTACTTCTCACCTTGCTGCTCCTAATAATTGCTGAGAAGCTTAAGCACAGTGTTTATTATCTTTCTGCACGTAGTTGTTACTGTTAATGCTGTTCTTCATATCTATGTAACCGACTGGTTCTAATTTGAATGTTGTCTTAAATTTTTCTAGTGGAGTGAGTTTCACAGTCAATCATATATAGAACAGAAATTTTTACATTTTGCATATTTATTTTCTACTTTTTATCACCATGAATAGTCCCAATTTCTGTCATTAGAAGCAGCAGAACAGACGTTCCCAAGCAACCTTTCGCAATCATGTCCTTTTTAATTCTCTTTTACCATGTTACCTCTTCTTCATCTCCTTTCTACATAAACAATCAAAATCCTTTCAACTTCTTATCATACACAGTTCTTGCAAACTGCACTTAATATAACTGTTTGCCGAGAGGCGCTGCCTTTTCTTTCTTATTCTCCCTGTGAAAAAACATAGTAATGAATTCCCAGAGCCTTTTTCTCTCCAGCTATCTGCAGCCCATTCTTCTGTTTGCTCTCCCTGCTGTGAGCAAAGATGAAAACGTCGCACCGGTACAGATTCACCCGGAATACAACCCTTTACCTGACACGTGGTGTTACAGCCAACGCAGGAAGACTGGATCACAGGCCTCATCTGCTGAGTTGCCGCAGCCTGGGCGAGCAAAATGCGATTTCTATCTTTCCACTGAAGCAGCCAGCCAAGGAAACAGATGTAGCAGAGGACAAAGAATGCAGCCCAATCCACACAAGTCTTGTCCAAAATGTTTGTTGCATAACAGTGTACATCTACCCGGTAGAAACCTCTTCTCGCAGCCCAGCGGCACGTCACGGAAGGTGAACGAAAACCAGACTGTGATGCTGATGGAAAACCAAAGGGAAAATTAATTTTAAATTCTGTCCAACAAGACAAGAAAATGAATGCCAACATGAATTTGAATTGCTTCTAAGGCGGCTATCCCTTACACACTCAGTGATTCTCTCTGTATTAGCCTGCCTGAACAGGGATCAATCTGGAGAAGATTTTTCAAGGGAAACCTCATGGAGTTCTCGTCCTTTTAAACTCCCTTCCACAATTTTGTTTGTCTTATTTAGTGCATGGAAAAGACAGGGGGGTAGAGGGAAGCTCACGGTGGCAAGCATCAAGTTGGCAAGTCAGAAGCTGTTGCTTCTGGGTTTCAAACTGGACATCTGGAAGGAAGCCAGCCAGAACAGAGAGAGGGAGAGATGAGGAAGGTTACTGATACCACCTCTGGGGAAAAGGTAGAAGATAACCATATGAAAGATCAAACAAAAGAAGACCTGACCCTGGCTAAAAAACCAAAGTCAGAGGCAGAAGCAGGTGTGTGTGCAGAAGTGTGGAAGGATGTCCTCATGGCTTAGCCCTTAGCCTGAAACTAAGAACAGGAGACTAGTCTTTGCTTCTATCACAATTTCTGTATCATCTTAAAAGCAGTAAGTCATTGGTCAACAAGTTTCTTGCTGTTCTTCCTCTGAAATGGGAACACTGATGCTCATCTAATCCTACGTAGAAGGAGGTATCAGTGTATATTCTTGCTTCAATAAAGGTGAGGCAAAATTGTGACCAAAATTTTCAGAATCACCATAACCAACTCCAATTTACTGTTAGCAGTCATCCTCTCTCATTAGCCCCGATCTTTCTTCCTTTCCCTCTTTTCCTGTCTGGTCTCTTTAGTTTAAATCTCTAAATTGTGCCTATCACTAGATGGTGATCATCTGTTGAAGGCCTCTAAATGATTTCATAAACCAGATCCTAAATGGAAATCAGAAGTTGGCAGGAGAATGAAGTGTCTGATGCTGTAAAGAGCTAAGGGGGGATAAATAGGCAATCCAAGGCATCCTGAGTGCACACTCCAAGATAATCTCTACACTTCTCTGGACACAGCATTGCACACATTCTCAACATCAGCTGATTACTGAGATGAATTAGTAAATAAGAACCCATTTCATCAGGTGTTGAGGGGGATTTTAATTGTGCTCAAGCTCCAAATGTGAAACTTTATACCAAGGCCACAGCTGTTAAAACAACAGAGCCTTATGGAAATGGTCTTGGATTACTGGCCCCATGGAGTGAAACATTTTTAATGAAAGGGATTATGCTTATTATTTCTTAGTGCATTGTGTCTTCTTAGATATTCTTACCGCCATTATTATTATTTACCAAGAGAACTGATATTTACCCCCAGTTAAACGTGTTTGCATGCATATTTAATACTTCCTTCCATTGGCATAGTTCTAATATGGTCTTGGGGAAAATAGTGTGAGATACATGGATTGGTTGCCCTTTGTTAAGTCTAAGATCATAAGAAACTTGATGTGCTTGCTTCTCTTCCACTTGCCAATTCTCCTATTGACTTGATCAAATCAAATCCCTTGTCACATAGAGTTTAAATGGTGTTTTGTGAGATGACCTCCGTAGATAATATTGACACTTACTGCCTTCAGTCTCAGTATAAGCTATTGGTGTTCAGCATAACTTTTCTTTATCATTAGAACAGCCAAGTGGAGACTGGATTAATGGGAAAATACTTGAGGAGACTGGATTAATGGGAAAATTATGAAACTCAATGAATATAGTATTTATTATAAATCTATTTTAAAAATAAAGTAAGGAAGAAATACTTTCATTCTGATGGAAGATATCCAAATCCTGCTCCCAGAATATATCTCTAGAAACCTCTTCCTGAGGGTAGGAGTTTTGAGTATGTATTTACCTATTGTGGGCCCTGGGGGACAGTGAGAACTGTTTCTGTGATGGGATGGTGTTACTGTCTCAAAGTCCCTTCGTGAGCCAAACCTCACATCCATACTATAATTAGTATGAAACCTAAGGTTTGAGCTTTATCTCCATCTTGTTATCTGTAACTAGGACAAATCTTCTAATGTTCTAGCTAAATTTTTGTGTGGTGTTGGTGGTGAGACACATGAATCTAAGTGGAAAGATAACAATACAAGTCTCCAGAGCACCAGCTCAGCCAATGAGGCCTCAAAGCATAACAATTTCAGACAAAGGCTATTGTCTTTTCCTGCAAGCGTGCCCTGAGCAGTGGTGATGCTACAAAGCCAAACTAATAGCAGTATCCATGCAATTCCTAGGATACCTTTTTGTATAACTGCTAATGTTCAGAGAGAAACCCACTCCAAGTGCAAGCCCAGTAGGATACTGTGGCTCCTCACCTCGCCTTCCTCCACAGAGTGTCTGATGAAGGCAGAGGCTTTTCTTTAGCCACAGCAGAAAGCTGGCAAGGTGTCCGTGGCCTGCCAGCTCTGCCAGGCGCCGGCACAGCAGGACCACCACCGGCACAAACCCTCCCATTTTCTCACTGGGAGAACCCCCCCCGACAGGGACCCTCGCCACGCCACGCCACCCCACGCCACGCGAGGGTCCGTCTGCGGAGCCGTGTGCGACGCGGGCGCTTCCCGTGCCGGCGGGAGCGGGGCCGCTCAGCACCGCGGACAGCGGCGGCCCCACGGACTCGCGGGGCGGGAGCTGCCGCGGCCGCGCAGCGCGGACGCTCAGCAGGGCGGGCCCGGGCCGCGGTTGAGGAGACCCCGGGGGTGCTGGGGGCAGGGGGAGCGCCGGGAGGATGTGAGGATGGGCTGTGGCAGGTATGAGCAGGCCGCCGTCGCTCTGTGGGCCGGGGCACGCGGGTGGGTACGCCTTGCTGGGGTAAACACCGGCACACAAAGGACTTCGGTTGAATTGATTTGAAGGCACCTCAAAATGCATTTGTAATGGCAAAGTAGCTCTTGATAAAACTGGAGTCAGAGGTCGGGGTCGAGATATCTGATGAATCTCTTTAATAAGGGAAGAGAATTTAGCAAAGACAAAACTGTTTCAGCTGGCAGCCCCTGTAGCTGCAACACCCGTCTGTTCCACACTGCACACCTCCGTCAGGCTGGGCAGCCAGCGTAACTCAGCCCTACTACTCTAACCGTATTACCACGCTTCCTAGCCCCCAGGTAAGCCAGATGTACATGAAACACAGTTTTGTCCTAACAGAGTCAACAGGAGCAAGCTCATGACCTTGACATCACTTAAAAGAGACTTCTGAGACCGATAGGCGACCAAGATACTTCCTTGGAAGCATTCGCTGCTCTTTCCAGATCTACAGTTGTGCATGTGGGAAACTTGTGCTAGAAAATATCACACGGTAACAGGTTCACGAGGGTCAGAACATGTAGATCTTGGTTGATAATCAAAGAGCTCCACTTCTAGCACTTTGTCCATTTGCTTTCTCTTTCCGTTCTGCTCCCACTCTTACTTAGTTCATACTGTAAGATTTGCAGGTAGAAACTCTCTCCTGCTATGCGTTTGCATAATTAGGCCAGTCAGTAAGCATTGCCTTAATATGAATAGCAATAATAAACAGCTTTTCAATCCTTGAGCATACAGTAAACGCTGAAAACTCTACAGCCAGAAGTTCAAGCCCTTTAATGATCTGTAATGCTAGTTTATATTAAAACCAAGACAAATGATAATTTGCTACCTGTTCATTTGGTTTCGCAGCGTAGAGAGCAGATACACCCCTTTCTAGCTGCATGTGGATACGCCACCACTATAAAACACCCTTGCTGACTCCTATGAGACTACATCAATGAAAAAAAGATTTACAGAGTTCACCTGTTTGAGAGCTTCAAAGGCATTTAATATCTGGCTGTATTTATGCATTTGCGTGCTTCTGTTAGGAAGAATCCTTGAAACAGCCTGTACCCCATAGCTAATTGCTGTGGATATGTGGGCAACACAGGAAAAAATGGCAGTGACAAGGTATATTTTGCCATGTCCATTTGTGCTGGCCAAAGCAGTGAGAACCTCACCAGCAGAGCTAATCCAGAGCGTATATTTCGATAACAAGGAAGGAACAAATGCATAAAGCGACCTCTCTCCCGAAAGCTGCATCAGCACAGAGGGGTCTCTGAGGAAATATTGCAGCCTAATTACACGGCTTCCTAAAGTGGAAGATGGGAAGATGGAAAATACTGGCTTTTTCAGATCAGGATCCTGAAATGGCTCTTGTGCAGTAAACTTGGGTGGAAAGCAGAGTCGTTTTTAACTTGGTTACACTGAATGTTATTGCTCAAGATTTAAAAGCAGAGAGTAAATAAAACCTTCAGCTTGAATTTTTATGGTATTTTCATGATGTACAATTAGATGTCCCATCGTGAATTCTTGACGTGTGAAGATCAAGTGGTCACAAGTACCAGGAAACAGAGAAAACATAATTCAACTTGGGTAAAATAAAATTCTCACATATGATCTACTTCCTGTCTATCAGCTTCAGATCGCCAGCGTGAGGGACTTCTGTACTTGCAGGGTATGATTTGGCAGGTGGTGGTAGGCAGCACAACGTGGGGGTTACCCAACTGTGTGTGGGTTAATATCAAATCTATTAACTCCAGGCGGCCTGGTTTGGGATACCAACCAAACCAGTTACTCGCCTTTTAATACAACTTTCAACAATGCTAGTAAGGAACACTTTTAGTCTTGATTAATGTAAGGGTTAATCTGCTGGTGAACTCCTAAAGTAATTTTCTACAACTGTCGAGTTCTGCACCACAAAACAGTGTAGGACTTGAATTCAGTTCTTGCCATAGCTAGAACGGTGTATTACGTATGGACCAATTTCTCTCTGTATTCAGGATTATTTTTGGCACAGAACTCAACAGGATTCAGTTGAGGTGTTGTGCTTTAGTTCGCACAAGAACAATGATTTTAAAAGTTGTAGGAGAAACTTCTGTTCTGGAGCAAACTGTTCTATAGCTGATTAACTAAAGGTCAGCTGAAACATCGGGCACTGCCTAAACCAGAATGCTCGCTGGACTGTCACTAGTTAATACAATACTACTTGGTCTATGTTACTATAGAATAAATATTCAGCTCTATGCATGTCTCAGCACAGAGTGCTTTGAGAGAGGGAGAGAGGGAATAGCACAGGCAGCACCACTTTTTCATGGGTTATCCTGCAAATAAACATATTACAAAGAGTCAGTATTTTCTGAAATGATGTAGAAAGAAGAAATATCCTTAACTGGAAGGAAATAACTTACCAACCTTATATGGGCTGTCAGTTTTTACAAGGAGAGGAAAATTTTATAAAGAGAAGTTTGGAAATCTCTCAGTGGAGAACTTCTAGCCTGTGTCACAGACATGCATTGGAGAAAGCTGAAGGGAAAGCATAAGATTTCAAAGCCTTTGAGTACAAATTACCATTCAGCTAGTACTTAATGCTGGAGCATGATCCTGTAGCCCCATTTACCACAAATTCTGGCTGACTGTATTTGGCAGTGTAAGGCCTTTGGGGTTAAGGTGCTCGGTTTCCAGTTTTGCCCTTTCGGTCTCAGAAGTAAGGAAGCATTTGAAACCTTGAGCTTCAAAAAGAATTTTAGAAATGCACAAGAGAGCCAACTTTTAAATGAACTGGAAAGATTTTATGAGGACAGAAGATCAACAAGTGACCAGGACTCCAACTGTGAAAGAAAATGTGAGAAACAGGCACCTCTTCTAGTGTGAAATTGGTCTAATTCTTGGGGCCTTTAGAGTGGCAGTATCAAACAACTGGCCAATATCGTGTACACTTTCTGCCATCCACATGGCATCAACTCCATTACCACATTCTGTGAAGCAGTCAAATTTGCCACAGGTTTGTTTAACCCCTCATTTGAAAGTGGAGATGGATTTTTTTTTTTCCCCTCACTGAGGGCTGAATGTGCCTTTCCTAACATACCTGGGAAGCCAGTCTTAGCATGCACCTCAGTGCTACACACAAATAACGCTGCAGGAAGAACTCCTACAGCCAGGAGCCATAGGAAGCAGGGCTGCAGGAGTACCTGATCTTAAAGGGGGCTTATAAAATGATGGGGACAGACTTTTTAGCAGGGTCTATAGTGATAGGACAAGGGATAATGGTTCTAAACTGAAAGAGGGAAGATTTAGACTAGGTATAAGGATTTTTTTTTACGATGAGGGTGGTGAAACACTGGGACAGGTTGCCCAGAGAGGTGGTAGATGCCCCATTCCCAGAAACATTCAAGGTCAGGCTGGATAGGGCTCTGAGAAACCTGATCTAGTTGAAGGTTTCCCTTCTTACTGCAGGGGGGTTGGACTAGATGGTCTTTAAAGGTCCCTTCCAACCCAAACCATTCTATGATTGATTCTGTGGTCACTGGGTGGTGGGTGCATCGGTGGGCAGGTGATGGGTAAACCCCCAGACTACAGCTGTATCTGGAAAAAAGCATCTACTTTGATAAAGGTCCAAACCAGCTAATTATAAGTTGCTGATCATCAACATGGGGCTTGCAAAAGGGGTGAAGGCTGGCACGCTGCTTTTGATATTTAGACATCAGATGTACTTGCTGGATTTCATTTACAATGAGATAATGTCTTTTTATGGTTTGGAGGATCTCTACGTATAACTAATGACATAAACTGGAGCTTTGGCAGACTCAGACGTGAACTATGCTTCACAGATCTGTCATGTCTTTTCATAGAAACATAGAATCATAGAACGGTTTGGGTTGGAAGGGACCTTAAAGATCATCTAGTGCCAACCCCCCTGCCATGGGCAGGGACACCCTCCACTAGATCAGGTTGCTCAAAGCCTCATCCAGCCTGGCCTTGGACACTTCCAGGGATGGGGCATCCACAGCTTCTCTGGACAACCTGTTCCAGTGCTTCACCACCCTCTCTGGGAATAATTTCTTCTTGATATCCAATCTAAATCTTCCCACTTTCAATTTAAACCCATTACCACTTGTCCTGGCACTACATCACTTTCATCCTGCCCTGCTTTTCACCGTTGTGGAGGAATAGGCGTCTGGTTGCTGGCTCTGCCAGCATTCT
The DNA here is from genome assembly GCA_027574665.1 of Rhynochetos jubatus. Classification (NCBI taxonomy): domain Eukaryota; kingdom Metazoa; phylum Chordata; class Aves; order Eurypygiformes; family Rhynochetidae; genus Rhynochetos; species Rhynochetos jubatus. Next base: position 34,902,889 of record CM050655.1, on the reverse strand, counting down.
CAGCCTGTGCTTGTGCTATCAAGACTTCAAACAAATCTGCTACTGCGAGACACTTTGGTAGGAAAAAGTGCAGTATGTAGAATAACTCTTCCTGGTCCCCGAGAAGCAACTCCAGCCCAACCACCTTTACTGTTTGAATGGCAGCACGCAAGAGGAGCATTTCAAGGCGAGTATGTGTGTGTGTGGTTGTGCGAGTGATTGTGTTCCTCTCTGGTGGGTAAGCCAGGTAAAACTGCTTCCTAGTAAACGTGGAAACAGAGACAGAAGGGTGTGATTCATTAAACCACTGATCTGATGCCCTTAACACAAATTCCTATCAGATCCCAGCTCACAAAGCAATATCGATCATCTTTCTAAAGGGAGGAATCTCCACGACAATATTGTTGAAGAAAGGAGGAACATTTTGTCGAGATGGTGTATTTCAAGTACAATAACCCTCCAAGGAGCATTCACTTTCAAATCAGTAATGCACAAGTATAGCTAACTCACAAAACAGCAGCTAGTTATATACGCAGATTTCAATGAGGCTTTTAGGAGAAACAATGGGGCTGTTTTTAAGGGTGGTTGCCCTGCTGAAGTGCATTTCTCTGAATAGATACAATGCTGTAGTGCTGAATGGATTCAATGGTGCTGTCTCAAACATGGCCAGGAGTGTCTAGAAGTGGGTGGAGGTAGAAAGAGCTGGTGGGACCCTTCTTGTGGTTGACTCAGGCTGCCTCCTCCAATCCTTTCTTTGCTCTGGCAGCGGCTGAGGTTTCCTTCCCCTTTTCCTCTGTGACAACCTTCCTTCTCTGCATGAATATTCCCTGTCTGAAATAATAGGATGAAGTTTTTAAAATGTGGGCTTAAAAATTTGAGGCATAACTTTGTCTGAACAAGGTGTCTGGGTAACAGAAAACTCTCTTAAGGGAAGTGAGTAATATCTTGGCCCCTTGGCTGTATGAAACTGGGAAGGAAAAATACATACACAGATAGAATGTAATGTAGGAATCAATCCTGCTTTGGCCTCTGTAAGGAAAACAAGTGACCTTAATGATCTATTCTCTCTCTAGAGCACTCAGACAGAAAGCCGTGCTCGTTCCAATTCAGCGGTGTGCCCAGCACATAACACAATAGAACTCACTCCTCGGGAAGCTCTAAGTGCCACTGCAATACAAATAAACAAGTTCTGAACAAGATGGTGAGGGCACCAGCAGCCTACAAAAAGCAGCTCTTGGGGCCACACGAAGACTTGGAGTGGGGGTGTGTGTGTGTGTGCAGCAGAAGCGTTTACTTAAGGAAATTTGCTTCCCTTAGTGAAAAATACACTTCAGAATGTGTGCCTCCTTTTTTCCTTTATAAATTTCACATGCACACTCCTACATATGTCAAAATAGAAACACAGTGACTGCAAGCTTATGGGTGACACCACTGAACAATGCCATAAAATACAAGACATGAGGCAGAAATATATAAATAGCTGCAGGCCATGATCTGCTCTCACTGTTTGTGTGCAGCTCTATTAATACTAATAGGAGTTAAGTGTGCAGAATAAAGTGACAGCTATTGCCCCTCAGCTCTGCCAGCAGTTCTTAAGTACTGCTGTGGTCCAGCCAGCACTTCTCTGTGCTACACAGAGCTGCCTCCCCCGCAATGCAAAAGCTACCACTGGACCCCAGGAAACTGGACACGCTGTCTGCTCTGACCTTACACAGGGCGCTTTTAAGGTTCCTACCTCCAGCCTTGCTATGGCCTATTGTAACACGAAAGAAATGATAGTGATAGTAGTAGTAGCAGTAGTAGTAGTAGTAGTAGTACAATCTTAGTGTGATCATGCCTCCTTTGGGATAGTGATCCTTTGGCGTAACTTCGCAATTGAAAATGGTGCTAAAATTTGGATTTGGCTGTCCTGGAAAACGGCCTTGAAATGTTTCAGCTAAGAAAGCCGCAGACAATATATGGCATAGGCTTACCATGGTAGTCCTATGTCCCACTCATCTCATGGTTTTGGGTATTTTTTGGGGCAGGGGATGGGTGTTTTCTTTTCTTTTGTTTTTGTGACATTGTCCATTAGCCCTCTGGTTTCTAAGAAGGGAATTACAAACCCTTCAGGCACAGCCTTGGGACAGTGTGCTGTCTAGCAGGAAATGAAATCACTAGAGATCCACTGAACACCCTGCAAAACAAACAGCACAGACTGTTGGAGGAGCCACCTTCCTTCTCATTGTCACCTTATCAATGCCTTGTCCTCCCTTTTCTATGGTTGCAGGAGGAAGGGGTGGCTGGAGCTGCCCTGGGCAGCTCTGCAGCAGGTGCCTGTGTGCCAGCTGGGGGTCTGAGGTGTCCAGCAGGACATCACTGTGCTGCGGGGTATGGGTTAGGGTCTGCCTGCTGCAAGGGCTGGGCTGGCTCTTCCAGGCTGGGAAGAACTGGATGGATACTCTCAGTTCTGGCTGGATAGGGCAGACAGTTTCTTCAGCAGTATTGTGTGACCTTCCCAAAGAATTTCCTGGTCTGTGTTTGGAAGGGCTTTATAGGTGTGGAGGGTGTGAGGGACGCCGAATATTTCGACAGGTGTTGAAGTCATTCAGTGTTGGGAAGGAAGGTGAATGAAAACTGTATAAATAGTTTTGGGTTTTCCTTTTTTTCTTTGCTAGCCACATAGTCAGAAAAGCTGCTGGATAGTTCCCAGGATGGGTCACTTCTTAGCAAACTTTTAAAAGCCAGGCAACTAAATTGGCACTGTTGGCACAGAGATGATGTTCAGCTAACTTCCATTCTGACTTCTGCTCTTACTCCACATTTTCCAAACAATTTTCCAGTGTGTGTTGACATACATTTTTAAAGACAGCTCACCTGAACTCCAGTCCAGCCTTCACTGTTGGCAGGGAGAAGCTTCTCTCAGCTTCAAATGCATTGAATCAGGCCATCAGGAAGAAGTTACCATGTGAACTACTTGAAGCTTTTCTTCCTTCTAAGGTTTAAACATATATAAAAGAAGTATCCTTGTTTCTGCCTGCTCCACCTTAGAACAGACCAAGTTCGGGTATTTCGCTCACTTGGGTATTCTTGCTCTGCTGCATCTAGCAATGCAACTACACAAACGATGTGCAGGATGGAAGTTGCCCTGCTGGTCCCCTGCTGGTGGGGTGTCATACTAGCCCCGGCTCAGCCCCACACCATCACAGACCTTGCATCCTTACAGAGCCCAGGTTTCCATGCAAAAGCAAACAGGCACTCCTGTGGGCTTGGGACACCATTCAGACACTATTCCCTAAGGGGATCTCAGGGACCTCAAAGGAGGGAGATGCTAAGACAAGGCAGTTGCTGCAAAAGGAAAACTACAGTCAGACCTGAAAGGGAGATTTGCTTCTAATCCACAATTTAAAGGGAGTGATTTCTCCCTCTAGCTCCTACTGCGATGCCCACCATGCAGGCTGGGTACTTTGGCTTGGCTCTAGAAGCACAACTTGAAGCTTACTGTGTCTTTTGAAAGGAAATATTGGAGGACCTGTTATATCTCTTTATTAATAGGTTTTGACTAATCCTCTATTTATTGATGTCCATTATGAGATTATACGGCTAAAATTAAGTTAGTACATACAGTATGTCTATAAAGAATTCAATAATTGTGTGTTTTTAAAGGAAAAAATGGTTCAATAATTATGGCTGAGACCAGAAACTGGCATCACAGTCTTTGTTGACTGAAGTATATTGCTAAAGTGGGGCAGCTTTTCTTTGCCTGTACAAGTTAAACCCTCAAACTGAGATTTTGCTCTCTTGCAAGAAATGTTAAGAAGCGTTAGTAGTGTGCACATGGCACAAACATGCATTTTGAGGGGGAATCAAAAGCCCCAAGCTGGCAACAGTGAGAAGTCTGGTGGCAGGAGCTATTCTCAAAAGAGAAGAGATTTATTAGCAGTTACATTTGCAGGTATTTCTATCAATAGGATTTATGTTATGGGAAAATATGTCATGTGGTCCAAATCCTTTTTTAAAATGACTGTATAAGTGAGAAATTAAATAGCTATCTGCTTTCCTTTTGCACAACTCAATTAATTGCATGAAATTTTATGCGGTCTTCTAAGTGCATATATTTGCTTTAGATTGTAGCTATATGTCATAGCCTGACAGGCCAGTTTCTTCAGAGCTGAGCTCTAAGATGAGGCAACTCTGACAAAATTAAACATGGAAGGAGGTTGTAATTAATGTCTCAGTCTCAAAACTCGAGGTGCAGAAGCCTGAGTAATCCAGGGTTTGAAGCACCAGGTGCTCCTGGGGTCTTTGTCCCTCAATCCTGTTTGAGGATGTCGTACCCGTGGGGACTCCCATGGAGCACAGCCCCAAGGATCCCCTTGGTCTTCACAGTCCTGCCATCCTTCACCTTTATGTCAGAAAACGATTTATAGCAGATGGTCATATCAACAGGAAGTTACAAAGAGTAAATAGCACTACAGATATGAATCCCTCAGTCTCTTAACTACCTTTCATGGATAACATTAGGCATATTGAATATTACATCCCTTTAGGGAGCCCTTGTAGCTTACAGAAGGATTTGTGGCTACAATGCTGGACAGGGACATCAGGTAATTTAAATGTTAATTCAAGCTCTACAGCTGTCCGACAGTGTAATGACAGTACGGCCCTCTGTTCCCTTAGAGCTATTCTGTGAGCATCGCCTAGTCATTAGTCCATTCCTTCTCACAGATAAGCTTTTCTGTAGGTGGGTCTGTGTAGCAGCCCAGTCTTGTCTAGTTATATATACAGATTCACACACACACACATATATAACCTCTTTGAGATAAGCGTTACACCTAGTTAAGAACCCGCTACAGTCGTGCCCAGATGTCGCAAGTATACTCACCAACAAAACCAACCTGAATCACCTGTTCCTGGGAGGTTTCTGGGATCTGACACACTCTGAAAGGATTACATTGTTTGTGCACCAGATTGTGAATGCCAAGATTTTGAGGCGGAGAGGAGGTTGGTTAACTGCTTTTTACCAGGAAATACATTCATGTGAGGCTGAACTACCCAAAGGACTGCTTTCTATTAATCTTCGTTTACTTTATATTCCAGGGCCTGTTATCAAGCTTGACTGATACAAAAGTCTTCTATGCTAAAGACGTGAAAAGAGCATACCTAGTGTATTCTTCCTGCCTGATCACTACACACATAGATAAAACCTGGCTACAAGTGTTCATATGAGGAGCTTCCAGGAGAGGCAGAAGCTCAGCATAAAAATAGGCAGCTGCATACAAAAGGGAAGTTAAACTTTCCAAGAAAAGTCAATACATCATGCTTCAACTGGCTGCATACCGTGCTGAGCAGGTAAATTGTAAGAGCTTTAGAGGGCACTCCTTTCTAACTAAAACAGCTTTTTGGTTTTAAAATCTCATCCCTGTTTTCACCAGTTTTCTAAAGTTATTCCCCCACTCTCTCAGCTGGCTGGTCCCACTCTCTCCACCTTTGCTACTTACAAAATGAATTGGCTCTCTGGAGGCTGGCTTACCAAAATGCAGGGTCACATCTGCAGTCCTTACTCAAGCAAAACTCATACCGATCACACTTTTATAGAAATAAGGAATGCAGAACCTGGCCTTCCCTCACAGCCAGAGCAATACGTCTGATTAAAAGGGGAATCATCGAAGGAGCAGCTCCAAAGTATAAAATGACCCAACAGTGAGAACTTCTATCCCTGCACCCTCTGTCTTCATAGTGAGTGAAACCCTGGCCTCGTCAAAGCCAGGGACGTAATTGACTTTGACTTACAGAACCAGAATTTTCACATTTTAAATAGATTGGATATGATCTCTGCAGATGCCTGGAAGAACTGCAAGACCATCACAAATGATTTCCCTTTCTGAACATGATATATTGAGCTGACTCATGCCACTCACATTATCTGTTTTGCTTTATAAATCCAGTCTTTCCATGTAGTCTAGTCCCTGCCATGTATATCAGACCTGAATGGGTCTGGATTTTATTTTCTGTTCCTCTTCCTTCTATCCCTGAATTTAGCAATAGAAACTGGTAACCCCTAGAGCAAACGCTGGCTTTGCTGCGGTGCTTCCAGACTTAAAGTCGGTGGCTCTGATGCAGCATCATCCACATTTTTCTCAACTAGTTTCCCCCACATCATATTTTGCATTAATTTTAGATTTTGTGCTGGCAACGGATGGGATGCAGAGCACTGCAAGCTGGCTAAAGAGTCCCTTACAGAGAGAAAGTCTCCATGGAACAGCAGGTAAAGGCATTCCCTATCAAGCCCATACAGCCATTGAGCTGCCAGCAAGCCCCCTACAAACAAGGAAGAGCAAGCAAGGAAGGAGAGGTGTGGAGCAGACCAGGCAGCTCACTGGTAGGGCACGTCTGGGGTCCTGCTGAATGGTATTTCCCCTTCAATGGATTCCCGGGTGAAGGTGATACCTATCTCCTCCAAAGATGAATGCTCTTCTGTGGATGAATTTTTGAGTCCCTGAAATAAAAAACCCACGCCCTAATGTGAGATTTAAAAGAAAAACTAACCACTCAGTACTTTGAGACCTATATTTTGGGAATCTAGGAAATGGGACATTCTGCTCCATAGTGAGACAGCTGCCTGGACTCTGTGTTTAACCCCCTGTCAGCGTGCTGGTGTTGGCACTGCATTGAGACAGCCTGTCAAGTAAGCCTATCAAATTACTGCAGCTTAACTTTTATAGCCATGAAGTTTCAGACATTGTAGTTCCAGAAGTGCTCTGAATATTCTTTATTCTTGTCCTATCAATCCAAAATTTGGAATGATCCAAAGCATTGCAGGTAACTGGTGCTCCCAGTTTTCTTCCTTATGATTGCACTGCCCCAATGAGATGTTGTTGCACTAAATCCCTTGCTACTTGCAGTCTCTGGAGTGACATTCATGCAAGACATTCACCTAACCAGTCTGAATAGCAGACCAATTTGAGGGGGGAAAAAAAAGACAGATTCTTTCTCTCGCATAACCATGAAAAGAAAAAGATATAAAGTCCTCAAATACATTACTGGCTATAAACCGGCCCAGCCTTTATAATCACACACAGAGACAGAGCAGAGGGGGATAAACACAAATGATGCACGTCTCTGTTTGCAGAAAACTAACCGGGGAAAGTACCAGAAAAACAAGTAGGAAAAAATCCATTATGAAAATATTTTACATTCTGTCAGCTTTTGCCTTTGTCAGACAAGAAGTAAAAAGGCAGGAGAGCATGATATTAAGATGCCACTACCTAATAATTTCTTGATAATTGCCCTTCAAGAGCAAATGACAATGAAATGAGAAAGGTAGAGCTTTCACCCACTCTATCCTGATTTAGGCAGTATGCTTTGGTACACACTTCCTTTGAGTAAACAGTACCTATAGTTACACAGGATCTATTCTCCCATTGATGTACCAGGGATTTATGTAGGTGAGTCCCATTAATGCTAATGGAAGTTATGTGTGTAATTCCCCTTTTTCAGCAATGAGAGAATAGACCTTTATGTTTCTAAAGTAATTACAGCCTTAGCTCTGCCTAGGCTGTTCTCCCCACCCTCCCCCCTTTGATAACTTCTTTGCTTCCCTCCCCAGCATTGACTCTGGGAGAAAAAAAAGGGATAAATTCCTCCATTCAGAAAGGAAAATTGGAGAAATAGCTGAAAGGTGAAACAAATGTAACTAGATCCACTCATTGTGTGAAGGAAATGCAAATACAGGAAGCCAATCTACATCCGCTACCTTTGCTGTGCTTTTGGGGACAGATGTAGATTCATTTTCCTTAAATTGAGTATTCACTGGGTATTCACTGTTTTCAGGGCATGTAGGTTATTTAGAGAGAACAAGTTCTTCTTTTTTTTTTCCCTGGCACTTTATTCTTAATCTGTTTTAGAAAAACTACACGTTTTGATACTGTCAGACTTCTGCATAAAAAGGTAAAGAGCAAAGTGAATGGAGATTTTGGAGAAGGAATTAACTGATTTACAGAAACCATGGCTGTCATCAGAGCCTGAGCTGAGGGACAGTGTACCCCACATGAGAGCTTAAACACTCTGGGGTTTTGTAACACCTCCTTTAAGGGGGTTTCCCAGCCTGGGGTTCAGTGCCGGCAGGTTTTGGAGGTCATGCTGCACATAGAGTCAAGCCCTCAAATTTTAAATATCATGCTTATGTTCTTTTCCTGGTTTTGTGATAGATTGTCTCTGAAAGTCACGTGCTAGGTCTTTTATTAAACCTCCCAATTTCTAAAACGCTATTTCTATGAACATTTTCCTTTCGGAGTAGGATGATGGGCAGTCTGTCTCACTGATGTACACGGGGTGTTCACCGTTATTATTTACCTGTGTAATCACACTCAGCGTTTCCGTCAATAAAATCACATAAGCAGTATTTTGCATCCTTCTGAACTGATCAGGTTAGTTTTGCAGCTCTGCCGACTCCGTTTCTGTCCCGTTGTTGCTCTCCAGAGCTGACCCGAGGCCCCTCACGAGGGACGGGGCGCAGCGGGGGTCCCCACGCACCTGGCTCAGGACGGAGGGGCATCCTCGAAGAGCTGTGCTCGCTGCTTCTGTGGCTGCTGGTCATGGCGTGCCTTTCTCCACCACAGCAGCACACCACAACCCCTCCTTCCCAATCGCCTGCTTTTGCCGGTTGCTGACATACATAAAAAAGGGACAGAGGACGTTTTTTACACCCTGGAAATGTGCTGCTCTTCACAACTCTATTCTGCCCGTGCCCTCAGCCAGCCCCGCTGCCATAGCTACATTGAGAGAGGGTAGCACTCTTCGAGAGCAGATTTAAGCAGGTAGTGAGCGTGGTTGTGGTTTTCACCAACATCCCTGAAAAGCCAGAAATGTAAATTCAAAGGCAAACCCCACAACTTCAGAAATTCCTGGAGGCTATGCAGCATGCAGCTCAGCTTTGTGGGTGCAACAGCAGGCGTGAGGAATCCCACTGCATGCTCTTCCTTCTTTTATTTTACCATTTCGTTTAAATTCTTCACTTAGTACAGTTTTTTTTTTTTGCAATTGCCACAGAAATCAAGGGGGACAGATCCTACCCAGCAGGATCAGGCCCTCATTTAGGAATCCTTCTATTTTACTAATCTCCTGCAAAAAGGGGTTGTATACTCTTGTGGTTCTTTGCCACCTGGCAGGGATAACATAAAATACCCAGCAGTTTCTTATAGGCTCACCCAGAGTTTAATACCCCTCCTGCCATGTCAAGAGAAGAAAGGAAGAGTGGGTGGAAACTTTTTAAAAGTATCAAATCAGTCAAAATGCTGATTTATTTTCTTAAAAGCTTGGTAGAGATTAACCCCTGTGACATTTACAACACACATACATTAACTGGATTGAAATACCACTGGGGCTGTAAATGTGAGGGGGAGTGGAGGGAAATGATTGGAATGGGGAGAAGAGAAGTTCGACATATTCACTATACACTCACCTCCCCAAAGAGGCTGGAGTCGTTTTCAGCGGCTACTTCTCTCCCTGTTTTATTTTTTTTAGTGCGGTAATACTGAGTGGAAATCACGGATTCACACACGCCAGCAGCAGTTCATAAGCATGGCTTCATCTGAAAGCTCTTTCTCTGATCCGTCCAGCATAAAGCAAGAACCATTTGGTGCTCTGGAGCTGTTACTTTTAACTCGCCTTGAAAAGAAATACTATTCTATCTTTTCCTAATGATCTGCTGTGGTTCTCAGGGAAAGCCTTTGCTTTGAAGTGAATTTTGTCTTCTGCTCTGATCCTGTGCAGCTCCAGAGAAGCTTGCAGAGTTTTGGGGAAACATGGGGACGGTTTGCAGCGGGATTTCTTGGGTTAGTTTGTTCAGTCTCTTCCACTGCCTCGCCTCATGTGACTGCAGGCCTGTTTTATAATGAGGACTGTACGTGGATGACCCTGGAACAAGCCCTGCTCACCTTACTCGTGAATAATAAGTTAAGTTCAGGAGGCAGAGCTCGATTCACCTGCAGACAACCCAGAGACTGAGGTCTAGGTCTGCAGAACTGATTCTGGTTTTTTTTTCTTGTTGAAACTCCTCATATATGCCACCTTTTCCACCGGCAGATGCTCCGCGCTCGCTGAGCAGCTCCTCCAGCACACCACGGGGGATGCAAGTGGAAGCACCCTGCTACTTAACCAAACCCTGGGTAGCCGAATCACTTTGGATTGCTTCTTCTTGCCTTTACTTTTATTGCTAAGAAATAAATTGATACAGAAATAAACCCACAAAACATCCAAAATAATTAAAATCCACCTGTATGCTTTAAAATGACAAATACATTGTGGGAAAAGGAATGTTATCAACCTTTTTATCCACGCATTGAAGTTCTGATGCTTCCATTAATTTAATTTTTCAGCTTTTGATGGCATATTTTTGCAGCTTGATCATCTGCTTTTCCTTCCATCTCTTAAGGTGCTTTTGTGGCCCTGCATTGTTTCTGAGCTATACATCACCTTAACATTTTTAAGCAGCTGACCCAGAAAGTGTGAAGCCACAGAAAGAGTTACTTTTATCATGACAAGAGTGGTGAATTGGTCATTCATAAGAAAAACACACCTTGAGATAACTGGACAAGATTAACTTCTGGTAGCTACTGTTTCTTATTTGACATTAAAAAACATACTCATTTTTTCAATACGAGTACAGAAAATGGTGACAGTCTCATTTGCAACCCTTCCATCACCGAACGTGCTTTAGGAGATCGATAAGAGAATGCACCGTTTTTTGCTGTTCTCTCCCGACGGATGTTCAGAATTTCTTCAGCAATTTGCATTTGGAGGTTTGGTTGCTTTACAATAATTGTGCAAGCACCGTGTCTTTGTTTTACCTCCCATCCCTAATGATGGGTGCTTGTTCTTCGGGCAGCAAGACTCTGCTGGTTAAGGAATCTATCATTTTATATGCCCCATTTTTTTTTTTCTTGTATTGCAAATGCTCATGAAAAAGTACATCTAAGTAGTTGTTCTTTGGTGAAAAAACTGCTACTGTAGTTTCCTTTCTGTGTACATTAATGTGCTATGGAAGCTTTTATTACTGGGTTTTTACATTCAACACCTTGAAACACTTCGGTGAAAAGAGTCTCCTAAGCGTTTTGCCCTTGCCCAGAGCAAGAGTTTAATGAAAAATATTCATTATGAGCGAACGTGGAGATGAAAATATACCAAACGTATTCTATCTAAAAACTTGCATTCAGCAAGATTATAATAATACACACACACTTTATATCTCTCTACTTTATCAGGCTGTGGGAGGCAAACTCCTTTGACCTATGAAGTTGATCTGTGAACTGTGTCAAAAAATTCAAAACCTCACGGTTGAGGTTTGTGCATTCTATTAGCATAATTTACCACCCAAGCTGTAAATGTACACTTTGTACAATGGCATGCTGAACAGATAGCATTTTACAACTTCCTAAGGGGGAGTGTTTATATCTAACATTTCTTGTGCACACTTGATTATAAGTTTGCCATAATAGCTGCCTTTTTTCCCTTTTTCCGTCCTTTCCCCCCCTCTGCCCCCAGCTGCTCTGGAAGTGCCTAATAAAAATGTCTTCCCTACTCCAGATCCTGGATGTTTATTTGTGCCACATAATGGACCAGCAGAATACAGAGGGAAACGGACTTCGGCCTGGACTTACCCACCTCCTCCCGAGAAGGACGGGAGAAAGGATGTCGGACTCGCATTTGGGTTTCTCCCCCAACCACCTCCATCCCTCCGAAACCCGGTTGGCGTGTTAGAAATAACAAAATGGAAGAAGGATCCAAACCTGAAGCTAAAATATAAGCATCCCTCGACTTTATTTTGTGTATGTGTGAGTGTGGAAAGGGTGTTTGTAGAGCTTCACGGTTACTAAAGCTTTGCACGACCGATTCAGAAACAGCAAGATGATGTGTGCCGCCCCCCCTCCGCCGTAACCCCTCTGGCTACACCCTCCCTTCTCTTTTTTTTTTTTTTTTTTTTTTTAATTCCTGAAATTAAAATGTGTTGGAATGCTCAGTGCTGCTTTTCACTCTCTTTTCAATGGGCCCTTTAGTTTTTCACACCAAGGTGTCCTTTGGGGTGCCAGGTCAGGCTACCAAAACAGCTTCTAGGAGGGGATTAGGACCAATTAACATCTTTGTACACAAAAGCCACTGGCAGCTGAACAGGCGGCCTGGTGGCCTGCTCGGGAGCTGCATTTTAAATAGGGGCCTTCTGTACTTGAGCTCAAGTGGGAAGAGGCGGAGAAAGTTTTTATTTATAATTGAAAATGCTGCTCCTGGATAAAGTCTAATGAAAGGCAGAGTGGTGTTCAAAAGTATCTAACAAATACCATTTGAATATTGGCCTTTATTGTATGATTTCCATCAAGGATAGCGTAACAATATAGTCATTTCTCCTACATATTGAGATGAAGTGATTTTTCTTGTAGAGGAAAACAGCTTCATCCACACATTGCATCGGCCCTTCTGGTTTTCATTTCTTGTTTTAAATTCAGCTATACTTTAAAGATGCCCGGTAGGACAGCTGCTCAAGGGTGATATACGTCCATAAATCTCTTTTTGAAGGGAATTCTACCCTTCACCTACCTGATCTGCCAAAGCTCAAGCCCAAGGAAAAAATAAATAAGGAAGAATTTAAGTATATGCATCAGGATGGAGGGGGAGGGACCCCTACAAGGGAATCAGTGTGTTTCATATGAGTAAATTTGCATTTACACCCCTTGGGTTTGTGCAAAGAGGGAAAAAAAAATAAGGACCCCCAAGTCTGAAGTGTTAAATTCAGCTGAGCCGGATCCTCAGCGGAGGTAATGGCCTTAGCAGCTTGGCCCCAGGTATTTTGCACCTGACTTAATATCTTTACTTCTGCTCTGCTTTGTTTTCAGCGCGTATCACTTCTAAATCATCACTCCTGCAATCTGATCAGGCATTAAAGCAAAGGGAAAGGGAAAGAAATATATGGTGTGCGAATTACTATTGTACGAAACCTAGCAATTTACAAAGGTTTGTAAGTGGGAGCTGTGTGAATTCGCAGCGATGTTATGTTATAACGATTGTAATGAAACTGATTTCTCTGTTTTGAGGACGAGACGTTTTCAAATACAATATTTGTAATCACTGCATAAGCATTCCTCCTCCCCCTTTCATAATAGTAATAACAGGGCAGTTCTGTGTATTTTTATCACTTGGACCGAAAAGTCATTTCTAGAAGTTTTCTAACCATGTGTTTGATAGGGAAAAGATTCATGATAGGAAATAATAGCACAAATGTAATAAGTCCACCAGGCAAGCTGGTGCTGACATCCTGATTGGTACGAATTTAAATGAAGGAATTATAAGGTGGAAGGACGGTGTGCTGAAGTTCCAGAGAGGCTTGCAACCAACTGACTCCAAATAAATAAGGGGGAGATCAGAAGTTTGGTCAGGCTGCGTTGGCTTAGCCGCACTGGTACACGTGAGGGATGTGGTCTGCTAGAAGAGCACTGGATATCATTTGCTACGGGATCTGTTCACATGTTTTTGGTAAGGAACTGAAATATGGATTTCTCTCCGGGTTGATGTGAATAGAAAAACCCTAATCACGATCATTTTCAGCCTCCTGGATTATACAAATAAGGAGAGATTCCACTTTGCGCGACGTTCTGCAGCAAACATTAATACACTCGCTATGTGTGGCTTTACCCCTTCCTACCCCCTCTTTAGTTTCAGATACTGTATTGTATTTCTTCCGACATGTTGATTCTACCTAATGTGAAATGGTAATTGGCAGTAGTATAGGTGGGGAGAGAAACATTGTTATATTTTGTTCATTTTTCACACTTCAGCAGTTATCCCTTTCTCTCCCTGGCTGTACGCTTGTTAGTGTATGAAATGCAGGTGTGTGGGAAATGGCAAGCACACATTGACAGGTTATTTTGTTGGCCACTGCCTAATTAGTAGCATAGTGGATGCACCCTGCTAAGCTTTAGTGTGGTGCAGTAGAGCTGGTCTGTTCTAATTTCCTCACAGCTTTGATATTCAGCAAGAGATTGACGGTTAGCACAAAGAGCCAAAGCGCGACGGAGGCCTGCAGAAACAATGGCCCTTCTTGCTTGTAGACACCACAGATGTGAGAGAAAGCTGACTAAAAACAATTGGCCGACACTGTCTAATTGTCTCCAATGTCAGCATCATTAATGTTTTCCCATGTAAAAAGTAAAAGGCCAAGGTTGTATCCTCCCTTTATTTTGAGTCACATGATTATGTAACTTACTGAGATTCAGATTAAGTGTTAATTGTACTTGTGCAATAAAGAAACTGAAGCTACCTTGAATTTAATGAATATGTACTTAATTAATTTTGACAGCCTTTATCTTTATTACCTATTGAATAATCACAATCAGAATTAATAACATTTATAGGCAATTAAAATTACAGCCTATTTAATGATAATATATGTTTACATCTTTTGCTGAGATACAAATTATGAATACTTATTAGCAAAGAAGTTGTTTCCCTGCCAGGAGGGTTTCTTGTCTGTGTTAACAGCAACAAACAACAATAATCAGTTCAATGTGTAATAGTGCCTTTCACATCAGACAATCTCCCAAAGCGCTGCACAAGGGCACATGAGAAAAGGCTCCACAGAATTTAAAGGTAATCACTAAATGGCAAAAATTGTAGTGTGCCTGGAACAAACACTTCAAAATTACACACGATAAGACAAGTCTGACAATATTTGAGCAGTTTCAAAGCTTTATTTTTCTCACAGGAAAAATAATAAGAATAAAAAGGGTCTATCGAGGGTGCAACATCAAACTCCTTGCTGACCCTGTAATACCAGCCCAGAGCTCCAGCAGCTACAACCCAGAATAGCTCCACTGATACCAGCGTGCCTAGGAGTCTTTTGGCCCCAAGATCCTACGTGGAAAACGTAATTTCCTGATACTACAGAGGGAGAACAGACCCAGCTCTGATTCTATCAGTGCCCACAAGAGCAGGGAGCTTGATGTGAAATACAGTAAATAAAGATGCTTCAGAACAGTGAGTTCTCTTTGCCACTACCCAACAGCAGTAGGGTTGTTGCAAATTAAAAGAAAAAGGACGTGGGCTGTTCAAAGAAGGAAGAAGGACCCGGCCTGGGGTTTGGCAGATATAACAAACCATCATATGCATCAGAGACAACCAGCTGGTGCATATGCCCACAGATGCCACATACATCTGCACACACACTGACTGCATTGGTCTGTACAAGTAATTTCACTTTTTGAATGCTTATTTTCTTAACATCTCTCGCATTCAGAGTATGAGAGATGCACAACTTCCACTAAATAATGGGACTTTCCATAACCCAGTCAGGAAAGAATTGGGACTGATGTGTGTGTGACCTAGGACGAGAAATAACCAACTATGTCATTAGAACCAAACACACAGCAATTTGGTAAGTGCCCGTGAAGCCAGCATTCAAAACATGCCTGCCCAGGCTCGCACGCTCAGCATGAGCTTTGCTTTCCTGTCCCAACCCTTCATCCCCCCAGTGCCCTCCTTAGCTTTGCAAAGCAACGTTTCTTTTTTTCTCACTCCTGGCCCCAAGTCATCAGGCCCAGCTGCTTGGAACACCTACGGTTGGTCAGCAAAGTGACGCCAGTGCAGGAGCGAGCTGGTGGGCTGGGAGATAAATGGGAGAAGAGGCCCATCTTGCTTCTCTGTATATTCAAAGGGGCCTCACCTACCTCATTGTGTGGCTCGTTGTGGGAATTTCCTACATGGAGAGATGTCCTAAAATACTGACTAAGAAGGAAGAGTGGTAAGGGTATGCAGCTCTTTCCCTCCTATTTCTAAGAAGGAGGACTTCCCCCTTCTAACCATTCAGCAGTATAATCATTACAAGTTGTCCGTGGTAACTGCACAGTCCCAGGCTCCCCATTACACATGTGCTTGTCCCAGTCACTGGGATGTCAAGGTGTCTAATGACTCAGGATGGCCACCACAGGTGAAAGAGGTATGGAAAAGGACCTACAGGGCTTCCAGGGGAATTTGCTGCTGCCATGTAGACTTGGACAACCTCACAAGAGGTTGTGACCGGCAACAGAAAGCAGGGGAGGTGCTCCTTTTTTGCTGAGAAGAGTAGAACTGGTATTTTTGGGTACATGTACACCATTAAATAAAGGAAGGGAAGGAGCAGGCTGGACATCTGGGCCTCTGATTGCCCATATTGCTTAGATCATGTCCTAGCTTGTTCTCAAGGCTCTAGCTAAGTCTTCAAGGTAACATTAAGGACAAGTTGTTGCAGAGATTGCTCCCAGAAGGTACCATGTCTTGCGATACCATATGGTTTGGCTTCTCTGGCACTATCCCAACAGGCTTTGCAGTCCCAAACATTCTCACAGCCTCCCTCACACCGTCTTGTTTATCATAATTAAAAAAAAAAAAATTAAAAACCTAGTGAGCTGCAACACAGCCCTTGTGTTATTCCAGGTGTTTTTAAAGTTAAAAAGAAACACTGAAAACACAATTATTTCCACCTAAGGCCAGTGTGCCTAGGAGATACCAAGAGCCACCTCCACTGTAGTGTAAACACAGTCCATCAAGAGGAACTAGCTCTCAGCAGGAAGGATACAAGTCAAGCTATGTCTGTTGACCTTGGGGACAGTGATTTCTCCCTGGAGTTCTTGGTTTATGCACATAGACATAGCCTTTGTAACACCTTCTGAACCAGCAATCATTAAAACTTATTAACAAGTGAAGAACCTAGCTTAGAAAAGTAGCTCACTGTATCCCAAATAATCTCATTCCTGTCCACTTTGTGGAAAGAATGGAAAAAATCTGAAAAAGGGAAAGAAAGAAAAAGAACGAATAGTACGAGGCAGAGAACCTAAGGGAAAAGGCAAAGATGGAGGTCTGGAAGTGGGACAGAGCCATGCTGTTCTCATGTGGTTGTATTCCTCAAGGGATGAGCATCAGGCTCCTAGGCTGAGACCTGAGCTGTCCCAGCTGACACCACTAAACAATTCCTGGCTCCTAACTACACCTGTGGTCACCCTGCTGGGAACCCGACTCTATTTAAAGCAGCCCCATAGAGCAGGAGGGCCCTTGTGTGGTTCTCTGGTTTGTATGGGTCTTGGGTTTGTATACTGTGTGCTTGACTGATAAGCTGCTTTCTGGTCTTTGCACCACTGGTGTGTGTAGGTTGATCTAAGTTTTGACATTAACTATTTGGCTGGCTTGTTGCATCTTGGTCTTTTATATTCTGTGTTATCTTAAATAGGCAGTTTTTTTGATCTAAAAAAAAAAAGATACCCCGAACATTGAGGAAATTTCTGTTGTTAACTTCTGTGAAACCTTCTAGAAGGATTTGCAGAAGTAAACTACAGGGTACCTGGAGAGTGAGCGCTGGAAAGGATTGCTTAAACCATGAGTTTCTGCTTGGCCGTGGGTTTGGAGAATAGGATGGACTTTCTCATCTGAGCAGAGGTCCTAAGCAGGCAGTGTATTTCTGGAAACTAAGCATAAAGGCAGAAGATGGAGCCTGTACTCCATGCCATAGTGACTCTAATAAAACACAGGCATCTAAACTTGAGTGTTTAAGTCAAGATTTGAGCACCTCAAAATCACTAGCCATGGCTGTTGCCATGCCTGTGTATAATCAATGGAACAAGTTGCACTTGAGTGATGTGAAGAAAGTAACTAACTGTGCAGTGTGAAGGAGGAGGGGAGTGGGGCAAGTGAGTAAAGAGCTAGATGTTTGTGGAATGAAGAGCCTTTGATTCAGAGGGACTAACAGGGCTCATCCTATCCAAATGAGCATGAAAAGGGGGAAATTATTATTCTGTACAAGCATGTAGGCAAAACAGCTCTGAGAGATAAAAGCTATAAGGTAAGGCTGATGCTATGAATAGGTAGATAGATACTGTCTAACTTCTGGTATAGTGTCTGAGTAGCCTTGCAATCAGAGCAAGTGTGGGTAGTGTCTACCTGATCCTAAAAAGGAGCTTGATGAGTGTATGAGAGAGATTGTGTGAGAAGATGCATGCTGAACAGCATATCCTGGATGTTCTCTGTCAGCTCAAGTTCCCTGAGCAGCAAAAGATGATGCCAGAGGTGACTGTGTACAAAGAGCTTTGGAGCATGAGAAAAAGGAGTCGTCCTCCCGTCCTGACTCTGGAATCTGGATGTCAAAGGTAAACTCAGGCTTGGAGAAAGAAAAACTAACTGCACTAATTCAGAACTCTGAAGGAAATGTGCACTGACATTTACAAGGCTTAAGTAAAGTAGCACATTCGAGGTCTGCTTACCAACCTTTTAAAAATGAGTCTTATGACTGACTTCAAGGTAAGGCTCCTGCCAGCTCCCCTCTTGCGCAGGGAGACAGCAAACAACCAGTTACTGCTGGGCACTGACAAAAAACCCAAACAACACATTGCTTTATAATAGCTACTGTGTATGAAATTGTGTTAACTTATAAAATTGGTGTCTATATATTGTATGCTATTCATTAAGCTGTGGAGTGCTTAAACGGTAGTTCCACAACCCTGAATGCCTGCTACATTCTCTGTTATTCAAATGCAAGATCTACCTCTTTAATCCCATAATTCATCAACTTTGTTACACTTAAGTCATTGACTTTTCCATCAGGCATAAGGAAGTGAATCACTCATCCCTTACGCAGCTGTGTGCTCTTACTCTAGGGTTGAACATTAACCTTTTCTGCCCTGCAAAGCAGGTGCAAGGAGACTGTGCTACTCGCACACCTACTCAAAGTGCAAAATGGGGGCAGGGGCTGCCTGTAGCAGAAAGTGACTCAGGAGTCCAGGGTTATGTCGTACTGCTGATGGAACGACAGCCAAAGGGGACTGCTTTACAACTGGTTATATTCAGAGATTTTGTTTCTCGTTATAACGGTGCTGGAGTTCAGTCCTAGCCAAGCAGTTAATTTTTAATTATTGGTTGTACGGCTGCCTTTACATATCCAACAGTTTAACGTATTGCAGACTGAGGATGCCCGCAAACAAATATACAATATCCAGAGGAGCTGAGACAGTGCCCTTGTGTCAGTAAATAAATGAGGATATAAGACTCGCACTAAATAGATATGTTTCTTGTACAGGCCAATGATGGGAGTTGCAACTTGCCATACGCCAGAAATACTTGTCTGTGTGGAGGGATGTGTCTTACTGGGACATCCCCATCCTCCCTGGTGCTGGTCAGCACACCTCCCTGCATATGAAATGTGGGTTAAGCAGGACCTGAAGCACAAATGCACTGGTTCAGGCACAGCGGTGGGAGATGGCTTGTTGAGGGGAGCTGCACAGCATTACTAGCCCAGGCAGCACATTTGTTCTTGCTGCAGAAGAAATTTCAAATGTGAGAGCAAAGGATGCAGATAGGCAATATCTGAGAAAAGAGTATTTTCAATCTCAAGCGATTTTTCCTTTAATCATGATTTGCATTAACAAATATGAGGTATCAGCTCAATTTTCCTTACTTCATCTCTTGGCAAAGGGTAAGCTACAGGGCTTTGAAACTTCCAGGGCATTTTTCTCTTCCTTGGTGTGGCAGAGTAAGCAATGTGCTGCTGAATCAGTTGCTTGAAGTGAAGTTCTGTCCTTATAAACTGCCCTTGCATTCCTCAAAGACATTGAGTGCTGCACAGCACACCCTGTTATAGTCATACCTGACAGCAAAATGACAGAAGGTGAGTACTTGTCAGAGGAAAAAATGTGGTCATAGAAAAAAATCACAGGCTTTGTCTGAAGTATACATCTTGAGGGGGAGGGAAGCTCCCTTTTGGTGCAAGGTAAGTAGCAGTGTCTTCACCGTCTGCATTGGAAGGCCTTGAACTCCAGATGTTACTACAGGATCCCTTTGCCCAACTAGGAGCTTCGGCACCTAGTAAAGCCTAACTTTCTCCTTAAAAGCAGTTGTAAGTTCTGCAGTGTACAGATTACATTGCATTTCCTGCCAAAAGTACAGACTTTAAGCTAGATTTCAAAAGACAATCCTCTGCAAGTATTCTTCTTACCTTTATTCAGTGCCTATTTTATCTTTTCTTAGTGTTCTGAGTTTTCAGCTGAATGCATTTTTGTTTGTCTTAATAAAAGGCAGTTTAAATAAATGGTCCTGTTTCATCCATTGCTATGGTACCCATCAGGGAGATCAATAAATGAAGCAAATCTTACTAGAAACAAGGAGGCCAAGGAAAAATATGTAGGTGAGTTTTGTAGTATCATTCACTCAGATAATGGCAGTCTGCGGTAATGTAGTCAAGAACAACAGTATCGACTTGTAATCCGTTATGAACCAAGGTGTTAGCTTTGTTGCATGGTCTTGTTTTCATTTTTTAAGACTTTCTGGTGGCTTTTAGTACTTTACATTTTCATTAAGGATTTTAAAAGCAAAGATCTTTGCTTACATTTGAAATACTTTCCCAGTGCTGTGATGAAGCACAGTCACTTGCTAATGGATTTCTGAATGCCATTTTCATTATAATATTTTTATAAGACCCCTCTCTTCCTCTATTATTACATTTGCTTTTGTAAAATGGTTGAGACTGCTCATCATGTACTTTAGGTCCTTTAAATATTGTTCCTGTTTGCCATTACGGGAGAGAGTTGGTGTTTTATTTATATAAGAATAAAGCCATAATCCAGTTTGTATTTGGCAGCTAAGTGCGTTTGTGCAGCACCTACATTTATTCCCAGGATGGATAATAGGCTATCCTCCTTCAGTACAAATCAGTCACGCAGTTAACTTTGAACTGTACACACATAATATTGGCTGAAGCGTTAGTCAATGCAGTCTTTATATTTGTAAGTGTCCAGGTATTCCATAATGCCATAAAAATAAACTCAGCTGCATAGGATAAGTGGTGTTATTTAGGGGAGACAAATACCAACAGCCTGACCATCCCAAGCATGGCTGTGTGGTCTGTCTGTGAGGGAAGGGAGGATGAAGTGCTGCTGTTTCCCTGCCCACAGGGGGACAACTGCTAAGGGTGGCTCCTGTTTGCAGTTTTGGATCACTCCCAAACTTTGTCCCAGCTGGGAAGGTCTCGCAGTCAGACCTCCCTCCTGGTCTGGAGGCCTTGGTACACAAACTGCCCTTTATTTAACGAATCAGGCCACAGGTCTGACTGCAGTCCGGCAGGACTCTGCCAGCCCAAAAGCCTTTCCTGGGATACTTTGCTCCAGTGTCTCTAGGTAGCCCTGCAGCTCGTGGGATGAGTGCTGAGAGCCCAAACCTCCCTGATCCAGCCAGGAGGTGGGAACACCACCACCACTGCTGGGACTTGGCAAGGAGATGACTTATGACTTCTTGGTGGCTCCTCCAAGATGTCCACCACCCCTCTCTTCACTTGAAAATACAGCGTTAGATTCTCTCCTGATCTGTATCAAAACAAAGCAAGAGGGCCATCGTTCCGGTTATAACACCAGTATTTCAACAGCGGGCTCTCTCTCACTGTCCTCTGTTGCACCCATCTTTCTTGGTTTAATTTTGTGGAAGGTAGAGCTGACTTTTGTTCCCTGGATATAGTTCTCCAAGTTTATGTCAATAGTGGTGCACTTGTACCTTCAGTAAGAATAATCTAAAATTAATGTTGTTCCTGGCTGACCGATTACGGAGCAACCTTATGGAGAATGACTGTTGTAAATATCAGTAATGGTAAGATACAGTGTTATTACAGAGCTTCTGTGATGTATTTTTCTTGGTGTTTTGCAGTTATTCCTGCCCTAGGATGTCAACAAGCTGACTTAGTGGCTCAGGCTTTGCTCCAATGGGTAGAAGTCAAGGAAAGAAAAGCAATTCTTGAGCTTGTTGAGCGTTATATTCTGCCTTAATGCATCTTTTAGCTGATCTGTCAGAAATATTTCAGACCTATGAATCCTGAAAATCTTCTTTCAGTTCATCTGTATGATTTCTGCTGATTCCTCTCCTCCCCTGGAGCAATGCTAACAACACTTTATAGAATTCCTTCATAGCTGAAAGCAGATACTACCCTTACGAGGATGATAATCACACATGTTAAAGATGCCAAAGCAAGGACAAAAGACTCAGAGCCTTGAGCCCAAAGGCTGCTGATAGGCAAAAGGAGATGGGAAAACAGCAACAGAAACAATCTAATGACAGCACTGGGAGCTTTTCCTTCCTACCAGTCTCTGTTTGCATTATTTATTGAAGCTGGTTTGTTGTGGGTTTTTTTTTTTTGGGGTGTGGTGGTGGGGAAGTCAGGGAAGGATGAGGGTGGAGAGGTTTAACTGGTACACTGTTTCCAGGAGTTTTTATGGCAGCTAGGATGATGATCATAGGGTTCAGCTAGAGCTGGTTAGGTGCCATTGCAATGCAAACAAACTGAATACAACCCTGAGTGATTCCACGTGCGGAATCCCTGTCCCAACTCCAAAGAGTGGTTGGTGGTTTTCCTGAGCAGAGTGAACCTGGAACCTGAAGGGACCTGGAAAATACCTGATGAGTGCAAGGTTTTCAGTCTGCTGAGCAGGTGAAAGAAATGAAGAGGGCAGAAAGGCAGAGGGAGACAAAGTACACACTAGAAGGCTGATTCTTCCTATGCTAAATATTGCCCACCTAGTTGAACTCCTTCCTACTGTAATCTGATCTTGTCTTCGGTTTGTTTGATATTCCCTCCTCTCCACCTTTCCTTCTTCATACACTTTAGTTCAACTTGTACTACTTGACAATTTGTAGACACCTTGAACTTGATGTAGTCCCACTGCAGTAGTTGGCTTCATTCTAGACATCACAGAACTGGAAAGTGCTGGGTATTCCGAAGGTATTTTCTTCTTGTGTTCTTGATGGAAGGATGATTTTCTGAGGTTTGAGAAAAGTGATCTGGTTCTTAACCTGGAACTTGAGGCTAAGACAGTAATTTTGAAAGTAATTTCAAAAGCATTACTAGGACACTAGCTGTCCGGACCAGAGACAAACACAGCAGAGTGCTAGAAGCAGCAGAGGTAGAAAATTTATATTTACTGACAGTGTGGCTGGCTTTTAGTAGCTCTGGATGTGTGGGAATATGTTCTGGTGAGACAGGACAAGAGAGGAGATTTAAATTCAAACTGTTCATCTTTAGGTTGCCAGCTCAGATTGGGTCAAGACTTATTTGGTGATGTAAATAGCTTCTAGTGACAGAAAGGTATTAGCATTTGTCAGCACAGGTAGATTGTATAAATGAGTTGTGGGTGGCACAATTTACAGTGGTTTTTGACTGTAATCTGTTTTCTTCAGCAGAAAGAGTAAGAATAGTGACTAAATCACCATCAGTGCATGCCAAGGACTTTACCAGATTCGGATGGGCTTGAGACTCATTACTAACCCTGATGCTTAAGCCAGAGCCAGAACTGGAGGAGATCTCATAGACCTGTGGTGCCAGCCCTCCTTGGACAGGCAGCAATCCTCACCTTCACAAGCTGCCTTCATTTCCAGGCTCTTCCTGCCAACAGATTTCATTGGAGGATCTGCCCTTACTTCCATAAAATATAGCTGGTTCCTTTATAAAGTCAGATATCTCTTTTGACAAGGCAGAACAGGCTGTTCAGACAAAGCTAGGCAAGCTGGACCATGTCCCACGCAATACACGATTGCCTGTGTTTTTTACTAACCACACCAGAATGCCTTCTCTACCAATTTAATGGGCACATGCTAGTTAAACAGACATAATTCTTGCAGCACTGTAGGAAGTTAAAAACGTATATTTTTGCCAAGCATTTGTTCCAAAGAAATCTGTTCAATAAAGGCTGCTTGTTCTTGGCTCTTCCACTGCCTCCAGACTGGTTCAGAGGCATGTGCGTGTGGTTGGTGGATGGGAGAGCGGTTTCTTCAAAAGCTGGTGTGGCCGTAGGTCAGATCATTCAGTGTAGGGACCCAGAGCCAGGATGGATGTGCTGGTGTGACATCTTTGCTACAAAGCCATGCTACACCGATTACCACAGCTAGTCCGTAAACATCGTGGAGCTGATGGTATTGCACAAACTGTAGGGATGACTCTCCTGCCTTGGCAGTCTCACGTGAGCAGTGTTGTAGGCATGGGCAACCTGATTTCAGTGGCGGCAGAGAACGAAGCGGCTCTGTATCTTCCCCTTTCTGGAGGGGATGGAGCTGCTCAGACTTGTAGCTGTAATCCTGTGAGACAGGAATGCATGTTACAGCAGCCTGGGCTAATAGCGAGGTTAATGCCCTCTTTGCGGCGGTCCCTCTTCCCTTCCTTTCTCCCACACCTGCTGCTGTAAATTCCTGCTCCAGCAAAGAATTGTCAAGCTTAGAGGCTTTGTTTAGAGCGCTCAGACCCAAATCTTTCCTTTGCAAAACTGAACACCTAACTTTGTCTTCCAAAGGGTACTATTTGTTTTGTGTTTGTGTTGTAATACCACCTAGAGGCCTTAGCTGACTATGGGTTGATAAATATTCAGCTTTTTCTGAAAATCGCGGTCTTTAGAGCTTTTCTTTAACTGGATGCTCCAGAAATGGAAGCCCCAGGAAGACAAGGCACATAAGAGTTGTGGTGTTTTCTCCCCAGCAGACATCAGAGCAGTTGCACAGCTCAGTAATACTGATGAAAACTTCTCAGAACAGGGGTTACTTTTCTGCAGGGATTGCTTTTTCTGCAGTGGCAACTTGGCAAATGTTCTGCTCCAGATGTGAGTTACTTCAAAATATGGGGGAACATGGCCCTTGCACATCTCTGGCTATCCTTTCTGTATGGTTTAGAGCCAAAGACTTTGGGAAGGCAATTTACTCGAGTATTAAGTTTGAGGGTATCTCTTGTAGATACTGGAAAACCTAAATGGAGAATGAAAATGTGCTGAAGTGGTGTATCAAGATGTGCAGAAGAGTATGGAGCACTCTTCCAGAGAGGGCTCTTGCAGCATAGGCAACAGCAGAAAGTGGGACTGTTTCTTCCTGTACTCTGGGGGAGTCACTGGTTTAGCAGATGCTGTGGTTTCAGTACTCAAATGTAGCTCTTTCACACTGGGCAATCATGGTGCCATGCTCAGGCTCAGGCGAGCGGCTCTTGTAGTAATCCCTTCTGGTATTTCTCCTTACTGCATTAGGAAGCAGGACAGGAACCTTATAAGCAGCCAGAATTGGTGCTCTCTTATTCCACTTGTGATTTCTTGAGCTGGCATGTTTTGTTTTGAAAAGTGTGACATTAACTAACACCTAATTTACTCAAAGGCTTTGTTTTTAACCCCCCCACACAACCACTTACTACCAAGAGGAAATGTGTTTTTACCTTGTTCCATAAACCAAGGCCTAAAATTAGACCTTAACTCCCCATATTCCAGGAAAAAAAAAATCTGCAGTGTAGAAAACATAATTAAGTTGTTAATGAACAATATAAATACTCCTAGATAATATAAACAATAATTCTAAGTTAAAAAAAAAATAAAATGCTGTCCTTAACAGAAGGTTTTCTTAACACCAGAGCCTGTTAGAGGTAGTTAAGTTGTACATCTTCCAGCTCCTGCAACAATATGGGCAGGGCTACTACTAATAATGGCAGTGGAAGGAGTAAGATGGTTCCCACAGGGAAAACAGTTACATGGTCACATATAAAAGACTGCCTCCTCAAGTGTACAGATAAGGTAGGACAAGCCAGGCTTGCTGTGGGAACAAAATTCCAAGTGCTGTGCAGTTGGATAATGCTTCATGTTCTATTTCTGGATGCTGTTTCCTAAGTTTTAGTATGTTAAAACCTAGGGGCAGAAGGGATAGGAGGCAGGTAGGAATAGTCTTGAGCTTCCCCCCCCCCCCCCCCAGCATGAGTGATTGCTGAGGATGAATTTTTCAGAGCTGCTGTCCAGAGGGGTTGGTAGCTGGAGCAGGGAGCTCACAGCAGTGTGGACACCCCACCGGCAGTGATGGAGACACTTTGTCAGTGGGCATCATCATCTGTTGTGGGGCCATGGAGGAATCTGATGCTTGGAAATAATGGGATCCAATCCAGCTGGGCAATGGGTCCCCGCATTATGGACTCCACTGATCCTCTTTGACCTCTCCTCCTCCTTACCACAGCCTCAGTGTACACCATCTCCTCTCACCATGTCTCCCCTCATCCTCCTGAAGCAAAAGGCTGTCACTGCCCATCTGCAGGTTGCTCCAGCTCAGGTGGTGCAGAGCCCACGCTCTCCAGGATGCCCCTGCTCTGTCTATCCCAGTCTTCTGCTTTGGCAAAACCAAACTGTGTGGCCAAGAGGTCTCCTGGCACCACAGGGGTCCCTGGTTGGCTTTTTAGAGCTGCCACAAGGTGGTGAGGTGCTACAGCTTCCCAACTAAGCAGCAATTAGTGATTTTGCTCATTTGTTTTCCTAAAGGTACCCAAAATCAGTGGTAGTGTAACCACTGGAACAATCCCAAAATTTGGCTTTAGCAAGAAACTTGTCACTAAATTCTGTAGCCTGTATCATTATATTTTGGCAATGCTATAAACAAGACCAAATCAGTCCTTATAATGACATGTATGTGACACTGGGCCTGCTTTACAGTTAGTCTGAAAGCTTTTACAGTGGGTACAGAACTGTTTTGATTCCCATGCATTTGTCTATAAATACATAGTGCTGTGTCTTTCTAGGGAGTATCCAAAAATCGGTGGCTTGGGGGTTTATTTATCGATTTATTTTTATTCTGTATCCCTCTAATTGAGGACAGGTGCTTCAGAGACATGTTCACATGCACCACCCACAAACAAAACATTTTTCAGTGCCTGTAGCCTTTGGCATTACATATGAGATCATTCACTGAGTGGTTAAAGACTGGGTTTTGTCATTTTTCAGTGTCAGTTAGCACCAGCACAGCCCATCCGTGTCAACACCAGAGGATTGAGGCCCTAAACGAAAACACCCAAAGAAAGAAACATTGTCTCTTCTGTTTCTTTATTTGAAGTGTAACATGTTTAAGATCAAAGCTAACTTATTCTGTGTGAACTCTTCTACAGGGTTTCAGCTCAGAAATGCAAAACCAGGGTTATTATTTCCTTTTTTTTAAATGCATCGGTTGGATTTCCATGCATCTTTAAGTGGCTTATACTGCAGAACTGTCTGATCTCCTGCACTGGCACCTTCTCTCTAATGTTGTGTTGAGCACTGCTGTACACAGCCTGGGATGATTCAGAGTTTAATACCTGGCCCTTCGCCTAGGGAGGTGGGGGTTCAGTGGGAAAGGCAGCCTTGGGGAGCCTGGTGTGAGCGGTGCAGCAGGCGGCATCCCGGAGCGCTGCCTGCAACCACCAGCCGTTCCGGTGGGCTGTGTGACGCCAGATGCGCAGTGACACGCACACTCGCTCTTCCCAGGGCTGAAATATGGGCTCAGGCATGCTGCTTGGGTCACACTTTGCATATGCATTTCCTTGAAGTGTTTTCATCTTATCAGGAGCTGCTTGGTATAGCCAATGCAAATTACGTATCCACCTTCCTCCAGGAACAGAAGGAGAAAATAATAGAATAAGGGATTGGGTGTTGCTTTGGCTTCTGGTGCAAAGTGTAAGTGGCTACCATAGCAATGTGGAGCAGATTTTAATATTTCTTGTTGTTTTGTGGGTAAACAACAATGGCAAACGTTGCTGTTTCACATACAAGGCAGTGTGGAAAGCTGATCAAAGTAGGAGATGGAAACAGATGATGGCAGTGGAAAGCTCTGCTGTAAACATCGAGTTAGATGCTCAAAGTTGCTCGAGCCTTACTTAGGTAACAGCTTTTCAGTCCCACTGGAGCAGGCATGTGGCTCAGAGGCCACAGCTGCAAGTCTGAATGAGACAGTGGAGTCAAAAGTATCCAGCACAAATCAGATCACAAGCATCTCTTTCAGAGTTTGTTGTCTGAAAGCATTTTGGAGGGGGTGTGGAATAATACAGGATGGCTGTGCTGAAGGCTGCAGTGGCACTGCTGTGTTATTCAGATGAGCAGCTTGCAGAATTTCTCCTCTCCTTTCTACCTTTTATCCTTGGGAATAGAGTTCTCAACTTTTTAGTTTATTAATGCTCATCATTATCTAAATTGCTTTTTGTCTCTGTTATCACTGCCTCTTCTTGTAGGCGGTGTTCATAGGAACTTCTTCCAGGGAAAGAAAAATGAGTAACCCTTTGTTTGCCTTTCCATCTTATCTTGATTTTAATAAGACGTGAAAGGCAAAAATTGGAGACATCTGTTGTTTCTTTCAGCCATTTCCACAGAGACATTAGATAGCATTTCAAGCACTCAGCTGACAAAACAACTCACCTTGTGAGAACACTCTGATTTATTAGACTGTTGCATTGCATTAGCTTTGTACAATGAAGGGAATAATTTTTTTTTCTCTGAAAAAAATTTTTTTTCCTCCATTTTTTTGCATTAAAGTGGTGTTTTCACTTGGTTTTATGGTATTTTATTACACATGAGTAAAGATATGCTTGATATTTGGAATGTGAAGGAAGTTAGTTAAAAAGATTGCAATTAAGACTCAAATTAGTCTTCTGATCAGACCCAGAGATGTGGTTAATGCATAATTTGCCATCTACTTTAACAAGCCTTAATGTGGAATCAGTATACAAATAAAAAGCACAGGCAGAATGAGAAGGTATATATTACTTCTGGCAATAGAAATAACATATATTCTCATGCAAGGAATAGGCCAACTTTGTAAGAATGGAGTGAACCAAGAATAATTTTAAAGTCAAGATGGTTACTGAAAACTAATTTTAGCATGGCAAGCAGGATTTTTACCTCCAGTGTTCACTCTAAGGAGTTCTTGTATGACCTCTTTCGACAGGGAAGACACAGTGGAACATCCCATTGGCCAAAATGCTTTGTGGAGGCAATCACTGTTGGGTGCGCTGCACAGCAAGGTCCTTCTCTGTCTTCGCTGTCTGTGATTCTTGTTTTCAGACTCTGGTGGGAACTTGCAACATTTTAAAAGGCCACCTAACGCTGAGAAGCTACAGGGTAAACCCTGGCTCCAGCCGACTCATGCAGCGAGCTCATTTGGGTGGCTGAGGGCTCGCAGAAATGAGTTGTTCTCCATAGGCTCCAAGAGCAGAGTCCTCCTAAATGTTAAGAAACACTTTGGACCAAGTTTAGTTTCAGTAAAACTCCACAGTGAACAGTTGTGTTTTTTCTCTTTTCTGAACAGCCCTTTATGAGCTTCTTGGAATTTCTAGTGCAAGACTGATTACACAATTTCTTTATCTCTGTTTATAGTATGGCCAGTAACAGTGCTTGAGTGAGTGGTAGGAGGTGCCCTGTGGTTCAGCAGATCAGCAAAATGAAGTGTGTTGCAAAGGATATATCTCTTTGGTACCTGATAATGAAAAGTTGAGAAAGCGGAAGAAAGTTTGCCTGCTATTTTTATGAAATCACATTTGCTCACTCCTTGGTCCCTTCTCCCTTGTTGAAGGACTTCCAGCAATGCTGGTTAACCTGGTGAGAATCCCTATGGCAACTCTGGGCTTTGTCTCTGTCCCTAAACTCTTGCAAAGAGCCCAATTTTCTGCTGGCATGAATTGATAGAGCTCCACAGCATACAATAATGCCATGGTGATTTTTATCAGCAAAATACCTGGCATAATTATGTTAGTGTAGCAAGTGTGGTCAAGTGGTGTAATGTAATCCAACACCATCTGAAGAATGCATGTGACAGCTTTGTTTTGCAAGAAGGGGGTAGAAGGGCTTGTTGGAAGAAGAGCCCAAATGCCCTTTAATTCAAGGAACTAGCATCTGACCCTAATTATGTAGGGAAATGGAGGTAGTGCAAGCACCAGAAAATGGACAAGTCTGCAACGGGAACAAAAGCATCAACTGCTGTTGAGTTGTATGCAATGTTCAAATGAGAGAGAGACAGACAGACAAAGTGGCTCCAGTTGCACATAAATACTTGATGGAAAGTGTGTTGAAGCAGCAGGGCAATGGGTTATTTTTCATAAGCTGCAAAATTGTTTAATATAAGTGAAATGAATTGCCCTTCCTGTAGAAATTAATTATGAAGGCAACTTTACAGAGCAGCAGTAATGAAGATGTAGGCAAAATAATAGTGGCATTGAATTCAAAAGCTATGCATAATGAATAGTCTATTAACATGCCTATGATCAGTACCAAGAGACCTTGACTGTTTTACAGTAACATACTTAAGTTTCTAACTAACTGATTTTATTATTAAGTTTGACATGATGTTAGTTGCTTATCAAAGAACAAGGTCTAAAATAGCACTGTGAGCTCCAGGAATAACTTACCAAGGATGAACTTTTTGTATCTGGTGACACTTCATTAAATTTCAGTGTGCTCTTTCCCTGAGATTTCTCTCATGCTAAACATCAGTCCGCACCAAAATCTGACTATGCCATGTTTCATAATGAAATTATGAGCACAGAGATACTTGATCCTGCCTGGCTAAGATTAATTTTTTTCACCCAATCTGATAGATCATCCCTTTTTCCTAAATTAAAAAAAAAAAAGGCTTCTTTGCTAGTGTCATTTTTCATGGGGTAAGACATTGTAACTGTTTAAAGATATCAGACTAGGGACTATTGGGACTAAATGCTGTTAAAGTATTTGCAGATTAGTAATACACAGACCAGATACCTGTTAACAGGCAATTTATGCAATTTCCAGAGTGCTGATAAGACTGTGTGGAGTAACTTTTTTGTAGTGGGGAACCTCAGATTCTCTTTCAAGCAGATACATTCATGTGCAGTTTTACTAGCTCATGTCCCCTCTTTGCACAATACCATAGAAGAGAGAGCATCCAACCAGAGGTATCAGTGGAGGGAGAGTTTCACTGGTTGAGGTTGGAAGGAACATCTGGTGGGTCATCTTGTCCAACCTCCCTACTCAAGCAGGGCTACCTAGAGCCAGTTGCCCATGACCATGGGATGGAGACTCCACAATCTCTCTTGGCAACCTGTGCCAGTGCTTGGTCACCCTCACAGTGAGAAAGTGATTCCTGATGTTCAGAAGAAATCTCTTGTGTTCCAGTTGGTGCCTTGTTCTGTCGCTGGGCACCGCTGGAAAGAGCCTGGATCCATCTTCCTTGCACCCTCACACCAGGTATTTGTACAGACACTGAGATATCCCTCTTGAGCTTCTCTTCTCCAGGCTGAACAGTCCCAGCTCTCTCAGCCTTCCCTTATCTGTGAGGTGCTCAAGTACCATAATCATCTTAGAGATCCTTTGCTGAACTCTCTCTCTCTTTCTTTTTTTTTTTAACATATAAAAGACTTTAACAATCAATATTTGGCGCAAAATTTTCCGCCTAAACCCAAGGACATTGATTTGGAAATTGTGAGAGGGACTATCAGCTCTTGGGCTGCAGAGTTGTTACGGGGAGAGGTACTGGTGAGCTTGTGTTTCTGACAGCTCAGGTCACTGGTGTAACATCCACAGCAAAAGAACATGTTACAGCTGCTTTAAAGAAATGCTGTGGTGCCTCAGCCAGAAGCTTATTCCTTCCCTCAAACTGGACAAAACAAGTCTCAGATGTCCTGAGTGAACACAGTAGTGTACGTTCTAAGGAGAAACAGGATGCTTGAAAATGTTTCTTGCGAGGACATTCCCACGCAAACCCTCTTCTATGCTCTGGCAGCCTATTTTATCCAAAGAGCTACCAGAATAAACCAGAGCAGAACCCCAGAGGAGCACATATGAGCTGCTGCAGCAACTGGTGAGGCACAACCTCCCTGGTGTGATACTGGTGAAACAGGGCCTGCCACCTCAGGCAAGAGGTCTGGAGAGTGACTCCCCTGCCAGGCTGGAAGCAAAGGTCTCTGTTTGCTGGTAGGAACAGAGTGAATCACTGCTGAGCTATTTGTTATCTCTAAATATGTGTCCTTGCACGTGTTGGCAGGTGTTCACATCTCAGCGGGTGAAACCCACCACCTGTCTGTGCTTGCTTACAGAGGAAACACCTATTTCAACCAAATTATATGAGGTGAACATCCATAAAGTATGATGTACTGCTACGAAGGGCGGGTTGATATAATTTGCCTAGTTATATTTTATAGTTGCAAATTTAGTATGCAGGGTTGTTAATTATGGCATAATTAGAGCATTTTAAAATGCCATGCTAAATAGTTAATCTTCTGATTTATCCTCCAATCAGTTCGTGCGTCTTCTTTTTTGTGCACATAGACGTGTGTGCCATCCTAGATGGGGGTGACTAGCAGAGATCATGCCAATGTCTCTAATCAAATGGTTACATTTTTCAAATGAATCCATATTATCTGAGTTTTTATTTTTAATCATACTTATACTCCAGTTTGAATGTGTGTTGATTAGTTAGTTGTCATCTTAGGGAAACAAGAAGTGCTTATATTTACCCAGATATATTATGCTAGACATTATTCAGCACTGATTGGTTTGATGGAAAAATATACATTACCTCAGCAGATAAGCTGCTTAGTCTTATTCATCGTGTTAATTATGTACTCAAAGAGCTATTGCCATTTCATTTTTTTGGTGTTTATTAATAGTTGTTTGTCTGTGTAGTGATTATGCGGTTTATTCTTCCTTGTCCCCCTGCCTCTTTCCCCTTCTCCCCAAAATATGTCTTCTCTGAAAGTGGTAAACGTAAGGCTGTAGTCATGCCCTGAGGGTAACTTCAGCCTGTAGTCACAGTTGTTGCCACAAGGTAGCTGTCCTCAACCGGCAGGATGATGGATCAGCAAGAGTTAATTTAGGTTTTGCAGGGACTGAGGGATGACACTGTTTCAGAAGAGAACAGTCTTTTCTCCCAGCTGAGGGGATCCACAGCTCCCTTTGCCATTTGTGGTTGGGGTTTCATTTACATGAGAGGTAAGATTGTCTTTGTGTCCATTAAAAGGCCCGAGTAACTCTTAGCCCAAATGAGGAATAGGAATACGCACCTTCTAGCATGGATAACAACTGTATCAAATTTTTGATTGTAGTGACCATTTGATAAGGTACCAGACTCTTCATTTCTGCATGCACAGTTACGTGCAGTATTCTGTTAAACAGGCAATTGGTGAGAAAAAAACTATATGCCCTAAGTCTGAATAGATAGGGTTCAGTCTACTGTCTCTAGATGATTCCAGGCCAAAATCACTCATTCACAAGGTAATTGTTTCCAGTTCCTAGCTCTTCACTCAGAATTCTATGAATTTAGGACTTAAGTGAACAATCACTAGCATTTGCTTCAGTTTCTCATTCTGTTATATTTTTAACTTGCAGAGTCCATCTGTGTGAATACTCAAAGTCCTATCCAAGAGGAGAACAGGCATAAATCATGCTCTCAACCATCAAAAAATAATGCAGGAATGATATGCAAGCTAATTATTAAGATTCTGCACAGTTACAACAGTCTGAGTTACACATGCGTGGTGGGAACTCTTAATTTTCATCAGCTTCAGGCATTAATGAAAACAAGAAGAGGTGTCCAACATCTCACTAAGATTTATCCCAAGCAAAGACAAAGAAAATCAAACCTCTCAGTATTTTTCTTTATCTTTCATTTTCTATATAATTATCCTATTGTATACGGTCGTTGGCTACTGTGAAATTGAGAATATCAGCCAAATTCTCATCCATTGCAGCTCTGAGTTCTTTGTTACTTGTTTTTCTCTTACTGTTTGATATGGCCTCAACTGCACAGTTCCATTCATGCTGTCTGCTATGAATATGTTTTCTTATTCACCTCACATATATTCCTGTAGGTATTACACAGGAATGTCTCCAGACCAGAGGATACAGGGAAAACAATGATTCCTTTAATTTTTAGCTATCTTAGTGGCTCCTTAAAATGGTAAACATTATTCTTGTTCCACCCAGTGCACTGGTTATTTGATAGCAAATATGTTTTGATGCAGACAGATCTCATTTTTATAAAGATCTCTCCTAAGACTGAAGCCACTCTAATACTGAATATTCATCTTAGGCAAATTCTGAATGCTTTATGTGCTTTTTTCTTCTTTAACTTTTGTTGATCTTTATTACATATGTTTGCGAGGATACTGGAAAACTCTGGTGACAAAAAGTGCAGGAATGCTATGTAAGTTTTAACAAGCAATGTAAGCAATATAAGATTTATCAAGTAAAGATATATGTTGTTTGTCTGCACACAGCTTAAACAGATGGGAGGCAGTCCTGATGAAGACATACATGTATATATATTAAATACATCATGAGTAGGAACAAGTCATTAAAAAGCTGCAGTCGGCTAAATGAAAACTTGAAAAAATTCTAAAAGATGGTGAGGAAATAACTCTTGAAATATTATCAAAAACTGATAGTAGCAGGAAGAAATTATGAATAATGAAGTTCCAAAACTATCTTGTGATTAGGAGAGTTCATGGTCAGCCACAAAAGAAATTGTGTCCCCAGCAATGGCATCATTTCAGAAGTACCTAGCTCTTTGGCACTGCCCCTCCTATTCTCTCTGGGTACAAACATAGGACCTGCTCTGTTCTTAAATCAGCAGGCTCAGGGACAGGCTTCTGCAAACAGTCTGCTTGCAAGAGTTTGAGGCAATCTCGCTTACCACCTGTTCTTTCACTTGCGTGTTGGCACCAACATTCCACCTGGAAATCATATGGAAGAAATAACCAGTGCTCATCTGTGAACAACAGTGGGTGGGAGGAGAGATATGGGAAGACTGATTCTAATACTGAATCATCCCTCAAAACACAGGGCTCTGCAAACCCTTTCCAGCATCTGGTTTGGATTAATATGCCGAGCAACTCAATAGGGAAGAGGTATTACCATTCAGCTGTAGTTTTCTCTCCCATCCTTCTTAGAGCTTAGTCAGAGTCCATCACCAGCTCCTGGGTATATGTGGACCTGCCTGGACATATAAAATTGCCTGCAAAGGCTGGAAATGTTGCAGGGGAGGCCTCTTGTGAAGTTAGCCTGGGTGTGGATGATGGGAACTGGAGGCAAAGCAGGAGTTGTACATTTGCTCTCAGTCTTGTCACCTACACAGATTATCAGAAGGGCAGACTCTCACAGGTCACCTAGACCTGTCAGAAACGTCTGAAGATTTCACTTTCTCTCTTCTTTGTAGTCTATTCCAGTGCTTTCGCTAATAAAATCTTTTTAATGCCTAACCAGTCTCCTCTCATACAGTTTAAATCCTGCACTAATTCTCCAACACAATGGTGACTGAGGACAGTTTATTAACAACTTTGTGCTAGTCTTTAACTGATATCAAGCCCGTCATTACTCTTTCTCATCTATAGGAAATGATCCCCCCAAACACATCCTTTATTTCTCCTCCCAGGTCCATGTTACGTTTAGAACTCGCTCTCATTGCAGGCTCTCCCTGACAGGTCTGTGCTTCTACTGCACACGTGGTAGCAGGAGCTGGCATGTTGTTCTGTCTGATGTCTCACCAGAGCCAAGCACAGCAGGAAGAAACCACGGTGCATCCTACGTACTTATTTAGATTTCAGATTTGGTCTTTTTTCACAGCCACGTATTGCCTTCATTTACTCAAACTTCCAGAAATGATGCACTAACTGTACGGATGCGCTTTATTATCACTTTTCATGTGTAGTGTAACACAGCATTGTGTAGAATGATACCCAGCTGAAATCACTGCTCCACTTGGGCAAGGGTTGAATTTCAATCCCACTTTCTACAGTGTTTCTAGCCTCCCCATGTCTGTCTTCAATTTTCCTACCAAGTATCATTTGTGACTCTCAAAACTTTGCACAGTCTATAAGAAAGCTGTCCCAGGTCTTGAAGAACAGGCACGTATAGGTGACACCTAAAGATAGTGAGTTCATCTGAATTTTCTTCTCAAAAAGGACATGGATTATCCATGACATGCTATCCACTGACATGGATTATCCAGTAGAAAGTGGCTCAGTGCTTGATTTTTTTTCCCAACACTGGTACTGACTGTGTACTGGACAAGTTTTCAGACACCTTTAACCTTAGCCTTCTCATTTCACAAGGATAAAACAAAGTTCTTGAAATGCTATCACTACAAACTGGTTATGTGTGTTCAAAGTACAACATTGCTTTTCTTTGATAGAGGAAGCAATTGCTATTCAATCCTTACTTAAACATTGTGAAATCCTAGGTCGGATGCTTGTATTGCCTGTTCAGGCCTTTTATGATCTTAATGATTTATGGCATCAGCTATCAAAACACAACGTAGACATTCTATTGCGTAGAAATAAGCATTGCATACTAACTCTTATTTAAAATAATGCTGAAACCAAGAACTGAATTCATGATCCAGGGAAACATTTCTGGAGCTGATAAATCCTTAGAGTATAGAGAGATCCATTGGCAAATTTAGTTAATGGATTTAGTTTTTCTGATGTCTGCTAATTTAGGAAAAGAAAAGCAACACTTGATTAATACCTTTGAGGGCCTACGTTGCAGTGGTATCCATCCTACTGTTGCAACCAGAAGGGTCTGCAACAAGGACATCCTCGTTTTAAATGCTTACTTTTCAAGGTGTTGTCACTTTGAGTAGGTCAAAGTGAATAATAACAATAAGACCAATAACAGAATATAGAAATTATGGAAGGGAATTATTTTCACAGAGCCATAGTACCTTAATTTGAATAAATAAAATAATGGAAGAATCGGCTGTTTTTGCAGATATCAAAGAGATTTTATGCCCTGTTCTGGCTGCGTACAAGAGACAGAACATTGTTGCAAGGTGAAGGTGTCCAGTGTCTTGGCATGGTGCAGGGATAAGCATCCCTACAATGGCTCTTTCGCAAATCTTGCTATTGCGCTGTATGAAAGAAATTGGTTTGGAAATGGAGGGGAGTGATATCAACGGTGGAAAGGGGGAGTTGAAATGAGACCTGTGGCTGAAAGGAAGCAAACGGGAAGCCCAAGAAAGGACGTTAACAAGTAAAACACTGGCAAAACTGCTCTGACTTAAACTAAGGGCTGTTCAAAACCAAGGTCAGCACAGAACTCTGAGGACCTAAACAGGACCTCTGTGTTCCTTCAAATGGAGACGTTTATTCGTGTGTGGCTTTACTTGT
Source organism: Rhynochetos jubatus (assembly GCA_027574665.1). NCBI lineage: Eukaryota > Metazoa > Chordata > Aves > Eurypygiformes > Rhynochetidae > Rhynochetos > Rhynochetos jubatus. The sequence goes on along the minus strand of CM050655.1, from coordinate 34,866,006 downwards.
AGTTTTGGGGTCCAGCTTCTGGTTACAGACAGATTGTGGTTGACTGTTTTCCACTAGGGTGAAAAGCCCTCAAGTATCAAGGATTTTCTCCTGTAAAATTAACATATCTAATGATTTGTTTCCCTTTTGCTCAAGGGTTTGAGGTCTCTCATTCCAAAGAACTCTCCTCAAACCTTAGGTAATTTTTCTCTTGTGCTTTCTCTGTAAATGTCTCTGTAGCTTCTATCTACCTCTGTCTTCTATCTTTTGAAGATTTGGATACAGTAACTTTATTTTGGTCTTGTCAATGTCATAGAAGAAAATTTTTTCCCTGCTGTCAGTGTACATCCCATTCTTTTGCTGCGGTACCTCACTGCCAGCACATATGTAATTACTTGCACACTTTGCCTCCCACTTCCTCTACAGAGCCTTCGTTTTCCAAGATAATTTCCCATTCTTTGCATATGACTCCACCTCTAGGAGCATGAATTTATAATTTCGCTTTCGATACAGTTAAATGTGTTTTGTGCTGACTAGTTCGAAATAAGCTGACTAGGTTATGAACCTTCCTGCGTGGCCTCCTTTGCCTTACAAGAATCTACCCTGCTTATGAGACACCAGTGGTGCTCCCATGGATCTCCTGGCTTCTTTCCAGGAAGCTACACTTGTTATTAACTGCATCTAGGATGGACAATGCTGTAAAGCATCAATATGGAGTCCCTTCACATTTTAAAGGCTTATAAGGTCCAGATGAGCCTGGAGAAGGGAAGGCTCCAGGGAGACCTTATAGCACCTTCCAGTACCTGAAGGGGCCTACAAGAAGCCTGGGGGGACCTTTTACAAGGGCCTGTAGTGAGAGGGTAAGGGGTAACGGTTTTAAACTGAAAGCAGGGAGATTTAGATTAGATATCAGGAATAAGTTCTTCCCAGAGAAGGTGGTGAGGCACTGGGATAGGTTGCCCAGAGAAGCTGTGGATGCCCCATCCCTGGCTGTCTTCAAGGCCAGGCTGGATGAGGCTTGGAGCAACCTGGTCTAGTGGAGGGTGTCCCTGCCCATGGCAAGGGGCTTGGAAATGGATGATCTTTAAGGTCCCTTCCAACCCAAACCATTCTGTGAGAAGACTAGAGGATGCAGTCTGGGTGGAAGGAGGCAGGAGGACTGAGCAACTCTGTATAGTGATGTCTTTTTCCTTTCCTTCCCAGATATTTCTAAGTAACATTGCCACAGCTGTAGTAATGTTGTTTTTTTACCTGCCTGCCACGGCGAATGACAGGTAAGGAAAGAGGGAGGTGTGTGAATTGTACCTTTACCCATGCAAATCTGAAGATAGCTTCCCCTTGGCTGAGCGCTACTGAAGTTCAGCAAACCAAATTCTGCAGCGCACACAGTGTTGGCCTTGGGATAAGCAGGGTAAGGTAACCACTTTGATACAGAGATCCTTGCCGGATCCCCTCCGGATCCTCAGAGGAGTGTGTTCTGAGATGAACGCAGCACGGTCCCTGTCAAAGCCCTTGCGTTGTTCCAAAGCTGTGATTCAGTGCTGGACACTGGAGCTGGCATGCAGTTGTTTCCCTTGGATCCTCACCAACGCAACCCTCCAATTCGGTGGTTTTTTTTTTTTTTGTTGTTGTTGTTGTTGTTTGTTTTTTTTTTGTTTGTTTTGTTTAAAAAACCCCTTTTATCTTCATATTCCAGTCCCCAAATGGCAGTTTTATGTCCTCCCACCACTCCTCTGGGTAGCACACGGATCCGAAGTGGACAGCAGCCCTATGGGAACTGTGCAAAAGGGAATATGAGAAATGCAGGGAGGGCTTCTTCCTGTCCCACGGGGGACCCATGGGAGACCCCCGCCCGGGCGGCCGGAGGGAAGGGAGCTCACGGCCCGCCCGTGCCAAGGGGGTGACGAGGCCATACTCCATCTCCCCTGGCTGGTGGCCCGTTGGTGGCTTTTCTCCCTCCTACCCCCTCGCTAACACCCCTCGCAGCCCTCCGAGGACCTGCCGGGCGCGGCAGTCCCGCGCCCCGCGTTGCCGGGCTGTGCGTGAGCCCCCGCTAGCCGGTACCCGCCCGCGGACCGAGGTGCCGCCGTGCCCGCACCCCTCGCACATGCTCACTGGGGCGCCGCGGGAGTCTGGGCATGTGCAGAGCGGGCCGGGCCGCTCGCCGCGCCCGCCGCGCCCCGGGGCTACCGGCGGCCGCTGCCAGGTGAAGCCGCGTTAGGTGAGGCGGAACGGGGCAGCCGCTGGCCGGCGGCGGTGGGGCAGGATGAACAGCTCCGACGAGGAGAAGCAGCTGGAGCGCCTTGCCAGCCTGAAGGACCAAGGTAGGGACGGGCGGCGGCTCCGGCGCTGGAGAGAGCGGCTCCCCCTCCGCCGCCACGGGCTCGGCCGGCGGGAGCGCGGCCGCCGCGGGGCGGTGTGAGGCGGCGTGAGGCGAGGGCAAGCGCCGGGGGACCGGGCGCGTAAGGGCGGGCGCGGCCGGCGCGGCCTGGACTCCCCCTGCCCAGCGATCAGGTCCCCTTCTCTGTCTCCACGCTGGAAAACAAACCAACAAAAAGAGCCTGAACAAAATAGATCGGGGTGTGGAGCGTTTTGGCTGTTCCCTCGTGGGTGCCCATCCCAGCTGCCACCCCGTGGGTGCTCTCGGCTGGGTGAGCGCGGACATCGCGGTGGCCGATGGTGGCTCGGGGTGAGGTGCTGGGGCACATGGGCTGTCGCCGCTGACAACCCAGAGCTTCCTTCCCGGCGCTTGGGCTGGCCCGCGTGCTGGTAATGGATGCGTGGCTAACTGCTGGCGTTGATCCCCGGCGGTACCGCGAGGCTGGCTGTGTGGTGGCTCCAAGGGGTGAAAGTCCGTCTGCCTTGCTGCCTGAGCTGAGCTCCACGTGGAGCGCCTGGCCGTGCCTAGCCTGGTGTTGTGTCCCATCTGCTCTGCGTTGTAAGATCCGATACTAACCCAACCCATCAACCACCCTCCATCCCGCTTCCCATCAGTGTGCACACTTCCCACCCATAGCTCAGGGCTCGCCCTGGTACGCCCTAAGTTCCTGTAGAGCCTTTGTAGTTCCAGTGTAAATGAAGGGAAGCGCTTGTCTGGGGCCAGTTTGGTTCCCAGTCTGAGTCACTCTTGGTGCTTTAGTAGAAAGGTCCAGTACTTAAGCGTGGTACATGGTCAGCTTCCTGAGCGCATGGTTTGGCTCGTAAATGAAAACATCATCATAGTTCATCTTCTGTAAGAAGGGGCATGGAAAGGAGCTTGGATGCTCCTAAGACAGCCCATTTTTAACTTCCCTGGTCCCGCTATCCCTGAAGCAGGTTCGTCCAGCAAAGTTTCTACCTCAGTTAAGTAGGTAGGCAGCATTTGCAGAACCAGCGTTACCAGCTGTTTGAGTTGCGGACATCGACTTGTGAGCATGCATCAACTAATTGGTGTGCATCCTCTCTCACAGCTCCACGTGCAGTTGGTGCAGAGTCCCAGTGCTGTAATTTGCAGCTGGTAATTCCCACAGCTGCGTTCTGGTCTCCCATGAGCCTGGGAGGAGGGAAGGACCTGTTGGACAAAGTTGTGTAAAAGAGTGAAATTACGGGGTGTCATCAGTGCCCCTTTTTCTGTCATTCATCCTGACCGTAAATGCACTCGGTCGCCTTTGTTGTGTAGCAGAAGCTTTTCTTCATCAATATCAAGGTGAAATTTGGTTAACTATTTACGACCTGCTTTGGCACTTCTTTTGATTTCTTTTTCCCATACGCTCAGCATTGTAAATTCATGATTACCAGCTGCACTGGGTAGATTCTGACTTTCAAGGATTTCAATGGGTGTGAAGAAAATGATAATCCTATGGAGGTGATAATATGAGAGCAAAAAATAAGGCTAAAAAGTACGGGTTTTTTGCTGACTGATTCCCGCCAGTGCTGTTGGCTGCAGAGGATTTGTCTGTGCCAAAAGGACGCTTGCTAAAATGACAATAATAATTTGGAAAAAAGGCAAGTTTGGGTTATTCTTTAGAGAAATCCTAGCCTCTTGAAATTGATTAAACTGGGGCTTCAGTTCCAATGTCTGACAGTCGTCTGCTCCAGTAGGCTAAGTGTCCTTTAAAGTGTAATGAACTTTTATGGGACTGCAGGAATTAGTTCAAGGGAAAGTTACTGTAATTTGAGGACTGGCTGTCCCAGATCCGTGTGAGCTGTTGGAATAGAAACTGTGCTCTGCAGACTGACCTGTAAGGCACTGTTCTTGGTGGATGCTCATCCCTAAACGTAGGAGTTGTAGTATGTTGTTGTGAGGCTAACAAATGTCTTTGTAATTATATGACTGGTGAGAAAGTTGGTTTATATGGGTGAAAAGTTATCCATGGAAAAACTTTTGAAAATACTCCCCTGTATGCTGTTTTGCATCTAATACAATGCGAAATTATGGTAGCACACCGTAGCTTAAATTAGTAGTTAAATTATGTTAACTGACAAGTCTGAAGTGCTCAAAGTAAAGATTACAAGTGATGAAAAGGAAATGAGATATATAAAATTATCCTGACAATAATGACCTGAATGTTGTTACTGTAGGTAAGTAAATTTCCTCATTATTTATGGTAAGTTTCAATGTACAATTTCCTCTCCACTCTACTGATAACAAACCAAGACTGGTTTAGGTACTAAAAACTTTCCTCTTTCCTCAAGTAGTTTTAGGATGCCTTGTTAAACAGAGGCAGTATGAGAAGAGGAAGAAAAAAGTCTCTTATTTTTCCTCTTTATCGCTTCCAGGTGTAGATAACAACAGTATTACTTTGGACATGAATGCAGTTGGTGGAAGGATCTGCTGTCTCTGAATATTTGGGTAATGGGTGTATGTACTTTTCAGGAGTCCTATCCTTGTTGCATTCAAAGTGGTACGTGGCTTCAGAATACTGCAACATTATGTTTTGTAGTCAGATTCCTGAAAAACACCCTTTGATTTGTAGGGCTTTCAGAGAAACTAAGGCTTTTCAGTAGCCCTAGTTTGGTTTTTTTTTCCGTGTTTTTCTAGTCTTGAGAAACTTGCCTGACACCAGGTAACTAAACTGGCTGAGAAGTGATGCTAAAGGTAGAGGGGAAGGCAGATAGCAGAGTATGTGGCTGTTCGCTGTCGTATTTCAACTACTGCTTATACTTTCCCTAAACAAGGTCAGTAGATGGAACCTGAGGCAGGTGTTTCATAGCTGCCTGCTCAATTCTCTGTGGCAGCTGTGATGCTGACTGCTGCCTGGGCAAATTCACATGGCTGTTTGGTGAACAGCCTGAGCTCTGAGCGGTGACAAGGACACTGAAGCTGTCTGTGTGCAGGATATGCTTATCTTCACCCATGCTGAATTTTCCAAGTCCTGTGTGTTAGATACCTGATACTGATCATTCTTTGTCTTGCTCCATTACCAACTTTAAGGTGAGCATCATGAAGACACACGATCTCTGTATTGATGATATTTAGGTCTTAAAAGTATCATTTGAGTTTTAATCCTGTGAAAAGCTTTCTGAGATGGCTTGGTTAGATAGAGCAGATCTGCAATAAATACTAATATTACCTGGCTGTACTTACTCTAAGTGATATTTCCAGCAGTGCACATTTCTGTTCAACCGACCCTTAGAATTTTTGTGAGTTACTAGAATTGAAACAAAGCAGTATCAGGTGGGCAAAACCTTGTGTTATTAATAGTTGGTGGTGGAATCTGAGGAGCCATAACAAGGCAACAGCTGCATCATAACAGAAGTTGGTTACCTGCCTGGAAGATTGCTTTGTTTGTCTTTGGTTTTATTGGCACTGCTGGTACTTTGCACTTAGAGTCATCTTCCGCTGTGGTCACTTCTTTGTTTAGTTGAAAACAGGAGTCAGCAACCAAAACATCGGGAGTTATACACTAGGCAAAATTACACTTCAGCTGTCAGTCACATTTCTGGTCACTTTGCTAAATTACAGTGGGTAAAAACAAGTACTGTTAACTACACGTATACTAAACATGTTTATATCGCCTGGATTTTCTTCAGCAGTTTTAAAGGTCTTGCTCTGTCCTTGTTGGCGGGATTTAATGAAGTGTGATGATTTCCAGTCACTACTCCCAAGCACTGTGTCTCTCTATGATGTAAGAGATCAAATAGATCTTAAAAAAAAAAAAAAAGCCAAAAACTTTGAGCAACGCAATATCATTTTCTTCTAGAGAACAGACTGCCAATCTGGCATAAATAGAGCAGCACTTTTAAAGGATATGCTATTGACAAGCTCTTAATGTGATTTGACAAATTTATTCTTCTTTGTGGCAGAGAGGTAATTTTTATGTCCAGAGTAATTCCTTTGTTTAGGGTAGGATATCTTGTTGGCTGCTGCGTTCCCTTCTGTAGTCATCTACTCTATAGGTTATTTCCCCCCCCCCCCCCCCTCTCTGCTTGTGTATGTGGATGTTCATACACAGCAGTCCTTACTCCCCAGCAGAGCCCATTCTGCTTGAATGTTTTCTTCATTTATTGGAGTTTAAAAATGTTTCCCACTTACGTTTCTTGTGCTGAACCAAATCTGTTTTTTCAGAAACTTGTGAAGGCAAATATTTTGGTGTGGGGTCTGTGGTTGGGCTTTATCAGGCTGTGGTATGTTTCACTTCCCTGTCTAGTTTCCAGGAAACTGTAAGATTGGGGTTTTCTTAAAATTAATTCCTGTACAAACTTTTACAGATTGGAGTAAAATCAAAGCATGTGGGAACACAGATGCCCAATCTGACTTAGAATATTTGTACTTAACACTTACCTTTGTATACTTACATGCATGATTTTTATCTTTTTTTAAAAACTGTTTGGTAATTGAATCTTGTAGCTATCAGCTAGTGCAACTGGTATCACAGACTGGTTTGGGTTGGAAGGGACCTTAAAGACCATCTAGTTCCAATCCCCCTGCCATGGGCAGGGACACCCTCCACTAGACCAGGTTGCTCCAAGCCTCATCCAGCCTGGCCTTGAACCCTTCCAGGGATGGGGCATCCACAGCTTCTCTGGGCAACCTGTTCCAGTGCCTCACAATCCTTTCCATGAAGAATTTCTTCCTTATATCTAAGCTAAATCTACCCTCTTTAAATTTAAAGCCATTGCCCCTTGTCCTATTGCTACAGACCCTTGTAAAAAGCCCCTCTCAGGCTTTGTGGCCTCCCCTTCAGGTATTGGAAGGCTGCTATAAGGATATATGTGACCACAAGCTTGGTTTGGCCATGTAAGAGTTAGGCCTTGTAGTAGGCTTATGTATTCTGAGTCAAGATTTGGAGCCGTTGTAAAGTAAAGTAACGTAACGCGGTCACGTACACTCGCCTTTACACCAGCTCCTTAAGCTCTTCCTCAGTTCCATCTCTCTTTCTTGGGGGCCCAGGAGATGCTGCCCAGGCATCAGTTAGAAGTAGTTTGTACATGGCTGGTGCTGCCAATGCCACACTGTGTCCCATTGAAATGAGGTTGCCTGGCTTTAGCTGAAGGGATCTTTGAGCCTAAAACTGGGAACATGAGAAAAATTGAGCCCTCCTGTCTTTTCTTTATGCTCTTGACAGCAATTCACGAGTCTTGTGCATGCTTTGCTTGTAGGGAGACCATTGTTATTTGAGAGATGGTTTGTACAGCAGACTTGGCCTGACTCCTTCCTGTTCCAGGTATGCTGTGGTGAGGAGGGTGGTGGCAGCAGCCCCATTAAAGCTCCTGGTGCAGTGTTACTGGCAGGGGTAATTGTCTCTCTAATCATATATCCAAACCTGCGTGTTAGTTTACTTCCACCAACAAAACATGACTTCATTAGGATAGCTTGTTTCATCTGGAGCAAAGAACTTCTTAACACTGTAAGCTCTCTCTCCTGCCTGTACCAGCAAAGACATGCCTGGTCCGTAGTCTAGGAGAATAAATAGTGGAATGACGCTTGCTTTGACAGCTCTACTTACTTTTTGAATAAATAAGTAGGTTGAAATGTGGAAGGGGCATTACTTGTTGGATTTAGCATGGAAGGGCTCTCAATCTACTTGAAAGCCACCCTGGTTTACAACATAAATGCTGAAGTATATGCATATAGCAGTTTTAAGGTTGTGTTTTTAATTTGTATTTTTTTAAATACACAGCTTTAGAAAAGCAGTTGATGAATTTTTTAAGAAGAGTTGGAAGGGTCTCACCCCCTCGCTGTGTAAATGAAGGTGTCTTTTCTGTTGTTCGCTTTGAATTACAGGCATTACATACTTTTATGACCTTGTTTTACTAATAAGTGCTTTTTAGCTATAATAAGTATCTAATATATAAACCGTCTGATTTAGATAATACGTATTGTCTGTTAGCAAATCCAGGTTCAGAAGACACAGGTTCACAACTGAAAATCAAAAAACTAAGGTACAATTAAAGGAGTCTCTATGCAAAGTTACCTGCTTAATTTATACAGATCAAGTGCATTGATACATGTTGACAGGATGGTCTCTTCTTGCCAGCCCAGCTGAGGAGCGTGTAGTTGGTGAATGAGCATGGTCGTGTTACGAAGGAATGTGCTGTGTTCACTCGTGTTGGCTTTTTTGTGTTTTGACTGTTTTACAAGAAGGGCAGGGTGGCCTGGGAATATGTTTTGGGTGGGTTAAGAGCTATAGCCCAAAATATTCTGTTCTTTTCTCCCTTTTCCAGCTTTTTTCTTTCCTTAGCCTTGAAATTAAGCTGTAGTATTGCTCTGAGGCTGTATGAAGGTAGCCTGAAGCAAGGAAATTTGATTTGGATCCTGCTAAATTGTTTATATAAGACTGGTGTATATCAGGAATAATTCTGTTAAGGATAAACTTAAGTTAGTGTCAGACAGTGACAGTATCTCAAGAGGTCTCTGGTACATATTTATTACAGTTCTTCAGGATTCACTGGAGGCTAATGAGTACAATGTAGGCATTTTACTATCAATGTATGCTACAATATTGATTCTTTGAGAAAATTATGGAATTTTAGTAGCACCTTTAGTCAAGCATCTTCACTTGTTGGTTTCATTCACCACTAATTTATTGGAAAGAGCTATGTTTATTCTAGGGTCATCTCCATATGGCCTAATCTGATTGAGCCAAGGTGAGATGTAAGAAGTTTTGAGATGCTCAGTTACCGCTGTTGTGTATATTGTGTGAGAGTCTTCATAGGTTAAGGAGGAAGAAAATAGCTCTGTCTCTCAGAGGAGGTTTGGGGAAGTTGTTGTACAACAGGGTTTCTGGTTTGTCAGTCTAGAAATGAGTGATAGTACTACCTCCTAATCTACCAGAGGTTTTATGGCTCAATAACCTATATGAGATTTGGAACATGTAAATTGTAGCCTAGCGCCACTGGTATTAATTGTTCCAGGGTAGTGTTAGAGCAATGAAATCATTGTCACCTTTATGCCGTTTAGTGCTTCAGCGAAGGTTATGTAGACTCTTTGTGGGAGCATTAGCTAGAGGTTGGCATCCATGAACAAGTGTTATTTTAAGGTACCGGATCATTCCTGTGTGTGAGCTATATTGGAGGAAGAGCTAACAGTTTTGCAATGACAGTAAGGGGGTGGGCACGGTAAAAAGGCACTGAAGAAAGGTGCTGTGTGAGTGCAGCATGGAGTAGCTGATGATTTTGTGTTTGCATTCCATGATGAACGTGCCGTGGATTACCATCCGCACTAAAAGAGGGACCCTGAACAAGCAATTCAATTTCCAGTCTCACACAGGTGAGCCTGTATGGGGGAGCGTTGTGTAAGTTCGTATCCTTGTTTTTTGGTAACTTGTTCTTGTATCCAGGCCTTAAGGGCTGATGATTCAGAGTTTGTCGCTAAGGGAGCATGTGAGGAGAGCTGTCAAGGGTGGGGCAAATCTACCTTTACGTTTGTCAGTCATTTATACAGTATTGAATAGCAAGTATTCAATTTTTGTTTAAATTTTGCCTTAAAGGTGAGCAAACACTAGCAGTTTTCTAGGGTGAAGCAGCTTGAATTGTATTTGTTGATAGAGTTTTCATTCTTTTTTTTTTCCACCTGGATACTAGAAATCACCTCCCTTGTTTTCCTAAATGGAACAGGGAAATGGCTTGGAAGTGGAACAGTGATCAACAGGCATAGCTTTTGCGTTCCTGTGTAGGGAATACGTTATTTCACTTTAGGTGCCCTTTCTTAGAGCAACTGCATCAGTGTGGTTTCTTCCCTGATCATCTACCTGCTGGTTTTTTCTGCTTCTTGAGGGTGGGAGGTGGGTAGGGGTCCTTGGGTAGGTAAGGACAAGTGGGAACAAAGTAAAGGGGTGGATGAGTGACCTTGGTTTTACTGATGTGGGGATGCAGGGCACATTTTTAAGAAACCCAGTTTTGTTTGTTTCACTCTTTCAATATACCTTTCTATTTGGATGAGCAGCAGTGAGGATTTTTCTCGCTTTGTAAATTATCGGGTTTCCTGTGAGTTTGCATGTGGCTTGTGACTTTTACAGTGAGTTTATTTAACCTTTTTTTTTTCTCTGAATGCCCTGGAAATTTTCCAACACTTGCTGGTAACAGCAGAGCTGAGGTTTTGCCTGAGAGATTTCTAGTGTTCCCTCATTTCTCTTTCTAGTTAACATGGTCTGCAAGGTCTTGACATTTCCCTGTTGCTGGTCTGGGTACGTGAGGAGCAGAGTCCTGTGTTTTGTGTTACTAGCCAGGATCTAATACTGCTATGTGTATCCCAGACTTCATGTACCTCAGTCTTGCCTCTGTCAAAAGAAGTGATCTTGGAGAAGAGAGGAGTCAGGATAATTCCAGATTTTTACTTCTGAGGTACTTCTGTGCTACTGTGAGGAGTAAGTGTGCTGAAGGCAAGCAGAGCAGTGATGCCATGGACATAGCATTCAGGAGTGAGTTGAAGTAGTTTTATTTCAACAGATTTTGAAATGCTGGGGAGGGATGATGTCACAACAGTGTAAAGTGTAACTTTATTTGTAAGAGGTTCTTTGAAAAAGTTTAACTATCTAAAGCTAGAAAGGGCTAGTAAGTTTTCAGGTGGCTAATCTCCTAGACTCTGCATGTTCATGTCTTCAGATGTAGGGTAAGAAGTGTTAAGTTTAAGATGTAACTCCACCATATCTGCTGTCATCAGCTGAAAACTATATATTCATGCCCTTTATCCAGTCTTAATTAAGTTGTCTCGAAATAAAACCTGTATGCCAGTGTAGCTTCTGTGAGGTATAAGAAAAAATTTGAGGTGATGCTGAGGGGCTGGAATAAGATGTCCACAGCTCTCTCATTTTATTCTTGGAGTATGGATCTTAAAGACTGAAAAATGTTCCTTTCTAGTAAGGTTTGTTTCTCTAATGTTCAGAGGTATACTCCGCTTCTTTTAAGTGACAAAAAAAATTTTATGGTCTTAAAGGCCAAATAGTCCATATGGGACACTGAAAAAACAATAGGGATCAGGCTGGATGAGGCTTTGAGCAACCTGGTCTAGTGGAGGGTGTCCCAGCCCATGGCAGGGGACTTGAAACTAGATGGTCTTTAAGGTCCCTTCCAACCCAAACCAGTCTGTGATTCTAATTGGGAAGTTGAGGCAATGATGGCATGTCCCTAAGGTAGTAAAATGAAAAGTTTAAGAAGGACACACAAAAATGCACAATAAGCTGGGAGCTTGACTGGTAGCTGATTGATTATTTCGGCTTGGTATTTACTGTTTTGAAACAATGGATCTCCAGCATCCTGGAGGCTGATCCCTTCCCTGCTGATCCCTACAGCTGGCTTCTTGTGTGATCTTGGGTAAATCATACAAGATCTTTTCATGTCTCCACTGTTGAGCTTAAAGAAAAAAAATCTGTCATAGGACTCTTGTTGGAAGAAAATGCTAATAAATAAATAAAGGTGCTCAGATACGCGGGAGGTACGTACGTGTAACAGTATTACATTAACCGTGCTTTCTAGCATTGATCTGTAACCTGAGCCAGTACGGGTTTAAAATAGTGACTGCAAGCCAGTACATTCACCTTGTAATTTTTGAACTCAGTCAATAAGATTGTTTAACTCTCCATTGATCAAAAATTGATTGTTTTGGGACCCACCATCTTTTTCAGACACTTCCCAATTGCTTCAATTCTAAAAGGATATCCAGTTCATCCATAGGCTATTAATGAAGTTTATGACTCATGTTATTTAAGAAGTCTGTGTAGATAGCCAGAAGAGCTTTAAAGTGAATGGAATGGAGGCCAAATTTGGGTAAAGGAGGTGGTGCAATATTAACTTTTTTCTTTTTTTCTTTTTTCTTGTCTAGCTATTGGTGAATATGAAGAGCTTAGAAAAGAAAATAAGAAAACGAAAGAAGAGGTTTGTATCTATTGACTATTTATGTTTTATTAAAATGGTAAATATCAGAATATTTTATTGACTGGCAGGTTGTTTGATTTTGTGAGCTCAGCTGATTCTTTACAAGTAATACTTGTACCTACATGATATGTATTAAAGGAGTAATGAATGCAACTATTCTTGCTGTCCCACTCCAGAAAAGTTGCTATAAAGCTGTATGTATTTTAAATGATTGCTGCTGTAGCCAGTTTGTATATGATTACAGTGTCAGCATAGACCAACCCAAGTGCTTAGATGTTCTTAGGAAAACTTGTTTCTCTTGGACCTAAACCTTGTTGTATTACAACTTGATTTGCACAGTGGGACTCACTGAAAAGAAAATAGAACAACTCCCCTCACCCAGCCCTTCTGAAAATTCGGAATGTAGGGATAGGATTTCTGAATGTATTTTGAGTCTTCCCCACCCTCCCCCTGCTGAAAAAACCCAACTCAGTTTTTAACAGGAGAGCAAGATGTCTTGTCTTGACTTGCAGAACGGGACTGCAGCATAAAGCAGATTCACAGCATGTGAGACACCCTTCTGTGAAATCTGTGTGCTGTCCAGCTTGAAAAGAAGCTTTGAATATATGGACTGAACTTAATACGTTACTGCAGGCTTCATTTTTTTAATGTTCAGAGATACTGGAGTAAGAAATAATGACCGCTTCCTAGATTGTTCATTGTAATTATGACAAACTGTCTGGTAGCAAAAATACGACAATTTGCTAAGGTATCTCTTCCCACCCAGGACTCTTGTTCAATCAGCACACCTGCTGTCTGCAAGGAAGCCAACAGAACAGAGCACTGAGAGAGATTTTTGATGGCAGTGTTGTGTTGCATAAATCCATGTCCGTGTGCAAAGGTTTTTAGCAGCTATCTGCCAAAAGAAGCTGTGGCCAGCAGAAGCCTCTTATCAGTTCTAGATATTGAGGAAGGCAGAGGAGTCAGTGTTACACTGTACTGTGTACAGAAAATTCTCCTTTCTCCAGTATTAGTGAGCTGAAGATGCAAGTTTTTGAATCCCTGTTTGCTGCCAAGCCACGTAAGTTTAATTTATCTTTTCATGATTCCCGAAAGGTGACTTTTAGTCCAAATGTTGCAATTCAAGGCTGTCTTTAGCTACTTTCTCATTATTAGAGAAAACTTGAAGCTTATCTTTATATTATGCTTCAGCAATCATGGTGTGTATTTCCACTGAGCTCAGCATATTGTACTTCACTCCCTCCTACCCACTGACCTACTTGTCTTTTTTACTATGCTTGTTGCTGCATTCCCGTTCTGCTGTCCTACACCAGAGCCTCAGATACCCAGAAAAATCTGTCCTCTCTTGTTGCTGTGCAGAAGATTGTGGCAGTTCACCTCCTAGTGCTCAGAAGAAAAGGAGAATGAAATTAAATGAAATGAACCAAATGAATGAAATGAAATGAATGAATGAAGTGAAGGAAGGGAATGAAAGGAGTTAGACCAAGAGTCCATCTGGCCCAGTATCCTGCCTCTGACAGCAACAGAAAGGGAGGAGTGTAAGAGCATGAGTACTCTTATGATCTCTAAACCTTTTGCAGCCTGGGGACTTTTTCAGCTGCATGAGAAACAGGCTCCCCAGCTTTGCCTTGAAACCCAAGTCCTGCTAGCTTTGGTGTTTCTTCAGTAAGGATTTGTTTAGGTTGGGACAGGGAGGTGGGAACTGAGAAGGCTGTTCTTGAACTGCATTTTTATTTAGGAAATGTTTTCCTTCAAAGGCAATTCCAATGAGAAGTTTTGTCACCAAAATCTAGATGAGATGAAATGAGGTGTTCTGAGGTGGTTTCTTGCATTCTGCTCGTCTTTCTTCCTTGCTTTTCTCTCACAAGATTACTTTCCTGTAACTCTGCATATCTCCAGCCACTCCTGTGTGTTTCTTCTGAAGGCTGGTATGATGTTTTTCAGAATACTTGCATAACAACTGAAAATCCTCCAACCCCAAGCACGTGTTTAACTAATTTGCCTGACTGGGGATTTATCCACCTTAAGCACTTGCTTGGGGGCTTGGAGGATTTTCAGTTGTTATGCAAGTATTCTTCTGCAAATTTGTGTACTTGTGAAAGCAGTCCTGCTTAATTGTTTCAGTGCTTGGACTCAAGTGGTTAAGTGTGAGGCCCTAAGTGCATTTCTTCTACAAAAAAAAAGAACCTACTGATACAGAGTTCATGGTTATGTTTGCTTACAGTGTCAGTACTGGAAGAAACTATTGCTCGTGCTATTGCAGAGCTGGGTAAGGCTGAAAGCTTGTTAGTGTCTCTCTAACTTTGTGTATCAGTTTATGCTTTGCGGGATCAAACCTGGTATTGCAGGAAGTATAGCACTGTATCTCTGCCTGCGGCTCTGGGAAGTTGTGGGTACCCACAACTTCTGTTCCAGTTTCTACCACTATCTGTCAGTATGAGTGTAAGCAAATGGCTTTCTCTGTATCAGTTGTGGTCACATAATTACATCGATAGGAGGAAGAGAACAGAGAATTAATTTTTTAGAAAAACACTTGCAGACTATTTGTGGAAAGTACCGTGTGGGAGTTAGATGGCAGGCTGATGCACTCGGAAATTTTTTCTGAGTCACCACTACACTTGTCGGCTCTGAAAGGAGAGGTGTGTAATGGAGAAATGATCCTAGTTGACTTTACAAACTTGGAACTGTGCATAATGGGCAGATAACTTAAAATAAGATGTAATTTTAATTTTGGAAAATTTACGCTCTTTTTTCCTTGTTCTTTTTTAAGATTATGAAGTAAATTGGCTTTTACATAGGTTACTTTGTTCAAAGCACTCTTGCTTAAAAGGATGCTAATAACCATGAAAATGCAGGAGCAAAATGAAGATCTTTGATCCGCAGTCTCTCTTCCTCATTGCCTTGCTAAACTGCCGGTTTGGACACCTCTGGTGGGGTCTGACAAAATTGGTGTTGGCATATTTTTATATCAGTATTTTTAAATGCTTTCAAAAACTGGAGCAAAAATGATACTGGCAGATGACTTCTCTTAGGAAATCCATTTAATTGAAGTAGCCAAGTGAAGATGCATACCAGTCCCCCAAGAACAGGCAACTAGCGTTCAGTTGCACACAATGTAGATAACTTAGTATGCGGTTCTGACGTATTCCAAGTCAGATCATGAATAAATATTTGACTACTTGGTAATCAGACAGAAATGACACTGAACGCTGGTTTTGACAGTGTTTTGTCATGCTGCCAGCAGGGAGAAAAAAAAAAGGCAAGATAGCTTTCCAAAACAGTAGGTGTAATACTGCGTCTCTGATATATCATTGATGGTGTTTGCTCTGTTAAAGCACGTGTATAGAGTGGATTACATGTTTTGTCACCAAATGGAGAAGGGATTCTGCCTTGATGACATGCTCATTCTTCCTGGGAGTATAGCAAATGTCGTAGGATACTTTTGAGTACTGTACCAAACTCATAATTTTAGAAAAAGCATTAAATCTGCATAAATTTCACAATCTGTGTAAATGAGAAAGAATGTGTCTTGTGTTGCTTAGCAATGGCTTAATTGACTATATGGCTACTATGTGAACTTCTTGCATCTTAATATCAGGGCTGAACAATCTCCTCCTTGTTTTTGTCCTTTGAAGGCCTTTTACTGAAGTCAGTAGGAGCTTATGTACAAAATAGTTGGCAAAAAAGAAGCCTGTTAGAAGAGAATAGACAAGAAACCCAGGCCTCCCTGGAATTAGTGGAAGAGAGTCATTAGGCTGGTGGGAGTGGGTGTAGTCTGCAGGCTTCCAGGTGGTTGTGTGTATCGACTTCCCAACGTCACTTTGTAGTGTCAAGTTCCCGTGATGGCACAGTACTATGCTGTCATTGCAGTTGCTGCAAGCACAGACCAAGTTCATGTTCTGCTGTTCACCTTGCTGACAAGGCAGTATTTGGTTTGAACACTGATCTTTGACGTGCATGTGATTTACTTGTAAGTAGTCAGCATATCGGCCCTCTGGGCTAGAAATAAAGTATTGCCTCATGTCTTGTGTACCTAAAAGGCAAAACTCTGAAATTGGGTGGGAAAAGCAACGCTCCTCAACTTGCTCCTGCAATGATGAAGAATCTTAAGGAGTTACTCACAAAATGAATTGTGGAAACTGAGCTGTTACTTGTTTCTAAAAATACAGATGCAATGTCTTTTTATTGCCAAGAAATTATCTTTGACTCCTGTAGCTAGTTCAGGACTGGAATGGGAATATTGTCTATTACCTTTCGTTTTCATTGGGAAAACGATGCTATAAATATTAATTAAAAATATAGTAAATAAAATTGCATAAATGCTTATTTTCCTCTGCAGAAAAGTGGGAACTTTAACAAAATAAAGTTAGAACCAGCAAAATGACCGACAATCCAGGAATCCACTTTATTTTTAAGACAATCCACTTTTTTCTGTTTGAGGGTGTTCTTGAGTATGCAGCTATCTGTTCATGCTGACAAGGGGAGACAGTAAATACTTGAAAACTCATTCTCCTAAGCAGTTGCATGCCCTTGAATGTGAAAAGTGAACAGTAGATTTTATACTAATTTTATACTATTTGCCTTTTAGCCTTTAGGGTTAGTGATGTTCTTGTCAATTAACAATTCTGCTGTATATGCCTCAAATTGTTTTTTTTTGACAAGTGAGGTGGTTGTGAATTTTGAAGGCTTCTGTGCAACTTTTTGAGAGCAGCTAGCACTTCTGAATCTTGATATTTTTAAACTTCCCTCTTTGAAAGGTAAGGTCAATTTATTTTAAGGGGTGACAGTGTTTTTTATTATGAAATATAATTGTTTTATATGAATATTTCATTTGCATAACTTTGCAGTTTGAAACAGTACAGGGAGTGAAAGGCAATCTCAACTTTTTATAGTTCTTAGCTAAATTAGAGATAAACTAGTTTGGTTTTTTTTTTTTGTGGTAGGACTTGTAAGGGCTATGCTTGCATGGGTTTGATTGCAAGACAAAAGGCAAAGTGCTTTCCATTGATCATTTCAGCAAGGCAACAATCTCCCGCTCTCCTTTTCTTCCTGCTCTTTCATTCTGAAGCACAGTAGCAGCAAAAAGAAAATACTCAGAAAGCTGCAACGGGGAGCAGGAATTGCTCTGCAGAGACCCAAACCTACAGAGCCTGATTGTGCAGAGAAACGTGTAGCTATCAGGAGAATAGTCAGTTTGCCATGGTCCAAATGGAGCGCTCTCTGCAAACAGTACTCCAGGTGAAGTGGAATAGGTCACTTCCCCTTTCCCTGCACAGGGAATACTGTTATGCCTTACAGCATGTTGCTGGAGGATTTCAAAAGGAGTTTTTCCTGTCACTGGGATAGGGAGTGCAGGGCACCCTCTACATCAAAGTTTCCATCAGTAGGAAAGTGTCTTGTTGACTTCCACAGGCAACAGATCAGGTCCTTAAAATGCTAATCTTCCTGGTTTTTAAACTGAGCGTTATCAGCGCTTGCTCACTTAATGTGCAGTGGGCAGAAAGCTTGCAGCATGCAGAAAAAACCGTGGGTGAACTATGCCAGTGTGGTTACAGTGTCTCTCTTGTAAAATACGAAGAGGCAGCAGCTCACACTGATTCCCCTTTTCCAGCGGAGCTGTGCTGTGCAGGAACAATCAGAGATACTTTCTTTCTGTGTCTTTTACTGCCTTTTGTACTTAGACTGCACTTCTGCCAGTAAGGTAAGGCAAATTTTTGCTGAGGAATCTGAGAGGGAGGGCAGCAAGCAGCAAGATTCATGAACAGATTTCCCTTCCCCATCTCTCTCGTGCAAGATTCCCTAAACAGCTTCTTTGTCAACAGGGCCAGATGAAACCGTGAGTCCTCGTCCGGTGCCGCTTGCTCAGCACATCTTGCTCCTTCTGCAGCTCTTCCTTGTTTCACAGACCTTTACAGCAGCTGGTGACTGACCTGTCCCCGCTACTTACCTGCTGTCCCTTGCCTCATCACCCCAGTGGCACAAGAAGAGCGATTTGCTTGTTGAGTGCAGCTCCTTTTGCTCCCACAGATAGCCATCAGCAGCGACTTCCAAAGCCTGCGTGGAGGCTGCCGCTGCGGTGACACCGATGGCATCCTCTTCTAGCCCAAGAGCAGATCCTTCTTTGGGCCTCATCCAAGGTCCTCCGGAGCTGATGGAAGGGCTCTCTTGAATTTGGCTGCCTTTGAATCAAGCTCTCCCCCTTCTTGTTACTTAACAGGCTCCTTTCCCAGCTAACTCAAAGTGGATCCTCATGTGGAAAAACTGAAAATCAAGCAAAATCATTTCAGTTTATTTTTTTCCCCAGTTTTGTTCCAGTGACCGGTATTCGTGGTATTGCAGCTACACTGTAAGGAGCCCAGTCACACAGATCTCTTCCAGAAGTTAACTCATGGTCTTACTTTGATTTATTACTGTAAACATACACAGCCGCATGTGGGGAAGGATGTCTGGTATATGCTGTGTGCGTAAGACGCGTTGTGTACCAGTCATACTTCCCCCCGGGTCATGTGTTTTTCACAGTGTGCTTAATCACTGACGGTGTCTCTTGTGAAGTTTACTCATTTAGTTGAATTCTTTCCTTTGCTTACAGAAGGGGTTTTCTTAGAGAATTCTATTTAATGTCTGGTTTATTCTTTCTCTTTGAAGAAACCTTTCCATCGTAAGATAGTGAGTGCAGTACTGTGTAGTATTAGCATTAACCCCCAAATTAATAAAACTGGACTGATGGGAAATCTTTAAAGTATGAAGTGAGTGTCCACCCTCTTCAAGGCTGAAGCTTTGCTCATGATGTTGTGAAACTGAACATGTCCCTGTTTATTGGCTTTGAGGTTTTCCTTGCACATGGTAGGTATAGAAATGTAGGCCTCTCTTCCAAGTCTATTTGTGTTAAAGAAACTAAACTTAAAGCATATTCTTGACACGCAAAGTATTGCTTTTACTGTTGTGTGGAACATGGGTGACTGTTTATATCGTTTTTGGATAATGTGGCTCTTCAAAAGTATTTTTAGAGTAGCTCTGTATTGGACCCTAAAATCAAGTACAGTTTGCCAGTTTGGTTAGGAAATACTCTGGGTAATTAATGTGTTATGCCTAGTTTGCATTGATCTTACATGACTGAGAGCAAAAAGAAATGGTGCTTTGATAGGCTTCTGTACGTTACTGTGCCGGCAATTGATCTTTGTTGATTTTGCATGTTGTGACTGTCTGCTAATTAAATGACTGAGATCAGTGTTTCATTTCAATTTTCTCTTCTCCTACAGTGTGACAAAATCAAGCAAGAACGAGATGAGGCTGTCAAAAAACTGGAGGAGTTTCAGAAAAGTAAGTTGATAATGTTAGTGGGAATTTTTTGGTATGGAGAGTTATAAGCATCACTCTGCATACTCTGCACCAGCGTTAAGAATGCTGAGATTCAAGTCCACTCACTCTTTGTCCTTCAGACCTTGTTTCATGGAGTTAATCCAGTGAGGCTCTGACCATTGTCAGACTGACGGCTGTCACAGCATTTATATGCCCTGACACAGGTAGTGGTTCTTAAGGTGCAGAGTGGTGAAAATACAGTGGTACAAATGTGACTATCTCACCTGGATTCTGCAAGTGACTTTTAGTATGATATATGCTAGGACTGAGTGAGATTTGACTCTTTTGCTCAGTTTACCATTATTACAATAATTATTACTGGTTTTTTCATAAAGGAGTAAAATTACTTTAAGCACAGTCACTCAATAAAGGTTTTTAGGATGAACTGCTGTCTCTTGATAACTTTTAGAGCAAGTTCTGTCTTGTCTGGGCTGTGAGAATGTCAATATTCAGTTTTACACTTTTATGGTAATGGTTCTATTGAAACTGTATGGTGTCTGGAAGCAACAAAGCACATCTAACGGGAGTGGAAGTATCCTAGTGAAATAGCTCCTTAGAGGAGGCAATTACAATAGGATTGTGGCCTGTTATGTCTGGTTTGTGCCAGTATGGTGAACTGCACCACGAAGAATGAGAAATGTGGATGAAGTTAATGCGAGAGAAGGAAATCACATGGTCTATAATTTGGTGCAACTGTGTTAATAGGGGAAATTTCTCACTTCATTTTTATTTTATAATTATACATATGATACAATTATGGAAAAGCATCAAAAATCAACGGGAAGCATCTATTGCCTTACATCGTCTTAGATCTTCTCTCAGGCAAGAATGTTCTCCAAGAAGTCTAATTCCTCTGGAAAAAATTGCAGCCTGTTTTGTTTTTGTTATGATACAAGGAATACCAGAGTGTGGTAGAAAATGTCAAGTACTTAAGACTTAAAATTTGAAGTAATATTTGATGTTGTAAAATTTTATAGGTTTCTTTTATCTATCTTTCACATTTTTAAAGGACATACCTTGTAAACATAGTGATAAAATGCCAGGAATATTAGGATTTTAAGGCAATAATAGAGCCCATTATTTAAACGACAATATAAAAGGCAATTATATTGATGAAGAGCTACATCGGCTTTGTGTCTGTGAATAAACTTGGCCTGTACTCAGCTTCTATTTGTTCTCCTGGCATAAACACATATTGTGTGTGATTCCAGTTTAATGGGGCCCCGTTTGTATGCCAAGCAGCTGCATTTTAGGCCCTATTGCGTGATTTCATAGCTCTCTGAAAATTGGTTCTATTGAGTACAAGAGATAGAAGGTGGTGGTGGGGGGGAAAGCTTCAACACACAATCATTTCTTTTCAATTGGAGCCAGCAAGGTTGATGACAACATGACCATTGTGTTATAATGATAAGACCACTAAGGATCTGTACCTCTCATCAAGGCTTTCACACAACAGCAGATACAATTTAATTCACTGCTCTGTCAGCAGTGCTGATACCATTATGCCGTCTGTCTCCACAGTTATAATCACTGTCCTCCGAGAAATGCAGTTGAAATGATCTTGAGCAGTCAAAGAAACTCTCAATTAAGGTTGCCACTTCCAATGTGTCAGATTGTGTCTTATGCACTTGGTACAATTTTCACCTCCAATCCTGTTTATTTACAATGTCTACCAGTAATTACGCTTAACATGTCATTTAGTGAGGGTGCCCCTGCCAAGGAGATTGTTGGGTGCTGCAGTACCATTGAGTGGGAGTTTCTCGCAGTCAATGCCATCAGCGGCTTTTAGTCCCTGATGGGATGCAGTAGTAATGTTGATAATGCAAGTATCGTGCTCATCAAGTCATAATTAGATGCCACTCAAATGTGCCACTTGTAATAACAGTGTTGATTCATGTTTTCTCGGTGACTGCAACTACTAATTAGTTAAGTGGTTTTTGGTTGGCCTGCATTTGCTGCAGATTATTATTACCCCTGAAAAAAACTGTCAAGGTTAGAGATGTTTCAGGCCACTTAGTGCTGCTTTATGAATTTTAATATTGACATAATAAGAACTTTGGACAGACTTAGGAAATAATATATTTTTGTATTTAATTTGGAAAGATTTTTTTTCCCCTGAGTTAATCATAATTGCAGGTTAATTAAGTTTAAATGAACCAAGAGTAATCCCTAGTTCTGCCATGTGAGCCCAATCCTTGTTTCCTAACTTTAGCTTTGCTTGAGGCCATTAGATTCCTGTCTGTAAAGTGGGAGCAGTTCTGTATCTCCACTGTTCCCTCATCCTGCCCAAATCATTTCATTGCTCCAGATTCCAGAGCTTGGTAGACTAAAACCAGAAGAGATATGGACATGTACTACCTGAAGCTTTTCCTTTCAAATTAAATATAGCAGCTGGTACAGCACGCTTGGAACAGATAATTTCTCCAAAGTCAGAAAAAAATGGAAATGAAAAGACAGCCAAAGAAAGAGATGAGGTTGCTGCGCTGTTAAAAGATTTCATGTGAAGATAGTTTTTGGACCAAGATTTCCAGTACTCTGCCCTGCTCTTTTTTTTTTTTTTTTTTGGCTGCTCATATTTTGTAGAACTTTTCTTGCTTGCAGCTACTGATTTGACAGCAAACTCCAGTGTATTGGTGGTTTCTGATATTATTAATAAAAAATTAGTTAATATTGAGTAAGTATCAATAAAGTTGCTTAAATAACACTTGTTAACGGCCTGCTTTTTCCTATCCAGAAGTCCTGTTTTGTAGTTGTTGAGGTGACCTCTGGATATCAAAGAGGACTCAAATGTCTCTTCAGTATTTAGGCAATGGAAGAGGCCAAGTGGGGCTTTCTACCCAGTGGTATGAAATCACTAGTTTTTAAAGCTTATCTTCACAAAAGTAAAAGGAGCTACTAGAAAAAGTCCTCCAAGTCCTCCAGCTTTGTTCCTGCTCCACAGTATTGTTCAGCTGCGAATAGCCCTTTCTGCACTTTGAAACCCTGACGCTGGGCTGGAAAGGAGTGTGCGCCATGAAGTGACTTGCAAGAGTTAGGGTCCAGGCTGCTGCTTAGGATCGATAAGGGTGCCAGGAGCCAAAGAGGAGTTGCATCAAGGTGCTAGCATGAGAAATGGGAAACTGTTGTTGGGTTTCATGCTTTGCTCCAGATCCCCTGCGTGACTTGAAGCTTGTCACTTAGAAGATGACTTTCGACGCTAGTTAAGTACATATGTACTGCTGGAAGTTGAGAGAAATTGCAAACCAGAGTGCATCCGTGTTTCGGAATGCCCTCTAAACTCATGTTGGTATCCCATGTTACAAAACAAGATTTGTTCCATAACTCTTTGGTCAGAGGAAGGAACTGTGCTGTGCTAATGTTTTGACTTCTGTAGAGTATGTACTGTAAGAGGCTTTGGTCACTTAACTCCTTTCTCCATTTCCACTTGCCCCAGGCCTGTGCTGTATGTCCGTTCTGCAGCTCTTCTTGTACAGTGTGTTTAGCAAGAGTGGTGATACTTAAAATACCATATAGACATGAAGACCAGAAGGTTGAAAATAATCTTTGTAAGACACCTGAGTTAGTCTTGCTCTTTAAAAATATCAGGGTTCCAGTCTTCTGGGATTCATACCAAATTTTCAAGACGATTCTGATGGCAATCTGAAGGGAAAGTCCTAGTGGTCTGAGTCTGATTCCTCAAGTCTTAATGAAATGATGATGGTCAGGGAGGCTCCTGCTGGCCTTCTACTTCCATAAGATTATGCCCAGGTCTCCAGTTCCTCCTCTAAAGCTGCCGACATGGCTTGAGAGAGTTGCCTAAGGCAACTAAACAGATATTCAGTGTTCAAAACAGTTCCTGTCCGTGGAGATGATCTAATTACATACTTCTGTATTTGAAATGCTTATGTAGAAAGTTAACAGAAAAACATGTAATTTTTCTGATCATGGGATGCATGTGTCAAATGTGGGAAAATACTGACTAATTTTTAAACTCTTCCTCTAGTTTCTCACATGGTTATTGAGGAAGTAAACTGTATTCAGAACCATCTTGAAATTGAGAAGACGTGCCGTGAAAGTGCTGAGGCTTTGGCTTCTAAGGTGAGATGAATTTTGGTGATTTTGTTTCATCTGATTTCTTTTTTCTTTTTTATTGAGATTGTATATGTGTCCCATATACATTTTCCTATAATCTTGTGGATCTGTGAAATTGTTTTGAAATGGCAAAAACCATAAGCCATATGTGACATGCAAGAGACAATTCCTTCCTTTAAAGAAAAAACCACCCATTTTAATTTAGTTTCTATTTTGGAACAGTAAGTCATGGACCAGCATCTTGATATCTAGTTTTCATATGCATTTAGGTTAAATGGAAAACAAGTTTTAGAACTGTCCTGTGTGAGATATAAAACAATAATGAGCATTTCAGTGTCTAAATCAAATGGAAAAAGTCAACCACTGCATTACATTTCAGGTGATTGTTTATGAAAGCAAAGCGAGGGCAGGGGAAAGGTGACCTCCACCGCTCTGTTGATTGCGTCTAGTCTGATGAATTTAGCAAGTGTGTAATTTTCTATATTCCATCTCATCAGAAGTGCATTATTATTAAAGAATGTTTTTATCTCTCTGTTATATATTTTTGGTTGGGTAAAATGCATCTGAGCCACTTCATCAGAAAATGGATTACAGCAATTTTGAACCAAATTTCATTAGCAATGCTGGCTGCCTTTTTTTTCCTTCTTCCCGCCCCCCCCCCCCCCCCCCCCCCCCCCATCCCCTGCCCAAAGTACAGCTTTAGATATGGTAAAAATCACACCAGCAAGAAATCGCTTTAATTTAGATGCATTAGCAATGTACTTTCTGGAGGTATTTACTTAATTGTTTGCATAATGACACTATATTAGAATTCATAAGATAGACAATCAGCATATAAGTAAGAAAATGAATGTATTTATGTAACTTTTCTTCTTCTCTGCACTTTTTCTGTAATGCACGTACAGGGGCAGTTCAAAGACTAGCTTTACCTCATGGTGCTGATTTGTTTGTTGGTGCAAGCTGACTAAATAAGATTCCTGATGCCACCCTTCCCCCTTGCTCAGTTTCATTCTTCGGGAATGAGATGAAGTTCTTGAGTAAATCTCCTGTAGTCGGGGGGCTCAGGAAAGGAGGGATCAAAGATGATTTCTTAGGTAAACTTCAGGGTCAGTCTTAACTGTTCAGTATACATTTTATTTCAAGGTAAATATTTGACTTCCGAAGTACATGTTGACTTTAACATGTTGTACAACATCAGTAGAAAATTGAGCCTTATTCTTAGACCTGAATGCAGGGAATGCTCATCTGGTGTGTAGGCAGTCACCCCAACATATGCCTGAACACCCCTGAGACTGTGCTGAGCTTGCTGAGAGCTGCTGGCATGGGGTGTCTAGATGCAAAACAGTGAAAGAAATGATGATAGGTAAACATTTGCAACAATCTCTGCTGTTTTCCCTGGCACCTTGATCAAGAAGGAGATGCCTTACAGAACCTATTCTCTGTCATCCACCAGCCAGACCTGTGTTTAAGCATCCAGCGCGGGGTGGTTTCTGACTTGTGGTTTGACCCAGAGAGGATTGGTTTGTGATACGGCTTTCATCTTGCATATTGACTCTACAGTAATAATTGCTGAGGATTGAAAATAATTCAGAAGGATTAAGAGGTAATTCTACTGTGGTTGGGAGTATACTAGTTGTGGTGGTTTAAGTTCATAAGCAAAATAAGGGCATAGGAAGAGGTAAGAGTTTTTATTTGACCAATTGATATAGCTGGCAAAACCAGACGAGCTTTCTGGAGCACAAGCCCTTCTTCAGGTCGTTCATTCATTTAGGGCTCCTGTTGATGCTGGTACATGCTTAAGGGTAAGGAGCTGAAGCAGCTATCAGAAAGAATGTGTAGCATTAAGTAAGCTTGGTAGTTGATTTGATTTGATTTGAACCTACACAGGGTATTTATTAGACAGAAGTACCAGAGAGGAAAGAAGGGAATGGATGAAGCATCATGTTGAATTCAAGCCTCCTCAGAGGATAAAGAGGACAAGCTTCCCATCTTCAGACCATTTTAATGTTGAATGGAGCGTTTAATCTGATGTTACTTTGTTGTCTTCGTTTTATAGATCTTTTAATGATAAGCGAGAAAAAAAATATGGTTTGACTTTTTTCTTGCACAGCAGCTTAAAGACAGACTAACTGGCTTCTTACTGTTTGTGCTTCTCAACTTTCAGCTGAACAAAGAGAACAAGACCTTGAAAAGAATTAGTATGCTTTATATGGCAAAACTGGGCCCAGAAATTATCACTGAAGAGATTAACATTGATGAGGATGATTCATCCACAGATACAGAAGCTAACTCTGGATCATGCAATTCTGTGCATTGTCAGCAGCAAATAAAAGGTGAGCGTTGTTGCTGAGCCTACACCACCACGCAAGGCAGAAGTTGTCTAAAGAATGGCAGTATTGGTTTGGAGCAGAGATCCATCTGACTCCGAGTCATGCTTGTGAGAGTAACTAGTAAAGGATTTCCAGGAGAGACTGTAAGAAGATGGTAGGCTTGTAGTGATGCTGGGTGATGTTTCTGGTGGATATACAGGCTGTAAAGTAAGTTAGAATGCAATAGGAAAATGAGATCTGCACAGTTAAGAGTTCAGTGTTACTGAGTTGGTAAAAGAAAAATTTCTTTAGGTTCTTAAAGTAAAAGTTAAGCAGAAGGACAAGGTCACCTTGGTATTGCTTTAACTGCAATGTCACTATTTCAAAGCTTGTAAGACAAAACTCTCCATTTCTGTTTCCATTATTTCCCTTCATATTATAGAATCACAGACTGGTTTGGGTTGGAAGGAACCTTAAAGATCATCCAGTTCCAACCCCCCTGCCATGGGCAGGGACACCCTCCACTAGACCAGGTTGCTCAAAGCCTCATCCAGCCTGGCCTTGGACACTTCCAGGGATGGGGCACCCACAGCTTCTCTGGACAACCCGTCCCAGTGCCTCCCCACCCTCTCCAGGAAGAACTTTTTTCCCTGATATCCAATCTAAATCTCCCCACTTTCAATTTAAACCCGTTACCCCTTGTCCTGTCACTACAGGCCCTTGTAAAAAGTTCATATGTATAAATTTCATTCATATTCCAGAGGTATTACCAAACAAGCAACTTAAAAAGGGATGGTTGTACTGGTAAAACAGCAAAGCTTGGGAAATAGAACTACATTGATAGGAGAAATCTGTGCTTTATTAAGAAATTTCTGGTTCTTTTTTGAAAGGCAATTTAAATTTCTGTAATCCAAAATCTACCTTCCTTCTCATCTAACTGATGAATTCATCATGATTCTGTATGTTGCTATATCATAGTATCCAAAAAAGGGGAATGTCCACATTCTGCATTTGGTGACAGAGCGATTAAGTGGTTCACTTTAAAAAAAAAAAAAAATAAAGCTTTGACTTTTTTCTGATAGTAAGTTGCAATAGCAATGTTGTCTAAGTACAGCTTTCCTGAACTTTCAGCCTGACCTTGTTAATTGTTTTCTGTTTGAATGCAGCAGCCTCAATTAAGTGGTACAAAGTATCACTGAGAAAAAGAACGCGTGTTGTAAAAATACTTTAAAAAAATCCCACCCAAGAAATAAGATGTCATAGTACCATTTTATAATAAGCACTTTTCCATCCTATAGATGTAGAAACAGAGGCAGAGAACGGTGTGATCCACACCATGCAACCCATCTGATTCGGAAATAAGACTGGAGTTCCTTCTGTCTTTTATTGGAGAAGGATGTCAAGGATACATTTAAAGAGAGCAGAATCTCTGGCTGCAGATCCGAGAACGTGGTCAGGAGGGTAGCAGGGTCAAATGAGAGGAATATTTCAAGAGCTCTGATGTATATGCTTTCTATCTTGATGAAGAATTCATTAAAGAACGAAATGTGGCATCTTGCAAAGGGTTTAGGCTTCGGCTTCTCTCTCTGGCCTTATTATTAAATGTTAATGACCTTACTTTTATAAGTGCTGAATATTTTTAAAAGCATTGGCATTCCATTTGCTATAGGAGAAGATATTCCATCCTTGTGCCTAGAGAGAAACATGTGTGTGTGTATGATAGCAGAGTGATGTGACAACACATACCAAGAGGCAGTGCCGGGGCTGTGTCCCGAGCCGAAGCCAAGCGGCGTGGCATTTGTCTTCAGGGCAAAATCTGAAGTTACATCTTGGATTACCTGCAAAGTGAAAGACCATATGCAATGAAAGATGTGTTTTCAAAACTCCCCTTATTGCTTTGTGGTGTTGCCCAGGGTGAAATCTGCCCGTATGTGCATGTTTATGATTCCAAGTGGTTGTGTTTTGTGCTGGGAACCTTGGAAGTCTTTTAGTTTTCTCACCATTCAACAAAATATTGGGTGTTTCTTGGAATGGTTCCTTCCCTCCCACCACTTTTGTGTAAGGCTATACAAATAAGGTAGTACAGTCTAAGGGTCTTTGATTAAAACCCTCTAATTTATTAAAGGGATAAAATTTTGTCCCTCAGATGCCTTCCTCTGTTTTTGCTGTCTCATTTGTTAGGGAAAGGTGATAGTGAAGCTGTAGTTCTAATGGAAGTGTAGCGTTGTCTTAGAGCAGTAACTGAAATTTGTTTATAGGTTTTGGGTTTTCTTTATATTTTTGGCTGGCTTTTCAGATTCACAGAGTGTTAGGGGTTGGAAGGGACCTCTAGAGATCATCTAGTCCAACCCCCCTGCCAGAGCAGAGTCACCTAGAGTGGATCACATAGGACACAGGTCCTTCAGATATGACAAGAACTGAAAACTCAACTGTCTTGGTCGAGCAGTTTAGTGCATACCCTGTATCTGAAAAGCAATAGTTCTTGTAGACATTTATAAAGATTTAGTTTTATGGATACTCTTTTTTCTCTGTATGAGGTTGATATATGTATTGTAAGACCTGACTTAATCCAGTTACCATAAATTTGAGACCTTTTTTCCCATTAATTTCACTGGAAAGCACGAATCTATAAAACAGACAATATGGTTCAAGAACCTTTTGGGAAAACAAGTATTTTTATTTACTTTAGTATGTGTGCACCTTTAATTTGGAGGGAAATAAATCTGAGGCTCCTGAATTGGAAGGAGGGGGCTGGGGTTACGTGTGAGATTTGAAGATGTGAGACCGAACAGAACGACGTCCAGCATGTCATCATCATCTGCAATTGATTAGCAACAATTTTCTCAACTCGTGGCTGCTATTCAGTGAACAGCAGTGCAGTGAAATACTGGAAGCAGGTGGGGAATGAGAGCACTTACTGAAAGCTAATATATATCAATAAATTTATATTTTTGTGGTGTTTTTATGTTAACTTATACCTTGATATATTATGTATGCAAACTGATCTCCTGTTAAGAAGTGATTATAATCAAATGTTTTATTCCATTGTGAATTTAATTTCTTTCATATTTTGATAATTAAGGAACAAAAATTCTGAGGAGAAAATTACAAGCATTAGCTCTTCCATCAGTAAAGGTTATATTCTGGCTCTGTTCACATAATGTTACAAAGACTATAAATTGGCAGCTGTTCAGGACAATTTCTTTGGTGAAAACCTTCCAAGTATTAACTGCCTGTTGTTTTGTTTATTTCCCTTGTGACAAGAACTCATGATCCAAAAAGAATTGAAGTGCATTAATTTGTTTTAAAGGATGCCTATTAAAAATTGCTTTCTACTACCTCCGTACCAGAGTCTCTGTGATGTGACAGTCTCCTGAGTAGGACTGAGGATACTCTGTGGTGACAGGATGAGCCCCGTTATAGCAGGAAATGAATCATTCAGAATGCAAATAAAGCCGGCAGTACTGAACAAGGCAGCTTACCTCAATGGGGTAAATCTGAAACTGTGGCCTAGTTACAGATCTGTTACTTGACACTTAGTCAAAGTTCCTAAATTATTGAGGAAGTACTTTGAATACCGCTGATGCTTTGTATGCAGTTCAGGTGTTTCATACTTTATTGTATTTGCATTGCTGTGACATTTCCTTTGTTGTTTTCATCCAAGAATAAAATGTATTTTTCATTTCCTTCCTCAAACTGTAGAGCTGCGAGATCAAATCATAGCTGTTCATGAGGAAAAGAAGACCTTAGCCATTGAACTGGAAAACCTGAGGTGCAAACTTGTAGAAGTAATTGAAGAAGTATGTATTGTACCATGGAAGGCGAGACCACGTTAGCGTGTAGTCAGTACTTTTTGGATCTAATTTTGCTAAAAATGCTCAGTTGTGAAGTTAATTGAATACTGTCTAATCGGAAGTCCTGCCAGTCTGCCCATACGATGGACCGCGTAGGGCATATGCCTAGGAGGAGCCTTCTACGTCAGAGCCCAAACTGCTGTTGTTGCTGGCACATGACTTTTCACGATCTGTTCTAATGCCCATATTATAACTGTCATCTCCACTTCCTGACACCCCCTCACCCGTCACAGTCCACAGGATTTTTTTGGATTTCCTTAAACCTGTGACTGTGCAAGAAATACTTCTGGAGAATGTGCAGTTCAATCACTGGTGCTACTTCATTGAGCATATCCTTGAATTTGGCCACTGGCAGCGCCCTGTCATGGTAATTAGACCAGCAAATTGGCTTTTTGAGCCAGCCGAGTTTCATTCCTGCTTGAAAACTGGATAAGCCATGTACTGATGCAAGTCAGGACTTAGTGGCTCTTCCTGTCTGTGCAACACTCGCATTTAGAAAGACACAGCTGACAGCTCTTGGACAATAACCAGAGCCCAGGAAAAAAAAGGGAAAACAGCAGCCTGGCTATATTAAAATGCAAACAGTCAAGGGCAAGCTAGTAACTCTTCAAGCAGGTGCTGTGATGCCTCTTCCTGAAAGGTTCCAAAGATGTTACGTTTGCAGCTGTGACCGGTACGTGCCATGAGGATGGGCCACAGGAGCCCCAGGTGATGGACTAGTTGATAACCCTTTAATGCCATCTGTTGTGGGGTCTGTAAGTTGGGGTAACTGCTTCCCATCCCACTGGGAGCCCTACGATCAAACCTAAGAAACAGAATTACTGAAAGAAAACACTGCTTGCATTATGTGTTGTGTTATGCCTTATGTCACTGAAATACTCTTATTTTTGATCTTTACTCTTTTCTAGGTGAATAAAGTGAAAGAAGAGAAGGCTATTTTGACAACAGAAGTTAGCAAGCAGCAAAAACTGTTGGAGAAATGTAACAGAGGTGTGTGGTCTCAGCAAGTTCTCTAACAGTTTGCTATAGCCTTTGCAGAAGTTTCAGAGCTTTTATGTTGTAGTACAAAGAGCAGGTTACAGAACAGTGACTGTGGTCCAGATCTGACACAGCCTTATTGCTGCAGGCACTACGTAAACACATGGACTGTTCTAGACTGTCTCTACTCCAGGAAAATGTGACAGTGCAAATAGCAGGTTGGACGTGAGAACAGGAAAACTTTCTGCTTTGTGGCACAACTGGCAAGCTGGGACAAGAAGGCAGTCCTTCACAGAGTTTGAACCTTAATCTGCTCATTTCCTCAATCACTACATTGCCTTCCTTTTAGCTGGGAGACAGCTAATAATTTTGAATATCTAAAGACTTGTGAGCAACTTGTATGTTCACAGGATGATGGGGAAAACGTGAGTGCTGGAAATGAGATAAAAAGCATTTCCAAGTTATGGAAGAAAGGCAGGCACTGTCCTTTATTGGAAAGAGAGGAGAGGTAAAATCAGGGCAGGGAAAGTCTGGAAGGAAGTCGGGCTCAGAATAGGAAAGCTTTTGCTTAATGGAGGTGAGTGCTTCAACATGAGAAGTAGCTGACCTAAAAGTAGTTCTGAGGGGAGGGTAAAGATTTTAGTGCCTTGGATTACTGTGCCCTTTTCTCTTGTTGGTTATTTAGTCTTGTAAAGTTAAAAATTGTTTGGTTAGAAGTCTCCTTGGCCATTTCACATTTTCCTGAAGTGGAAGGCAATGGATCTGGCCTCTAATGCCTGTTGATCTTGATACATTACTTGTTCAACCTACCAAAGGCACTCAGTTATGTGTTCAACGGCACCTTAACGGCATCCTGGAGGTCTTCAGCCGCACTCCCAGTTTCTGACTTATCTTCAAGTTCTTCCTCTGCAGCTGTGTCTTACTTGCTTACCTAGGGAGGAAAAATAGAAATCTCTTAAGTCCCTTCCAGGAATTCTGAAACGTTTGCCAGGCAGACGAGGGAACGGCCAGGGCTTTCGCATGGAAGGGCCTGGGGAAAAAGCTGCAGCAAAACAGTGAAAATAGAGAAGAAAAGTCTTTGGAATAGTGAAGACTGATCATGCCATGGCCTTTTGCCAGTAATATTCTCTTTTTCTTTGGAAAACATATACAAAATCAGTGTATCAACACATTTCAGTCAGAGTTGGTGAATTTTTCTTGCATCTTTCTAGTGTGTTGGTTGTTTGGGGTTTCTTTGTTGGTTTTTTTTTTGGTTTTTTTTTTAAGTTAACATCATTTTGAGAGTCAGGTGGTCTGGGATATATATCCCACTCTCTGAAGTACCACTTGCTGTACATAGATTTAAAGCAGTTATGTTTGTCTCCAAAGAAGCAAGGAGTTTATGCAGGACAGTGTTAGAAATCCAGTGTCATCATCCTGCAAACTAGCCTTCAGCCAATCAGACACGATAAACATAAATGATACTTGCGTACGTGATGATGTAA
The DNA here is from genome assembly GCA_027574665.1 of Rhynochetos jubatus. Lineage (NCBI taxonomy): Eukaryota > Metazoa > Chordata > Aves > Eurypygiformes > Rhynochetidae > Rhynochetos > Rhynochetos jubatus. The sequence goes on along the minus strand of CM050655.1, from coordinate 34,833,678 downwards.
GTGATGCTTGGTGTCCTGGATGGAGGCCTGCTCAGGATGGTTTGGGGGAGCAGGCCCCGTGGTTAGCTGTAGCCACCCATATAAGCCTTGTTTTTGTGAGCATAGTTTAAATACAGGCAATGCAAAATTGCGCTGCTTTCTTGAGGCTCCTTGAAATCTCTGTTGTAAAGGGACCCGTGTAACTTCACGCCCACCAGGCAGGCAAATACAGGCGCCTCCAAAATAACATAGCCATGCTGAACCTATCGAAGGTTACTGTCTTGAGGCATTGATCGCTTGCACCCAAAGAGGCAAAATACAGTCTCTGCTGCTTGTTACTGGAGTTTTGGGTCTGGGAGGGACAAGTATTTCTCTGTTCAGAAGATCAGTAATTGTGCATTTTTACATAGTGAGGCTTAGAGCAAACAGGACAAATATTGCACAGGGGACCGTATAGGGAAATGTAAAGCTAAGTTATACCTTCATTCAAGGATTCCTGATGGTGTGGAATAACAGCTTATCTGGGTAAATCAAGCCGTACTTTCATCATACTTTGATCCATTCCACTTTTACTTCTGATCTTGTTTTATTCTTATGAACAGTGTCTGTGCTGGCAGTAGAGGAATATGAAGAGCTTCATGTAAACTTTGAACTGGAAAAGAACCTGCGGAAGAAAGCAGAGTCGTTTGCGCAAGAGGTGAGTAGTTAAGACAGAGGGATCTTGTAAAATGAAGACATTGCAGCTGGACAAAAACCTGCAAGCTTAGATGACTTGATTTCAGTTGCCAGCTCCAGTACAAAAGATGTCTTTGAATGTCCACATACTGCTTGGCTAACATCTGTACTTCACCCATAAAATGCACCCATTTATAAAGCATTTTAGAATGATCCATGCAATCTTACCTCTTTCCCCTTTTAAAGCAAGGCTTTAAATCGTAATGGACTTAGTCCCAACACTTCAGTGTGGCATAGGTGGTGGTTGAGTCTGGGAAGGAGTAGCTGCCTTTCTAGTGAGATAGTTTGAAGCACTGTGTTTTTACTGAAAAAAAGTGAGCAAAATAGAATATCAGTTGAGGTTTGTGCGAGTTTGGCTGCTATTTAACATAAACCTTTTGAATAACCTCGAGCAGGGAGCATGGAAGCTGAAAGAAGGTGTTTCCATGTTCCAGGAAAGGTATAAACTCCCAAAGAGGAAAATGATTTACTGGGTAGCATTATGGAATGGCTGGTGGATGCTTCGATGGCTTGTGACTGGCAATGTTTGCCTTAGAAAATGCTGACAAACTGTTTCATTCTGTTGATAGACTGAGTTTGGTTTTGTTTTGGTTTCATTTTTTCTCATGTGCTTTTTCTGTTTGCACTCTGGATTTTGAGAGCTCTGCACTTGCGTTATATTTTTGAGCTTTTCTATCCCAAGCTGTGCATCAATTTTTTCTTTAACAAAAGTTGGACTTCCTACGTAATCATTTTTCAAGGAGCTTAGATTTGAAGAAAGCCATTATATGTCAAAATTACATGAGTCATCAGTATGTACTGAAATATTGTAAATAAGGGAAACATCTGATATGAAGTGGATTTTAGATTTTGAAACCAGGGGTCCCAATAAGCAAGTATGTAGCCTTTAGGAAGTCAGCTGTGTCTGAGTAGACAGCTCTCTTGCTTTTTTTGTCTTTGCTGCTGTTTCTCTGTCTCTCAAAAAAAGAAAAAAATATATTAGATAAATCCTGTGCATCCAACTGCATTCAGTCAGTGGTTGTAAGCGCGGGCATGTAGGCATTTGGAACCCGTATGGAAAACAGTGAAAAGGCTTACTGCGTTCTGTTAGTCTTGTGGGGTTTTTGCTGGGCGTTTGAGTGTTTTGGATATGAGCAGATCATATAGCAACATTTTAAACAAAATAGATTTTGGGGGTTTTGAGATAAACTGTAAACAAATTTGGAAATCTGGAAGCTAGGGGTGAAGAACCTGACCCTGATGTTGCTTCCACTCGCACTCTCACGCCTGAGAGCTCTTTGTCTGTGCTGTCTACACAGGTTGGAGAACTTCAGGGCACCTGGGCCAAGGGGACTGGTTCCCTTTCTCCTTATTCTACATTTTGCCACTCTTTCCTGTTCTTTCCTTTGCAAGGTCACCCCGTTGACCCTTTGGGAAACCCATTGAAGGAGCTAACTTGGCAGAAACTAGTGGCTTTTAGGTACAGATCGATTTCTTTTTCTGTTAATAGGAAAATTTGCATTTGGGTAACAGGGTTGGGTGCTCACCCTAAAGGAGAAAGGTATTTTCAAATTCAACTATATTAAGCTTTGGCAGATTCTTTTTCATTCAGGTATATGGTATAACCTAGCTTTAGGTTATCAGTGCCACTACTGAAGCTTCAATCATTCGATGAGTCAATGTGTAACTGAAGTAAATTTGAATTTATATAACTTGTATATGTACACCTACCTGCAGTCTCCTGCTTCTTGTCAGTATCTCTGCCACGTGTTGAAAATGTAACTGTGCTTCAGGCAAAGCTAAAGCAGCTCACACTTCCCCCCCAGGGAATAAGAAATTGTAGAAATTAATATTATTTACTAATCATTCAAATGTCCTGTTAACTCCCAAATTTTAAGTTTGGAGATGGACTTTTCAGGATGCTGCTAGAGTAAAGAGGTGTGGGAGAGAAATCACTCAAGAGATGTGATTTCTGAAATCTGAGACTGCACATATAGCCTCCTCCAAACCCCACTTTTACAGAGCTTTTTGGGATGGAGCCCAAATTCCTCTTCTGAGCAGAACTGGGCACCTCCCTTTGCCATGGCTTCACCGTCACTGGGCCATTTATATTTTGATCAAAAGCTCGCTGTGGTTTTATCAGAAATAAAAATGAGATCGACAAATCAAATATATTAAAGACAGAGGCATTTATTAGTGACCAAAAGGTGTTAAACAAAATATTGCCTACGTTTAGAAAGTACTCATTTGGAGTTTTTTCAGTTCTGTTACCAGTCAGTGTTATAAAATACAAGCTTCTTGCAACTGTTTTTAAATGTTAGGAAACCTGGGTTTGTTCATGCTTTTATGATATTTTTATAACACATTTTTTAAGAACCTGAGATGTGCGGGCATTATTGTTTTATTAACAGTATTCATTGACTGTATTATCTGCAGAACTGTTATTTTCAGAAATCAAATTTCTAAGCCTGTTAAGCATGTTCATTTAGCCTGCATTATTACAGTATCTGTCCTGCATCTCCTACTATTGCTTTGCTTTATCTTCCAAAACACAGAACAGTGATGTGCTTCTGTTCATTAACTGGCAACAGAAGATGGTATGGAAAGGTCTTACCATTTCTCAGAAATGAGTAATTTGTAAGTGCACAGCTAAGCTGGTTTTCAGATCATAAAAGCGTGTCGTCTGATGCTCTGGGCCCAGAATGTTGCTTCTGTTTAGATTCATACCTGTAATACTCAGACACCTATACATTTTGAAAGATGATATTTAAAGTATTTTTTGTATTTGAATACCAAACTGACAGGCAAGCTGTTAAGTACAATGCCAAAGAAATGCTGATTATTTGCAAACAAGTATTTCTTGGGTTTAGTCATTATTTAGTAGTTGTCTCTTCTGAAAATATGGGCCCCTGTTGTTGCAGATTGACAGCATAGCTCTTCAGCTCAGGCTTTACACTCCCTCAGGTTCTCCAGTCCAAACCAGAGTCACTACAGCAGTGAGCTTCAGGCCTGCGTTAGTCTCCCCATTGTCTACATACTTCTCTTCCTTTTGTATCATGCTCTTCAGAAGGACTTTTGGAAAGTTCATTAAAACACAGGAGTGTGTGATGTCAAGGGCAATGCTCAATTGTGTCTGGGGAACTAGGTGCATTTCAGAGTACTTTTAAAATTGTGTTATCATTGGCCTGGTTTCACATTGATGGTGTCCCTTTAGTGAACTGGGACATCAGAGAGACAGGTCTGGCCCACCACTGCATCCACAACAGGAAAGCTTTGTGCTCAGGGGAGGTTGTATGAGCATCCTCTCACGTGGCTCATGCTGCAGGGTTGCAGCTGTGTTTGGAGAGCTGAGATTTCTAGGATGTGCTCACAGGAGCTGTTAGGACTATGGTGAGAATGCGCAGGGATTTCCTGCTTTTTTTCATTAGCCACATTTTTCTCCATTCCTATATGATGTTTCTTGAAAAAAACAAGAAAAAATCTTGCTGGATTTTCGCTTGAGTTTGGCGGAAGCTCCAATAGTGGGTTGCGATAAGCTGTGCAGTGTGGAGAGGAGGGAATAGCGTTGAGTCAAGGCAACACTGCATGGTCAGTGCTTTGTGCTTGACTTGTCTGGAGCGCCTTGAGAAAGGAAACAGGCTCTGAGTAACGTGGGTGTCACCACTGCATAGACTTCAGAACAGCACATTTTTGGGTTTTGTATTACTGTTTGTGACATCTTAAACAGCCTAGATGTGCCTTTTAGCTCACTTATCTGGACTTAACTGCCTGTGGAGGGCCTTGCCTGGTGGTGGGCATGTTGCCTTTCTAAGGGGCCAAGGTATCTGAGCTTGCCTTGGCGGGGGAAGTTGGCCCAGGTATTTGGATGAACTCCTTTCTCCGTAGTGTGGCTTCGTCTTTTAGCTTTGCCCTCCTCCTTTGGGGTTGCACTGAGGTTGCGATGGGAGGAGACCGGATGAGTGGCAGGCTCTTCGAAGTGATGCCCTTTGCATCCTGCCCTTCTGACAAGCGAGGAGGATTTGCCACAGAATGTGAGCAATTGGGAGTGCAGGTGTGAGAGATAATGGGTGGGTGAGCGTGTGTGCAGAAGCGAACACAGATGGGGGGAGAGGAAAGACAAGGAGCGAGAGAGGGAGGGAGCAAGCACATATAGGAGTGAGCGAACACTTGAAAATCAGAGCTTTTGATAAAAAAAAAAAAATCCAATACAGCTTTAATTATAGTCATGCTGCTGGCACCACCATAATATATATTTAATTAATCAAAAATGATCCAACTTCAAACATTAGAATTCGTGCTCTTTAGAGGTTCTAAAGAAACTGAGTAAATATTGTCAGCCCTGGTGTGGAGGGGGGGAAGGAAAAAGAAAGAGGGTTTGAAGTGAGTCACAATCCATTGTGAAAGGTACAGGAATCTGCATAAAAGAACTAAATAAATAGAGTGTGTAAGGGGCGGGGGCATGGAAAAATCTGTACCTACCTGAATAAAACAGGGTTGTTAACACAGGAATCTTGGCAAGCTTAACCAGAATTCTAGTGTAATGTTTTAAGAGACACTTTAAGATCTCTCAGCTCTTTGTGGAGCAGTTTATAAGAAAACAAAGGAAGGCAGAGAGTATCTTGAAGGCCATCGCAATAATATAGAGGCTAGCCCTGAAAAGCACTCTTCCACAAAGATGAGCAAAATACAATACATACAGCCAAAGCAAGCCAAAAGGGGAGGAACAGTAAGAGAAGTAAATTGAGAGTCTTAGCGATGTAAAAATCCTGGGAGTTTAACAAAATAATCTGGCATAAATGGTTTATTAAGCATACATCCTGCCTTGCAACAATATTTTGTAAAGTGAACAGTTTATTACTGTCGTGTGTGCTGGCATGGAGACAACCCCTGCACCTAAAGTTACTCAGGAAACCTCCTGGAGAAGAGACAGCTGCTCCCAAAGTTAGCATTGAGGTGGTGTTTTCTGCCTCTCTGTCATGGATAAATAGAAATGAAGTGTCAAACTGCTGAGCAGGTTTGTCGGGGTTCCTCTCGCTCTTGAGGCTAGAAGAGGCTTTTTCTCAAAACACACCTGGAAAAGAAATGAAGGGTTTCCCAAGTGTTTATGGTTGTCTGTAAAATAGTTGGTGGTTTGAGAGGTTGACAGGCTGCATTCAAAGGAGCTGTGATTGGGATGGGTTAAAAAAACAAAGTGAATCTTCATCTTCTCCTTGACTTTCCCTCCAATTCTCAGTACTTAGGGATGCATTAAACCGGCACGCTATACTTATATCTGTGTTCCTAAGTGACTTAGGCATCGACGTGTTTGCATTTAACTGGTTTACCTCAAAATGCTTGCATCCTGTACCTGGGCCAGCGCTCAGCTGACATTACTTTATCCGGGACTAATTCTTCCCTTGGTGAAAGAGAAAAGGTGGCTATCATTTTACAAGACCTAGGAAAAATGATTGTCATTCTTAGCAGATGTCTGCACTACTCATGAGGTTGTGTGCAATGGGTTTGGTTATCTCAGTGACATAAGCTCCCAAAGAACTCTTCCTCAGATGCATTTGTGACCTCTTGGGTTAATTTGTGAGGACTTTTGCATTAATGTGCTGCATCTGTGAGGGGATACTGCAAAACTCAGTGCTGACTCAGGGAGCGACTCTGTGCGTACAAGTACCACACTCTGTGCATTACCAAGGATAGTTCAACAGCAACTGGTACCTGAAGATAATTAATTTGCAGTCCAGCTGACTGAACTGGCAATAGTAATTAAAGAGACATGAAAAGTGGTTAGTACTTGAATTCTCCTGAGCTTGAATGTTACCACTTTTGAAGCATGATGTAACACTAATATGTTTCATCAAGCCTTTTCCCGAGAACAGGCTTGTGAAATGGTAACAGATGTATGCTCTAGGAAACAATCCCTTTGGTCTCTCTCTCTTTTTTTTTTTTCCTTCTCTTTTTTGTTCAGGCAATTAATCTATATAGAAAAAAAAAGAAAAGAAATGTGACGTGGTTTCCTCCTTTTTCATGTGGTAGATGATCTATTTCTAAATATATTAGATGGTGTCTAAATGCTGTAAGTCTGTGAGCATTAAAGAATGTGCCACTATACGACTACCATGGCAAAACCAAACATGTTAACTACAGAAAATAACAATAGAGAATTTTTTTTTCCCTTTGGTTTGGGCCTTGGGCAGTTGTGCTTCATAAGGGAAGACTGAGTGCTGCGGTTTGACAAACCCTTTTGTACAGAACAGGCTGGTAGAATAAATAATACTGTGTTTTTAAGGAAGTCAAAATACTGATGGGGATTCAGTTTTCTCACACTCTAAATACATGCTCCCAGAACCTCTGTGGTGAGAAGCAAATGATGGACAGGAAATGGAGTTAATTCATCTACTCCGGTTTCCCCATTCTGCATAAATAAGACCTCTTCTTTTGAACCACAAAACTTACTAATGCTACATCTTATAGCTCTTTAGAAATAGTTCCTTCAGAAGTTGTCTGGCAATTAGCCACATAATTAAAACAATGGTATTGTATCTCTATTAGTCTAAAATTGATGTAGGTCTTAACAAAAACTATTAACCATAAAATATCATCTATTGAGAGAGGAGTGACAGTTGGCTGTCCATTACTGTGCATATGCCCCTTTTCATGATCAGGTTGATCAGTTTTCTGTGGCAGTTTGGGAAGCCGTCTAGGCTTAGTCTTTGGCTCCTCTGAAGGAGAAAGTCTGCGCATTGCCAGAAATGCATCGCTCTGGTTTGCCATACGTCACATTGGTTTTTTTGTTTCTGTTAAAGAGAGCCTTGTCCTGTGCCCTCCGTGCCCTTGATATTGGCAGTTTGGGTCATCTTCTTCTGTCTGACGTTATGTGATGGTTATGTTCCATATAAGCAGTTCCTGGGTGGGGAAGAATGTAAGCCCCAGATACAAAATTTTTGGATCAGAGTGATGCCACATGCACTTAAAATCAAGCGTGTGCTGAAGCAAGTTTTCTGGATATTGTCCTAACTGCAGAACCCATTTATTTGGTGTAGCTTTTTTTCCCCGAGTAGCACTTCAGACACCCATGAGCCCACTAAACCACGAGGGATTGGTAACTCGTATGGGGCTGATACCATTGCTTGATGTGCAGCACTGAGCACGTGTAGAGAGAGCGTTTCTAGGTCAGTGTCCAAACAATAGGTGTGTTTCTTAGAGTGTTTCATTAAGAAACATCTGTTTCTCAACTCTATCAAAAAACCCTCCTCAGACATTGTTTCCTGCTGTAATATTTATACGCAGTGAAGCTCACAAGCCTAGGTGTCCATGATAATGCAGCACAGTTCAGCAGTTACAAAGTTAGAGTGTGTATATATATATATTTTTTTTCCTCATTAGCCATTGAACTAAGATCCACACCTGGGTTTACATTTAAAACTGAGTGCCTCCTGAATTTAGAGCCGCTTAGTGCCTTGTCAAGACATAAACAGATGAGATAACTCTGTCTTCCCTCGCCCCATCACATAAAATCCTTCAAACAACCTGTTCTTTTGGGGAGATATAAATACCTTGACCCTAACTCTGTGGGGACTTATTTCAGGAGTGAAAACAAGACTATAAGGCTTCGTGGTGCACATAAGGCAAAAGGCATCAGCTCCTGTAAACTCTGACACGCACATGCGTGGGTTACCACTCCGTAAGGATGGCTTACTGATCTCTCACTAGGATGTGGAGAGGATGGAGCAGTGCTGCCAAGGATCGAAATCAGGGCCAACTGCTCCATTGACTGATCATCACTGTCTGAGACTTGCGAAGTTTGACTCTGCCTTGCTACATACCTTTTGTTATCCATAGGGTGTAGCTTTGGCCACTGGTATTTATTTGATTTTATGCAACCAATGATTACCTTTTCATAACAGTGCTGCTGTGCCGAGACATTCTTCTCCCTTCAAACTGTAGCGAAGACTAAAACGTTGTTCCACATAGTGGAATTCCAAAACGATGGATAGATGGAAACGTAGCAACGTATGGATATTAAAGTATTGCCTTTGGCCTTGTTCAGCTCCTGGGAGAGGAGTTAGTTGGGAAGCCTCCAGTTATACCCTGAACCAGGATCAAAGTTCCCAGGGACTTGACACTAACGGAGTTGCTTTCTAACTTTTTTAATGAGGAAGAATTCCTTTTTCAGCTCGGGTGTAAACAAAAAACAGCTGCAGCGAACGCTCTGTAGGGTAATGGCTAGAGCAGGGGTCTGAGAATGAGGTGTGGCCCCACTAAGGTCAAGGGAAAAACTCCTATTGATTTCAGCTCCTTCTCTTTCCCCCGCCCCGATTTTTGTGCAAACTGCTGATGGAAAGTGACCAAGTCCCAGATTTCCTGCACTTCAGAGCTTCAGTTTGTAATGTCACAAGGGAAATACAGGTAGCCGGTTTGCACAACACTCAGAGATTTTGTAAGGGAAAATGCTAGATGTGAGCAAACTATTGCTGTTTTGATCTGCCTTTAGTTTCAGTTGTGGTTTCAGTAGATTCCGCCAGCATCGACTTACGTTTCTAGCATTGATTGGGATACTCTGCAGATAATTGTCTAGCAGGTGGCAAAGTCAGAATTAATCCATCAATTAGTTAAATTCCACCTAGCCCAAATAATCCTGTTAGTAGCTGTTTTGCCCTTTCAGCAGTCACTTTAATTAATATTCAGGGTTGGGCAGGCAGTCAGGTTTCTGCCTTGCTGATGCAGTGAGTGATTGTTTTAAATTAGAATTAATTTCTAAGGGTCTTATTTTTGTCCCATGTCAAACACACAGACCAACCTCTCCAAACCGTGCAGTCGGTTCATCACCAGCTCTCTTTCTGCTTTATCTGCCACAACCATCTTGTCTGGTTTTGTCTCTTCCATTTAGAATGTGCTGGTACTTCAAGGACAAGTAACTTCTGAAATGGATGGGACTCCCCATGAGTAATTGATTCACATATATCTGATTGCAGCGTTAAGTTATAAGCAACGAAGGGGTTTTTTTTTTGTGGTTGTGAAGACACTTTCGCATATATTGTAAGCAGGAATGTATTTGCAATGTCCTGAAAGCATTTTGTAAAGCTAATTGGAAGCGGAGAACTTCATGTGAACACTTGTGAATGAAAATGTTTTCACCCAGTTCTTCGAGAGGATTTTTATAATTATGTTGCAGAGGAGCATGAAAAAAGGGAATATGGTTTTTCTGCATTTGGTGAAGTATCTGCTTAAGTTTAAGACATCAAGTTGCTCTGCTTGATTTCTTCTTGTTTTGGCAGCTTTCTGCTCTCTCAGGCTGTAACAACTGTGTTCTGTTGGTTTTAGTGGCAGAAACTCAGGGAACAAAAAGCTGGAATTACCACCTCAAACTATTTTTCAGATTCTAAAAAAACAGAACCCAAGTTTTCACTTGGGTTTGAAAGTTCACAGTGGGTAAACTGCGATGTTTGCTAAAGGTGGCTTCCAGAGGGATGTTGTTTTTGTCAGGGTTCAATAACTTTTGACTGACTTAACAGGAAAGTAGGAGGCTTTGAGACAGCATTGAGTTCTGTAGCAGTGATTTACAGGCCTTTCTAAAGCGTGATGTTTTGAAGCTGCTGTTTCTTTTAAGGAGGTAAAACGTTAAATGAACTAGATGAGTTACCATACAAAGGCTAAACCTTGACACACTGGGGTGGGTAGCTTTGATTCTGAACTTCTTGTGCCTTTGAATTCTTTTTGCCACAGCCCTACTAGTGCAAGGTAATGCAGGCATACCTGGTTTGATTGCCAGAACTTTGGGTCGAGGAGCTGATGTCCAGTGCACGTTTGCTCCATGCCACAGCAGAGTATTGCTGTAAATTTGTTTGTGTTATAACCAAGTATCGTACTGGAGCCTGTATTCATCTTTCCTCTTCATCGAATACCTCCAGTCCCTTATTGCCTCCCCCCATGGCACAGCTTTGCCCAACGAAGTGTTCACTGTAGGTTTTATTGGCATTAAGGCCGCATCAATTGGCTCCCCTTGGCACGCAGGGTCAAGCAGGCTGCGCTGTGAGTTAAAAGTTCAGCACGGTCAGCAGGCTTCTCGGTCTGGATGTACAGCTAGAGAGAGAGTTGATTGCTAAGAAGACTCGGTTGAGGTGTCCGTGCAAAGCACTGGGTGGAATACTTGCCACGAATCTGCATCAGTTGTTTCTTTAAAATTCAGTTATATTAAAACCATAAATAAATCATGTAGCATTGCAGTGGCACCAAATGGGAAGAAACCGTATGTTGTGGCTATACTTTTGGTTTGTGAGTAAACAGTGTGGGACCCTGAAAAGATCTCATGGAACTTTTGTATTTCTAATACTTTATTCTTAAAATCTCTTCTTGCTTTTGCTGTGCTGTACTGCAGTGCCTGTACAGTCTGCGGGAGTGTCTGCGCTCTCAGGCTGTTCTCCTGCCGTAAGCGGCACGCTTTGCTGACCTGCGCACACTCAGCTGAAACCTCCGCGTGACCCAGTCCCTGTTTCTGCCGTAAGAACAGGCGCAGCAGAGTTTGTCCAGAGTGGAACCCCTTGTTGCCTGGGGGGCAGCCCTCTGCCTGAAAGAGATGTCAAGATGCAGAATAAATTCAGTAGGAATTTCTTTTTTTTTTTTTTTTTTGGCAGGAAGCAATCTTTTTCCTTGAGTTTCTAAACAGTCTGGAAGGAGCAGATCTCTCTTACAGAAATTGCATGCGCTGACAGCCTCTGCACCTCTTAGATGTAGACTAGAGAAATGTGTGATGGTTTTATCAACAGCATGTCTTTAGACCATTTAATTATTCCCCCCCAGCAATGTATCCATTCCCCACATCAAAAATATAACTGGGGAAGAGGAGAAAATGCAAGCATCAGAAGTAAACGGCGGAAGTTTCCCTGAAATGCCTTTTCCTGGGGCAAGTGCATACGCTTATTACACAAACATGGACTGAAATTTATTTCCCATAACCCACATATCCAGGGAACCCTCAAATAAGCGGGCTTTATGCCAAGGCTGGTGCATGGGTTTGAGGAGATAGCTTGTGAATTCATAGACCTTTTTTCCTCCACCCAGCGTTCTTTTAATCTCTCCAGAGCTCCGAAAATAGGGATCAGATTGTTCCTATTTCCAGGAAACAAAATTCAGAGATGCGTTTATGTTCTGAATGCTGCCAACATGTGGGTAATTGAGGTGTAGCAGCGGGTGGTTCTCTGAGCAAACACCTGGTTCCTTGCAGTGTGATCTTAGCTCTTGCAAATTCTGCTCTCAAGCTTCCTTTCCCCTTCTCACCTTCTTCCCCTCTGCGCCTATCCTAGTCACACAGTGTTAATTTTTTCGTTTTCTTTCCAGTTGCCATATTCCTTAGCATTAGATTGTGCTTAACTATTGTTTTTCTTGGGCGTGTGTTTTGTTTTGGCAGATGTTTATTGAACAAAACAAGATGAAAAGGCAAAGTCAGTTGCTTCTGCAAAATTCTGCTCCTGATCAGCAGCTTTTGAAGGCTTTGGATGATAATGCTAAGCTTACCCATACATTAGAAGAAGAGAGGCTTCAGCACCAACAAAAGGTAAAGCAGGGTTAATTTCCATCTCACGCAGAAGCCTTTGACAGCCTCCTCAATTTAAGGAGTGTCATGTGTTTGTTATGTTCAGAATTATTTGAGATCTTGTCCCTCAGGTAGTTTACAGTATAAAAACTAAATTTCGGAGAAGACTCTGATTCCCTTCTTCCAGTTCACTGGTGAGACATGAGTACAAAACCTGAAGGTTTTTCAGCCTGAAGGCTCTGGTTTAGTTAAGTGTTTCATTCTGGATGCCAGTAAAGCACAGGCTTAATTACAAGCATTACATGAAGTTCCATTAAGTGAAGAAAAGGTGGCAGGAAAATATTTTGGACATTGAGTACTATAAGGTGTATTTTGGGGGATAAGCTAACAAGACCAGGAGGCGAGGGGAAGGCAGTTCATAGTATGAGTCACTTGGTCACTTGCTAAAGAAGTACTTGTGGAAGAGCCAGGTGTACTGGAGCAGGGCAGTGTAGGTGAATGCTGCAAAGTGGTGTGATAGGATCTAAAGGGCTGGGGTCTAAACAAATACACTCTTTGAAACTGGACTAGACCAGTCTCTAACTGGGAGAAATCACCATTGCTTCACTTGAAAGCCTGAAAAAGAGTTTTCCCTTAGCTGTGAGACCTGTTCTTAAAACCCTGGTAAGAGAGAAATGGTGTGAAGAGGTACACAGTTTCTGTGCTTTAACCAGTGCGACAATTGTGAGACTGGATGTTGTCTCATGCGCTTCTGAATGAGTATTTTGGAAAGCTAATTGCCAGTGCATAGAAAACCTCTGCATCTTCGGCTCCTTGAAGCTTAGGGCAAAATGTGTATATTTAGGGAGTTGGGAAGTGATTGCCACTCTGCACCCGAATGCTGCCTCTGGACGTGATATCCCATAATTCACCCCCTGGCATCTGCAGCAATTGACACAGAGGAGGTTAAATAACCAACCTGTCAGTGGAAGCAGTCAGTAAGAGAACAAAAATGTCAATGTACTTGTGCTTCAAATGAAAAAACGTTTGAAATTAAGTTCTAATTATGCGATAAAAACTCTATGAAAAGAAAAAGGGAACATCTTATAGCTTAAGTCAGTTGGAGCTAAAGATGTATTCTAAAACAAGAGATACAACAAGTTAGGATCATAATAGAAAATGCTGACATCTCTCAGAAAAACCTTTCCAGCTCTCATTCAAAAATTGCACTCTTTCTGGGAGTTGCGGTTCACTCCTATACTGTAACGTCATGTTTTCAGGAATAACTGTGCCTGACGGGTTATTTGTCAAAAGGCAGGACAGAAAATACCTCTTCTCGCAATGAATGCTATTGTTCTTCACCCACAGATCAAAGAATTGGAAGAGCTGCTAGAGAATCAGGCACTGCATAAGGAGATTAGTCGTCTTAAACAGCAACTAGAACTTCTGGAAGAAGATAAAAGGGAACTAGAGCTTAAGTGTCAGAACTCAGAAGAAAAAGCTAGAGACCTAAAGCATTCAGGTAAAACCATGTAATAACTTTCATTTTAGAGATACAGCTGGGGGGTGGTGTGATGCGTGCCATATAGAATTACACGTTTGAGCTCCAAGAAGCAGCAGCTGTTGTGTAGCTGAGCTCCAGACCTGTCCTTCACATGCCAAAGTTCAGCAACTGCCTTCAACCACAGAACAGTCCTGTCCAGAATGGGTGCGAAAGAATAACCTTGTAAAACCTCTGGAAGGTATAACAATACTGTGGTTGGATTGCTCTGAATTTTACAACTGAATGGGTTTCTGCGTGAAAGACATAATCCACATTCAGTTAAAATGCATCCTCTTACCTAGTTTTAAAAATAAATAAAATGAGATAACTCTGCTCCTTTTTATCCCCCCCCCAAAAAGATGCACAGTGATTTTATCAGACTGTGGAGTCTGCATTGTATGAATTGTACAAAATCATCCTGTAATTATCAAGCTACCCAACCATTTAATAGCCTTGCAATAGAAGGCACCAGTGAAAATAAAGACATGATTTAGCCCTTCATATTGACATGTGAGAAAACAGTCTCTGCTGATGTGGGGGTCTGGGGGTTGTTCTTTATTTTTTTTTTCTTTTTTCTTCATATTCTGTACTTCTGCCAGAATTCCTACTGTATTCAAAAGCAATTGCTAAGGATTTTTGTAACTAACAGCAATTTAAGACTTTTTTTCCCTCTGTTTCTGCCCTTCCCCAGTTAATTGCATTTGACAGCATTTCAAGTGCAGCAAAGTAATTTCCAGATTGTAGATCTGACACAAAAACAGGAGAGGAAGAACCCATTCTGCTCACTGCCCAGTTTTGGCTATTTTTGTGGGGAATAACCACACCAAAGTCCATCAGCAAGACACAGACATATGACTGGAAGCTGAAATTGTTTATGTCTCTTGTCTCTTGTCAGTTCATTCCCAAACACAACCTCAAACAGACCATGGCAGGACTGTGATAAACATTTCCCTGCTCTGTCAGTTTATATGAAGAACCCTGTGTGAGGGAGAGAATTATTTTAGTTTCAGAAGTAACTCAGGTTGGTTTAATGAGAATCCTGTGCATCTAGGACATTGTTCTTGGTCGAAAATGTTGCCAAAACTAGGACTTTGTAGCAATTGCGTGGTTTGGTCTTGTTTGGTTTTAGTTAATTAGTAGCTTTTCTTAAACCATCAGGGTTGTTTTTTAGAGCAGATGTGAGAAACCCAGAACTCACTGTCGTTCGCTTTATTGCTCTTGCGCAGTCGATGAACTTCAAAAGCGAATACAGCAGTCTGAAAATCCTCCACCGCCGCCCCCACCGCCGCCCCCTCCTCCTCTTCCTCCTCCCCCTCCTCCAAACCCTATACGGTAAGTGCTTAAGTCAAGGGTCACAGCATTAACGCTTTGCCGAAGCAGAGTACGTTCCATGAGCTTGCATCCAAGCTGGAAAAGTGTCTTCAGAGAAAAAATGCTTTCTCCCTGTGTCTTGGGCTCTTCACCAGCAGGACACGCTCTCTGCCCCACCTGCCAACAGACTAACCCTGACCAATTTTGTTCCATGTCTGCCTTGCCAAGCCTAACGAATCGTCTAGACTGTGACTTCGGAGGAGGAGGGATACCTGTCTCCTCTGAATTTAGGAGATTGGTTTTTTTCTGTTCACCTGAGAGCCATAATTATAGACCTGTGAAGTGCTTGTCTGAATCTACTCCTAAGAAAACCCCTTTGAACCAAAAGATATGTTGGATTACTGTGTTTCCCTTCCTGTCGGATCCTGGTGTTGAAAATGCACGCTCCCTTGAGTTCCCACAATTGCTTTTGCAAGTTAAAAAGAAAAAAAGAAAACCCAAACCCAGAAAATTGCCACCCCATCATCAAGCAGTTTTGGGCAAAATTATCAAAATTAGGCCTGATTTTTTGCCAGGGACTGTAGAAGAGGCTGACCAATATGTGATGGATCAGGCATTAGATCCAAATTAACTAACTAAGCCCTAAAGCGTGCTTAGTTAATTTTAGGAACTCAGCTAATCTACACATTGGCTGCTTGATTTTAAAAATAAATGGACTTGGATGCCACTTTCTAACCTTCTGTAACAGAAATTGCTTACAGGAGTCTTGTTAACCGCTCAGGTGATTACTAGGGAGAATTCATCCCTTTGTGCATCTTTCTTTGTTTTTAGAAGTCCAAACTAAACATTTATTGAACAGTTTTGTTTGGTTTTTTGCTTATTGTACGTTCATTAACTCATTTGGCTTGCCTGCTTCTTTCTCACTAATGTGCAGCATGAATAATGAACTGTGTGAGCGTGTTGTGTTGTGGGCTGTTTGTTTCTTTTGGTTTGTTTAAATTTGTGCCCTTTATTATGTGGAACAGATAACACAGTTGTAAGCCCTGTAGTAGCTACACCAGAATATTTCCTTCGGGCACTGTGCACAGTTTATGTGCACAGAGCTGGTTTCAGGGCATAGGCACTGGGTGCTGCTTTTTTCTGGGGCTGAGTTTTGACCCTTTACATCAGGGAGGTCACTCTGTGCGGAGCTGCGTTCAGTAGGACCCCACTGACGCATCAGATGCGCACAGGAGCTTATAGTTGGGCTTTAAGATGAATCGTTTCCTCGCCTGGACGTTTTGACTGTAGCGAAGGGATAATTATTTGACATGTAAGAAGATTACAAACTTGGAGTTGGTGAGGAGTTACTGATCACCATATTTAAGTGTCCTCTGGAGAATAATACTTCAATATCTACAGCTCTTCTTTCCTTTTATTATGCCAGAGCAGCTTCAATTTGTCATGTGTCACAATGAGACACTGTCTTTTAATATTCAAATTTTGGAGTGTTTTGATTTGTGCCTAGTGTCTGTTAAAAAAGAAATAAATTTCTCTGGTGCATTTTGGTGGGAGGCATTGGGAGGGGGGTAATTCAGCACATACATCTGCATTCAAGAAGTGTTGAGTCTTTTGTAAGCAGCTGCATAATCGGGTGTAAGCAAGCTGTTTGTCATGCTCGAGTTCATTCTCGCCGTGTGTAATACAGGACAGGATGACAATCTGCAGTTTCGTTTTCCCCAAAAGGTCTCTCATGTCAATGATTCGCAAGAGATCTCACTCCAACACCAACGTGAGCAAGAAGGAGAAGCCTCCCCAGCAGGAGTCAGGTATGGCTCATCCCTTCTCACGCCCTGCGCGTTATGCGCTCGGTACTGCAGAGGAAGCCAGTGAAGGGAACTGTGGGTACACACAGTGCTGCAAATGCCCTTAGTTGTCAACATCAACAGCTGCTCTCCATGTCCCAGCACAATCATCTACCTTGTGGTCCAGAAACGTGACTGCAGCCCCCTCCTATGTGCTCTGAAGTAGGAAGTGGTGTCTTTGGCATTGTAGCTTCGGTACTACAAGCTTCCTCCAGATCCCAGGCAACTGAGCGGGTGATCAGAATCCAATTCATTTTTTTCCAAATGGATTTTAGTGTGAACAATCTTTGAGGCTGCACATCAGAAACCTGAAGGGAAGACCTGGCACTTGCTGTAACTGAAAAGAAGGCCTTATCTTCCTGCGCTGGCTGTCATGCTTATCAGATATGTCACTGAGCTGATTTTCTTCAGTGGTGTGGCAGGAAAGCTTACCTTTCTTTTTTTCCCTTGGGGAGAGGGTCGTTGTGGTGTTTATGACAGGCTCACAGAAGGAGCTGGCAAGGAGATCCCTGAGGTGGTTATGGGGATGTGTTGGGTGAGGTTTGGAGAACAGGATGGATCAGTTTAGGCCTCGGCCTGTTGTACTGACTGTGCAGCTTGTTGAGTTGCACCCTGGCAGTTTGGTACTGCCTGTGGTAGTTGCACTATAACAGCATTGAGAGGCTCGACGTGTGCCTCTGCACTGGAGATACTACAGCCTGTAGCTGCAGCTACAGTGTGTCCAGGGCTTCACACTTCCACAGGTTAGCTGGAAGAGGCAGAAGAGCGAAGCCAACAAGCATTAAGCAGAGAGAAGGTTATACGCAAGATAATACAGGGAAGTTTCCAACTTGCAGATGGCTTCTTGTTTGTGATTTCTTCTGTCCGGAGCCTCTCAGCAGAGCTAGTTTGTTAAATGCTTCAGTTTTCATCCCTCAATTCATATCTTAGGAAATTACCACTCAGAGTTGACTGCAATGCTAATCCTTTAATAATACTGAAAAGCTAAAACAAGACAGAATCTTGCACTAAGGTGGCTCTGCATGCAAAGTGACGGCTGAAATGGCATTTTATTGTTGCTAATGGAAGCTGGAAACGTAGTGGGTTGAGAACAGGAGTTAAGTACAGATTAACAAATGACCATGAGTGCCTGAAGAGTCCGAGCTAGTTAGACAAGCATTGCCAGCTGAATAACCAAGGTTTTTCTCGCTGTTTCTCTCTTCCTTCTCAAACAGCAGGAGTTTGTTTATAGTGAATTGCTTAACTCGTTTGCAGCCACTTAAACAAAGAAGGGGGCTGCAGAAGGAACCTGGCTGAAATTATACATGTAGGGTATAACTGTTAAAGAAAACACGGCTGTTAGCAGACTGCAGTGGTATGTAAGCATGGCTGGGTTGTTGGGTGGGACCAGGAGGCAGAGCACGGGGGAAAGGAAATATTACCCCTCCTGTTTTTCAGGTGAGGAGCTGAGGAATGGGGTGACTTGGGCAGGTCGGTGGGGGAATCTTTGGGAGCTGGTTACTGGTCTGAGAGAAGGAAGGTTGTTGGTTGGGGTAAAATAATTAGAGGATTGACCTTGTACTGAGATCTCTGACGAAGAGTCAGTCTTATCTTTCAGGAAATGTTCAGTTATGTTGCCTTCATTTATCAAGTTTCCTTCCCTTGAAGTGTCCTAGGTGTTTTGATTACACCTTTGTGTTGAGACTGTTACAGTGATTGCAGGAAATACTATGAAATTCACTAAAAGTTCTCTACACCCCATTCTTTCATTATTTATTAGCAAACTTTAACAGTTCTGACCTTTCTTCAATCACATATAAGCTGCTTCTTCTCTTAATAGTTGAGCTGTTCTTAAAATAAAAATACAAAAAAGGGGGAAAGTTCTTTCTTGATCTGGTTATTATATCCAACTTGAGGCTTGTTTTGACCCTTGTTAAGGACTCAGAATGAGTGGTTTCTATCCCATACCACCAATTAAGCTTTTATATTTGAAACAGCCTGTTTGTGAAATTAAGGCCTGACGTTTAATCGGCCTACAATACAGAAACTGCATTTCTGTGAATCATCAATAGTACCCTGACAAGTGAGAGAGCACAAGTCTATTTAAAATTCCTGTTATATAAGGTACAACATTGCAGCTTTGAATAGTGTCAACTGTATTTCACCATGTATTTGCTTTAAGTGCTCTTTTTTATCCCTTTTTGGTATGACACGTTAAGTGTCTTTTGTTACATTACCCAGAACACTGATAAGTTAACAGGTATTGTTTAGGTTCATCACACAGCTTCCCGTTTCATCTGAATGTTTTGCAGTCCTGATACTGAATCTCTTGAAAAAAGCAGTTGATTCCTTTCACGTTACTTAAGTTTTTGCCCTTTAACTTGATGCTGTGTTCTTGAAACGTCTGGGTTTAGTTCAGCCCGAGATGTTCGTTCCTAAACCCATGTGAAATATGAGACATGACTGGTAGTCTTGTGATGGGCTGCATACAAGCCTCAGCATGGGCTGTTACCAACTTGTCCTGTGTCAGTGGAGCTGTGGAAAACTGCTCAGCCATGGTGAAGAGATACAGTGGGAGTGGGGCTGTATTCTTCAGTCTTGGAGCTTCAGCCTGCAGCACTGAGCTTTTGTAGTTCCCAAACAGTCATAGGAGCTTTGTGCTTATCGGGACGTGGGCTGTGCCTCTGTCCAAACTTCTGCAGGCATTGCAGTTTGCCGTTTGCAGAGTCCACGCCTGCATCCTCCATGTGTGTAGGTTGGCATTTTGTCCTTGAAGAGCTTGTGACAGTTTAGCTGGTAGCAAAGATCACTGATCGTGCTGTATCCAGAGACTAGAATTCCTGATAACTAGAGATGAGGTTGCTGGTTTCTGCTACCCTGTGGATGTGTGCAGTGTAAGGTGAAGTGCCTCATTGCGGTGGGGAAAATTAAGAGTGAGATGGTGGTCCTGTAAGAAAGGCCCTGTGAACAGCCCACTTACGGAGAGAAAAATGCCTGTATATTTATGCTTGTCATTTACGTGTTTAATAAACCAGAGAACAAGCGTGGATTTGGGTAATACATGAGCAATATGCATCACAGGTATGGGGAGGAAGACCTCCTGCGTGGAGTGTAATGAAGAACATTGTATATATCCATGCAGTTTCATCATTAAAGCTAATTTATGATTATGGTAACTGGCTGTTTAGGAGGCTGTCTGTTTAGCATGTTTTCTTCATACTGTTTCTCTGCAGTTCATATCTGGAATGTGATGTGCTCTTTGATTTTTGGAACAGGTGAAGAAGTTACGGATCTGAAGCGACAAGCTGTTGAAGAAATGATGGACAGAATTAAAAAGGGAGTTCATCTGAGACCAGTCAATCAGTCAAGCAGGCCTAAAACAAAGGTTTGGAATAAATAGAAGAGCAATAATATTAGCTAAGTACAGTAATTTACACTGAAAATAAATCAGGCTTTCTGTAAAACCCTCAAAAGAATCCATTTGCCTCACTTACCTCATTTGCTTTGCTTGATTTTGAATAAAATGAATTAGAGCAGCATATATCTGAAGAACAGAGAAAGGAGCAAAACCATCAGTAAATAAATAGAAGTCCAGTTTCTTTGGCACAGAAAGGAACTGAAAGCAAACATCTTGTAAACAAACAGCTACTGAGAAACAAAAAGCACAGAGAGAATAACTGGATTGGGTAAAGGGGGTGACCAAGAAGTAGACTGCATTTAGCAGTGTTTCTTCCTTCTATGTGCAATGCTTAGCACTAGTACCTGAATGCGCCTGCTGTAAAATACTGCTTACCATCGTCACAAAAGCATCACCTTGGGCTGTGATTCACAGTGTGGGAGCTAAGGCTCTTCCCTCCACCTGTATAAGAAGGTGGCTTGAATATTAGCCGTGAGCCCATGAAAGGAGAGCGCAGAGGAGCAAACAGAACCACACGCCTCTGCGCTCGACCCTCACGCAACATCTGTCTTCAAGTGCAAAATCTGTAATGGTCCATTTCAGGTGTTTTTTAACATGTGTGCGTTGTGTTTGTTTGCAGCCAGAAACACCAAAGCCCTCTGAAAGTGCAATGAAAGAGTTAAAAGGGATTCTGGTAAGAAAACTTGTAGGTTTTTATTTGTTTTTTTTTCTTCTCATTGATCTGACGCCATCTGTGCACAATGATTGAGTGTTTGTAAGCTCTGCATGAGTGATGGGGTTTGAAGTTGTAGAGCAGTTTTGGTGTGAACCCCCCAATTCTGCTTTTGACTTTGGTCCAGCTGAAAGGTTGGTTTTGGTCTTGCTGAAAGAATTTACGTTGGAGAAAACTAGCCTATTAACTCCGTGTTTGTGTGTTCCTGCCACTGGAGAGGAGGTTGTGGTCTGCACCCACCACAGATCCTTTGGAAACTCTCCAAGTCCTCACAGCGGGGATGCTTAGGAAGGGAGGGGCAACTGAATAAGTCTAGTCTGAAGTACAGCCCCTGAACGGCATTATCTAGTAGATGTAGGGTTCTCTTCATCAACTGCTCTGAAACCCTGCTCTTTCCCGAGGCACCAAGCTTCATGTTAGCATAGACACAGCTGAAATAGAGCAAGAGGTCTCCAGTTTGTCTGCATTTCAGTGTAGAAAAAATGAATCTGAGTAGCTGTCCACAAACCCATTTATCACTAAGTAAAAACATTAGGCCGGTGTTTGGTCCTGCTCAGAGCAGTGTGCTACTTGCTGCTGGTCTGCCCTCTACTCGTGTATTGTGTTGCTTATTTAACTGGTCGTTTCTTTGGCACAAGAAACACTGCAACAGGTTGCCCAGAGAGGTGGTAGAAGCCCAATCGTTGGAAACATTCAAGGCCAGGCTGGATAGGGCTTTGAGCAACCTGGGCTAGTGGAGGGTGTCCCTGCCCATGGCAGGGGGTTGGAACTAGATGGTCTTTAAAGGTCCCTTCCAACCCAAACCATTCTGTGATTCTATGTGCGTGTTGGGTGATGCAAGACAGTGCAAAGCGAGGAGTGTAGCCACAGCCTGTGGCTGTGATGTAAAAATCGTGAGTGTGACATGCTAAACGTACTGTTCTCCAGACACATGACAGCAGGGGAGGAAGGGAAGAAATGATCTAGAGAGACCCCAGACCTTAATGCCGAGCTCTAACTAGAGGGACACACAATAAATGTGGAGGTAAACAGAAAAGGAATAACATGTGACACAGGGGTTTTATTTTAAATGGGACTCCATAAGTACGCGCCTAGTTTGATACGGTGTGCTGTTGGGGCGAGTGAGGGTTGGACGCAGCGATCCTGCCTAGGACCCTTTGGTTCTCTAATAGCTGTTTTATTTCTTTGACACTGCATCACCGACATCAGGGCAGACTTGATTACGTACTTCAGAGGGAGCAGAAAGGAACCGACACTGCACTTCTGTGTCTAGCTCCTTGCCTCTGAGCCCTTCAGGATATTTGCAGTGGAGGACAAACTATGTAAAATCCAATTCCAGTCTGTTCCTGAGACCGATCATTATGCACAGTCAGACAACAAACACGAGGGTGGGATGTGATGGAGTAAACATTTGTTGTTACTATGCTAATTATGCATGTCGTGTAGACCTCCGTATAATTGTTACAAACACATTTACGTTCTGTAAATTGCAGAGTTTGAGTGACTCCGTTGTGCCAGTTGCTTTCCTTCGTGTACGTTTGAGTGGGTCCGGAGCCTACTACTCGTTACTAACATACCTGCCCATTCAATGTCAGGTAGTTGCCAAAGGAGAGATTTTAATTTTGAGCAGGCGTGAAGAATTAGTAGGTGAAAGTAGTAGAGCTTTTGCAACGTGCAATGCCGTTTCTTTTTGTCATTTGCTATTTCCGCTCAGAAGCGGTGTGCTTGTCAACAAAAGATGTTGAGGATATGTTCTTTATGCTCTGGATAGATGCTGTACGACGTGTTTCAGAAGGCTGAATAAATGGGATTCCTGGGGGATTCCTAAAGATGGCAAGACTCAGGGGAAGAATGAAATAGCATGTTTGGGTCCCAAATTTTCAGTTGCCTCATAAATGTTTTGGGGAAGTTCTACAGTCGAGTGGGTGCTAATCTAGGTACTGACTCATGTCAGTTAGGAAATGCGTGCCGTCCTCACTACGTGCATGGTAAAATGTGGGCAGTTTTGGGAGGTGTCAGGCTTTGATCAAAGCCTTTTTTTAAAAATTTCCTTAAGAGAAGTGCTGCTGGATTTACAGCTTAGCTCATTCAAAATACTGCCCTTGGCATAAGGCAGTAATAGTGTGGATTCCTATTTAGTACATATGAAATAAAGTTTCAACTCGAGGTCTAATCCTGTGCTTAAGAGAAACCATGAAGTGTGTGGACATAGGCTCCAGTTTATGCCAGATCAGCTAGATTACAGGATGTAATAACGTGCTGCGGTTGCAGCTCATACGTACTGCCTTCTGCAGATGTGTGTACGCACCAGGATGCAGCCGTGCAGGACTGGGCTAAAATACAAAATCTGCTAGAGCAGTAAAATGTGGATCTTTGGTGTTTTGATTATTATGGGCGTGATCACGGTCTAGCAGTTTTTTAAGATCCTTTAAATATTAAGATGGAGGAAGTTGGCAGTTCCCTGCAGACATCAGATCAGGTAGATTTAGATTGGATATCAGGAGGAAGTTCTTCCTGGAGAGCGTGGGGAGGCACTGGGACAGGTTGCCCAGGGAAGCTGTGGATGCCCCATCCCTGGAAGGGTCCAAGGCCAGGCTGGATGAGGCTTGGAGCAACCTGGGCTAGTGGAGGGTGTCCCTGCCCATGGCGGGGGGGTTGAAGCTAGGTGATCATTAAGGTCCCTTCCAACCTAAACCGTTCTATGATTCTGTGATGCAGAGCATCTTAGGCCTGATGTCAGCCCTCAAAGGTGTAGGTAAGTATGGTTAATCCCTACATCGGAAATCCAGGTAAGGGGAGGAGTGGTGAGCCAAGCCCAGATGCTCTCTGTTGTACTAAAGAGAGAGCTTTGCACGCTGGTCTAGAACAGCAGTTGCTTTTCTGCCATTTAAAAGGTGCTCATATTGTGCATATGGGATGTTTGGAAAGGCACAGTATGTCCTCAGAGAGCCTTGAAACATGCCTGTTTCTTGCTGTAGGAAACATTGAACAAATCCACTAGTTCCCGAAGCTTAAAGTCCCTCGAAACAGACAGCAGTGAAACAGAGCTGGAACGAGTTCTGCGGCGCCGGAAAGTGACCACTGACCAGGACAGTGGCAGTAAGTGGCTGGACTCCTTCGTAGTCCTCTTTCTCTCCCTGTACTGATTCTTGAAGATTTACTTTTTGTTCTAGACCATTGCCATTTCAGCCCTTACGGAGAACTCTGCTTCCTTCTACAGTGGCTTACTTCCCCTCACACCTTTCATCCCCATTTTCTCCAAAAGATGCCTCTGCCAGCATTTTCTGCGCGTGCAGCCATATCTACGTGGGTTCCTCTGTCCTGCTGGGAGCTCAGACATTGTTACTGGACTTCACAGTCTGAGTCTACTATGAAAATACTCTTGAAAGTAATGGTAACCAGAGAAAGGGGGGTTTAGGACTAATGTTTGGGATTAAACCCTTCTGCACAGCAAGGGTGTGCAGTTTTTAAGCTGTTCTATGCTGTCATCAGCTGTAAGAAGCGGTTGATGTTCGGCCTGGTTAGAAACACTGTCTCTGCAAGCGCAAGTCCGTGTCGCAGTGGATGCAGGCGGGGCTGGTTTTAAAGCCACTGCATGGTTTTAGCTTGGATGTTGTAGGCAGACAGCTCTCTGGCTACCCATGAGTATGAGAACCGGCTTTGTGACTGTTGGCTGGCTGTCCCTCCAGCCGCGCTTTGGGCTGGGAGAGCCAAGTGCTGTGTGGGCAGCAGCACTTGCCATCCCAGAAGGCAAGGGGATTGAGTGCACGACTCGCTGCAGCGAGCCCTGCTCGTGGTACAGGAAAGGGTTAGTCTTGGCGGGCAGAGCAGAAGCTGCAAATACGGTGTTGGATGCTGTTCTTCAAAATTCCGTGTTGGTTTCTGCAGTTAGCTTGCACTCTGCTGTGCTTATGTGTTGTTTCTAGACCAGTTAATCCGGATAACGGAAGCATTAAACTTGCTTTGGGTTTTAGGTCCCACTGGAATCTTGGCCACATCGGAATCCAAATCTCTGCCTGTGCTAGGTGCCGCACAAACAGCCTTGAACAAGAAAGACCTGGAGACAGAATTCGGTTCCAAAGGACCTGACACGGGTCCTGTCTCTGACCAGCTGAAGGGTGTCACGGGCTCCAAGCCTACATTACAGTAAGTAGAATATGGATTTTCCATATCCTGAAGAGGGCTAATAGGTATATAGTTAACTCTTGATTGGAAAAAAAAAAATGGTAGTTCTAGCACACTATTTTAAAAACCAGAATCATCTAAGTCATATTGGTCTGTATGCAGGTGTGCAGGGCAGTTGTTTTGCTCCAACAGCAAGTCCTGACTGTTCCTCTTCAGTGTTTCTTGGTAAAAATTCTGAATTACCTTGAAATCTCAAGATTAAGATTATTTAAAAAAGAAAAATACCCACTACAGTTAGTGCTGCATTTACACAGATGGGCAGAAGAATCTTTCCTTACAGCACATTGAAGGCACAAGGTGCCAGTTCAGCATCAAAGAGTTAAACCTGCTTCAAAAATACTGATTTCAGACAGATCCCGTGGAGGATTGGTTCGTTTTACAACAGTACCGAGCTCCCTTTGAAATTAGGCTGTGCGCTTGCTTCAGTTCCCTTGCCAGGTTGTTTGTCAGTTTGTCACTTCAAGAAAAGGAAATAGATGAGACAAATCAGATGGGGAGAATATTGTAATCATGGCTAATTAAACCTCTGATTTCCTGTTCTGTCAGTTAAAAAATGCCA
Source organism: Rhynochetos jubatus (assembly GCA_027574665.1). Lineage (NCBI taxonomy): Eukaryota > Metazoa > Chordata > Aves > Eurypygiformes > Rhynochetidae > Rhynochetos > Rhynochetos jubatus. The sequence goes on along the minus strand of CM050655.1, from coordinate 34,807,934 downwards.
CCAGTACTGATTCTAGGAAGGCTCCATCGCTTGGTTCAAAGGAGTAAGTCATGACACATGAGCTGGAAATTCAGTTTGCATCTGTTTTTGCGAGCTGATTCTTCCTTCGCTCTCCTGCGGGTACTTTTATCATTTATTTTTGAATGGATAAAGAGCCCAATTTCCTTTTGTGCCCTATGGTTTTATTTCATTTGCACCGAGTTTTAAAAGCAGAATGCCTTTTCCAATCGTATGTATTTTCCCCTTTTATTTCATTTAAGTATCCTTAGAAGAAAGGTGATCTTCATTTTAATTTAATCAGAAAGATGAAGATTTGTTCAGCACTTAATTGGAGATGAATAATGCCATTGCATTTTCTTGAACTGCTACCCTGAGAGAAAGGTGAGGTTGTTCCTGAAAAATACTCTTTGTAGTTTGTGGATTTCTACAATTTTGAACGGATAACCTTAATCAGAAAATACAGCAACTCCTACCACCTTTTGTCTACCTTTTATTCCACCAAACTAAGTGGAAATTGCATTTACAAGAAAGGAAATGAAATAATTGCAGGCCTCAAGGTCTCGCAGAATGCGTGGTGAATTGACAGTGAAAAGGATCTTGTGTTGACAGTCACAGTTGTTATGTGTTATAAAAGCATACGCGAAGCTCAATTTATTTCTCAGCTTGCCTATTCAGTGACATCCTAAAAGACACATTTCCCTTTAATTTATCTGTTTAAAGCATTAAAACAAATGTGGTGGGCCAGATTCCGTAGTACCGCGGGGCTTCTTCGCACGGAGTCGCTGGTGTAAACCTGCTTAATTGGAAAGGCTCCTCGTTGAGGATGGTTTGCTGAGAGAGGAGGTGCTGGGCTCTCGCTCGCCTGCCTCTGGGCTGGCTGGGAGGAGCAGGAATCACCTGGATGCTTCGTACCACGCTGGAGTGCAGCTACTGTTCTTTCCTCTCGGGCACTGGTGCGGCAGGGGTCAGTAGAAGCTGCCTCCGAGGTGCGTAGGCGCTGTTCTGAGACAGGGCTTGTTTGAAGCCCATGTCGGGAGGAAGCTCGTTTGTCTGACGTGCCTGACAGCATGGCGCTACAACGAGGTGGTTTGCTGAGCTTCCCCGAGCGCATCTGCGCTAGCAGTTTGGTTTGGATCAGCAGAGCGCTTCGGAAGCAAATCTCCCCGCGTGCTGTGCTTTGATTTGTACCCTGGAGTGGTCTCGATGCCTGAACTGGACCCCCAGATTCATTGCATGAGTGAAACCAACCCGAAGAGGCGGTCCAGCTTCTAACGCCTGGCCAGGGGGCCACGCGCGAGAGCCAGGTCAGTGAGTGACCCCCTGGAACGTGTGTTCCCAGGACGTCAGCGTGAAGCACGGGCTGTTTCCCCCTACGCATCTGCTCCTGTGGCACCGCGGTTTCCTACAGTAGACCATGTTAACTAAACAAGCAGTGTGCTGCTTTGACCAGGTACCCTAAGTGACAAAGGCACACAAAGGATTTATTGTGGCTCCTTTTCTCCTTATTCATACCTGCGGTAAAAGGATGCAGCCGTCTCATTATTTGCAATTCCTTGTAATCTGACAAAGGCGTGACCTGCTTCAGCTGTTTGCAGCAGCCAAGCAAACCTTTTCCGGCACAGTGAAGGATTGCATGCCTCATAATTACCAGGTGTCTCTTTCAGTGCAGTGTTTGGTTTTTTTTTCTTCACCTAGATTTTAACATACAGCTTCCTGTAGAAAACCGTAGGGACAGTTGTGCACGAGATCCGTCTCGTTGCTGAGCCGTCCATTTACCGAGGCTTGTCGTGTGAAGGAGGAGGCAACACTTAGACATTTGAACGCGAACAGCCCTATTCAGCGTTCTTTATTCGCGGAGGGTCACAGTTGAGCATGCATGTTCTCAAGGAGAAAGGTCACGCCTTTGAAAGAGACCCAGTCTTGAAAATGTGTCTGTGAACACTACGTAGGCAGGAGACAGCTCCTCGAGTAAAATCCTGGATCCTCCGAGTGGGTGACAATCTAACCTAAATACTTAAAGGGGTAAGGAATTGGGCCTAGGTTGAAGTAGGACTCGTAGTATGGTTACGCCTGGCGTCCAGCTGGATCACTCCCGATGATTTGCCTGGCTGTGGAAAAGGGCTGTGACACTGGCAGGTACGGGTTGATTCTGAAAATTCCCTGTAATCAAACAACATGTTGATAGCGGAGAGGAATTCATCCAGAAGAACAACCTGGGTTTCCAAGCGCCCGGTGAGGTGTCGCTGCAGCGCAGGAGACTGTCAGAAGGGTCTGAAGCCATTGGGCAGATGGTTTGGAATGTGCGGTGTTTTGCTGAGGGGGAAGACATCAATTATGTGTGTCCTATAGAGAAAGTGAGGCCTCACCTCAGCATTCAGGTAACTTCCTCTGCAAATCTCTTCCCAAATGTTTAACCCAGCGTGAGTGTAATTCTGTGACAACTGCTTAGAAGAGAACAGGTGACACTTCAGTTCCCTTGGGAGCAGAGAAGAGTTCCCGTGATGCCCAGCGGTGCGCAGGCACAGAAGGGAAAGGTGTGTCTGGCTCTGCCCCTGGGTTTGGGGGGATGGTTTTTTCCCCCAGCACTCTGTAAACACTTTGTTTCTGGCCAGCAGAGTTCTCTGCTAACAGAGTGAACCACAGAGAGGGTTAGTCTTAATCTGATGATTTTATGCAATTAAAGGATTTGTCCTCCTTGTCCTGGCTGTAATCTTAGTACCCCTGAATCATCTACCAGCTCTGCGGGAAGCAGCTCAGCCTCAGCTAGGCACAACGGCGAAGGTTTTCCAGTGCAGCTTGAACGTGGGCAATTTAGTTGGAACAACAAATGAAAAACACAATGAGATGCTCTGGAAGTTTGAGGTCTTCTCAGTTTTAACTGTTTTAAAAGCTCCTGCCACACATTTTCCTCAGGCTGTACCGATTGTGTGCTTTACAAGTACAGGTAGAGGCTCTCCAAGGTTCTTCATTTAAATTAGTTTGCCAGTCTTTTTGAGCATTTTCGAAAAAGCACCTAAACCTGGGAACAGTTTCCCTACTCAAGATTGTCCGCAGTTCCGTCCTGCTCGCCGCTGTGTCGGCCGCCTTTCCACTGGCTAGAGTTAGCAGAGGCCTTCCTGAATTGCAGCAGGTTTCTTGTGCTCCTTTCACAGACACCGGTGTTGCAGGCAGTGCGGGTACTCGCAGAGGAGGGAACCAACCAACTAATTCCCTGGCTGTCTTCAAGGCCAGGCTGGATGAGGCTTGGAGCAACCTGGGCTAGTGGAGGGTGTCCCTGCCCATGGCAGGGGGGTTGGAACTGGATGGTCTCTAAGGTCCCTTCCAACCCAAACCAGTCTGTGATTCTGTGATTCACTGGTGCCACTGTTTGCGATTTCCTTTTCGCAAACACTGAGCATGATGGAATTTTTTGTTCACTGAAGACTTTCAGGACTGTGGAATTATTCTTTACTGTTGTTCAGTGTCAGCCTTTGGTCCTGGCAGTTGTATTCCCTTGCCTTGTTAAAAAATTCTGAAATACTTAATATACAAGTCTGTGGCTTATATTCTCAGCAGAAGTCGATAAAGTCGACTCTCCCGTTGTGCGCTGGCGTGCAGCAGACAGGCCGCGGTGGCGCTGCGCTGAGCCCCGCTCTCCCATGCAGGCCGGCACCATGGGCTGGATAGTCTGGGCCAGGGGCAGGACAGCTGAGCTGCTGGTACTTGGCAAACCCTCCTGGTACGGTAGTTTGGAGTCTCAGCTTTATCTCATGTGTCATGTTTGCCCTCAGTTATGGGGATCTCGTGGGAAAATGGGAATGCTGGGGCCAGGGTGGGCAGTAGTGCCGCGAATAGCAAGTTGTAGTAGAGCTGCCAGCAAGCAACTGGTGGTGAACAACTGTCAAATTAGCTTAATGCTTCAAATCTCATCTTCTGGGGAGTGAGTAGCACTGGCAGAGTTCTGTTCTGGTTTGGAAAGCAATTTGGCTTTGGAGAGAGACGACAGCTATTTCAGTGTCCTAGCTTAGGGACGAAAGACAAAGTACGCTGATGCCGTGTTAAGTGTTGGCCTTGGAGCAGAAATGACTCCAGTCCCCCAGCTCACCTTCCAGGCAGGATATCCACCTGGAGCCTCCGTGCTTACACTCTGTGCTGGCAAACCCAGCCTTTGCTCAAATAGATTTTCACCCATATTTTCTAAATAGTCAGTAAAAACCATGGATTTTCCTACAGTGTTTTCCTTGAATGGTTTCCTTTAACCTTCTGCTTGTACAGATTGTTAGGAAATTGGATGGGACTTCATCCAGTACAATTTTCCGTGATATTTACATAAAATTCTGCTTTCTAGTAGAAACATATTACCATGATTTCATGAACAGAGCACAGAGCAAGGTGAAATAATACCAAGGTTATAATATTAACCAGCGGAAACAAAGAAAACGCAAGTCTCAGTTGACAATCCGATCCTTAGTTTCTCCTTTTGTACTCCTACTGTAAATTATTTACAAAGGGCACGGCAGCCCTGGTTCACAGGCGGCCCATCAGGCGGGTAACTCTTTGTTTTTACGTCTTCTGTAAGTATATAAATGGACTATATCGCATTGGACACTCTCGTATCACGAACGGTCCTCGGTACTGCGTGGGACTCGGCATGCAATTAATCTAAAATGCATTTATCATCTAAACCTGTATTTCACGGTACGTGTGTTTAGTAGTAGAAACATACGCAGCCTTGTGAACCATAGTGAGTACAATAGACCTGGGTTCTCAATTTCTGTTTTAAATATACAGTTGGACGAATAACAAGAATACTGATAACAACATTAACAGCCTTAATGAAGGGAGAGCTTTGCGTGGAGCTAAATGCAAATACCTTGGCTGGACAAATTTGCAATTGTTCAAAACGGAGGCTGACTGTATCTGTACCGATTGCTTTATCTGTGGCAGCAAAACCTGCCTTTTGGAAGGGAGCAGCAAAATGTTCATTCTTGCACTGAAACTTTATTATGCCTGCATTCTGCTCTTGACAAGAGTATTGGAAATGAGCTCTGAATACCTGATAAATAGGGTTAATAATTTTGAACAGTGCCTCAGCCGTACCGGCACCACCGTCAGGCTACTGCTGCAGCACTGGAAAGGATTTGAAGAAGGGGAATGCGAGTACAACCAAGTCTGAATAGTAATTCTTATTTTTATGCTTGAAACGCTGATTTAATCACTGGTTTTCTCCATTAAACTACTTTATATCGACATCTTTCATTTTTCTGTCCTTTGAAGGTGGTAAATATGATTGCCGTTTTATCCATTTTTGTTATAAATGAACCAGACTTCAGAGCGTTTGGCTGTGCATCAGTTGTTGGAATGCTGCCATACACTAATGCAGACTCCCCGCTGTGAGCCCAGTGAAGAATTATACTTTGATTCACCAGATTGTATTAAATAGTCCAGCTGTTGGGATTTGAAAGATAGTTACCTCCAAAGTGAAATAAAAATGAACTTGGCATTTATGGTTTTGACCATTTTTATAGTGTTGGGCAATCAGCTTTTCAGAGGTAGCACTTTTTAAAATAACCCTCTTCTGGTTACGCTGCTTTAAAAAGTTTAATTTGCTGTAACGTTCAAAATACCCCGCCTTGTATTTTCTGGAATGATTGGCAACTTTTGCATAAAATAAGCATTATTTTCCTTATGAAACCACTGGCTTCTGACGATAGTCAAATGAGCCTGAAACCGTATCTATTAGCGCCAATTTCTGCATTAATTAACTTACACCGAAGTTCTAGTGCTAGAGACAATTCTTGTAATTAAAGCTTGAGCGTGGAATTTCGTTCCCTCTATCCTGTGCTTCGGTGGCAGGCTGAGCAAATTCTTTCTGAAATGGAAAGTGCAACAGTTGTTGTTCCTGCGATTATTTATTTGCGTTTAACCGGTGCATTTACCCTCTCCCCATCAGGTGGGAGGCACTGCATTCCCCACCCCGCGCTCGCTGTCGAGGGGGGTGACCTCTTTTTTTCTCTGTCATTTTCTCTAGGACAAAGACAGTCACACTAAAGGGCGGCTCAGAGCAGATGGATCCAGTAGCTGAGTTTCCTCCTCTGGCCTCCAGTTGATTGTACCTTTTCCTTGCCAAGGGTGTTACCTCAGCAGTGCGGGAGGCCGTTCTCATGAGTGAGCGTGACAAGTTAGAGAAGGAAGGAAGGAAACCAAAGGGGCTCCGGCGTAGCAAACGCGGTGGCACTCAGCAGCTCTGTGCTTAGGTGTCCCCGTGCTTAGGTGTCTCCGGGCGCGGAGCCTTCCTGCGCCAAGGCGTTCTGCCCCCGTCCCGTTTGGTGGCCGTAGCTGTGTCGGTGCGGACGTCAGAGCGGGGCTCGTCCCATGGCGCAAGGCCCTGCCGAAAGCCGGGCCAGGAGGGCACGCGCGGCTGGTTCGGGCACAGGGCTCTGGGAGCGGGGTGAGGGCAGGTGTCAGCCGCACAGCAGCGGCAGGGTGGCGTAGGAAATACCCCGACCTGCGACTCGTTCAGGTCCTGCCTTCCCCGTGTCTGCCTCGTGCTGCTGGTGCGTTCCAGCTCATCTAAGGATGTGCCTGCGTGTTTTCAACACTAGTACAAAGCTCTTGTGTACAGACAAGTGCTTTCAGTGTTTATAGCGTGATGCCAGCCTCAACAAATAACCCCGGTGTCCCCGACCTTTCCGTGGTCTCTCCCCGCTCAGAGGGCTTTTTATCTGCAAGTCCCTGCGCTGCCAGCAATCCAGACGCAACCCCGTTTCTGCAGGGCGGAGAGCGGGCCTTGACCCCCTCTCGATGGCAGCAGATCCAGAGGGTGAATTGTCTCAAATCCTCTGCACTTGCTCCCAGTGAGACCGGTAGCAGGCTGTCGGTGCCGAGCCACGGCGGAGGACCTGATTACACCGCCTCTGCCTCCCCGTCGCGCGCCTGGCGGGATGGAGGTGTGGAGAAGCAGCCGCGTTCTCCTTGCAGGCTGCAGGACTCTTAGCCTGCAGGAACCAGGAGCGTTTTCTCTGCGTGCGATTCCTCCGTTGGATGTGGGGGAACCCAAATCCAGCTCCCAAATGAGCCGAGAGAAAAGGAATTAAGGCTACCCTTCAACTTTCATAGCCTAAAGAATTTCTTCAGTGCTTTGTGAGTTCCTTTTTCCCGTTGTGTCCCCCGTGGGTAGCGTAACAAACGGCTCCAGGAGGCAACGTGACCGTTGCGTTTTGCGTGCTACTCTCGGTGTAACAGCTGCTACATCTACACACCTACTGGCTAGTTTGGTAGCCCCGTCCTGGTCATATGTGCTACTAACACCACACGTGCTTTTCTGTGTATTTGCAGTCTTCCTCCTAATCAGGTGACCCCGCTATCTGTATTCATCTCTCTATTCTGTCTCCTTTAGATCAACTAGTCACACAGGATTTACAAGGAAAGCTTCTAGCAGTGAAAACGAGACAGGATCCGTTGTAGTTTTAGATCCTGTCTCCACCAGTGGGGATCAGATGTCTGCAAACGCGCTGGAGCGGAGCAAAACGAAAGAAGAGAAAAGCAAGCCGCTGCCGAAAGGAACTAACGCCGAGAAAATAAAAGAATCAGACAGTTCTAACTGTTAATCGTTGTTCTGAGAGGCTGTAACCTTTGGGAAACGTTTTTTTTGGGACGTGTAAATTGCTTTAGGTGTTACTGGGGGCTGCGGTCTGTTCTCCAAACCGTTTTCAATGGGACAGACTGAAATGGGTTTGTAGGCAGTTTTGTTACATGCTTTAAAGTGTTAAATAACTGTGTATCACTCGAAATCCCTTTCCCGTTTTAATTCTGCAGGTGTGGGTATTATTTTTTTCGATAGCGTCAATTCCTTTTACTTTAAAACGTACTTGAAAAGGCTTTCTAATGACTCTTTCATGGGAAGATGCCTTGTTACGGGCCTGTCCCAAAGCCTGCCAGAAGCCCCTTGCATCCCCCTTGGACTGGATGGTTTGGTTTAGCCCCCGTGAAGGCGATTACACCCACATCAGCTTTAGTGCGGGGGGGATTACTAATTGTTAAAAAGAAATCGGCGCGTAGACGCGCTGCTTTAAGAGTATTTTGATATCTACTGAAACCCAGATCTCAAGGTCTCCTTACTGCTGTCCCCCCGCGCCCCCCCCCGGCGCTCCTTTGAGAAATGAAAAGCACAAGCGTAACACTTCCGTCTCCGATTCCCCCGCGGACAGCGGGCCCGGGGACTGCGGAGGCAGCGGAGCCCGTCACTGGGGTGCCAGGACTTGTGGTGACGGGTCACCAGAGTCGGCAGTTTGTGGGTTGAGATCGGTGCTCCCGTCTGGCTTAGCAGCTTTCCAGAGGAGGGCCCACCCCGGTGTTCGATTCAGCGTTCCGTAGCCGAGTGCGCAGCCACGCAACTGTGCTCCGTGTTTGCTGCTGCAAGGAGTAAGGTGCCCCAGGCTCCCGTGAGCGTGGAGTATTCTGGGATTCGGTCACTGCAGGTTATTTGGAATGAGCATTTTGGGAACTCCCAGCTGAACCTTCGCAGCAGGAACAGACCGGCTTTGCTTTGAAGCTGGTACGCGCTGGGGGCGTAAACGTCTTTACCAGATAACGCTTTAGGTGTCGTTTGGTGACACAAATCCCGGTTTCCCTCAGCCCGTATTTCCTATGAAGCCAGTAACTGATTTGCTCCGCTGCCGATTCCCATTCCATTGTAGCTGCTTTTTAAATTCAACACAGCGTCTCATTCTTTTGTAACGAACGAACCAATGTGATCAGGGATTTAGCTAAAGGTCGGTGTAGCTCCAGTTGGGTGGCCAAGTACCTGAATGCTCCGGGATTATTTCTTACTGGACGATTCGAAACGGTGATACTGCTGAGGGATGAACGTTGGGAGTTTGTTGGTTTGGCTCTGCATGCAACTGTCTGGTGCTTTTCCGAAAAATAAAATGATAGTAACGAGTGTGTGGTAGTTTCACATCTTTTTTTTTTTTTGGTGTTTTTTGCATGTTTGCTAAGAAAATCTTGGACTTGATCTAATTACTGAACTACATATAATTCCTAAACTTGGGGAAATTTGTCTCTTATCGATATCTTCATTTCTGGGGGGGTGGGGGCGGGGGGGGGGGGGCAGTTGGTTCTGGTGGTTAATTTGTCACTTCAATACTGTTACACTGAATTTAAAATACAACATCTTAGATCTGGTTTTTTCCTCAAATTATTGCTGCTGTATTATATGTTCACGTTTTCCAGTGACACAAACCCCAGAAGGTTTTAAGGAAGTATTTCTTTTACTCAAACTGTTTGTTACCTAGGACGTAAATTATTTATTTATCTTTTCACTGTTGCTTATTAAAAAGAGTCCTGACAAGTTTCCCAGACCTTGTGAATTTGACTTGTTATTCCCGGCCCGGGACTGAAGCTCGCTTCCTACTGATGCCAATTACGGCTTTGTGCCCTACATTTGGGGTTTGCGCCGAGGCGCTTGTATTGATAGCTACAACTGGAGCAAAATTTCCCTTGTAGGCTGGATCTAAGAGCAGCATTGAGGGGGTGTGGGGGGATGGAGCAGCATAACAGTCAAGGCCTTTGTTTTTTGTAAAATGTAGTCTTTTTTTTTTTTTTTGCTGTTTGTCAATAGCTTGCTCTTTGTGTGCAGAGAGATTTCCACTTTCCCAAAACAAACATTTCGTTTCGGACTGAACACAGAGGTATTTGTTTTGTTGTAAATACAGCACAGGATTTTGTGGTATTTTCAAACTGTCGGCACTGCTCGGTTAGCCTGGTTTCGGCTGAAAGCCGCGGTCTCCTGGGAAAGGGTCTCTGAACAGGACAGTATCAGTAATAATGGTATCTGAGTGCTTCTAACAAGGTTGGGCTGAAGGGTTCGAAAATAAACAGACTAAGGAAGAGTTCACATGTTAGTTTCTTACTAGAGTGTTATTTAGGGATGTAGCTAAAGGTTAATCTGGACGGCCTCGGTCCGTGAGCCGTTCTCCGGGAGCTGAGCAGGCGGGCTGCGAACCCGCAGGGCTGGCCGGGAGCTGCGGAGGCAAGGGATCCTGCTTGGAGGGAGGAAGAACAGCAGGGAGGTGTTTTTCTGGCTGTGACTCGTCAGCAAAAACAAGGAATTCCAGGTTTGCTTCACCTGAAACAGAAGAGAAAAAAAAGAAACTCATGTTTGCTGTAGTCTGGTGCATTTGGGTTTTTTAAAAATGCTGGATGATGCTCACGTGAGTCTCTGAACACCTTTAAAAGTCTGGTCCTTAGAGACAAAGGAGCCAGAGTCCTGCACAACGGTTACAGGGTGAGGGCACGGTGCAGCGCAGCGTGGGCTGGGGTGTTTGCTGCGTTCCCTTCCTCGCCAATCCTCTCGCCCTGCTGCTCGAACACCCGACTTCCTCTGCACTGGTGCTCCCATCGCTGGCTGTGCCTCCCCTCCTCAACCGCTAACCACCTACGCCCATGCCCAGCGGTCGCTCCGCCAACCAACGCGCCGCCTCTCTTCTCGCTGCCGTTTTTCCCAGTTCCGGGACCCTCCTTCCTCCCCGTTTGGGTGCTGCTGGGGGTCTCGAGGGCAGCGTCACCCCCAGGCGTGACCCCTCCCCGCTCCCTGCCGTGTGCCACAGCCGCCGGCCCGGCCACGCGAGGGGTTTGCTGCGCGGCTCTGCCGCGCTGCCTCAGTCCTGCCCCGCCGCTGCTGCGCCTGCTGGACGTTACTTCGGCCGAGCGAGTAACGGCAGCGGGAATCGTTGCCGATTCCCGTTACGAGATAGAGGTTTAAATAGCTCCAGCACTTCTGTTTGGACTATGCCATTGGAGCAGGGGATGCATTAAAGCCGGGGAGGCAGTTAAAATCCATCGGTCTGTGATTATCCGTCTTGGTTTTGAAAAGTGCGTTCAGTGAAAACTCTTAGCAAAAAGGAATTTGTCTGGGTTTTTGCAGTGATTATATATGAGCAAGGGGCAGATTTTGAAAACTCAGACTATCTTCAATAAATGATTTTTGTTCAATAAAAACTTTATCCCCTGGTGTGCACGTCAGGTGCTGCTATCCCGTGCACAGGACATGGGAAACGGGTTAGAAACAAGAGGGTAAAATGACTGTTCTCCTCCGCCTTTCTTTTGCTTAGGCGTAATAAATTCTTGCAAACCCTTTCCTTCCTTTCTTCCTCTCCTTGTCTGCCTCCCCTTCAGCCTGCGTGCCTCTATTCCGCCTTGACTGAGAGCTGAGCAAGCGAGAAGGGGCTCTGAGGAACTGCGCAGCGCGTGCCAGCCGAGGCCGTAGCGCAGAACCAAGACGCAGATCCCGACCTGCAGGCAGATGCGCGCAAGTGGCGAAGGTTGAGTGCGCGCCGTCGCCTTGGGCTTTTCCTGGGGTTTATTTAGTGCCTGCCCGTGGAACTGGAGCTTTCCGAACGCGTTTTGCTGGAAAGGCGAGGCGCAAAAGGGGGTTGTGAAACGTTCTGTTAGCGATGTGTCTTTAGGGGTTTGAGGGAGGTGGGGCCTTTGGCCTAAAATTCCATTTTGGCAGCTTTTCGGTGTGTTATACGCATGGGTTTTGTTTTGTTCCTTTTGCGCTGTGGGCTTCAAGACTCCAATTAATTCTGGAATAAAGCTTAATGTAGGCTACTCCTCAAGAAGGGTCTATTTTAACATTCAGTAAACAGATAAGCCATTAGGACAACAATATACATTGTGGCAAGTGCTGTCCTAGGTTTTTTTTGTCAGCGCTTATTTATAGTCTTTTGATTTCGCTTCCCTCCTGCGGTGCGGTTTCAATCATTCTCCCTCCAATCTTTGTTCTCGTATTCATTGCAAGCTGAAAACAAAGTAAGAAAGAAGCTCATACGTAGCGTTCTATTCTTGGCCAGTTCTTCCTCTATAGCAAGAAGGCGGTTGTATTTGGTCACCCTTTCTCCGCGGGAAAGACCTCCCAACTTGAGAAACCTGGCACCCAGTCCAACAGCCTGAAACGAGAAAGGGCGTATTTTAAAACGACACGGTTCGGGAAGTGAAGTCATTCTGAACTGCTAAACGCGGGATCCTACTTCTTGTCTTTCGACAGATAAAACCCCTCCTTTAAATAGAAATAAAGTCTCTTAATGAAAGATTTGCCGGGTGCAAACAATAATTTTCACTGGCGTATGAAATGAAATGTTATTTGCAAATGTAGGTTTAATACAAAAAGGCTAAATGCATTAGTGGCAAGAATTTTTGCCTAAAATATTATTACTCCTCGGAAGTGTTTTAAGTAACTCACTTTTTTTTATAAACGAACGCAGCCAAACAGATCATACGCTCTTGGGAATATACTCCCTGCTTTGGCAAATTTCCTGTGTTTAATCTCAAAGATTAACTCTCTGTAGGGAAAAAAAAGCGACTCTCTAGAAAAAACCCATTTGTGAAACGTCGTTTCTTTCTCAAGCAGAAACAGGCTTTCTCCTTAAAGCGTAGTTCCTGTTCAGAGCAGGGTTTGGGCAATTGTGCAATTGAACAGCTTTCAATACGTACCAGATCCACAAGGCTATCATCACAAGATTCTCCACCTGGACTTCCTAACAGGGTAATCTGTCTTTGTCCTACATAAACGGGAGTGTAAAACCTTCATTAGTGTATGTTTTATATATTTGACACACAAACTGTTTGGCGTTTTCCTCCCTTTTCACCTTTGGGCTATCTAAGCTTAAATACAAACAGGAGTAAAGGCAACGAAACCCGCCACGTAAAGACGTAAACCCTTAGCGGTTTGCTACGTTAACGTTACGTTTTATTTCCAGCCTGGAGAAGAGAGTATCCTAATTTCTGGCTCTGGCTGATCTGTCTGGTAATGTATTCCACAGGTTCTATTTATTTCAAATGTGCTCCTTACTACAGGAATGATTTTTCTTCACGATAAAAAAAAAAAGAGTTTACCATCACGACCGAATGAAAGCTTTAAGTTGCTATTTACTCGCTTTGGTATAGTGATTCCGGGCTTTTGGAAGGAAGAAGGAAGGAACTTTGATATATTAAATTTGTCCATCTATTCCTTGGGTATAGAAATGAATAAAGAAAAATTGATACAGAGGGAAATGTTACGCATGAAGCTCCCCAAGTTCTCAGTACCCTTAGCACAGAGGCTCAGTAACGCGTCGTCCATCATCTCTAGAAGCTGCAAATCTAAACATTTTGGACTTGCTTGGATTTCTTAATTCTTCGTACGAGTATTAGTCAAAATTCAGATTGCTCAACTCCATCCTTCTTACCGTAACTCTGCTATCTAACTACGACGCTTGGCTGCAGCGTAAAGGGCGCCCGCATCCAAGGCAGCCCCTGTATTCGTGTACTATACCAGAAGCCTTGAAAGCCGTTTCAAGCTCCTGAACGGGCGTTTGTGAAGCAAAACGTGAGTTTTAGTTGCTTATGACAAGCGCTTCCTAAATTAGAAGTGGCAATAACGAGATAAAAAGCCGTGGTATTGAGAGGTGTAGCAACGCTATTTATTGGCTCGTTGGGTGTGAAAGTTAGCCTTTCCCCCCCCCCCCCGCTCACCTTCTAGAAGTCCACTGAGTTCTATGAGGTCTGATACCTTGGTCTGGTTAATATATTTTAGGACAACACCACTGCACGTTGGTATGTTTACGTTTCGGTCAGTTTTAAGTCTGGATATACATGTGGCAGCATCTTCAGCAATCAAGTAACATTTGGAACCAAGAGCACGACATACATTACTCCATTGTCGGTCCTGCATAAACGATCAGGTAAATCACTGGAGTTTAAAAACCCAAACTGAATAGAAACCCTAATTCAGAATAAAAAAAAAAATAAATTCAAAATTTGGATTTAATCCTCAAGATACCCTTCATATAGCCACATTTTATACAGTATTTTAAATCTGTCTGCCTAAGGAAAACATACCGCTGGGATTTTGCTAGGTTTTTAAGATTTTGCTTGGAAACATAACTTCTGACCTGGAATTAATCAAAGCGAGTTGCACACAAGTACAGTTTAAAATATTTCCAATTAAATTCACTGTAGGAGTTGGCTATTTTAATTTCCTTCCTGGCATTTATTTAATGGAACATAAAATAATGTTCTATTGTTTTATTCAGAGGAGTCATTCTTTGGTGAATATTTTAAATGTCACAGTATTTGCTTAAATACGACCTAACGAAACAGGAGGCAGCCACAGACCCGGTGACACGTATCAAGCCAGGCTGATCGGAGCTGTAGGACGGACGCGCAGGGAACAGCAGAGTACAACGCTCTCTTCCCAGCAAAGCTCCATTTTTTTAGGGTCTTTGTTTCTTGATTTTAATGCATGCTTGTCCACGTGCTACTGGGATTTAAGGAGAAGGATATATAAATAATTTGAAGGCGGATATGTACAACTTGGTTTGCTTTCTCTGTGTCCACAGCACGCAAAGTTCTCACGTTAAAACCACTAGTTTTCTAGTTAATGATGCTGCCAGTAATAATTCCTGCCCTGCGGCTCAGGGGCTTCAGGAGCTGTGTGGCTGCAGTCCGTGCGAGAGTTCACTCCTGTCAGGATTTCAAGCCCTCATGTAAGTGAAAATGAAGTTTTTGACACCTGAACAAACGTTTAAACTTAAGCACTGAAGTGGTCTGCTGTCTGGCAGTGAATTGTTGAATCGGTACCAGAGCTAATCCTCACGGACCTAATTATCTGGGGCAAAGATGTGGCGTGGGGCAACTTGGTAGGTTTGCGGGAGCGGGGGGAGGAGCGGCACGTCCCGTGGCAGTGTTGCGTTTCCAACTGTACCTCGCTACCTGCTGTAACTGTCCTGCAGGTTTTCATATTGCAAGTACGTTTCTTAGCGAGAATTGTCAAGGAAGTTTGCAGCCTGGCAGGAGTGGGGAATAATCCGGTGGTTTGCACGTGGGTCATTCAGAGCCCGACCGAAACAGTGTAGGGAGGCACGGCGAACGAGAGTGAGGTAAACACAGATGTTCAGAAAAAGAACTTTTAAAGTTCCAGGTAAGACCGAAATCAGGTGGATTTTGCAGTTCATCTGCTTTAGAATTATTGATGCAGGCACTGGGCAGATTCACAAAGACAGCATCACTTTGCTTCCCCCTTCAACCGCAGTCTTCGTGTTTTGTTCATGGAAACTAACCCTGCGCATTTATTTTGGAGAAGATAAAGCGTGCAACTCGACAGCAGGAGCAGATCTTTATTAAGCTGTGCAAGTGCAGAATCTAGGTCTTAATCTACAATTAAGCTTTTATGGTGTTTATAATACCTGGAAACTGAATCTCATGGATAAACGCTGATGTTTAAGGTTATGCAATCTGCGTCCTTCATCCTTCTATAACGACCTCACGCTTAATAGGGCTCTACGTGATTGACGTGATCTGTTGGCCACGCCGAATTAACTCCTCTGATCGCAGCGGTAAGTACGTGGTACCTCACTGCCACTTTAAAGATTCTGCCAGGCAGTGCTGGCAGTGACAGGTTTGTTCTGGCTGTGGCTGTAAATCTCTGTCGTAAAGAATAGCAGCAATAGTTATTTTTTGAGTGATTCTAAGGAATGTACACCTGTGTCCAAATTTTAGCTTCTCCCATATAACACAATAAATATAATGTGACGCATCACTTGAATTTTATAATCTGGTTTTAGAATTTGAATTATTTGTTTTACGTAAGAAGCAAAATGCAATGACAGTGGCTTAGCAAGTAGAATCAGAAAAAAAGCGCATGTTTTCTTGTAATTCTTTAAAATATTTGGGCTGACTGTGTTCTGTTCCTGCCAGGATTATTTTTTGTCAGGAATCATGTCAAAAAGTAGGGAAAAATATAGAGTTATTGTCAATTACAGATACGTAAATGCATCATTAAATACATTTTCTTAGTGTTATTGTTATGCCTAAAGGCTCCAAAACCAGAAGCTTCGCATTTTATGTGCTTTGTAAAAACGTGAAAAGCTCAGTGATACGCCACTTAACAGTATTACCGGTTTTCAAGGACTGCGCTGTGGTATCTTACCTCTTTTCTTAAGGGATCTATTAATGCAATAATAAAAGGAAATTTATTAATCAGTTCCACGTACATGTCAACCATTTCATCAGGACTTTTGAACGTCCCAGTAGATATTTCGTATTTTCCTTTCACCTAGGAAGTAAAAAGCATCAAAGCTGAGGAAGGCAATACTTTCAAAACCAGAGTGCTAATGTTAGCGTGCAGATCTTGTGACACTCGTGTCTCTACCAAGGTCGTGGGCTGTGTGTTCCTCACGAAGCACACACTCACTTGGCTACTTCATGTATGTTGTTACAGAAAACTCTGCCTGAAGGAACTGTGGGTTCCAGGGGGCTGATGCCAAAGTCTCAGAGATGCCACTCCCCAAACAAGGGAGATCTATTTCAGCATTTTCTAGGCAGCGCTGCCAGTTTTACACTACTTTATCACAAAGGTAGCAATATTGGACATTTTCATTAAATCTTGCATGAAAAATCTCACTTTTCACTCGTAAAGAAAGTTAATTGTTTCTCCCCGTTTTCATATAGAAAATACTGCTCTGGGAAAGGAGTGCACCCTCAGCACTCAAAACCCAGATACTGCCTTTCCTTGCCTCCTTCCCCTCTCAAAACAATAAGACTGGTTTAAAACCAGTCTCATCCTTACGGGTAGCACAAACTGCAGCGTACGAGGGCTGTTCAGGCACAGCCACTGCTTTGGTGACCGGTACAGTTCAGTAACAGCAGGTTACAGCATTCCTGGGAATCCACTGGGTAAGATTTTGCTCATCCTGGTATGGGGTACAGATATCACAAATGGCCAGGGAAGCAACTGCTGTCACAAAAGATATTAATAACGGCAGGTTTGTCACTGTGGTACGCCCAAATACGCAAAATCTCATGAGCTATTAAACGGAATAGGAAGGTTGTTTTTCTGCTTAGGAGAAACCTGATTGGTCGTGGAACAGGGCGAGTAACTTTAAGACTTCAGTTGGAGATAAATCAACTTTGTCAAATAAAAATCTTGAAAAATAAGGATTAAAAAACGAATGTTGATACACAATGAGATGAATGTCGGTGGGTGTGCACGCGTACCGTAGTAAAAATACACAGAAAGGTCAAGATAGTTTGAAGAAAACAAACGACGTCATGCAATAACGTGGAGAAAGAAGCACCTAGTGGTTTGAAGGTATTACAGAAGTATACGTGTGTAAATAATTTCCTGTTCTTCATCCTTGAAAGCAAGGTGGATAGAAGATAATTATTTCATTCATACCTTGTGGTGAAATGGAAAAAAAAACCCCAAGATTTGCTGCTAATACTTTAATTCAAAATTGTCTGATATGTAATGTGAAGCTGGTTTGTTAAAAAGAGCACGTAGTGGGTGTTTGACCATTAGAAATTTTGCTATAAAATTTGCTATATTTGACACAGACTAATGTGAAAAAACTCTTATTAAATAAATAGAGACAAGGAATAAACTCGGCTGATGCAGGCAGGCTTCTACCATTTGAATGATTAAAGTTCAAGAGTGAAAGGAAGAGAGATTCCTGTAGGCAGGACACAAACTGTAATGGGGCTCTGCCGCGGGCCGGTGAGCCTTACTCCGCACACGGTGCACCGCCAGGATGCTGGTGGGGCTGCGGAGGAGCAACAGGTGCATTCTCACTGCTCCCACTGCACCAGGCGACCAGGATGCCTGCATGTCTCATCCCCCGGCACTCCCAATCCAGGAACTTAGCTGCTACACTCGTAGGGCTGATTCAACCCCAGTTTATAAACACAGAGACAATTCCTTTCGTTTGACTGATGGCTACTTTCTAAAGTGGAGTTAAAGTTTCTAGGTGAATTTGCAGTGTGACAGATAATAAATAGCTACATTCCTTTTAAAAAACAAGAAGCAGATACTGAAATTAACTTACATAATCCATTAATTCATGAGCAGCACAATTTATTGCCACATACATGTCTGTTCCCAGCTCCAGACCTATATTGTGGCAAGCTGTTTGCACTAGGAGTAGGGGTTGTTCTATATTATCAAATCCTGTTATTAGGCATCCCAAGTGTGATATTCTTTTTAAGGCTCGTGGCTGAAAGTAAAACAAAAATAATCGCTTTATTAGCACACAGGTATATGCATAATACGTATATATTTTCACTGTCGTTTCAGTCTGCATTGATTCATCAAAATATAAGTCTGTTCTCAGAAACTGCATTCACAGCTTTAAGGACAATTCCCTATGAATGAGGGGTAACCAGGTGCTAATGAGCAGAGCGCTAATAGTCTTTGGAAATATGTCTAGCCACGTAGTTGTCACTCTTATAAGGCCAGAACTGGTTTAAAAAAAGATTTTAAAGGCATTCTTAACAACCACTGAATTATCATGGATGCTGTGTGAAAGTTTCCGATGCTGTGGGCCGTCCCTTTGCCACAAAAACATATTCTCCACTTTCAAACAGCTTTGACTCATTTATCTTCACCTGCAACTTTGATATTGCCTCTATGAATTGTTCAAGAAACACTAGAATCTTACAAGACTTCTAGAAGGAGCAAATTACATAGAGGGGGAAACACCCCTAGCACATGGGTGGGACTTGCGTGGACTTGTCTGAGCCAGGGACAGCACGAGCCACAAGCAGAGTGGCACTGAGCAATTATTTTACATCTCCTTCTGTGGTCAGGTTTTTCTGTAAGTTTTTCAAACACTGATTTTTAACTGTAAAGTCGGTGAATTTTGGATTCTAAAGAATGATACTAACTTGCCCAGAAAGCAGCAGGACATAATCCTGAGTAGACTGGAGAAGTCAGTTGGAAGGCGTTGGTTCTGACAAGAGTTAGGGAAGTAACTACAGCGGCCAGAACACAGGCCTAGCTACGGAGGATGTATGAATGTTCCTGCACATAAAAAATTAGGAAGAAAATGCAGGGCAAATTGTTATGAGATGATTCTGTAGCAATCTGCAAGGACAGACACCTATGTGACTTGTTGCTTCCGGAGCACTAGGCTGCAGCAACTGACGGTAAGAAATGCTGCAGTCTTCCTGCATTTAGCGTGAGGTGGAGGTTAAGTCTGCATTTTGAAGTGATTTTCAAAGCATCCATATGCTGTGCCTCGTTGCATTCTACTAAAAGAAATCTTTATGAAAACACATCTTTTTTTTCTGTCTAGTCTTTACTTCTATAACCTAAACAAGTTGTTCTTCTTCACCACCTTTGTCATTTTTCCTTTTGTTTTTCCCACAAAAAAGTTCAAACTTCCATGGTGCTTTTATCAGTTTAAATTTCAGTCTCACTACCATCTCCTCTGGTTTTCTCCTATTGAAACAAATGCCTTTTTTTTTTTTTTTTTTTGCAATGACTCTAATACATGGTTTCCTGGTGCACAGCTTAAGGGATTATTTTAATTTGTGACTGCAGTACATATGGTGATAAGAATATGGAAATTACCCACCAGAAAAACAGTGGCTAGCCGCTTAATGATGATGAATGTTTTGTTGTTTAATCAACAAAAAAAACAGGAAAACTTTTGTTCATCCTCTCTTTTGTATACTCCACAACAGCGACAATTCTCGCCTGACAATATTTTAATCATCTCAGAATGGAGAGGAAAATCCAGCATGGCATTTCCATCCCGCTATTTGGAAAACTCATCTATAAACTACAAGTTTTGAACTGATAAAAAAAGATCATTTGAGTCATAGAAAATAATGTCCTGTGCAGTACTGTGAGTCCTGCCCTTTGGCAACCGATTGGTATCTGCCGTTACCTGTAACCTCAGGCAGGAACCGGGAGCTTAATGCAGCATGGCTGAGAGGGGAGTTACGGTCCCACAGGTAGGAAACAGTACAAAATGCAAGTCGTACAGGTAATAGTTTTATGGCCTACATGATCAGAAGGGCATGTTCTCTGCTGGTGCTACAGTCCTGCAAGATGCTCATTTGGATAGTTTATCAGGATTTCTATATGAATAAAATGACCGGATTCCAGATGAATTACCCCTTTCTGTTATTGTGCCACAGGAAGGGAAGGTATACTCAGAAGAATCCAAATGGTTACACAGAATATGAGCATTTGGAATATTTAAAAGTCTTGTCTTGACCTTTCCATAATGGTAATGTGGATTAATGTTTCATTTCTTCAGAACGTTTTGGTTCCCTGCTGTTGTTAATACCTTGCTGAAGGCTCAAAATGAAAATTGCTTTTCTTACCGGAGCTTTCTTCCTTGTGCCTTTCTTACTGTCTGCTGGTTGAGGACTGGGCTGCTGGGAGGGAAAGAAGAGAGAAATCAGTTCCGTGGAAAAGTCCAAAAATGACAGAGAGACCCCAGAACTAAAAAAAAAATCAAAAAAAATTAAAAAAAAAGGACTAAATTTTGCTGTACAGAGATTGCAAATACTTCAGTTAGGGAATAGCTTCTGTTTGGCCTGAACACTATCAGCAACAATCCAATTTTATTCTGTGGTGGTAATTCATTTCAAATGTTTATTTCTATGTGGGCAAGACCCCAACCATCATTTGTTTTTCAAAAGATTCTCACCTATCGAAAACACAGGGGATCTCTAGACTCTAGAGCCTGTACTTGGAGAATCCCAACAACCTGGCTTTGCGGAAGGCACAGGCACATCCTGGGACTGACAGACTACTGCGGTAACGGTACCGCGCGTAACAGCGTGCACGTGGGTGACACTGAGCAAGATCAGAACCGTGCATTGCGTGTTCACTGTGGTACCACTCACTCCCGGTTAGTTCTTCAGGTAAACACAAAGTCTGACTGTTCTTAGAACAATGTTTAATTCTGTCTTCGTTATATTGGTATCACCAAATGGCCAACGTTTCATTCAGCTGTCAGAGGAACACATCTTCGATTCTGTGCCGTAAGACTACACCTGGCAAGAGGCTAAATGTTCCGTGTTTACGCTTACAAAGACAACAGTAGTAGAAGGACCAAACGCAGTACTTCACATTATCACTACACATTTTTATTGTACCTCTTTCCCTGGGGACTCCAACAGTCTCAGCATTTCTTTCTGAATATCCAGAACTCTTTCTATGCCCTGAAATTAAACACCAGTAATTAAAAGAAAGATAAATGATTTCATTTTAGCAGCTTAAATCAGAAGAGAGAGAACACTTATTCTAAATGTAGAACTTCATATAAAGTATTTCAAAAAACGAAACTATTATAGACTTCCCTAAAACAATCCCGCACCCACGAAATGCAGTCAAGCCTCCGATGGTAAAGGGTTAGTAGAGGTGGAATGATCAGGATTATTTGATTACGCTGCTGAATGGGATGGCAAGAAAAGTGGTCTTTTCTTCCCCAAAAGGAACCCTTCCCAAACCGAACTAGTAAGCAACATCTGGTTCTGTGTAATATCTGAGAAATGGGAAGATGGTAATCACTGTTCACAGTTGTGACTCAATGTATGGCTTCCTAACTGGAAGCTCTGGCAAAATTGAATGTATTTACCTTTAGAACATTTCCAGGAAGCAGGGCAAAAATTGCTGCCTTCCTTTTAAACGCTGGGGAATGGAGGAACACTCCAGTAAGATGAATCCATTGCTTTTAACACAAGACTCTCTTTCCTTTTCAGCTGTGTTAGTAAAAGTTTAATGCTAACTTTCTAAATCACATTTCAGATTTTCATAAACTGTGCCAGTGAAGGAATACGGAAGGGGGCAGAAGTCAGTCACAGCTGTCAACACATCAACACAGGACGACTGACTAGGTTTTTTGCAGTGCAGCAAACAGCTTGCTGCCCTCCCATGAGCACTAGGAGGCATTATGTCTTTGAAAGGTACAGAATTAGCAACCTTATTAAGAGCTCTTGGTGACAATGCTAAAAAGTTAAAGGAAAAGGAAAAAGAAAGAGAACCGAGCTCAGCTATTTGTTCAGGTCACCAGCATACAAAGCAGAAAACACAGCCCTAATGGAGGCATCTTGTGCAGCTACATTCCTTAATGCAACACATGGCTAAACAAAAAGAGAGGGTTGATCCAGCCCGGCTCATCCGTCTTCTTGCCCCTTGAATAGATTTTGTTCTGCTTGGTATTCCCTTCTATCTTCACGATTTCATTTTTAAAGCTGTTTATTATTTCCTGTCGATTTGTCACGTTCTGTTGTTTTGTATGCTCCATCAATCAACTAGGTGTAATCTACTAATGTAGAATTCTAAACAAAATGGAAATTTTACTGTTGCATAACACAATTCCCCACATCTTCTTCAATGCACTGATTTTTTTCCTCTATACTAACACATACATTTTTAATTTCCAATCTTCATGTATCCACTTTTAACTCTTCACCTGTTCACGTCTTCTATTGTTCCTCGTGTGAGAATTCTGCACTAACATTTGTTAAAACTGTGGCCTTGCGAACAAACAAAAACCGAGAAATACAGTTTGTAAGGACTATGCTGAAAAGATCTACATACTTATGTGCGTATATAGTTTATACAAAGTCTATAGAATACATTTATAAAGCTGAAAATGAAACAGTACCTGTCTGAGTGATAACTGAACTGGTGGTATAAGCAAAACTTCTTTCACTAATTTCAGCTTTGCAGGTGAAATCTTTTCACAGTTCAACAGAGTAACCATTGGGAGCGGTAGAGCCATTTCTCTAGGTGAGTTCTGTAATTGGGAGTACCATGTGAAAATAAAAATGTTAAAAATCAGAATAATTGATTATATATTTTAATTATAGCACAGGGTTCAAAGACTGCTGCAGGCGACGGCCTTAAGAGTGTATTCTTGAGATATATTTAACACCACTGTCACGGGGGCTTCAGTACTGGCTTCAGAATTCTAGAACAATTGTGATAACTGGGAAAAAATAAACAAAATTATGTCACATGTACCTGGTCGTGTTTCAGCAGCGCAACATGCAAGTACAGTGGGATATGGCTGATGGTGGCCCCAGCCTTAGCTACAGCAAGTGACGTTCCCCCAATGGCTAAGCTGCCGGAAAGCACTGACTCAGGGGGGTCTGCAGGTGGGATCGTCCTCTCTGCAACTGCTGCCTTCTTTCCTATAAGACAGACAGTAGTAGCTAAATATTTGCTTGGTTTAAAACACGTGCTATGTATCACAGCTCTGTCAGTGAACAGGATATTGTCACGTCAGTACGTACTCCGTGTATTACAAAGGAATCATTCTATTTTTTAAACTTAATCTTGGCAGTTGTTTTATATGAAATGACCTTACAAGTAAGTAAAGTATCTGTCCTCACTCTAGTATCAAATATGTTTCAAATCCACTTCTTTTGGCAATCTTTCAGCCACTGAAATCTGGTTAGTTATTTACCAGTGCTTATATTCAGCAGTGTTATATATATAGTTCTCAGAAGCATGATTTCAGTATCCTTTATCGTCCTCCCTATATGCTCAGCTTTTGCATAAACACCTTGGAAGATTCCATAGCCCGACTGGGAGTACACATATGTGATTTCTTCTCATAATGACTGTGAAAAAAAAAATTCAGGCCTATTACAGTTGGATTTTCCAATGAGAACAGGTCTTTTAAATATTCCACATGCATAGTCTTGTTGATTTTTCAAAACAACTTATTTCTCTTTCAGATACGGCAGAGTAACTTTTGTTAAAATGCTTGAAATCCAGCTGTTCCCACTGTCATACTTACTGCCTACAGCACTTACATGAACTCGTACAGTAAGCACCTATGTGAAAGCAAAATAAGCAGCCTGATTCTCCAGCATCGTATGTGTTGGCAGCCAATGACTCTGGCTCCTAATAGGAGTGCTGTACAAGTATTGATTTCAATAAAATATAAATACTACAGGATACAACTGGTATTTTAGGATAAAATATCCTTAGTAGGACCTTAACTGGAAATGCAGACTAAATTAGACATCGTTTGCGTACTGCACAGAGATTCTATGCCTCTTACATTGAGTGTGAAGAACTACACACATAGGCACTAGTAATAAAGTACTGAGCAACTGACAAACTGCAGCGTTTTGCAGAGATCCTTTGCACCACACTACTTCGTCACCTGTTTAAATCACAACACAGGTGCAACCTCTGAAAGCCCCTGCTACTGGAAGTCCTCATCTGTTAGTGGTCTGCAAGAACAAGTAGCTTTATAACCATTGGCTCCCAATGATCAGATATTGATTCTAACAGTAATATTACAGTCAATATCGCAATCAAAGAGAACGAAAACAATTAGTGAAAGCAATTAATACATGTATCAGCAGAGGCTTGACTAAAGGTACAATATACGTGATGATATCCGTGTGGACCTGACAACTGCAGATGTTACATTTCAGGTCCGAGGTGAACTCACTGTGTGCACATCTAACGTACTGGTTGTGGGGTTTTACTGATAGTATATGACAGTTGAAACTAAACTCATCAGAAATAATAATTCACCAAAACGTTCTGCCCTTTCAATACATGATAACAAACCTTTTTCTTCTGAGGGTAATGCATATATGGAGGTAACGTATGGTGCTTTTTTCCTCTGGGGTTATTTTTGGCCATGTATACTTATCCTGTTTCTCTACTCTCATGCCATTTTTTCCTTTAGTAGCATTGTTTGCTTACTTCTTTTTACCCTGTACTGCCCATCATTCCCATCTAATGCCTGTCCTTTCTCTTTTGGTTTTCACCTTCTTTCCTCCTTTCTCAGTGTTAGCAAGAAACTTCCCTTCCTCCCTCTTTCCACTCTTTTCAACTTCTATCTTAATTCTATTTCCATTTTCCTGTTCAGTTCTGTGATTCCCTATTCTTTCCTTGTCATTTTCATTTTTATTCATTTGCATCCTCCTCCATTCTCATTCCTCACTCTGAAAAGTAATAACCTCCTGTCTAAGCCAAGTGTAAAACACAGCCAGAAACTCTGTTCAGCCAATGCATGTGAATGATGAGAAAACTCTGTACTTTCTCCTCTCATTTCTGCAGTAGAAACTGCCGTGATCAGAGAGATTTAGAACAGAGTAACCAAACCCTTTGAGCATGAGAGACTTCGTCATGTGTTCTGAAGTACTGCACATCCACGGAATTCTTCATGGATATGGAATACTTCAGAAAGTATTTCAGCACCTCTGTCAATATCTGTATTGCGGAAAATACTGGAATCAAAGAAACTAAAACCTGGTTTTGCTGCCTTTTTTTCCCCAGGTAATGCTGTTGCTGATGGAGTGCATGAAGTAAGATCAAGAGTGGCTTCTGCTGCTGCTTCTTCTTGCTTCTGAATTTCTTTTTTTTCTTCTACCTTTTTTGTAAAGTATTCGCTGAGGAAAGAGGCAGAAAGTTTACTGGCTCAAAATATTGTTAGACATGTGACTAGTAGACACAGGATACAGGCTAAAGAACATGCTAAGCGGGCGATTAAAGGGATCTATTTGAGCTTCTGCCATGGACTCATTGTGTGAAGCTGGAGAAGTCAATAAACAGCATTAATTTTAGGTAGTCATCTACTTATCATGTTACTTAAACAGAAGAACCACAAGCAAGAATTATAAACCTTACCACATCCTTTTCAAATCACCCTGGTTTGCAAGTCAGCTCTGCGCAGACAATCTTAGCATGAAGGATGTGTTGGCTTTGCGTGGGTAGTCACGGATCCTGTCGTAACTTCCTGACATACAACAGCTGGGCCCAGGTTGCTAATCCAATAGGTCAGTTGTATGCTGGTTATCTACGCGGCTGCAGGCTCAGAGTGGCTGAGTTTCAATTACATGCACGAACTGGAAACTGCACACATGGGTCACAGTCCCCCAGCTTAGGCAAACTGAGTATGTAACAGATATCAAGTAGTGTAAACAATACTTTAAAACCTTATTTAGACTCACTTCAGTTGGAAGAATTTATTTCCAATTGAGTCCTTATTCCCTTCACGGAGGTTTCCTCCAAGCTAATCCATGTGAAAGGCAATTAGGTCTGTGTTAAGCGTGGCAGCCCAAGCACTAACCCTATAGCAAAGTGTCGGTCCCCGCAACGATGCAGCTAAAAAAACACTACAGAAGAGGAAGACAGGCCATATGACTGCTGCCAGGGTGAAGAAAGCCATAATGTTGCCAGGTAGCTCCTCTAGTGTTACCTAAAAGGTACATTCAGATATGTCTGTGATACAACCTACCTCTTCTTTTCTTATAAAATCCAGCCATATTTCTCTGTATGGAAAAATATGGCTGTTCTTTTTCACTTTGGGATGCTCCCAGGAAGGAATATTTGTATGAAAAAAATAAACACGGCTCTTTAGTAAAGAACCTGTTTCCAAAATAAATTAATTGCCCCAAGTAAGAAGCCTTTTGCAGTAGCTTGCTCAGAAAGAAAACTCCACCAGAACCTGAAAAGTGGATGGATCTACATGTTTTCTGTGGATTAGCTCATTGTGGAAGGCACACACGCAGGCCTTTCGTACCACTTTTGTTCTGCAGCGCAATGAGCAGAAGAGAAGTTGCAGTCTGATAAAACATCACCACTGAATTAAACTGGCACTGACCGAGTTTCTTAAATGGAGCCTTTGACTGATGAACGTGTTCAGGCATTTTTTTCTTAGAGGCCCTCATTTTTGTATCCTGTGTATGAAACCTCATAAAAACCAGCACGATTTTCCTATCACAATTATGAGAAAAGCAGGAAATAATATAATGCAGCATATCTGAGAGAGACATCACAACCTAAACATATATAAAAATAATAGTAGAAAACATTCAATATTCTGTTTTTCATTTGCAGTATAAATAAACGCTGTATATTTCGAATGCAATAATTTGCATAACATGCAAGACCTACCCAAGCATCTTATCAATTTTACGCTGGTCAGTAGGCTGCAAGTCTCTTAACATTGTGTTCAGCGACTCATTGACCCATTCCACAGCAGCGTTAACGGAGTCATTCCTTTCTTTCTCATCAGTTGGTTCAGGCAAAGCATTTTCAGGTATTTGAGAATGAGAGGACATTACAATGGAACAAATCCTCTGAAAAAAATGTACAAAAGTTGAAAAGACTACTTAATTTCTAACTTGGAAATGTAATTTGAAAAACTAAGACGTATATGTCCTTACCGACTCTACAAGTACCTGTCCCCAAATCTACTGTCTGCTCCACTTATCTTTCATCCAGCATCTTCTTCCTAGTCCCATACTTTGGTAATCACAAATGTTACTCTATTTTCTTGACCTAAATTATAACTATTTAGGCAAAAGCCTCCTGACAGATCTGCTTTATGCATATATTTTGTTATCAGAATAGAATGGAGTTATTTTAAAGACCAAACAGTCATTAGGACATCTTTCACTGCAGCTGTTGGCAGCCTGTTGCACCATGATTCATTAGCTTTTGTGCTTAGTTCCATCCCTCAGGATCAGTTACGTTTTGTCTCACTTAGGTAAGTTAAACGTCTCTTTCTGTACTGCTGAAGGATAGATGGTTCTTAAGAAAATTCACTTCAGGAACACACAATTTACAAATATCACAGAGTCGCCTTCATTAATAGTGTTAACTTTACATACTGTGAATATCTATGAAATTATATATAATTCAAGAAAAAAGTGAACCATAGTTTATCTAAGGGAAAGCATAAACAATTACTCCACAATAGCTAGAATTGCAAAGAGAGTGTCGAGTATTTCAGGCTGGGGGAGAGATGGCAATGCGCCATCCGTTTTGCACTGCGGGACCGAGATGGATACGTTTGCCTTAATCACCCACGTCAGCCTATCAGTGTAAGAAAGTGCCTTCACCTATACTCTGGTTTTCACCTGTACTACGTTTTTCTGAAGCACTGTCATACAAACAGAAATGTAAGGAGGTGAAAATAAAAACCAAAGAAAAGTGTGAAAGGAAAATGAATTTAGAGGGCTAGATACGGGGTGTAAGGAAAAGCTACATAACGCATTACGACAGACAAAAATCTAATATACAAAGGTGCGGTGTCACATCCCCCTCATAAGTATTGTCTAATTCATGGGAAATAAAGTTTTCCCAGTTCCTGCCACTGTCTTCACTTCCCATGACAGATTTTGTTTCTACGTTACAACACCATTTACTCAACTGTCGAGTCACAGGGATTCACATCCTTTCACTGCAGACTGCAGAAAATAAAATGTTCCTTAGGATGTGAGGAGAATGGTGCCTCTCCCTAACGGTGTCTCATTAAAATAAATAAAACAGGAAGAAGCAGCTCATACCTTCTCATAGTTTTTAACTGTACAGGATATTTCCACTTCTAATGTTGGCTGACCAACTCCATCAAGAACTTTTCTTCCAACTAGCTTGCATATTACTGGAGCATTTGAAAATTTAGAAAAGTAGTTAGCCTTAAATGAAAGAGAAAGTAATTAAAAGTCAATTTCAATGCAAAGAGGTTTTTATTCCATTAAATATATTTAAATCAAATTGAGCAAGTCCATCTATACGTCCCAGTATTCAAACTACTTGTATTACACTGCAAATTTACTTCAATATTATCTGCTTAAGAATGGGATTCCAGGCAACGGCTCCAACACATACCTAAGCATGGAAGTCCAGAGCCACGTCCAGGTTAGATGAACATGTGTTTTATGTGGCAAAGTTAGGGATGAGTATCAAAATCTCCTTAACCCTAAAAATAGGCGTTTGTCCAAAGCTCACTTGGCTTTGCACTGAATAACAAAAACAGTCATTGTGCTACCCATTAAACTCGTTTCTATTGGAACTCACATAGCTTCCATTTCCCCTGTGCCGTGAGCTGCTATAAAGTGATTTTTTTGGTGGATAAGATCTTGAAACAGTACATGTCTCTCTCATAAGGAGAGAAGAAAGATCCTGGAAAAGAAAAACTTAGAAATCCATACAGAACTCTACTAGATCCTAATGTTGTATTAAAATTCCTGCAGTGTGCTTTC
The DNA here is from genome assembly GCA_027574665.1 of Rhynochetos jubatus. NCBI lineage: Eukaryota > Metazoa > Chordata > Aves > Eurypygiformes > Rhynochetidae > Rhynochetos > Rhynochetos jubatus. The sequence goes on along the minus strand of CM050655.1, from coordinate 34,779,155 downwards.
ATTTATTTATCTATTATCAAGTAGTTATTAAGCTTTAAAATCATACTGTATTTTTTTTCCTCACCAAAAATACTAGAAGCAATATTTAACAACAATCCTCCCACTCAGAAAAAGTTCTTATGTGAAACACTATGCATAAGATTTTGTATGTGCTGCAGACAGGGAAAAATGAGAAGCGTTTTCAGAATACACTTCTTGCTTATAGAAAGTACTTAATGTCCTAGATATCTAATCATGTTTAAGGTTGCTTCATCAAATACATATGTACTGTGGCTCATGTGGCTCAACACTCAACCCATGCAATATTAAAGATCTTCCTAATAGAAGAGTTATTGTCAGCAAGCTCCTTACTAACAGTGATAACCACTCCTTTTGTAGACGCCCCTCTTTCAGAACATGCTTAGTATAAGGTTATTTATCATGGTGACCAAACTCTTGTAATTAGAAGTGGGTTTTTTGGTTGGACAGAACAGAACTAACAAGGCTGGAACAATTTTGTGGAGTTGCAGGTATGCTGCACCTAGTAACAGGACAACTGTAGGGATCACTACTCCATGGGAAATCTGGAATTTTAGGTTAGTAAGCTTTGAGCTCTGTGAGAAAGGTGAAAACCTAGACTTCGGGCAGGCAGAGTTGTCTTACTTCATCCAACATGGTCTGACTTCTTCCAGCATGGGGCTGTTGAACTGTCATCATCCAACTATGAGAATGTATTTGGGGCTCTGCCCATATTTAATAAACACCGATGTTGCTTTAAAAAAAGAATTAAGGTGCTACCTGAGCTTACCGCATACTTCAATACCAGACTGAAGGATAAGGGAGAGGGTCCCCAAACCATGACTTCCTGACTGGGAAAACTAGTAAACACTTACAGCTCCAAACACAAAACAAAGCAAGAACAGGTGTTACCAGTTCTAGTCAAAACAAAGTGGCCAAACACCTGGAGATGGGAAACAAGATGCAATGAAATGTTTCATTTCCACAGCCACTTCCTCATCAAATAACATACTAGAGGTTTTTTTTTCCAGGACTTGCGGACTACTGTAGTGTTGGCAATTCCAGTATTGCCACTAACAGATGTTTCATTAGAACTTCTGGATACGGTATTTTGCCAACTGGGAACAGATAAAATTGGTCTGGTTCTTGACACTTCCACGGAGGCCCATTTGCTTTTCAGCAAGAGCTGCGCTGTGAGCAGCACCCAGTCTCTTGTTGCCACTGGCCCCAGACACCACCACGCTGAGCAGCAGTTTATTAGGGATGTCCACCTGCGCCCTCCCAAGGCAACGTACCTTGGGTTTTGTCCAGCACGGGACAAAAAGCCCCGCTGCTGGGGAACTCTGTTTGGCCCAGCGTCAAAGTGTCACTGGTCACAAACACAAAACCATCGCAGACCTCGTCTCAGTCAGCGGGGAATGATTTAAGCTTAATTTCAACCACTGTGCTGCCTGCATCAACCTGTGGGTTTATCAAAGCCCTGGGGTGGGCGGGCAGCACCCCCCTTGCCTGAGGGCAAGCTGGGGGCTCAGCGCCCATGCCGGGGGTTGGGAGGGGGCTACGGCGGGCACCCGCGGGTGCCTCGGGGAGCACCCCACTCCCCCCGCACGCCGTTCCCCGGCCCCGAAGCAGCGCCAGGCAGGCCCCCGCTGGCCGAGGAGAGCCACCTCCGGCCCCGCTCCCCCCGCCGGGCGCGGCGGGCTTCCCCTCCCCGCTCTACCAGCTCCCCGTAGAGATCCGCGGGGCGCCGAGGGAAGAGGGCGTTCAGCGCTTCCTCCATCCGCTGCGGCACCCGGTGCCCTCGGTAGTACTCCGCCGCCTCCTGCCGCTGCCGCCGGCTGCCGGGCTCCATGGCGGGGCTGCAGGCCGGGCTGGCTGCTAGGCGACGGCCGCCCGCGCTCTCGCGAGAGCCGCGCACCCCGGCAGCCCCTGGTGGGAGAGCGGTGCCGTCAGGGCGGGAGAGCGGGGCCGGTCGGTGCGGCCCCTCGTTGCTCTATCCCTCGGTACGCCGTCCTGCCGCTGCTGCGTGGCTGGGCCGGGCTCGGTTGGAGGCCCGGGGGTGGGGTGGTTTTCTTCACGCCGCGCCGTGTTCGAGCTGCCCTCGCAGGCTGGTTGCGGCCTTCTAAGGCAGAGACGTGGAGCAGGTACTCTCAGTTGTAAAAGTCTGTGAACAGCAAAATGGTGTGAGATTATCGTCCTGAAAGAGAGACAGATTACGGTCTGTGAAATGGTCTAGTGAGGATAACGCCGCCAAATGCCCCAGTAACTACTTCTGCCTTTAAAAGCCCTTCACTTTCGGTGAAAAGAAGCGTTTCACAACCTAAATGATCATTTTTAGTCTGCAATTTCCTACAAAAACTTTCACTTTGTTACGCTGCTCATTGGTAATTTTGTTGAAGTAACTGAAAATGGAGATACTTAAAAAGCTGTTAGCCGCACACTTCCTCAGCTCTAAAATCAATATGTGTAGACCTTCGCTCATTGTGTGTTCACTGCTCTAGGTTGGGTGATAATGAAGAAAAACCCCTACTGAATCGTTTTCTTTTCCTTTCACATCCTTCAGAAATAATATGGTACCTCTCCAGAGAGTTAAACCCTCTTTTTTTTAAACTGTTTCCTCAGAAGAAGTTTCTACACTGACACTACCCATTCCTTGAGGAGAGCAGGCGCCAAATTCCCCGTTAGATTTCCCTCCTTCCCAACAGGTTAGCGCGGTGAGCAGCTGCTCCTCTGGGTGTGTTACTGCTCAGGAAGGGCTTGCGTGGCCGGTGGGCCGGGTGGCAGCAGCGGAGTAGTCCCAGATCCGTGTGGCATGCACATGCTTGGCCTAGAAAGCCCCTCTTTAATTAAATATTCCTGGAAGGACAGGTTTCTGGAGGTAACGGCGCTGGCATGGTGCTCTGAGAGCATCATCATATGCTAGATAATACAACCCGGTGCAAGAGCTGTATCTTCTGATACATTTCAAGAACCTCTAGATCAGTTCCCACACCTTCTGCCTCTTAAAGGGCTTTAAATAAAAGGCATCGTGGCGAAACAGCTTCATGTATTGCTCTATGGGTACAGATGAACCCCTCTGGGGAAAGAAACTCGTCAGCTTTGCCTTTAGGAAGGCGGTGAGCTGAAGCAGATTGATACTCAGTTTATTTAATAACCTTGTCCTCTTTTTTCATTAAACCATTTGAACTATGAGTAAGGATTCCCCTCAAGTATTTGTCAGTTTTGGTTCACGATCAAGTGAATGTTACATGAATTATCTGTATGGCCATGTAATTTCCATTAACAGTAGTAGTAATTGTAAGCATGTAGAAAGAGGATGGCTTATCCCATGATCCTACCTATTATGAAGTAGTTAACTGATTAAGGTTAGGATACTGCAAGCCACTTCATACCATTGGTGAACTCTCTGCAACCCCATTATCTTCATTAGGCTTGTGTGGGTGTAATTAATTGGTGTTTAGTTAACAGTTGTGTTGAATGAAAAGAATTCGGTTCTATTTCTCCTAGTTTTATTGGCCCTGTGGTGCTAACAGTCTAAAGTGTAATTAAAACCTCTCTAATAAAAATACATGTAGCGAGTCCCAAGGAGTAAACCCCGTGAAGAAAAGCCTGTGATTGATGTGACTGGCCTTTAAGAAATAACCAGGTACAAACGTTACCCTGTAGTAGTTCTTTTTTGGTTTTGAAGACTGAAGATGCTTCACTTACATCAACATGTACATTTAAAATGTACAAAACCAGCTGTATAAGCTGGCAGTCATCACTTCCCTCAGGGTGTCCAGTAACACCATGTTTTGGTGTCTTCTCAGATTTTCTCCCAGGATATTTCGGATTGTATAGTATTTGATGTTATGGGCTTTATACAACGCGCTTTGTATTTCTTTCAAGAGCAGCTGAACGTAGTTTTTTATCACCTTTTGCCTTCACTGTAACCCTTGTGCCAGGCAGTGTATTATGATCAGCTATTCCCCGTTTATGATATTGTATTGTGTGCGTTCCTTTTTTCGCAAGATGCTTTGTATCTCACTCGAGTATCTACATGTGGTGCTAATCTGGGGCACGCTAAACCCAAGTATAATGCAGCATGCTTAAGAGTCGCATAAAGGATTTGGTTTTTGCTGTTCTAAAATGTTACTTTAGAGGTATAAACTTGCCCCTTAAATCAATTAAGATCATGGTCTCACTGCCATCTGTGTTCTTGTAGGATTTCACAGAAGAGTAATGTGTGCTCATTCCACTGACCGGGTCTTCTTTGAAGTCAGCTCTGAGGACATAAAAACTGCATGACATTTCCAATAAAATCAGGATTGCCTTTTTAGCTTGGCAATACAAATACTCTCCTACAAGTACATTACTGGTTTTGAGGCATTTAAATTTCTTAAATAAAAAAGGCTTTTTAATGTCTTTTCTTTTTACACCTAAAATGCTCTGCAGTATTTCTTTTAATTCTTAATATTCTGTATTCTATAAAGGTTAAACTTTAGTAATGAAACTAAATACAACTTCGTGTAGAAGAGTAAACAAAAGCTTTGGCCCTAGGACACAGCCAAACACAACATTCAGACTGGGTTTTGAGTCTAGATAAAAAAACTTCCGAGAACTTGAGTAACATAAATACAAATATTTGGAAATTTCTAATAACTATTTGTGATTGAGAAAGGTCTGGGTTTTTTTTTTTTCCCCTCTAGCATTATTATTTTAATTTCCAGAGTACTCATATAAGAGTTCATTTGCCTTGAGTAATCATTCTCCGCTCCAATGGTTACTTCAAGTTGAGTGGGTTTTAGTACTAATTTCTTTCTAAAGTTTGAGGATTCTTCCTGTGGGTCAGTTCAGCTCCTGCTGTGCGAGGGTGAGCCTAGCCTTCTCCAAAGGAGCCTGCCGAACTACAATGTGAGAGCTGATAGGCTTTGATTTCTCATTCTAGAGGTGATTAGGAACACATGGTATTTAAAGACAGGTTTTTGCGCTGATTTTTGAGATTACAGAAGATTGTCCTCAAATTTCTGTGGTATAACTGGTTTATGTGGTGTGTAGATTATTTAAATATCACGCACAGGTTATTGATGAGTGCTAGGTATAGTCTGGGGTATCAGGAGTTTACTACATGATTTCTTTGTGCGTGCATTTTTAAGCAACGGTTATGAGCTTTAAGGCGTTATTGAAGCCTACCAAGTTCAGGGAGCCTGACACGATGGATTATTGGGATTTTTGTCAGTATATTGTGAATATCATACTCTGGAATGTTAATACACTGAGAAATATATAGAGTCTGCACGTTATCAGGCTTTGTGACGTTCATATTAAATATTTTCTATGACATGAAAATAAAAATGCATACTTACACATCAGTTACTGCGTATGAGGTATTGGTAGGATTTCAAAGATGATGCGACAACGTGGCCATAATACATTTGTAATTTCTACAAACCAGCAGTCAAACTCAGAGATGAGCAGAGAAAAAAACCAAAACGTACTTAAGTTTGCTAGTTCTGAGGCTGGGCAATTGCTGCTAAAGAAAAACTTAGATAAATGAGTGGAATTTGTTCATCATCTCTTTTCTTTTTTTTAAGGTCTGAATGGTTTTCTTGATATTCTAGTTTGATCCTGCAGTTCAAACAGCGGACAGAAAAAGTATATATTAGTTAGAAGGGAATTACTCTTTCCTACTTTATTGACCTGTCTGTAGAAATGAGTTACCTCTCTGAAATGAATGATTTTATATATTTTTAAAGGTTCTGGGCACTAAAGCTTTTTTTTTGTAGATCTTTCCATTAATTACTCTCACTATAAAGAATTTGGCAGAAGATTTTTTTTTAACCTAAATTTTTTAGCTTCACCCTCTAGGCTTTATATCTTTTTCTTCCCTTTAGTACCGGATTAGAACCCCCCCTAAATTTGCTCCACTGTTTGAGAAGCAGTACTTACAGTTCCAAATACAGAAACTTTTGGGGTGGTGGGAAGCAATCTGTAGGTTACCTGTGACTGGTTAGCAGGTTACATGACTGAGAAGTGAAACCTGACCAGTGCAGATGAAGCGATGATCGGTGGGATACATGAATATTAAAGTTTGAAATCAGAGCTACTTACAAGTATGTAATAATTGAAGGGAATGTTGCAATGAGTGAGAAATAGTGTTAGTGGAGTTCTCAAGTCCTGAAACTTGCTGGTAGATTTTAAGAGAAGCCTTTCTGTTTCTTTCCAGGAAAAGTGATGCTGCTAGCAAAGGGGTTTAAGGAGTTCAAATAAACAGGTAATTTTTGCATTACTATTGAGAATTGGGTCTTTCCTGCATCCTGTGATTATTTTTTTTTTTTTCTTAAACACATTTTTTGGGACAAACTGACTATGGAAAAAAAGGAAGAATGGCATTTTTTTTTTTCTCCATGGTATATCTCCTGATTTTTACAACCTTAATCACTTGGGGCATGTCTTGAACTTTTAACCTTCTTTCCCCAGCACTGATGCTGTGAATAATGGACTCTCCTGCTTGACACATAACTAGATTGCAGTTCAAAGTGGATGTCACAAACACTATTGCACCATCTGGAGCAAAAGCTTGCCTATCATTTTGGGATAAGCCCATAAGATCATATGAATTTATAGCTGACTTCAGGTTTTTTCCATTGCACTAATTTAGGGGTATTTTAATTCAAGAATATGTTATTTTTTTCAAAAAACTTGCCTCCCAATGCTGGTATTTTTTGTACAACCCCCCAGAATTTTAAGATCTTGTATGAAAATCATATTACATTTATAACCATTTTGATCCTACTTTTTGCTGTAAACAAGATTGAAATAGTTCCCCTGAGGTCAGAGAAATGCTGCATGAATTGTGGAGATAAAATTATCTATTTTCTCCTATTTCCATTGTTATCTGTAATAGTTTTCTTCAGTTCAAGATTCATTCAGTTAAAAACAAAACCAACAAAAAAACCCCCTAAAATATGCTCCTGCATAGTCTTAAAAAAATGAACATTTTTGAAGCTAGATGTTATTGTAACCGGAAAAGCTTTTCAGAGTATGATTTCTGAAGAATATTCACAGTTCCATGTAAGATATTCAGCCATACGTTTGAATGACACCCAGTTGATGCAATGAAATAGAACTTATTTTGAAGGACAAGAATCTATCGACTGGCCTTACTGCTTGGGGGCGTGTTCATCCACAAAATACTGTTGTTGTTATAAATTCTGTGCTCTGATAGAATTTCATTAAGAGCTAGTTGTGTGACTTGCCTCAGAGCAGCAGGTTTTGGATGAGCTTGAACACCATTGACTTCCATTGACAGTCGATGAGACTTGTAAATCCGCAGCATTCTTACAGAATGGATCTACGAACAGGAGGTCAGGCTGGTGGCTTTGCAGTGGTTTGGAAAGGATGGGACTATTGGAGAAATAGTCAGGCATGGTGCATTTGCACAGATTTCAGATCTCGCTATTTCCTAAAATTAAGCAGTGACTGATACAGACATAATGACTGTTTCTAACGCAAAACCTTCATTCGTTTTCTTCTTTAAACATTGATAAATATGTTTCAATAATTAAATACATATGGGCAAATGTAGGAATATTCTACTTCTGAATGTGACTTGTGTTTAGAAAGTATTTTCGAAGAAAACGCTGTTTAATATTAACCCAGTATTTCAGACTCCTAGAGCACAAGGGTGCAGCTCTCAAACGAGTTTTCATAAAACCTGATCTTTCTTTCTTGAAGCTACACTGTGTTGTAAATTACAGAATCACAATCACTTAGGCTGGAAGGCACCTCCTGAGATCATCTACTCCATCTCCGCTGCTCAAGCAGGCTTAGCTTGAGCAGGTTGCTCAGGACCATGTCCAGTCAGGTTTGAGTATCTCCCCAGAAGGAGACTCCATAACCTCTCTGTGCCATTTCCTCCAGTGTTTGCCCACACTTAGAGTAAAAATCATATTCTTGTCTTACACTGAACATGCTATTTTTAAATTTGTGCCCATTGCCTCCTGTTTTGCCAGTGGGCACTACTGAGAGGAGTCTGGCTTCCTCCGCTTCATTCCCTCCCATCAGGTATTTATACACATTGATGGAAGCCCCCTGAGCCTTCCTTTCTCCAGGCTGAAGAGTTCCACCTGTGTCAGCTTCTCCTTTTAGACAAGGCAGTCCATTCCCTTCATCAGCCTTGTGCCCCGTGCAGGACTCACTCCAGTACGTCCATCTCTTTCTTGCACGAATTGCACCAGCAGACTTGCACACCCGTGCACGGTTGTGGGGTATTGATACGGTGTGTTTGGTTATATCAGTGTAAGAAAGATTATGGTTTGATCGAGCGTAAGTGGAATTGTGCTAATGAATAGAATTCTGTGTCAGACTCTAAATTTCTGTCAGGATTTGTGGATTTATAAAAAACCCATGCATGTCATCCACTGAAAATGTTGCCTACTCGCTGTTTATTGCACTGATAGGGGTGTTCCTTGAACTGTGACACACTGCTGCTTTCTAGCCTCCTTTTCTTACAAATAGCTAATGAAAGCAACAAGAGGGGAGGAACCCATAGAAGGAATTTTTGGACAGAAAACCCTCTAGAAGTGGAGGAAGGTAGTACATCTGTGATTGTATGTGTTGTGAAACGTACCTAAAGCAGTGAGGAGGACAGTATGTAAAACTCATCCGGCTTCAGCCAGAAAGCAATCAGTACACCTAATGCGTCCAAACATCCATCACAAAAATTACCACTTTTGTCTACAAAGAAGGAGGATGTATTTAACTGCTGATGCCTAGTGATCAAGCCCGGAGTAGTAACGATGTACACAACTGTATTTGTCAGAGTGTAAAACCTTTTCATTTTTTTTTTGACTGTGCCTGTTTATTAATTCTCAGTTACGGGCTCCATTCATGGGGAGGGAAGCAGTCCATCACACACAACCCAGAACATTCTGGCAGTGCAAACTGTGTATAAGTAAATAACAGTGAAATTATTTTGAGAAGTGCTTACTATTGCTCTATTTTAAAGTTAAATGGTATCCTAGCACTTAAAAGATTAAATCGACAAAGGGCTGTTGGATCATCTACTCTTGACCTCCTGTGTATACCAAGCAGTGCATTGGTTTTTGCATATGATCTACAAGTCGAAAGGTTTTTAGGCTTTAATTTGAGCTGAATTGCTGCCTGATTGCAGCAAATTATCTTCATAAACAGCATAGCTCTTAATTAGCAATTTTGTTGTTTAATTCTACCCATATTCTGTGAGCATTGGCTATAACAAGGAAGAAGAAGAGCACAGGAACATCTTAAATTCCCTGGCTACTTGTCAGAAGATAGAGCTTTTCTATTGTGTTTCCTACTTACAAGTGGTCATTTTTTTTAGGACTGCCATGAAGTGTTTGTGAAGTTACTGCACTCGCCTGCCCTGTAATGGGAGTTCATTCAAAGGCCATGTTGTTTCAGGACAAGCATCAGTAGCAATTACCACTTCCAGCTTTTCTCTAGAAGTGTGAGTTTGTGTCAAGGGCTCCAGAGTCAGACTGCTAGCCTCAGCTTCAGACACAAAGAGGGATCAGTTGTTTTCAGTTTCCTGTGTCACAGTTCTTGATGTTGAAGTTTTAAGACAGGATTTCCACTCTATTTTTGACAAATTGTGGGACTGTCTGTTTGAAAAAAAAATTGAGCCTATTGCAATTATCGAGGTTTCAAACGATACTTGTGAAAAGAGTAAGAGGAAATGATATTTCATGTTTGCTGAATCCTTTTATCCTTTCATTTCACTGCTGTAAAACACTGTATCATCCAGCAAAAGCTTTAAAGTAATTCTGAATAAGTTATATAATGGACTTATGAAATCACTGCTTCGTTTATTTAGATACCTATACTATAATTAATTCAGATCATCAGAGACAAGGCCTACTGCATGGAGCTCTATATAACAAAATGTAACCATGAAATTAGTTCTAAAATAGTTCAGTTTTTGAAATATTCAGTGTATAAACAAGTCGTGCATCTGGTTCCCTACTTCATGTAGTTAAGCTAGTGTAAGTCTGGTTCAGTTATATTGCAAGACTGGAGCCTGGCTGTCTCCAGATATCAGTCACACTGATTTTGGTGCTTGCAGTCCTGTACGTAAAACAACCATCATGTAGTTGCCTATGTTGGAGTTCCTTACCAAAGAGTAAAGAATTTTCCTATGGTGGAAATTCCTCAGCAGCTCAGCATATGAGTAGCCTGTAGGGATCCAGCTGCTGATACAGCTCTGTTTCACTCAACTGTAAGAAACTTCCAGAAGATATGTGTTCTTTATCGAATTTATGGCAAAAAGATTTGATGGTTCTGACTTTGTGGTGGTGTATGATTGGTGACAGTGCATATATACCATAGCAAAAATGTCACTGGGAAAATGGTAAAGGGGGAGGTTTTGTGCAGTTTTTCTGATTTTGCAAAGAGTAAATTTTTACAAGCGTGGACTTTCTCTTGCTTATTTGTACTGTCAATCAAATAAATGGAGATCTTGATTTCATACAAAATCTCTAGAGCCTACATACTTTAATGATAAAAAGCATCATGTGTTTGGGTGCGCCCTTGAATTCTTCATCAGTGCGTAACATCATGTGTTTGTTGGAAGTCACAGCACGTGTTTCAGATGAAGAAATTAATTTAATACTGGCCCAAACTATTTCTGTTATGCTAATTGTACTTATATTCAAAGTGTGATATTTCCATGACCTTTTCTTGGTATAGCATTTTTCTATCAGCTATCACTTCATAAAGTTACAGAGCAGAGCTTTGCAAAACATGGTCTTTGAGTATTTGGCAAGTCCCTCTTGCTAGCAAGCGACTAAATCAGAAGGGCATTAAACTCACAGCACTATTCAGTAACTCCACTCACTTCTTCAAGACATTCCAGGCTTTCCCTCAGCACCTCCTATATGCAGACAAGATTTTTAAGATTAAAAAGAAATTGCATTAGTTTGGTTTCTAAGAGCTGGAATAGGAAGCGGGGTGAATGCAAAAGGCAATGATATAATATTGTCTTCCAAAGCTGAAGTAAATGACATACAGATCCGAAGTAAATGAGAGAAATTTACTTCCTTATGTGAATCGGTGTGTGTGTTTGTTGTTTAGCTTCTTAAAGAAGTCATGAAAATATAAAATATGCTGAAAGTGCTGCTTCTAAAGCGAGATCATCCAGGAGAGCTGGCTGGTGCAAACTAGCTGTATGTACACAGATACAGCCATATATAGAAGCCGCTTCTTTTTTGCCTCCTTGTTCTTGAACTTCACTAAGAGCTTTCAATTGCTCTGACATTTTCAGCCAAGGAAGTAATAGTTGTTGCTGAGCAGTATTCTACAGGCAATTATCTTATCTGATCGTTGGAGCCATCCCCACTAGAAAGGAACCAATACGATCAAGTTAAATCATTACAGAAAGGCAAGAGAAACAGAGGGAGGAACAAATAGAGGGAAAAGGGGCTCATCTCATTAACGGGTGCCTGTGCTGCAGGGTTCAGAACAGCAGACAATGAAGTTAGCCTGTAAGACAAAGCTGTGGAGTTGCCTCCTGTAGCTGTTGACAGGTCTGAATCCTCTCTTCCAAAGCCTATTGTGGCTGTAGTGCAAGGCACCTGCAGAAAATGTGCCAAAAGTAGGCAGGGAGCACGAGCTTTTCAATAAGCTGTCACCTCTCTCTCCCTTCACCCACCCCTCTCGTGCCCAGCGGGAGAGGAGAAGCCATGCTGCAGAACTAGACTGGAAAATAGTCATGTGATGGGAAAAGGGGTCAGATATAGACAACTTACCGTTACCAACTTTCTCAGCCTTGTATGAATCAGCTTTTTGGGCAATTCCTAAAGAACATTTATTCTTTTTGCTAACACTGCTTTTAAGCTAATGACCTCTTAAAAAAATGCATCATTGGGATAGGTAAGTCACCATATGATTGTTGTCAGGAAATACAAATTTTTAAGATTTATCTCTTCCTATTTCTTCTCTAGAAAGAAAGATAGGGATTTTATTTTCGTTAATTCGCTGGTAAACAGTGATTTGAATACTGCCAAAATCAGCTGTTCACTTGCTCTCACAGGTGAGTCAAAACATCAAGCCAGGCTTCCTACATGGATTTCTAAACTTGGTGTTGGGTATTAAAAATCTACATTTAGAAGTCCATGTTGTTTTAATGTATCTAGAGTGTCCTCAAAGCCTACACATACTTGATTAAAAAGAGAATGAAAGCACTTATTGTGTAAACATACACACACACACAAAGATTGAGTAAGAACCTACGTCACATAATCTATAGATCCCAAAGCATTTACAAAGGAGAGGGTTTTGCCCATCCTGTGAACAGTCCTTGCATGTGAGCATATTTGTGTGTATCATGTATGTGTGTAACATTCTTTTTGTTTTCTCTGCGTGCTCAAATCTCGTTACTGTGTATGCGTATTATTGCTAGTGCAGAGATCCTGGAGTCACAGCCAGACCTTTTTATATGGGGCATAGCACAAACACAGGATGGAAGTTTCCTGAAAAGAAATTAAACAGGTTAGCTATGGTTACATCTGCACTGTGGGGTGGGGATATGTCCTGGTGTAGCCTTATTCTACAAACGTTGCTGTGTCTCAGTCACAGAACGGGAGATTTGTGAGGAATCCGGTGTAGGCTGAAGGTATGGTCCTCTGGTTTTCCCTGTCAGGTGATGTATAGAAGTGCAGTGCTTCTCCCTTTGTACTGAGGTCAGGGTTGAGGGGGAAGGTTGGCTTATTTGACAAACTGAACAAACAGGGATAAGGTGCATAGCTAAGTTTGGTGGGGGTTTTTTTCCCCCTGATATGGCATTTATGTGCCTTGGAAACAGTCAAGGACCAGAACCTCTGGGTATGCCAGTGGGTGAGGAAATGATATTTCAGTTTCTAATATGTGGATCTGAGAAAGAGGATAACCTTCCATTGGCTGCAGAGCGAGTCTGATGAGCTGGGTTTTGGATCTTCAGCACCTTCATCCCAAGTACCTTATGTAGAATATCTATTTTAACCTCTTATTACTTCTGTACTTTATTTTAGAAGTTTTAAGTGATAGTTTGTGCAGCAACAATGATTTCCTAACAAATGAAAAAAGTCTTTTCTTTGGTGGAACAAGTGTTGCTGGTAACATATGGCTGTTACAGAGTTGGGGGAGCAAATTCCAAAACCTAAGGTAATACCGTCTTTGTCTGGCCTAAGGAAACAGCCCCAGTGCTGTATTTTGTAGCTTCCATTGGAGGAAGAAGGACCTAATTGTTTCGAAGGAAATAAAAGGAGCATGGACTGCGGCATGTTCATGGGAAGTAGACATAAAATATCTGAGGACTGGACACGTTTCCAAGGCCTGTCCAGTTCTTTATTAAAAATATGTTTGTGATTAGTTTGTTTTATTGTGTCTCTCATCTCCAAAAAAACTGTGCCAGGATTGTGGTCAAGTATTGATAAATTATGGAAACTCGTCAGTTAAAGATCCCGCAGAAAACATTGATAAACTGTCTGAAGGCTGCATACTCTTCTGTATCAGTAAATAACTTTCCACACATTAATTGCTGCCAGTGGAGACTTAATTACAGTACGTTGTTAATATGCCTGAGTGGCATTTTTTGATAATCTTCTGTCAAAGTTAATGTGCAACAATTAAAGAAATTATAGGCAAAGAGGAGGGCAGTGTATTCTTAGATGCTCATCCTTGCACATTGCTGTAGTGTTCGGTAGCTCCAGCAAAGAGTTGCAGGCTTACTGGGTTAGGTACCTCTTCTTGGATGTAACAGAAAAGAACAAAAATACAATGCCTACGCTTAGAACAATCAAATGAATATGTGGTGGTGTGTACTTCTGTTCTGGCGAGGGTTATGCTTACTTTCCCTTTCAGGCCTGTCCCCTCAGGCTTGTTGCAGGTAAGACTGTATTTAGTTGTTTGTTCACTCACCAACACACTCCCCAAAAGGCAAGAGTTTGTGTCTGATTGTTTAAGACTTTGCTTCTGCTTTGAACATGTCTAGTTCCCTTGGAAAAACATTCTCTACATCCCCATCCCCCTTTAGAGAAAACAAGCGAACTATTCATGCAAAAAAGTGTGTGTGTGGTTGGGAGAGTGGGGGGGCGTGCAATGCCACCGACAAACCCTATTGAAATGCATTGGCTGTTCATTTACATTCACACTTTTTTTAATAAAAATGTTAACTAATGATGTTAAATGCTTTGCCAAAGGTCCTGGCGGGTCAGTTGCCGAAGTGCCATTTCTGCCTAATTAGGGCTCTTGTGGCAGCCCAGGGGCCTCCTGATGCAGTGGGTGACAAGCCGGGAGCTGACAGCTTCAATCGGCTCCAACAGGAAGGTTGGGCTGGTCATGTTTTCTAACTCAGCCAGGTGTTAGCTGAATGTAGGGGGGGTCTTGGCCAGACCTGAGCATTCGTTTGATCTTCCTTTCTTTCACTTGCTCTATTTTGAGCTCTTCCCTTTGCCTATCCCGTCTTGTGTCAAGGTCAAGAATGAGCTTGACTAAATCAGCAATTTCATTTATCTCTGGGAGATCATTAGCAGTCCTTCTCCCTCCCCTCCTCAAATAAACCTTAAGCACTGGTGCAGAAACAGCACTGGTTCCAGAATCCAGGCACTGGGCAGTCCAGATATGAAAAGGAGAGGGACTAACTGCAGATCCATCATAAATAAAATCTTTTCTACTTCTCTGTTGCAAACCTGTTCCTTATTATTAATGTGTACTCAGTATCTCCATCAAAACACCCCTAGTAACCCTCAAAACCATAAAATGCTTCCACAGTCACAAAAAAAGCCTAAAACATGTTTAAAATTTTATTTCATCCCTACTGTATTAAAAGTATTTTCTTAAAAACAACAAGAAAAACTGAATAAATAAAGTTTTCCTTTGACCTCACCTGTTTCTTAGTAGCACACTGACCATATTGATATGTGGCCACATCCCTCTGATAGTTGGCCAGTTTTAGGTGTCTTGACAGCTGAAGACTGTAAAATCAGGTCATCAGTGTATTGGGGATATGGCTTTTTTAAATGAGTGTCTTCAGTGGTTAGTCAACAGCACTTTGATTTCAGCTGAGTTACATTAGGTTATGTTAACTGAGAAAACAGCCCTTAAAACACAAACACATTGCTGACTGTTGTATACATCACTCAGGATTTGAAAATGCTTTACTAAGAAATGGCACAAAGCATTAGACTGGTCAGGGTTGAAATAATTTACTAGATTTCTTTAATCAAAGGTGAATCTAATTTCAGAAGGTATTCTGGTTTTCAGATCTTACAGCTAGATTTCAGACTTCTCTGTTTAAGCTGATGAATTTAACTATTCCCTGTTTACATGAAAGTCACTGTGCAGGAATTGCTTTGGCCTCTGTGGAATGAAACCACTGCTGAAGGAAAAGGTAGCAGTTGGATAATAACAGACAATTGGTTAATAATGCTCTGTAATATTAAGGACAGGAAACAATAAAGGAAATTATATCACTTGATAGCTGTAGTCATAATGTAATGATAGGGTTTATATTTTTTCTTAACAGGAAGACTATAATAGGAAACAGTTGCATCCTTTCTTATTAATGATGTTAAACACCTTTTTTTTTTTTTTTTAAATGTACCCTTAGCTCTGATCCAAAAGGCAGCTCAAAAGATATTCAGCTCTGGAGAAAACAAATGCTTTCCTGTTGTATTCAGCAAAATTGTAGCTGTGAAACAGTAGGAAATTGGAACTGACAGCTGAGAAGCAGTTACACTTTATGGGAGCAAGAACAATTGAAGTGTAATACCATTCCAATATTTTAATAAAAATTAATTTTCAGTGAGGACAACTATTATAGGAGCAAGATGTTCCAAACAGGGAGACCTAAAAGTTACATTGTTTATTAAGACAATATTCCTATCTTTCAGAAGTGTTTAATATTCAAATAGGAAGGTAATGGTGTGATTTTCTCTCTTTGAGGAGAAAATGTAACTAGAAAATATAATGCATCAGGTTAGTCAATAGATTGCCTGATCTACTTTCTGGCTCTGTAGTGAATGCCTGATTTTCATTACATTGCCATAAAAAGAAGGTGGCATGCAGGACAGTTGCTGGCTAGGTGGCAAGCCCACAGGGCAATTTCCAGAGGGGATGGTTTTTTATTTTGATATGACTTTGAAAAACATAGTTTTCCATGTATTACGGTTGTAGAGCTATTCCATTGATACTTGAAGTCAACATGAAGCAGAATGTTTGCTGCTTCTGTATTACTGATTTCCCGCATTCTGAAAGAATTTTAGCCTTGTTTTTATTAATATTGACTGGTTTTGGAAAGTTGGTGGCAGTGACAGTACACAGACTTTTTGCCAGGTAGGTCCAATGGGAGCATTATGATTATGCAAATGTGCACTTCTAATACCAAAAATACCAGTTACCAATTCGATAATATCAAATCATCGCTTTCTGCATTCTGTCCTCATACGTAGTTTGACTTGGTGTCTCCTGTCATAAAATATGCAGGTCCTCAGCAGGTTACAGAAATGCAGGTATGTCTGAAAGAGTAGGTAACTGGTTTCTCTTACATGCTGAAAAATTCTATTATTTGCTGTTCATGTGATAACATACAAATCAGCTACTGAAAAAATGTACACATCAAACAGACATTTTTAACATCTGAAAGTGCAGTTCCTGGGAAGGTGAAGCAGAGAGGAGAAGTTATTCAAATGTTGGCAAGTGATTCAAATGATAAAAACAGTGACAAAATGCAGAACACTTAAAAGTCATGCTGGTTTTTTTTTAAAAAGACAGTTACAGAGATCTGTCTTTGTCTCCCTATTTTATTGTATCTACATATTGCAGCTCATCAAATAGCCTAAAATGTATAATTCATGAATCCTAGGGTAGGTGTGTGGGGAGGACAAACACCTTTCCTCTGCTCTGTGCTGGTCTGGGAATATGCCCAGAAACTCACGCTGCTGTACCCTGCTCCAAACTATGTAGGGTTATATTAACCCGCAGCATACATCAATCCAAGCATCCTGCCTTGTAGTTTATCTTCACAAAGTAGACAAAGTGAATTGAACCAAGGACAGAGAATCAGGTTTTGCTCTGAATTTCCTCTCCATTTCTGATTCAGAAATCTTTCCTCACCAGTTTATTCCCTAAGCGTAAAATGCATGCACAAGCTGAATGTTCCCACTGCAAAAGTTCAGTTGCTTCCTTTGTTTGTGACTAGCTAGTTCATGTGTGTATTGTTCTGAGAAATTCTTCCATTATTTCTTATTGATTATTGCAATTTTCCCTTCTATTTCCCTCTCCTCCCCTGTGGAGGAAGAATAACCCCCTGTATTGAAGCATTTCGTATATGAATCGGCAAGAAAGTTATGGTCGAGGTGCTCAGTCTGACCAACAGGAAGAAAAGCCATGCACGGATGGGAAGAATTCGGCTCCCCGGCAGAAATCTGCACTGCTCAGAGCAATTGCTCGTGCTCCCACGAGGTAGATCTGAGTGTAGCTCAGAACTGGTACGTATTTTAGACCGTAGCTGTCTGTTAGGAATAGTCGTGACCTTGTAGGTACAGTGTGCGTTAGGAGTCCTTCCTGCTCTCACCGACTTGCCCATCAGAGGAAGGTGGTGCCAGTCACCTTCTTAATAGAGTCTTTTTAATTCTTTCGCAGTTTAGGGCAGGAACAAACTGTGAGGCCTGATCAATGACCCATGAATCCAGTGAAGATTCACCCACTGACCTGCAGTTAGCAACAATTCAAGGCTTTAATGAATCTATATTTTTCCACTCTTTTCATGTTTTCAGTCTTTTATTTCTGTCTTCGTATCAGATCAGTAGAATCCATCTGTTAAAGCTAAATACAGTGATACGAGGTCTGAAAAGGGCAGGAGCAGAACAGATTTCTTTCCTCCAGATGGAAGCTTTGAAACAACAGGGAATAATTACATATAAATGCAAGAATGCTCAGGTAACTGATCGGATTTTATCTGCCTGATCCTTGCATGATGCGAATAGAAGATCGACCTGTCCCTGAACTCTCTTGGCAGCTTCACGGAATGACTTAAATGAGATCAGCTAAAACGATTATACTAGATGGGTTTTAATGATCAGTCAAACCAATTTATCAGCTTGTTTCTCATTGGTACTTTCATTCCACCACGGTACACAGGCTGACTTTACAGACTGCCTGCATCTTGTTGACAAAACAGTTTAAAATTTTGGAGGTACAGCTTTTTTTGAGTTTAATTGCTAAGTTGCATCATGAAATACCTATGCATGTGACGTGCATGTTATGATCCATCAGCAATAGGCGCTCACAGGGTTAAACTGCTGGAATTCTTCTTGACTTCTTAAGAATGATTTTTTGGCAACGTTAGGTTAAAGTGTTAGAACACTAACACTGAAACAGGCTGAAGCCTTCCAAACTCACAAAAACAATCCATTGTAGTAAAGACAGAGTAAAGACAGGGAAAATCTGTAATAAAATCAGTCTAAATATTCCCACTCTTTTCTTGAGTATCTGGAAACATGAGAATGAAAAACCTGGAGTGCTTTATTGTCTTCATCTAACTTTAGGGGTCTGTTGAGGAAAGAGGATATTCCAGCTGAACATAATAGAGCAAATTCCAGAATGATTAGAGACTGTGATGTCTAATTAATTAGCTTTTGTGGTAGTTAATTAAGTGGTCAAGAGTAGTATATGAGGCAATAAAGTCTGCTTCTGGCATTTACCAGAGCCAAAGATTATTTATAGGGTTCTGATAGTGATGTAATTCTATTATACTGCAAAACTTTTGCATAGAAAATTGTTCATTAATACAGTTCAAGATCTGTGATGTTTTTAAACATGAGAGGAACAGCTAAGCCCATGGAAAAATCTTGCAGTGAATACTTGGGCAAAATCGCTAACTATAAACCCATGTTCTGAATTGCTCTCACAGGTATCTGTCTTGGGGATTTAAAATTCTACTTCCCATCAATAAAATGAGCAGGACTTAGCCCAGAAGTGGAAAAACTTTTGCCTCATAAGGAACAAAGATGGGAATTTTCTGCTATTTTTAGTAGCTCTCAAGTAGCAAATAATGATAATAATGATAATAATATTAATAGCAAACAGGCTTATCTCCAGGATTCCTTCTTACATTTCTGAATATAAAATTCTGGGTTATCTTAGTAGGTCCCTAACGTCTAAGGTTGCAAGGGCAGTAAGACGTGTGAATATAAAACAACAGTATCTCCAGGACTTCTGTAAGATTGCTTTGGATATCCCTGTAAAATCCTTGGCATAAGGTTTAAATTTCTTGCCTATACTCAGTAAGCTGAAAACACTGAATATTACTGCTAGCAATTTAGATGACACTGTTGACTATTCACAGTTGATTAGCTGTCTTTCCTTTTTTATTTTTATGGGATGTTAGCATGAAGAAGAACTTCCTGCGAGTGCCATCTTATTTGACAGCAGGTTTGGGTGCAGGTGAACGGTCCTGGCATCTCAGTTGAGTCTCCTTATGAATAAATGGAAAGAGAAAGATTCTGCCTTAGGTGAGAATCTTCATCCTCAATCTTCCTGAGGACAGCCAATTCAGATACCTAGGGCCCCCACCTTTCTCCAGAAGGGTCTCTTGCGTGTAGACCAACAGATTGCACCCGTGTTTAGTGTCTTCACGTTCGAACCTGTATGAAGTGTGCAGCCATCGTGTTGCTGGCACCCAATCATGAGTGGGCTGGGTACACACACTTTCCCAGCCCACATACGATGCTCTAATGCTAGCTAGCTTAATAGGGTTGCACATCAGATGGCACACTTGGGTCCTGAAGGGACAGAAGGCAGAGGTCTACAGGGAGAAAAAACAGGAAGAAATGAAGTGGGTGGAAAGAGCAAATCAGGTGTCCATCACCCTACAATGACTTGCGTGGAATGGGTAAGTGCTAAACAGGTGATACCAATCCTGTACCTTTTCAATACAATCACTTTCCCAAATATGTGTGGTTTTTCCATTTCTTTATCCAATACAGAAACTGCACAATGTTCCCTTTTCACTTATCTTTTTATTGCGATCTTCTGCAGCTTCTGGTAATACATTTCTTTTCTTCTTTTTCTATTATTCACAGTTAAAGACTTGTACTGTATCTCCAAACCTTTCTGATAGATTCCGTAGAGAAGAAAATGATTCAGGGGAAAAATCTTTGAATGCATTTTTTGAAAAATATTAGGGCTAAAGCTACCTTAAAACTCCCCGCAGGTTTAATGAGAGTGCCTGTTAAATTTTCTGGGTATAGAAGAATAATTTGCTAAACAAAATCCCTGCAATCGTACCTTGGTTGCCTATCTTTTTTTTTCTTTTAAACTTCAGAATAAATGAAAAATTGATCTGTATGGTCACTGAAACATTAAATTGTCTTATCTGTCACTTGTTCAACAATGGCTTCTTAAAAGGGAAAACAACAATCACAATCAGCAGTTTCTCAGTGCCTAGAAGAAAATAGAAGCTATAAATGGACAGATGAATTATGTGCTTCCAGTGGTTTCCAAGGGAAGCATTTACTGAGGGAGAAAATTGTTTTAATCTTATAACAACTAAGGGGTGTAGAGTTTGTAAAAACATGGAACACCTACACATAAACTTAATTTTTGTTGCATAGGAACATATACAAAGTAGCTTTCAACAAAAATGGTTGGGGAAACAAGCTCTTTCATTGTTTGGTATGCTATTTTATATCTTTAACAAATCTCTGTGAAGCACTAAAGGAAACCTAAACACAGTGGGTCGATTCAGTGTTCAGCCTTTCCGGTATTAAAAAAAATAGGAGTGAATCTTCTTTCGAAATGGAAATAAGTAAAAATTTGGGTCATGTGGAGTGTATCTTTTCTTTCTTTATTTTGAAAGAGTGGAGGAAAAGAATAGGAGGAAGCATGAATCAAACCCAAACAAAGAACAGCCTCCAGATTCTTGTTTTTGATTTCCCTGTCCTGTGTCTGCTTCTAGATTTTGCTGAGGACCCACTGAAGCAAACCTGCCAGTAGGAGGCATGGATATCCTCTTTCTTTGATTAATTAATCCCAGCCATTAGAGCACCTTCTCCCTCTTTTTTTTTTTTTTTCCCTCTTGTCCATCTCTCTCACATTCAATAGCAGAATGAAGCGAAATACAGTTTGGGGAGGGAGAAAAATCACAAGGCTTTCAAGAATGAAATTTTTCATTCTCTCTTAGAGAAATGAAGTAAATTAAGAACTAGACATCCGAAGTTACATAGACTCTCAGTTAATAAAGACAGAAATGTAATATCTGAATCCTTTGTTATGATGGGAAGGTAATAGGAATCATAATCTGACCATTACAATTAAGCTAATTTTTGACTGCAAATCTAGAAGCCAAGTAAGGCAAAATAAAGTTCCCCCTTTTGTCACCATTGTAATGTACTGCCCAGTGTAATAATGAGATTTTCTTATGGTTGCCCTCTGTGCTGGTGTGGGAAAACTACTTAACCTACTAGAAGTACTGGGGGGAGAGGGGAGGAAGAGGAGAGAAGATTGTTGAGGATTGGGAAGTGAGCGTGTTCCTTTGGTTTCAGTTCCAATATGTGCAGGCCAGGGAACACAAAAGCAACCTGATATATAAAAAATTGATTTTTGTGAAAGATGGCTTACCTGCCAAACATTTCCAATAACATTTTCCCTTCTGAGTGGAAGCATGTGGATGCTCACTCATAGGTGGACTGGAAATGTAGATCCCATTCCTTCTTCCACTGATGATAAAGTAGATATGTAAGATCAACTATTGGTGAGCTGTGAGCAGCACCTAAGAAAGGGGAAGTGAACTGGGGGGAATGTTTTCAGAAGGGGAGTTTTGTGCTGGAGAACTTGTTAAGGTTTCCTAAGACCTTGCATGCAGGGCACAACTTTACACATAGCCAAAATGCCAGGCTAGTTCCCGTCTGTTTCGTTTTGGGGAAGCCACCCTGTGGGAAGTAGGTACCGTCGCCTTGAAGTCCGAGTTCAGTTCCTTAGGGTATGTGAAATAACTGTAGCGAAAACGTCTTGTAGCTGTTGGGAGCACAGGTGGAAGTGTTGGCATTGTTCCAAAGGCAGCGAGTGGGATATTCTTGGTGAAATGTGGCAAATAAAACCAAGGAGTTAGGACAACAAGAAAACTTGGGTTCTTAGGTGGAAACTAACTGACAACTAAGGATTCAGACCTCGGGTGGAATTCTGACAGCTGTTTTTGCACATGAATGCCTGGGTTCATTTGATCATAGGAAAAAAGAAAGGGTGAACAATATCTGCAGGGGATAATTTTTATTTCTCTTCGATCAGAAATAGTGAACAACAGTAACTAAAAATGCTGTAACTAGAGAGGAAAATACTTAGAGAAAGCAGATACACGTTATGTTCTGCAGGAGAGTATTGCCGATAGACTGCTAGGGAATGTTAGGCATGGGGTTAATACATGACTTCTCTGAATATGCATGCAGGTTTCTCACACACTGTGTGGGATGGAGGGGTATGGATACACCTACCTGTCTTTGAAACATACTTTGAATTCCTGAAGTATTTGACTTTTAATTTCCATACATTTCTACGACACATTGCTGCTGCTTACTGCCTTGGATGAGGGACAGCACAACTTACACATTCCGGTTGAAAGGTTTTAGCGTGAATTAGTACTTTAAGTTTTAAACAGAGTGTCTGCTTGGTATTTGTCCACTGTCACATACAAAATAACATCATTTTAATTGTATTTGATTATGTGGGATAGGGTGGACTGTATATTGTTTCTTCTGTTTTTTTGCGTTTGCACCTCTGGATGTAATGAAGTAAAAAAAATGCACAAAGATTTTCCAGCCTAGAGATGTTTAGGGTTCAGTACATCACAAAGACTAAATGCAAGTGCGTGTTACCAATAGAGAGCCAAGCAATGTAATGGGAATGATCAATCTTTTAAGATTGGAAGTCCTCCTTACATGTAAGGACTGTGGTTTTCATGTGTAGTGAAAGATTTAATGCCTTACAGAACAGATGTCTGTGTTCCAACAAATATGATACTCTAAACAAATTGTGGTTGTCAGTGTCGATTCTGCCAAAGGGAGCTCTTCTGTCAAATACACCATAAGATCCTAATTACTGTAAAGGCACAGCCTATCTAATTTTTTCCTCAGCCTTATTTTACTGGGTTTTTTTGCTATATTTCTGAAGGAAAGTTGTTAAAATGTGCTAATTTATTATTCCTCTGTTTATGCAGTGCTATTCCCGTTTCATGGGAAGCCTACAGGGGATCATGTGCATCGGTGAAAGCCTGCTGCGTCCACCAGTGTGGAATAAATGGTACTCAAGACCATATGGAAGCTCTCTGCATAGAGGTATTTCTCAGTTCTTGGTTCTCCTTGGCATAGTTCTAAAGGTGATGAAAAATCAGGCCAGAGAAAAAAATGTTAGGAATAACCAACATTGTGGTTAATAAGCCTGTCAATGAAATACAGTGGGGAGGTTGATGATGAGGAAGAGAATTAAACATGTGGAAGAATTTAGAAAATCAGAGTTTGTAAATAACTGCAGCCTTGAGGCTTTTAATATGTCAGACACTGGCCTTCTCTACTGAGGGCAGCTGAAATGTTTACAGTGCTTTTTTTGGGTGGATGACATTTAAAACCTCGGCAATGAAATGCTCGCCTTTTTCGTTTTAAGTGACTGCATACTGTATTTATGAAATATAATTTTTGATTGCCAAAAAGAGAGACTAGTAAGTAGACATAAATCAGTTCACAAGTGTTACCTTCACCCTAAGTACTTCCTTACTGTCTTTATGTTTGTAAATCAAGGAGAAAAAATAATAATCAGAAGTCATGTGGTTGTTTCTATGCCTTCAAGAGCTGACCAATAATAGCATAAGGGAAAAGACAGTGTCAACAAAAGTTTTTTTGAGGAAATACCAGCCAAATCTCTGAGTTCGTGTTGCATGTCCTCTTGCAGAATTTCATGAGAAAGCTAAGGTTATAAATACAGATCTCTTAAGTCTCTGGTCTTCAGACATGGGAGATTCCATGTCCTGGAGTGCACATTTCTATGCGAGGCTGGCTGATGAGCATATGCCCAGTCATTAGGGAGTTGAATCCTGCAGCACATAGCCTTAAGAGGGGAGCATGCCTTCTAGCAGGGCTCCTGTCAGCACTGGGTCCTGCTAAACAGCACATTCCCCAGCTGCAGCGCCAGCACTGTGACCTTTCTTTTGCTCCTTGACCCACACATCAGATG
Source organism: Rhynochetos jubatus (assembly GCA_027574665.1). Classification (NCBI taxonomy): domain Eukaryota; kingdom Metazoa; phylum Chordata; class Aves; order Eurypygiformes; family Rhynochetidae; genus Rhynochetos; species Rhynochetos jubatus. The sequence continues at coordinate 34,754,942 of CM050655.1, read as the reverse complement.
CAGCTGGTCAGATAATGACAGAGCAAACTGACCACCTGCATCTGACGTGTGGGATCCAAAAGTGGGAGAGAAGCCACGGTGCTGCCATGTAAAAATGTGCAGTGCTGGCAGTGACAGAGTGGGATACAAAAGAATGAGTCAGTGCATGAGACTTGACAGGTCTGCTTTATAGCACAGTTGGGGATTCACCAGATCCCACAGCACAGGGAATGGGAAGTGCTCTGTGTGCTGCCAATTCCCCATCTTTGCAGAACAATCCTTAGAAGTCTGGTTTTGTGTGTGTAACTTACCAGCCTACCTAATGAGATTTGCACCACCAACACCGCGGCAAAATTTGTCTTACGGATAGTGTGGAAAGCATTTTTTCCTAAAAACACATGATTTTTAGCCTCTTCCCCATTTATTTCATAGAGAGCTCTTGTTAAGCGTTCAGGTTTCGAGTCAATGTTATCAAAGCTACATGTTTTGACAGGTTCTCTCCTGTGTGTGTGTATATGGAAAGGTTCTTCATGTACCTCCTAAGTTGAGAGATATAATTTGAACAGAGAAAATTATGGTTCATAAAGTGCTCTTGTTAGGTGACATGACTATGCTTAGTCCACTGCAGGACAGCCTACACAGAGAAATGCATATTTCCATACAAATTACAGTATACCGCAGCCAAGAGATCAATTAGAATGTCTGCGACCAAGAACTCTCAAGTGTCTCCATTCAGTCTGCCATTCAAACGAGACGAGAAATGCGTTCAATTGGTGTAAAGAATTTGAACTCTTTCAGGGAATGTGTAGAGACTGCTGGAAAGTGGCATTCCCCGCGGGGTGGGACTTGCAGATTCTGTGAGATCCAGCAGGGAATTTTAAGGGTTCTGTAACCTAACATTTTGTCTCCCGTTGAGAGAAAAATTACAGAACCTACTGAATATTGTGGAAAGAATGAAGATTTTTCATTGGTCAAATATAACTGACTATGCTGGCTCTCTCGTGTGTTGCACCAGTCAGCTTGGTCATCTTAAACCTATGCTGTATGTCATTGGAAAGGAACCCAAAGCACTTTGCAAGCAATGTGGCAGGTAGCGCACCAGCATCTCTGGTGCTTTAATGAAGGTCTTCTGGATTGAAACGTCACAACTGTGTAACTATGTACAGTAACAGTTTACAGATCAGGACAGGAAATTCAGGTTTAAAAAAAACTTGAAAATGTAGAAGTGTGTATTTTCAGGACATCATTGTCTGTTGTCAAGAGTATTGTCTACTCTTTCGATAACTGCCTTGAGATATTAATTTGACAAGAAGTTGTCAAAACTTGTGTTTAGCCATTCAAAATGCCTACCTTTCATCAAAATGATCTAAGATCCCTCCCTTTGACTAGAGCTGTAAAGTTCAATTTTTACTCGTCAGAGGAAAAGCTCCCATTGACCTCAGTAATACAGCAGCAGAGTGCAGCAGAAGACATGAAAGCTATCCCAGCGTTCACTCAATAAAAATTCTTACTGAATGAAATCATTGAAATGTAATAGAATTTAAATGTTAAAAATACCTCTAATAGTTATTTCTGTTTAATATGGCAGTTAAAAACATTATAAATAGTTTATGCTTAGTGTGACATGCATATACATTATAATTTTATGTAAATATGCCATTCCTATCGTGGTTTGTTTTATTTTCATCACCGAGTGATTTGAAATGTTTTCGCTCCATGTTAAGCAAACATGTTCCTCCCCGCAGTTAGTGAAGCATTTTTTCATGGCTAGTTTTTCCCCTTTGAACATATTCTTTGACTGTAGGAAAGATGTTAAACTTCATAGAAGAATTTCTTGCTATAAATGTACTGATTAAAAAAGAACTTTCTTTCGGAGGCAGGATATCTTTCATTCATGATTTATGAAGGATTCCCCCAGGCACAGGGTCGGTAAAGTTTAAAAACAATTTAAAGATGAATTGTTGAGACGGGGCAGAGTTCGCGTTTCTTTGGAACTCGGAGATCCAAAGCTCTTTATGTTGGCTGCTGCCCCAAAGGTTTCATAATATTTTAGGGTGCCTCCTCTTGTTCATTTTGGTATCTGTTTACAAATGAGCTATTTTTAATGACAGCATGACCTGCTGAATGTTGAATTTTGAACGGTCTTTTTTCATAAGGGATGTGGGAGCTCTTTTCTGGTAGGAACTGGCTCAGGTTCAGTGTTAAATATGGGTTTGCAGCGAGCTCAGCCTAAAATTCTCGGAAGCAATTGGTGTTTAGCAGCTCAGACAATCGACTAGGGTCAAATTCTTCACCTTTCACTCCACACCTTTCATGCTGGAAAAAACTCCCGAAGCCTTAGCAGAGCTGTGGGATGATTTTCTTGGAGAAGTCAAGGGAAGAGCGGGTGAAGGACAGCCGAGTGCAGTCTGCTGTGCTGGGAGACAGGGCCTGGAGCGGGCAGCGGTGTGCCGGAGGGCTCGGGGCCGGCTGCGGGCCGGGAGCACCCCGGCCCGGGGAGCGCCGGGGCGCGGAGGGCAGCCGTCTCCCCGCGTTAAGGTGCACCGCGAGGTTGCCCCGGGAGGCGGTGGGTGCCGGGTAGCTTGGCTTAGCGCACTCTCCTGTCTCCTGCTACACGTGTGCGGTACATGCAAGGCTGATGGTACAGCCCTGGTTCCTGCCAGCCCCACCGCACGGCTGCCGGGACGCGGCTCCGGCAGTCGGGTCGTTATACAAAGCGAGAGGACGCCCTCCTCTGGATTGCTGAGCCTACGTCATGCCGAAGGTGATGCAGGACGAGAGACGTCAGAAGGGAGATGGGAGGGGTGAGGATCTTTGAAAGACTTCTTTATAAATTGTATTTTATGCAATGTAATAGAAAGTGATGTGATACAGTATATTGCATAACATGCTGAACAACCTGTGGGATGTTCCAGGATATCTCTCCTCCCAGCATGATGGCTGAGGTCTACACCGTACCAGAAGGAAACTGAATATATAAAGATAATGTGATGTTTGTACATATATAAACTTATGTGTATAAATTAGTTTTACAAGCTCATATATGGGGGTGTATATATAAGTGTCAGAAGGAAAGCAGATTTGATTTTTTTATTAACCTTAGATCAGAAAAATATTTATTACTACATTCCAGGACATAATGTAATTGCACTAATGATTTTGTCAAGACCTTTTTCCATGAACATGCTATAAAAAATACCTGGCATGAGCTTTGAATGCTATCTTCTCCAAGCAAGTTGCTTATTTGAAAGTCACAACTGAGTGTCCCTTTGAGGTGCTGCTGCAGTCCTTGTGAATAAAAATAAAGGCAGCCTTTTAAAGCAAGCTGTTGCTTGTTCACTGTGCAGTAACAACTATGAGTCTGTACCTGTGACAGCCTGACATGTCAGAGCCAAATTTATAAAAAGTGCCACACCAGCACGATACAGAACACCAGAGGGGCTCCTCAGGGCTCAATTCTAGTGCCAGTTGTGATCAATATATTAATCAGTGATGTGAATGCAGGAGTGGAATGAACCATTAGCAAGTTTGCTGAGGATACCAAACTGGGAAATGCTGTTGACCCTCTTGAGGGACAGGAGGCCTTGCAGAAGGATCTAGATAGACTGGAGCATTGAGCAGTGATTAATGGGATGAAATTTAACAGATTCAAATGCTGCATTCTGCACCTAGGATGGAGTAATGCTGGGCAGAAGTATAAACTGGGAGGGGAGTGGCTGGAGAGCAGCCCTGCAGAAAGGGATCTGGGGGTTCTGGTCAACAGCAGGCTCAGTATGAGTCAGAAGTGCCCTGGCAGCCAGCAGGGCAAACGTCATCCCGGGGTGCATCAAACACAGCATAGCCAGCTGGTTGAGGTGATGATCCCGCGGTATTTAGCATTGGTGCAACCTCACCTTGAGTACTGTGTGTGGTTTTGGGCGGCACAGTTTAAAAAATATGAGAGGGTCCTTGACTGTGTCCAGAGGAGGGCAACAAAGCTGGTGAAAGGACTGGAAGGAGTGTCCTAAGCAGCTAAGGACTTTGGGCTTGGCTAATTTGGAGAACCTCTCAGCCCATAGGCTGAGGGGTGACTTCATTGCTCTATGCAGCTTCCTGAGGAGGGGAAGCGGAGAGGGTGTGCTGATCTCTTCCCTGGCATTCAGTGCTAGGATCCATGGGAATGGTTCAAAGCTCTGCCAGGAAAGGTTCAGACTGGACATTAGGAAGCATATCTTTATGGAGGGGGTGGTCAAACACTGAAACAGACTTCCCAGAAGAGTGGTCCATGCCCTCAGCCTGTCAGTGTTTATGAGGCGTTTGGACTATGCCCTTTATAACATGTTTTCACATTTAATCAGCCCTGAAGTGGTCAGGCAGTTGGACTAGATGAGTATTGTAGGTCCTTTCCAACAGAAATAGTCTATTCTATGCTATGCTATGCTATGCTATGCTATGCTATGCTATGCTATGCTATTCTTCTACCACTCTAGATAAAGTGCTACCTGCAGCTCTTGACTTTCCTGGACAGCATTGACTTTCTAGCACTATGAAGCCAGATGGATTTTTTTTTTAAAAGCAGGATTAGCTATTAAAAACAAGATTCCAGGGAAGAAGAAATAGTGTGTTTCTTCTGCCAGCTGCTTATCATTGGATTAGCCAGGACCTTGCATGGGTGTTTCAAAGAGAGGGAAATGACTGGCCCTGTGTGAATGTTACACTCATGGTAATCATAATGGGCTTTTTTACTCTGCAGCGTAGTAGAGAAGGTGAGGCATGGTCTCACTCTTCTGCATGTTGGAAGATCAATCAGTAGATGCACTAAGAAGTGTTTCTTTTGCACTACTTTCCCCTAAATTTAAGATTCTGAAGAGCTTTCCTTTTCTAACACAGCTCTAAGACCAGAGTTCTGAGCAAAGCAACAGAAGTTCATGAGAGGCTTTCAGTGGGTTGGACCACTGGGATCCACAGCTGAATACTTCGGGTTAGGACAGTAAGTTATTATCAGAAGAGAAAGGATTCAGGGAACAAGTAGAAAGCCATTTGCTTTCTCAAGTCAGAGAAGCAACTGAACATGGGATTCGTAAAGTTATGTGTATAAACACACACATGTGTATATATATAAAATAATATAGTTATTCCAAGAACTACACCCTTTTGGATTAATTAAAGAAAATGGGAGGATGGCAGTGGTCTGCATTAGAAACAGTCCACTACTAAATTGAACAAAATACAGTTCATTTCAAATAATGTTATAGAACACTTTAAACTCTTTTACTTTGAAGAGGTATTCACATTATTTGTTTTCTTTTTATTAAACTTTCAATAAATACCCCGAAAGCATAAGGCTGGTACCTTATTGCATAATAGAAATTAAAGCTATGACAGATCTGTGAAAACATCCTGGGAGTATTCCATCAGCCTTAATAACTGTTGTCGTTGATAGACTGCACCACACGATGGCAGTGCATTGTTGGGTAAAGACCTGAGACTGCTAAACTAGTCTGAAAATCAACTTCTCAGATTATACTTTTACCTAATGGTACAGAAACTTTTGTCTTTTAGGGTCCTCGAATCCTAATTTTAGCACAAGAAGGATTTTCCCAAGAATCTGGTTAAATATATCCACAAAGAAGCTCTTTGAAAAACAACAAGCTTCTTTCCAATAAACCCCAGAGCATGAGTGGAACTTGAAGAAGTTACAGCTTCTTCTCCACTCCAGACTCCATGACCTTGTGAACAGTAGATCATCTTTGGATGCCAAATATAACTCCATGTTTCTACTCCTGCTGAAGTCAATATTAAAACCGTTGTTGTATTTAGTGAGAATTGGATTAGCCTTATAATTAGGGACAGCAAAGAAAGATCACAATTCTCATGTGTTTTGTAAGAAGCACCACAGAATGACCTTTGAAAAGTCACTGGGAAAAGTCTGGGTCAGTGCGTGTGACTGTTTCAAAGGATGGGCACTCTGGCTTCATCAGTGGCCGGTGCCGCTCTTGAGGTGGAGAGAAAGGCAGCAATTAACTCACTGTCAGATAAGGAGAAATGGAGTGTTTGAGTGCGTGGAGTCTGATCTTTCCTCAGTGTCAGTTAGTGATAACTTTCTTGGAAGCAAAGTTTTTGTCCATGACCTTTTGCCTTGGTGGTGGGGAGAATGATGCTGCAAAATTGCTCTGTCCCATTTATGCAGTTATTCTAAAATATTCCTATCCATAATCCACAGCATAGTTTTAAAACAATTGCAAAACAAAGTAAGCACATAGTGTACCAGGGTTTTAAATGCTAGACAGCCCATCCCTCCCAGCTCACATTTGTTGCAATTTAACTTTCATCTGATGTGTAAGGAAGGAGTGTCACAGTGTGGTTTGCTAGTCAGTTGAGTTCTGGTAGATTAGAGGTCAAACAAATTCCAGAATTAAGACTCCTGCCTCCTTCTGAATAAGGAGTTGTTAGCTTAAGGCGTACTGAGTCTTAGCTGTTACACAGGGAGGTGGGAGGGGCTGTTTCTGAGGAAACCAAACTGGTCGTTTGGGCTGAGATTTTGAAGGGTGGGTAAAATGTTTGCACTTTATACCCTGTTGGGTTTTGGAGCTTTCCTTAGGAGCCATAGAAAACTCCCAGCTTTGTGGTTTTACAGACCATTGGGTAAACACAGACATTAATCTATTAGCTTGACAGGGAAGCTCAGGGTCTTCCAGGAAAAATGGTTTAAGGAGCAAGCTGCCAGACTGGAGCAATTCATGTGTGCCATGGGTAATTCTGTGCTGGGGCCTGAGGGATATTTAAGACACCTAACAGCCAGAAACAGGTTGTGTGGAGTTCTCGAGGAATGTCACCAGTGCCCTGCTGCCATCTGTCCCAGTCTCTGCAAATACAGATACAGAGCAGCTTCAGAAGGATCAATTCCCATGGACAATTACAGATATATGCAGGTGCAATGAAACCAGCACTTCCTAGAAACATGGACATGTTGTGTGATTAGCTACAATGTGCCAGGAGAAAGGTCACAGCACATGGCATCCTCCTGCCATGTGATACAGGCAGAAGGGACGTGATGTAGTCAGCTGGAAGGACGGGATACTTTAAGCCAGCGGAAAAGGTTGCCATGAAACTTCTCTAAGCTCAGAAAGTTATTTCTTGCCTATCGGTTGTGTCTCTTGATGTCCATTATTTTATGACCTGTTATGAACATATTACATCAAGCAGAGATTTATGCTTAAAATTTAACAGTGAATTTCCTTTGGTTTTCCAAACATTATCATTTGGCCTCAACCTTTAGGAGTTACCTGCTAAGGAGTGATTTTAGTTGGTGGAGTTAAGCATCGAAAAACTATAATGTGGTTGCATTGGGTATCAATGGGGCTGGGAGCCCCTTCTTTCATCTAGTACTAATACTAAATTCCTGCCTTCCCTCGTATCACTCCCAAAGAACTTTTTAAAATATTTGCAGTGTGTGTGGTGCCTGTAAAATCCTCTTCTCCAGAAGACTCAGTTCCCTGTCTGCACACCACAAACACCAACCAAATTTTGTAATAAGATTCATATTTCAGCTGTAGAACCCTCTGGACACTTGACTATCTTCTCAGTGAAAACTACCTTAGGACATGGGACATGATTAGGAAACTTCCATAAAAATTGATATATGATCCTTTTGTGTTCTGAAAAACAGAATTTCATTTAGAATGTTGTAGATAAATAGATTTAGGACTATATCTATACAGCTTCTGGCTTCTTGATTGCTTTTTCCTTTTTGTAAGAACAACTCACAGATGTGTGAGAATTAGCTTATACACACACACACAAAGATAATAATCTGGTAAAATTCTAGAAAAACACACAAAAGCAATAGTTCATGAGGTAATTTCCTTCCTTCTGCCAATATCATATTATTCTTCACATTATATTTTTGCTCTTTTGCCTTAAATTTCCCCATCTGATGTGTTCAGAATTTCAGATTTACAACTTCAAAATAGTTTCTGTTATTTAGTATAAACATTCCTTTTCATCCTTTCATTCCATTATAGTTTTTTTAATAGTAAAAAATTATCTCCCACTACTGTGAGTTCAACCCCATATTTCTCAGGTTCACAGAATCACAGAATTCCTCAGGTTCTTGCTAAGGGTTGGGTTACACTGGTTATGCTCTTGTTAGTTAGCCACTGCCTTCTGAAAGTAATTAAATATGTACTACAGAAGCACCTTAATAATTTTCACTCTTCTCTGAATTCCCTCCAATCTCCCATTAGGGCTTTGTTACAGTCAACAAGGATTTAACCCTGTTTCTCAGTTTCTAAGTCATCTTAATGTAGCTCAAGCCATAACACAGTAACATGAAGAGAACAGCAGGTTCAGCGAGAGATTAGAAGAGCAGCATGATTCTGAATAAGCTGTAAACTGTTAAAAAAAAACTAAACCAGAGGGGCAGCTAAGAAACGATTAGAGCAGCCATCCAGAGAAAACACCCGTGCTGATGTGTTTCAGTAAGAGTTTTCAACAAACCAAATCTATGGGATAGTTAATAAGAAATGCAAAACTTACATGTGATAAAAGTAAGGACAAGGTATATTAAACTGTGGTTTCCAGTGATGATATTTCAACAGAGGTTTTCTATAAGAAGATGGGAATTTGGGGCTCATCTATCCCTGTGCTTCTGAAAAGCTTTTCTACACAAAAAGGCAACAAGGAGCTGTTGATGCAGGTTTTACCTGAGGTTTGTTTATGGACATATTTATATATTAGACACAAGAGATCTTCCGGGTCAATTTGGGAAAGGGCAGATTTTTCACACTGACGCAGAGCTGGAGAGTATTCATTCCCTACCGTTATTTGAGAACTCTTTGGTTGTTGTCTCCAACCAACAAGCGTTTGCAGGTGGCAAAAGCAGTGGACACCTTTCTGGTGCCTTTCTGAGCTGACATTAGCATTTTGAGTGGGAAGGTGAATAGTTTCAGTGGCATGATACACCTGTGTCCTTCTTTTTACTCCCCTAGGTCCTAGAAACTATTTGAGTATGTAATTAGGACATCAGATTTGGACTATTATGAGAAGCAAAGGAAACAATCATGATTTAGCACAAGGAAGAATATACAATATTCAATATTGACCGTAATAAAAGTATGTGACAAGGTGGCAATTCTGTGTTCTGTGGTAACACTTCAACATAAGTTTCAACCATATTAGGCCTTCCGTAACGTCTCCTGTGTCTGTCATCTTTGCTGTGTTTGTACTGCTAATCCTAATTCCAGTTTTCTGACACAGTTGCTACACATAGTTGTACATCCCAATGTTGAAAATAAACCAAGTAGAAAAATGCTAGCAAAATCTAAATAATTTAAAATGAAAACTCTGAGCTAGACAATGCAATCTAGAAATGAAGGTGCCTGCTACCCTGAAATCCCAGACATTTTTGGCTCACATGCCTCGCTGCGTTTTGTTCTCAGAGCCACAACGGACCTGTCAGTTGGAGTGTGGGAATTCACTGTTACTCGCTTAGGCCTAGGTAATGACATCTCTTGCCTGCACAAAAGTGCTTCCAGAAATACCTAGGACATCCTCAACAAACAGGGGAGTTACTAGGATCATCCTTGATTTTGCTTACACACCTGAGCTGCTTCTTGTGCTAACTTATTGGTGGCTGCAAAGGGGAGGTCTGGTGTGTATGCTAGCATTGTAGGGCAGGTGATTAATTCTTCATCTTTTTGGGAATGTCTCACCATTTGATATTCTTGCAACATGTCTTCTAGTTTCTTGGCTGACGCGGCTTGTTCACAACTATTCTTTCTGACTAAAGACGTGTCGTAGATGTTGGAATTAAAGTTCTCTCTTCTGCCCTTGAACACTACCTGGTGAGCCTAATCAGGGAGGGTTGTGTGTCAAGAGAGTTTTGTCTGTCCTCTGCATCTAATCCCAATCCTAACAATTTCTCATTATATGGAAAAATGTCTCTAAATCACTTTTACAACATACTCCGAACCCTACTGGGTTCTTATACACCTTCCATGGCAGTATGAACTGAACACAGAGCATCATGTTTAACTTACCTTTGTATCTGAGGTGCAACTTTTTAGTTCTGTTCCTCTGTACGTCTTAAGCTTTTATTTTTTGATAGCTGGTGAATTGTGTGTGATTCACCAATGACAGCAAGTTTTTATTTTGTTGCTATTACTTTAGAATTTAGTGGTGTTTACAGGATATTCAAATGATTCCTCCTGAAGCTGCCTTGCATTTGTTTTCCTTGTGCAATGCTGGGACCTTGTTGCTAATCTAGAATGTAATCTTTCTGCATTACTAGTGTCTGATGTTAGGTACGCATCACGTTTCACAGTGCTGTTGGTTTATAATACTGTCTCTGTGTTTCTGTAACACTGGGGATAGAACAATGAGCTTGCATCAGATTTACAGTATTGGAATTGTAAGCAGAACTTGATTGATTTCCTCCCAAAGCTAAGCTTGCATATTAACTTGGCTGAAGAAAAAGGTCACATCAAAGGGCACAAATTAATCAGGTGGGACCTGTCATTAGCTATGCAGTTAGCACTGGCTGTGTGTTGCTAGAGCTGCTGTCATAACATCTTTTTTGCCATGCTTGGGGTTGCTCAAAAAGCATGTACAGTGAGAACAATGCTGAAAAGGTATGAATATTTTGTCAGTGATTGAGCACTTACAGGTTTTAGACAGAGCACAGAATGAACCCTCCAGTCTACTTCATTTATGCCTAGGAAGAAAAGGTAAGCTAAGGATACAAATTTATTATAAAATTCAGGCCTTGGGACAAACAGGGTCTGGTCTGAGCAGTGCGATATCTTTTGTAAAATACAGGGGCACGGTCACAGACTTACATTCTCCCAGATCGGTTTAGCTTTCCTTTTAGATTTTTTTTTTTTTGATCTTGCATTTGGGTTTTGTGTGTGGTTATTTTTCTGTTTTTAAGATGTGTCCAGTTCATTGCCAACATGTCGACAATTGTGGTTTTGGTTCCTAATTGGATCTATGGTGTGTGTTTGGGCCTGAAGGTACAAATCAAAGTGATATTTATCAAAAAACGTTACTGGTTTCAGGTTTGTCTGTCAGCTCAAAGCCTGTGGATGTAAGGAGTTGATTTTCATTTTGCTCTTGCCTGAGCGTGTTTAAATTCCATTGGCTTTAAAGAGGGTCATACAAGGTTGTTGAGGGACAAAACAAGCACTGCACAAACAAAATAGATAATGAGAGTGGAGTTTCTGAAGATGATATTGTGCCATTCTGAAGATGTCCTTGGCTGTTCCAGAATGCTTAGATAGCAATGACCGCCAGGAATGCTTTTATCATCTGTGTTTGCCCAAGAGTCTGCAACCTTTCCTTTCAGATGATGGCCTTACCACAGTTTTCTGTGCCTCTGCCACCTCTGGAGTAGATCAGTGTAGTACATGGTATCTTGAGTAATACACTGCCACTGTTGGAAGCTTTGGCTGCTGTGGAAAGTGGTTGCTGCCTTGTTTAAAGAGGATGATTCAAGTGTTCAAAGTCCTGAACAGTTTGACTTCAGCATGATTTTGAAATCATCTGTCTGGATGACTTCTAACTGCAGAAATTGATGTAGTGGCAAGAATACAGGCTCACAGCCTCACCCTTTCTCTCTTCCCTACTTCAAACCTTGAGAGAGTTGAATACAAGGAATTAGGGAACCTTGAGCCACTGGACACGTGTTTAACTTGCATCTTTTGCACCTTTTGAGCTTTTGATTAGAATGTAAACTACTTCTGTTCTTGTAGGTTTTCCTGCAGAAATGATTGATTTCAGTAGGAAGGAGCGAGGACCCTTTACTGGGGAAATTCTGTGAAGGATTTAGTTTTGGCCTTTTTAGCAGGGTTTTGGAGGTTTACGCGAGTGGCTAATTCGTTCAGGCAAACAAAGTATGAAGTTGTGGTCGTAATTGCAAACAGAGTATAAAATCTTGCAAACACATGGGTACACAGAAACATCTAGTTTCAACTGTGCCAGTGAGGTTGCCAAAGGACCTAGAAATGGAGATAGCTTGAAAAGCAATTTTACAATTATCCCCTGTGATTTTCACTGAGGATTAGGTGCCTCTGTGAATTTGAAAATCAAGACGGGCAACTAGCTGTCTCTGAGTGTTCTAAATGCTGGACATTTGCTCTTTCTGATGTTGAGCAGCTGCATCTCAGAGAAGGCAGCGGTAGGTTAGACCCTTTGAAAATCTAAAATTAACCATTCAGAATTAGTGAGCGCTTCTGAACTATTGTTTTCCTTGCCTTAAGTCATGAGAGACCCTGAGTGCTCTCAATACCCATGCAGTGCTATGAAAAATGAGTTACGGATGCCTGTGAAAAACTGGCCTTAAAACCTTTAGGTTGAGCTACCTCAAGTGCAAAACTGGGATGATGAGAGTTAAGTGCGCTGCTTCTGTATTAATTAGATATCTGGCATTAAAGAGTTTGAAGAAGGAAGGTGACTATAAATAGTTATTCGTGGCAACGTTTGGATTGCTTACATGTCCATTGTCTACATGGTCCGTTTATGGCTGGGAATTCAATTTCAAATTAATGTAATCCCAAACTCATTTATCTGTTGAAAGTGCCCCCCAGAACTTGCATCTGTGAGCAGGAAGATGTGTTTGATACAAGCACCCTTTTTCCCTGTAGCTATATACAGTATTTCATGTCTTATGAACATAATCTATCTACAGTGAAGTTTATAGGCCTTGACAGATAGCACCTCGGGTGAGAAAAAGGATGACAGAGAAAATTTCCTTTTACAAAGTCAGTCTTTCTGGATCTGTTCTTGGATGGCTTGACACCAAAGGCTATAAACAGAGACAGGAATCTGAAACCTTTACTGCAATGACCTTGTTTTAGAAAATACTATTCTTATCTCCTTGTGCTTATTCTTCTCTCAGCAGTCACTCCTCTCTGTAAATTCCTCCCCGTGTGTTCCTGTTTCTTGAGCAGTACCTTCATATGTATTTTTTGTTTACTAACCGTTTTTATTGAAGTCATGCAATCTGAAGACCTACTTTATGCTAATACCAGAATTATGTTAGTGAACCATTTGATTTGACACAGGCTTGTCGTCTCTGACTGTTTCTTTTCCATTTCTTTGGAAGAAGGCTTTTTGAGGAGGAGGACTGCTCCTGCATTGAGCACTGCATTAAATTATACGTTAATGGCAGTAGTTTTGTACATTCAAATTTAAAATTGCCCAGTATTTATTAGTAAGAGAAGGTCACTACTTTCTAAATAACAGAGCAGTCACATGCAAGCTTAAAGGAAAAGATTGAAAATATAACTCAGACAAAAATACAGTTCTTTGGGAGACAGATGTCAAATGGATTTGAACAGTATTTTTACACATATTTCACTCTTTATAAAGTGTCAAGCACTTTTTTTTTTTTTTTTTTGTATGAAATGTTTTGCTGCCATTCTAAACAAACGAAATGCAGCTGACTGTGGTGATGGCTTGTTTGATTGCGCTTGCACCCTGCCCATATGACACTCATTTTCTGCAGAACTGATTTTAAAGAAGCACCTACATTTATTTTCACTGCCCTGTGTTTTAAAGCCAGGAGACCTTGGATGAACAAAGATCATCTGAGGTGTGGACACATTAATCTCAGCGTATTTGCTCTATTTGGGTTTCCAAATGTCCTTGCTGAGATCTGCTGGTGTTGCAAGATCCTGAAAGCAATCTGGTGTGCTTTTCAGCGTGTTCTGGCCTCTTAAAAAAAAAAAAAAAAATTCAGCACCCGATTTAAAATTATTGAAAGCAATGGGAGATGAATACACTTTGGATCCAGCTGAAAGAATCTGCAACCAGTGCTTGCCAGTATGCCCAAAGTACAAAACCAGCATGGAATATCTTGGTTTTATAAGATACACATGCATACACAGTATACTGAAATAATCAGCTGCGTCTTTTTCTAACTGGTAATTTATTTCACCAAGAAATAAAACCCGGATCTTTTATTGCAATGAATGGGGTCAGTGTTCTGTGATTCTTCTTTTGTCAATGAAAAAGCAAATTAACTTGATTTAATTTTATTCAAGGCACTAAAGTGTCATCTTTATTGTATTTAAGAAAGTGGCAACATTTAAAGGAGTATTAGTTTTTTCCTCTGAACAAATTCTTGGTATATTGAATTACCAGACTTGAGCAGTTTAGTAGTAATTTAGGCTAAACACTTAAAGGAATGTCAACAACATTCTTTTCTGCTGGCAAAAAATGACTAAAATAATAAATCATTATTGAAAATACCACAGGCAAATCCAACAGATTTAATAAGAGGAAGGGTGTTTCTTGCATTGGATGCGCCAGTTTAAAGATTTCTGTGCAGTTTGTTGTATTTAAATGAGAATGGACAAATAAAGGACTTCTCCAATGCACAGCTTTATGCTTCATCAAATCAGGATTTGAATAACATTTTCTGATTTTAGTTACATTTTAAGTCAGTAGAGCTCTGCCATATTTTTTTTTTAATCTTTTATTGAAATCTGAAGTCAGGGATAAACTGTTCTTGTTACATTTGTCTAAGTACAGGAAATAGCTTATTTTTGCTTCTGTTTTTTATGTAGCTGTTGTAATTAATTCAGTATTCATTTATAGAAGCTAAATATATTATGGGTTTCAGTGATACTAATCTTGCCTAAAATTCTTTTCTTAAAAAGTCATGGCTTTGCACATGACTGTTTGATTGTTGCTCATTATATAAATTAACTTTTTGATTACTTGCTACTGCTCGTGGTAATTCCTTACCTTTGCAGGAATAATATGACTTACTGATTCGTAGTCTTTATTTTAGCATACTAGATCCCATGTTTAGAAATCATCAAAAACTGATATTGATGTCTTTCTTCAGAAAGATTATACAGGAAGTGATAGAATGGTATAATCTTATGGAATTGGCATCCCTTTAGTGATTAGGGACTAAAACCAAACTCATCAGAGGTCTCATGTAACCTGTGGTGAAATAAATTAGATACTGAGCAGACAACCTCACTGTGTTCATTTGGGATATTATGTAATTTCATTTATATGTGTGTGTCCTCATTAAAGATCCCAAAAATAGAAGTAGGTGGTAGTTAACAAAGAACCTACAGAGAGGAGTGGCACATCAAGATTTGGAGAAAATGTTGGCGATGCTCAAGATGCCATTCATTTTAGACATTTTAGCCAAAAGTAAATAAATGACTCTTAGTGGTGATTAACTGATGATTTAGTCTTTTAATTTTTACAAATGTGTTAGTTATTGGAATTTACTTAAATGTTTTGTAAGAACATAATTCAACCAGTAGATTCATGTTAAAATATCTAGCCCCATTATGTCTAGGAGTATTTCTATCTTTTTTTCTTCATCTGTGGGATTGACTATGCTTTATCTACCCAGGATTGAATAAATCCATTTATTTGTTGTTCTAAATATAATTTTCTATGAAATATTATTTTTTTAAAGTTATACTATGAAAAAAAGCCTAACATCATTTATATTTGCAGATTTATGTTTCATGATAATTTCTAAGCATATGTTTGTAAAACATCTTTTTACAAGTTTAGCCTTTTCCTTTTAGATACTATTCTTAAAAGTGAAAATCACATCATATGTTTGTATGCATGAAATATTAAAGGGTGTAAAACTTTTCAAAACATGTTTATAATGTTAAAAACATGTTCAGTATTCACCAGGCACTTCTTGAGAGTGTCAGAGGGCTTTTGGTTATTTTTAATTTCCCTTCAAAATCGAAAATACCCCAGTCCTGCTGCATTGTTGAATGTCAGATGGAAGTTGGAGGTCAGTGGATTTCAGTAAGATTTACTCCAGTAAATGATCAGTTTGTTCAGCCTTGGGTGAAGGTATAGATTCCTCTGCATTACTGCAAGTAGTTTCTTGTAAAACTGATGGTGTTATTTCTTGTTTACTGTATGACTTGGCTAGCCTGAATTCCTTCAGTTGGCCTTTAAACTTCTTTTATTCCTCTGCACATGTGTGTGTCTCAGTGTGGCTATTTCTACCTCCCAGATACAGGTGGAGATGGATCATAATGCCCACTCTTCCAATTCATTCCATATAATCTGCAGGATCTGGGTTGACATTTTTATTATATTTGTATATTCTCCACACAGTTTCTGAAATGTTTTAGGAAAAAACCCCAACCTTAAGCTGACATGTACCTACATGAAACCCAAATTTCTGTTTCCTCTGAGTAATCATTCTGTGGAAACTGCATGTAATTCCAGTTTCAGATTTTCCCCTTGGATGCGATTCGTTTTGAGTATGATGTCAATCATGTGTTGCTTATCTTTCAGCATACTGCCTTTTCTTTCTAGTATTTAATTAGACCACAGGAAGTTTCAGAAAGTGCTTAGGTAGGAGCCTGGTAACTGTCATATATTCTGTGTGTTTCTGGGATGACATGTATCACAGGTGCACAGTGTGTCACTTGTTGGATCTGATACTTTTCTGAGTCTTTTCCCCTTTACGTTGTCAAAATCAGTATACTCAGGTTGGTACAGGATATTTTTAAGGAACAGAATTATTACTTGCACTGCAAAAAACATTGTAGTTTTGGTAATGCTATTTGGTTGTGAGGCAGTCTGCAAGCAAGGGTATGAACAATAATACCTAAACATGCTACCTGGGGGGTACAGTGTATTCTCTGGAACAGAGGCCATAAGAAATAAGGTAGGCAGAATTTTGTCCTGCCCAACTGTAGTTCCTTGGGTTTAGAAGTGGCTGAGCCATCTGGCACTTTATTGACTTCAGTGGGAGCCAATATGCTCATCACTTACTTAATCAGTGTATATGTTCACAGAAACCATGTAGCAAATCCAAGTTTATTGTTTGAAACATGTGCTGCTTTGTTTCTTTTACAGCGATCAGAAATGTGTGGTAGAACAAGCTGCTATGGATGCACAATCTGGTTAATACTTTAAAAATGCCTTGACAGAAGAGCATTTTCTACTCTATATGGATGGGTGCATATTTGGGGAGTAATAGATGACAGTATGATCACATTAAGTTATATAATATATCTAGTTCTGTGCACACAGATGTGATGGGACCACTGGGCACACTGTTCAGTGTTCATCATATCTACATAGTAGAGTTTGTAAAGGAAGTGAAAGAAACCAATCTGTGTAAGTGATGGTGAGGGGTGCCATATCTGCGTTTGAAAGGGCTCTCCAAATGAGTGTGTTGCCAGAGATTTGTGAGCACCAGAACCACACTTTCAGTGTGTACAGCCTAGCAGATTTGCTGAAAAAAACATCCTGCTATGAAATGCTGGAGAATTCTATGCCAGCTCTGTCCCCAGATTGATGCACTTCCAACAGATGCCAGGATACAGGGAATGAGAAATATATAAAAGTCAGGTGAAAACTATATAATCTGTTCCTTTTGAAGAAACCCTTCATATTCTTATGTGCTCAGTAAGCTGTTTTATTGAAAGGCTGTGACAGCTATGAACAGTTTTTCATTCTTCATGTCTTCATAGGGATTTCTTGAATTTCTGACTTAGACAAGCATATACTTCACTGGGTAAAAAACTAGCTGGGTGACCAGGCCTGAAGAGCTGTGGGGAATGGAGTTAAATCCAGTTGGTGGCCAGTCACCAGTGGTGTTTGTTCCTCAGGGGTCAGTGTTGGGGCCAGTTCTCTTTAATATCTTTATCAATGACCTGGACAAGGGCATCAAGTGCACCCTCAGTAAGTTTGCAGGTGATCCCAAGTTGGGTGGGAATGTTGATGTGCCTGAGGGCAGGAAGGGCTGTGAAGGGTTCTGGACAGGCTGGATCAATGGGATGAGGCTGCTGTATGAGGGTCAACAAGGCCAAGTGCCGGGCCCTGCACTTGGGTCACAACAACCCCCTGCAACACTCCAGGCTTGGGGACAAAGGGCTGGAAAACTGCCCAGTGGAAAAGGACCTGGGGGTGTTGTCTGACAGCGGCTGAGTATGAGCCGGCAGTGTGCCCAGGTGGCCAAGAAAGCCAATGGCATCCTGGTTTGTATCAGGAACAGTGTGGCCAGCAGGGCTAGGGCAGGGATTGTCCCCCTGTGCTGGACACTGCTGAGGCTGCACCTCAAATCCTGTGTCCAGTTTTGGGCCCCTCACTGCAAGAAAGACACTGAGGGGCTGGAGCATGTCCAGAGAAGGGAACGGAGCTGGGGCAGGGTCTGGAGCACAATTCCTGTGAGGAGCAGCTGAGGGAGCTGGGGGTGTTCAGCCTGGAGAAGAGGAGGCTCACAGGAGGCCTTGTTGCTCTCTACAGCTCCCTGAAAGGAGGGTGCAGAGAGGTGGGGGTTGGTTTCTTCTCCCAAGTGACAAGTGACAGGACAAGAGGAAACAGCCTCAAGTTGTGCCAGGGGAGGTTTAGATTGGATATTAGGAAAAATGTCTTCCCAGACAGGGCTGTGAGGGATTGGAAGGGGCTGCCCAGGGAGGTGGTAGAGTTGCCATCCTGGAGGTATTTAAGAGATGTGTAGATGTGGTGCTCAGGGACATGGTTTAGTGGTGGACTTGGCAGCATTAGGTTAACAGTTGGACTTGATCTTAAAGGTCTTTTCCAAACTAAATGGTTCTATGATTCTGTGATTTTATGAGTATTAATATAAAAGGCTGGTTTTAGGAAAGGGGAAGATAAAAACTGCATCTAGGGAAACAGATTGCCAGTTGATTCTGTAACAAAAAGATTATTTCAAGTTTTTAGCACATGAACCAATAAGCAGAACTAGAGGGGTTAAAGTGCTGTAAGCTGAAAAACTATACAGCTGGAATGTAGGAGGAGACTGCAATAACAGTTATGCAGGTGAGAAACAAAAATCAGGTATGGTATGTTTAATGATGCTCCAGAAGGTACATAAGAGGAAACTTTGAAGTATGAAACCCTTACCCTAGGAATGTTAATTGAGCAGATGGACACAGTGCTTGATGAGGGATTCCTGCACTGCCAAGCTACAGGGCATGCTTACCTGCTTTCTCTTCTTTTGTTTTAAATGTGGTATGGTTTTTATAGATAGACCTCTCCCTGGTCCCAGGATTGGGCTGGGTGTTGGGCTTCAGTGGCACACTGATCTCTGTGTGCGTAACAGCGCCTGTACATCTTGCTGTCAGGTGCCTTGAAAGCAACATTCAAATACCTGTATTCCTGCCAGATCTCTGTGCCTAGTGTTTACAGCTCACTGATGCTCCGTGCTACCCTATCAGTGCCTCACTTAGACCCTCATAATCATCTGTGAGGGGCACAGAGTGCTCACTGACTAGCCAGAGTTCCGTGTAGCTCTTACGTGTGAATATGGCCCGAAAGGGCACTGCGGTGATCTTCAACTTTCTCATGAAAGTTCGATTAATGCTAAGGGATAACATGAATGTGGTAGCTCTGCTAAACTCAGCACCAGGTTAGACAGCTGTTATTCTTGTACTGTTAGTTTATGCCAGTGTAGCTGAACCCTTTGTGTGGTGAATTGAATAGTTTGAGGCTGCAGCTTTCTGGAGATCAGCTAGGATAAGAAGTGCTCTGCAGATGCAAAAGACAGTATATTAAATCACTTTTCTTGATCATGCTTGAGAGGTGTTCAGTCCCAAGGAGATGCTGGAGAGGGAACTTGACAGACGTCTGCCCCAAGCTACTGCAGGAATCATGCTTCTCCCCATAGTCAGAGGAATACCGTAGCAACTGCTGGCTTTGGTGCCTGAATTTAGCACTGATGGGTGCCTTGGTTGTCTGACGGAATAACGCTTTGATGTTTCAGTCAAAAAAAGGTTTTTCCTTTCTGCTGCCACTCCTCTACAAGGTACTAAGCCAGCTGATGTTAGTTCTCTGAGAAGGGAAAGAAGTTATTTCTAGACCCAGACTAAAACTGAGTCTTGTGTAAGGGACAAGCTAATTCGCTCACCTAGGTGTTTGTAAGAACAGGTAGGTGTTCAGGGAATGTAGATGACTTTACTTGTGCCGTATTTTTCCAAATCTATCCATCCACAGTGTTTTTACTTTTTAATCATTATATTTAGTCTCGTTTCCTGTTGTGCTTATAAACCAATAACCCATTAAAACCACGGATTCCAAACAAGCTGTCAAAATTACCATAAACATGATAAACTTCCTATGGAATAAATAACAAGAATGAAGTTATATGGTGACCTTTTCAAAAGTTTTTTCTTTCCTATGAAATGTACTTTCTTTCCAGGGGAGAGAGATGACAAGGAAAAAACAACGCATCATTTTATTTTTCTGTAATTTATTTTTTATCTGTATAATTAATTTTGATCTACATAAAACAAATTTAAGAGGCCTTCATTCTTCATTTCATATTTCAGATTAAGAATTTAATTTTACTTCACGTGCATTTTTTTCTACTTGGTGTCTCTCATCAGATTTTAAATGGAGACACTAAGCTCTCTGGGAAAGAAGAGCATTTCTGAAACTAGCAGTCACATGCCTTCAAATATTCTCCTGCATTATTCAAAACACCTACAGCTGAGTGTGTAACTTAGGCAACCTGGCTTGATATTGAATAATGTAGTCACTGCCTTGACGTTCGGAAAGATGTCTGCACCCAGCAAATGCTATTTTTATGTGTGTTGTCTTGTTGCTTGAGGGATCATGGAGAATTAGTCTGCATACAATATTTTTTCCTGAAAGTATACGATTTGGAGATGTGTTTATGTGTTTCTTGATTGTTTCTTTTCTTTTCCCTCTGCCTTTGTTAATTATCTCAGTACATTTTTAAAGCCTGCGATTAATTTCTATTGGAGTGCATTTAATTTGAAGCAAAAGTTTCTGCCATTTCAGTCCCTTGTCAGGAAACCAAGTATTAGAGTTGCTTGGTCTCTTATTTCCGAGGCTGTTTAATGACAGCATAAATATTCAGCCTGACTCTAAATAGGTAATTACAGCGGAGTATTGGCCAGATGTTCCCCTTTGTTGCCTGGCGTGGAATGAGGGAAGAACAGGGAGCGGCAATCCCACTGCACACTGCCCCGCTGCATGCTGCCCTTGGGTTTTGGTGGATTGTGCGAGTGATCCCTGTATTATAGAGTGTCTGGAGGAGTGTGAGCTTACAGCTGATGTGGCTGATGGAGTGAGCTGGTGTTCCGCTGTCCCTGTGTGCTCCTTACCTCTCTGCTTCTCCATGGTTTAGAAAATGCCTTTGTGCAGCTGACTTTGGGAGGTGGAGAACTGAGCTCAGCTTTTTCCCTGGACAAGACAGTGGATTTCAGGGAGTGGTCATCGCCTTTTTAGTGTGTACAGCGTTGGTGAAGGCCCTTGAGATGAGTCAGGTGTGTAGATGTGAAGCAGTTTATTGCTTTAATTTCAAATTTTGTGCCACACCTTTTCTCCTCGGAGGCAATAAAACTTACAGGGAACAGAGCTAATGCTGTAAGAGGAGGAAATCAGGGAATGGAGGGAGGTGCTGAGTAAGCACCTGCAGTGTCTAGAGGTTTGCTTCAAAATTATCACAGACTCATGGAACGGTTTGGGTTGGAAGGGTCCTTGAAGGTCATCTAGTTCCAACCCCCGTGCCGTGGGCAGGGACACCTTCCACTAGGTCAGGTTGCTCAAAGCCCCATCCAATTCCCTGGTCCTTGAGGGTTTCCCAGTGGTCCTGCCATTTGTGCGTGACAGCTTTGGTGAGAGGACTCAGGAGTAACTTTGGGTGGATTTTGCGTTGTGACGAGTGCCGGTGGCCTCCTGAGCCTAGGAGTTAGCAAGGAACCGAGGCTGGGCTTGGAGTTAATGCCCTTATTTATTCCCCGTGAACTGCTGGCAGTGCTTTCACAATGTGAATGGCTGCTGAGGCCGGAAAGTAAAGCAGAATTAGACCCTGAAGCGTGGGAGGAGAACGGGAAAATATTTTCTCTGGCTTCAGGACTGTTCATGGGAGGATACCAGCCTTATTTTTATTCTCGAATTTGCAATGGCTTCTTACTCGGCTTGGGAAACTCTTGGCACTTAAGCAGGGATGGAGTGGCAGTAGGGGTGTCTCTCTCCCAGGTCCTGCCGAGAAGATAACGGGCTAAAAATAGCCGCAAACTAGAGGTTCTGGCCCGGGTGGCTCTGCACAACCCCAGGGGAGAGCTCGCTCCGAAGGCAAAGAATCCTGTGCTGTAAAAGTTACCCCGTAATTCATCGTTTGGGGGAGACCTGTTAACGATTTCTGACTGTTGGGGTTAGCTGTACCTACACACCCCTGCCAACCTGAAGGCAAACGACCGACACCACCATCGCTGTCTGCGGCAGGGCTCCGGCACCCTTTTCCCGGCGCACACGGCCAGGCCGGCTGTCACTTTCGGCGGCCCGGGGGGTGCTCTTTTTATAGCTCTCACCGTCAGGGGTTTTCTGCTTCAGCAGCCGTGAAATCCGCATCTGGGCTTGGCCTGGGCTGGGCTGCCCCTCAGAGCTCACCCTCCCCTTACCCCCCCGCCTCTGAGCCGCAGCCCCGGGTGCCTTGTGCGGCTGCGGGGAGCGGGCGGGGCGGGGAGCGGGCGGGGCGGGGAGGGGCTGCGCAGCCCCGCAGCCTGCGCGGGAAGCCCGTCAGCGCCTGGCCGAGCGCGGAGGTTTCCCTTCGGCTGCTGCGCCGTCTGCGGGAAGGCGAGGAAGGAGCTGGAGCCTCCCCCGGGCTGGGCAGCGCGGCTCCGCCGCCGGCCCATGCCTCCGTGTGTGTAGTGAGCGCGGGCGGCGAGCCGCGGGCGGCAAGGGCCATGTCGGAGCCGGAGAGCGGTGCTGCAGGTAAGGGAGGAACGGAGGGGCTCCGCGGCCGAGCGCGGCCCCGCTCCCGCCGGGCCCCCGCCGCAGTGCAGGCGCGGCGCAGCCCGGGCGCTCCTCCGGCCCAGCCGGGCGGAGCGGCCCCGGCTTATCGGGGGAAGTGATCTGGAGCCGCAGCCCCGTCCGGGGGAGGGGGAGGCGGGCGGGCGGGCGGGCGGCAGACAATGTCCCGGCGGCTGTATCGGCGCAGGCGGGGTGCGGGTGCGGGGGGTGTCCCCGCGAGGATGGGGGGGCGGCTGGCTGCGGAGCTGAGCGCCCCGGAGCCCCCCGCCCGCTGCGGAGCTGCCGCGGCTCGTCACGTGCCGTCCCCGGGGGCAGCCGATGCAGCGGAGCGGGAGGGGATCCAGGTGAAAAAACAATGCGGCGCCGGGGCCGGGGCGGGCGTCTTGCCCGGGCGCCGGTGCGCTGCGGCGGGCGCGGCCCGGCGGGGGCGGGCGCGGCGTCCCTCCCGGCGGGGGATGGGGGGGGGCTTTGGCTCCGTCCTCCCCGCGGGCCGGGGTCTCCCCTTCCCAGCGACGGCCCTGGAGGGAAGCGGATGGGGGGAGGGCTACCTTTTCGCGTGTAGCCCGATGCGCTGAAGAAGAAAGACCCGGCAGGTCGGTGCTAGCCTCAGCATCCTGGCACAGCCGCAGCATCCTGGCTCAGCCTCGGGGACCGGAGGGCTCCCAACGAGGTGTAGGGGTGGGATAAACCCCGAGTGGTTCCGTTTTACCACGTTAAACGGCTTCGAGGGTCTCTGACTTTGCAAACTTGACATACGAGCCGAGACGGTCTGGTTCTTGTTTTGCCTGAAACAAGGATTCTGTGGTTGTGGTCCGTTTGTCATTACACTGTGCTTGATCAAAATAACACAGCCTTTGCAGGGCAGTGGTGGTCTCTCCTTGTGTGGGAAGGGAACTGGGGGAGGGAAGAGGGTTCCTAGGATACAAATGATATGGGTGAATAACCCTAAGGGAAATGTGTACTCAGCCTGATTTCATTTGATCTCTCCATCCCTTCTTCCTCACTGTATGCTGCAAAGATTTGAGGAAACTGTAATGTTGAGCCTAAGGTGCTGGCAGTACTGTATGGGGAATCTTAAAAGGTTGAGTTTGTACAGATCATGATGGGATTTGGGGAGTGTTTTGAATAAAATAGCTTAATTGCAATGCAAGTGGAATAAAAGAGTCATAAAATATCCATTAAAAAAAAAGGAAAAAAGCTTAAACCAGAAAACAATACTTAAAAACTAGTTAAATCTTCAAGATGACCTGGTGTGCTGGATTCCCTCCCTGCTCCCCTCCCCTCCCTTTAAGTGTTCTCTTAGCATTTACTAAATAAAGTCTCTAATGCCTGTCTGCTTTGAAGTAACCTGTCACAATTTTCTAGCGTGCAGCTGACAAAGGGAAGAACAGATCCACAGATTCATTTGTCATTTAGATGACAGGGTATCGTGTTTTGTTTTCTGCAAAGTTGCAAGGTTAGTACAATACAATGCTGAAATTAAGTAACTTGTAACGTAGGGAGAATCTATGCAGGAGGGATTTTGTTAGAAGGCAGAAGACCATGTAGCAAAGCAATGATTTGTTGTGCCAGAAATCTTTATGTTCTTTCCAGCCATTGGAATGCTGAAGCTGTCAGAGGAAAAAAAAGGCTTCAGGGGTAAAATGTGATTTAGTGAGTGTTGTTGTATTGACAGAATTGAAGCTGCAGTCACTTACTGCAGCATAATACAATGCGTAAAAGAAATGTCTGTATGTAAAATAGCCGTGTTGTGTGCAGTATCTGCCAATCATTTTTATAGCTTCAGTTAGCACAGCATTGCGGTATCTGCAGCTTGGTTGGTATGAGCCTGGATGAAATTGTTCATACCCAGGAGCTGTTGCATGTAAAGCTCCTAATTACACTGACTTTTGGCATTTTTAAAGCTATTGGCTCCTAATTGGGTGACGCTGATTCAGCCAAGTTTTCCTTTATGGTGCTGTCACCCTATAAGCTTTCAGTCTGCGTATATAGTTCATTCCCACTGGGACAGCGGTTGGTGTTCAACAGATCTGCTCTGTTCCGTACCTGCAAAGTTTCCCTAAAGCTGCAGTCAGCTGGAACGAGGGTCTGAGACGGCCGTTCTGTCCAGAGGTTGGTTTACCTGATGCACCTATGGTGTAGGGGGGTTTATCCTTGTCTAGAGGGTGTGACCCAGATGTCTCTCCAGCACCGCTGTCACCAGAAGCTGGAACAGGCTGCCACAGCCTCGGATCTTAGCTCAACATAGAGCAGCCTTAGGGAGGCCAGATCTATGCAGGAAGACCAGAATGCTGCCTCAGCTTACAAAAGACTTGAACCCTGCATGTCGAGGTTTAGGATCTGGTTTGCTTTTCTGACCATGTCACTGGTGGTTGGGGTTATATGCGTGTTTCTGGTGTCTCATCCTGCACTCTTTTCTGCCAGATGCTTTTTTTTCGGTGGGGTGATGTCACCTGCCATGGCCACCTTCTCCCACTTCCATGGCAATGCTGTTGAAATTCTTGAGCCCCCTTATGGACATAATTTCTGCTGTTACAATTAAGTCTGGATATTTTAAATTTTTGTCTTTTAAAGCTGCAGTTTTGGTCAAATACTTTAAATTTTGTAGTTCCTTATTCTTAAGAATTCCTTGTTCTTACCATCTTCGAGGTGATTAGTTCTCTTTTTGCTGTCCTCTACTATGATTTCACTTAGTCTATCTATAATTGCACCAAACAACCATCCCTTTCTTAAAAAGTGTATTTTTCAGATTTTTTTAAAATTTCAAAACAATAA
This sequence comes from Rhynochetos jubatus, assembly GCA_027574665.1. Classification (NCBI taxonomy): domain Eukaryota; kingdom Metazoa; phylum Chordata; class Aves; order Eurypygiformes; family Rhynochetidae; genus Rhynochetos; species Rhynochetos jubatus. The sequence goes on along the minus strand of CM050655.1, from coordinate 34,729,454 downwards.
CATGATCTACTCTAGGTGATCCTGCTCTGGCAGGGGGGTTGGACTAGGTGATCTCTAGGGGTACCTTCCAACCCATGCAACTCTGAATCTGTGAATATCCAAAGGATCCCATCACCTCCAATTTCTGTACCTGGATTTGTTCTGCCTTTTGACGATGTGTCAGATGGGATTTCACAAGTGTTTGCCTTCAAAGAGCACACCCTTTATGGTTTTAGAAACTTCTCTCTGTGGCTGTTGTAGTCTGTAGATATTCTTAAAGAGCAGCTTGGTTTTTTGGGATATTTAAAAAAAGCTATGCTGGCTCTCAATAAACAATAAGGGAAAATGCACTCCGATGATGCTACTTCCAAGTAGGAGAACAAGAACAGTCATGACCTTAATTAGGTATGAGGCAACGTGAGTAGTTTGGATATGTTCCTTTTATTTATTTTTTAAAGTAAAGTAGATGTTGACATTTTCCATATGCCAGCTCCATGAAATCTTCGGATTATTTTGTCTGTCCATAAATTACTTCAGTTGCTTATTTACCTTCCGTAAGGCACTTGCCACTTTTCTATTAAATGACCTTGCTGTTGGAAACAGAAATGGATGAAACTCTGCATCACAGTTGTACAGGCCTGTTTGGCTGTATTCCCCCAGTGGTAGAAGACAGAGACCAGGAGGACTTGGAACTGTTTTGGGAATGAGCTCTGATGCCCGTCGGTCGTGATTGTGAATGGCATGCTCTCCTGAAGTGTGCAGCTGTTTGATCTAAGGTCACAGATGTTGGTGTCGCACTGAAGGAACGCTACTGCCACGTGTGAACTTCAGTGGTCCAGTGGTGTACCTGCAGACATCATCTTTGCTGTGACCAGCATTCTGGCTCCTGGGTCATTACATTAAAACTGGCTCCTCTCAGTGACCAGGCACGTTTTTGGTCTTAAAAAGAACATTGCATACTTTCAAAAGCTACCTGGACTTGTTCCTGTGTGATCTGCTCTAGGTGATCCTGCTCTGGCAGGGGGGTTGGACTAGATGATCTCTAGAGGTCCCTTCCAACCCCTAACACACTGTGAATCTGTGAATAACTCTCATTTCTCAGAATATGTCAGCTATGGCCCATGTGCCATGCTGTTAAGACTCATCGTGATATGCATTTAAAATAAACACATGCGGGTTTTAAATTTTGCCATAGCTACTACTAAAGCAGTGGCTTTGCAGTGATTTAAAATTAGCATGGCAGTGGTGAACCATGTAAGTAATGGGTATTAAAACAGGAAATTCCTTCAGAGTCTCTCAGAGGGATATGAGAAAGGTTTTCATGTAAATCAAAAGGAAAATGCAGTCAGTTCTAATAAAGTAAGCAAATAATAAACTAAACCACTCAGAATATGGAGGCCAGCATTCAGGCTAGAAAGCTTTTGTTCATTACCAAGAACTTGGCTAAATGTCCTTACTCAGGACTGCATCAGGGTGTGTCAAGGACATCAGAGAGCAGCTTTAGGGACTGCATTGATGTGCCCTGCCATCGGCACACTGCTGTCACCCGCTCGTGTGCAAGAGTCATTTGGTGCTCACTGGCCCAAATCAGTAGCTCTATCATTATTGGTTTGCAGGGCTCTGGGCACGTAGATCAGTTCTAAAGGTGTCTTCATTTACAAAACCAGGAGGACTGGAGAGGGTTTTCCTTATATCTGATGTTTCTTTTGTCAGTAATTCCTCAGTGCCTGAGTCAACACCTTCAGACTGTTCACTGCAGATGCAATTTCTGAGGAATACTGGGAGATATTTCTAGTAATTCATATCAGTTGGAGTCCACAAAGAAGCATGTATGTGAATGGGATTTCATTCTAACGATTTCATGTCATCTGAGGGAGTTTATTCATTTGTTCTCTCTGAAGAGAAGCTATTGCTGGAGCCTACCCAACCTGCACTGGTTTCCTTGTGGAAGGAGGCAGAGGTAAATTATTCTCCTTATGGTTCTTCCTTCTCCCATAGAGAATAATCTGGGAACACTGCTTTGATTTGTCTGCTTCTGGATATATCTGATGTTCTCAGTGCTTTTCAGGAGCACTGTCTAGGGTTGAAGAAGTGTCTCTTGAAAGGCTTTACAGTCCAGAGCGCTCCACGTCCACCTGTCCCACACAGCCTTTCCTCGCAGAGCTCTCTGCGTTTGCATTCACACATTTGTATTTTCCGTTCTCTGAGAGGTCTGCAGAGCGGACGTTTGAGTGTCTCTGTCCTCATTACAGCAAATGAGCTATTTTTCTCTACTAAGAGATAAAGCAACATTAAAATCACAGTTTCTTTAGTACCTTCTAGCCACCTCCTGGTCATTGCTTGGGGAATGCATTCCTGTGACAATTTGGTCTTGCGGATTTCTTCATCGTTTGAGGATTCTTGATGCTTTCTCCATGCTTACAGATCAAACTACCTGTGGTTATACTAGGCAGACTGGAAACTCGCCCCATTCCCTGGTACCAAACAGATCCAGCAAATTTAACATCTCTTTCTCAAGTTTCCATGGATACCTTAGTAGAACACACGCTGTAATCAGAACAGCAGGGCATGCCTTTTACAAGAGCTTTCAGTATTGTCATTATGGAACTGCTGCATTCAAAAATCAGCCTTTTGTAGTAGCTCTTTTGCTTACTCAGCTATGCCCCTGTTATGATTTTAGCCATAGGAACTTCTTTGCAGGCCATACCATCTGCTTGTTGCTGTGATGGTGTAACTTTCCAGTTGGTTATCTGGCTGGCCAGCATTGGTCTCTGTGTCATGTGTATGCACATTCATGGCCTTTGAATGTAAACCTGATGGGTGCTAGTATAAAAACCTCTGGAAATGGATTTTGGTCAGTGACTGCGTGATTTTGTGATCTGCTTTGCAAATCCTAGACATCTACTTTCTTCTGTACATGACCTCTCATGAAGTATTTTTCTTTTAGGCTCGATGGCTCATTTCTTTTCAAGATTGTAAAATAAAAAGAATGAAGAAATCATAGAATCATAGAGTCATAGAATGGTTTCGGTTGGAAGGGACCTTAAAGACCATCTAGTTCCAGCGCCTCTGCCATGGGCAAGGACACCTTTTTACCTCCTAAGTAAACAAGTACCCCCAAAGGTGTTATTCCTGTGTGCTGGACGCATGGTCTGGAAAAGCTGAACATTAGTTCTTGTTCAGTCTTTGAATAATACTCCTTCGAATAGCTTGATCTAGAAAGGTGAGCCTAGAATTGCAGTGTTTTCAGGATACAATTGCATCCTGAGACAAGTCTTAAATAGGAACTTGCAATTAGACAGGATTTTTTACAACTCTCTAATATTTTGATCTTGCTTTTTAATGAGAAAAACCAGCCACTCAGCCCACCCTCAGCTGGTAAATGGTGTTTTTCCCAAAGAAAGTGATTAGCATCACAAATGTTCTGGTTTATGAGTGTGGTCCTGGGAATTAGAGCATAATCTTATTAGTGCCATTCCTGACAACCTTGCAGTGATCCAAGTAGATGAGGTAGATGATGACAGACGTGATGATGGAGAAGCAGCAGGAAACATTTTTTAGAGAGGTATCTTTTCACAGAACATAGGTTCTGTACATCTGTGTTTTGTTTTCTGTTCCATATGTCTTTCTGTTTGGAAGCAAGGAGGGAGGAGGTGAGAGATACAGGAAAAGTCGTGCAGGGAGGCAAATAGTGCAAGGAAGCCTGAAGGAAACAAGTTGATAGGAGAGCTTGTGGAAGGAAGAGGTTGCATAGTGCATATTAAGGTGTCTGTTACAGAACTATATCTGTGGAATATTTAGAAAGATCCTAGAGAGTTCTCTGCCACTCTAAGCCACAAAATCTGTTGTTAACCTGCCTTTATCACAACATGCAGCCTGACCTCTCTGACATGTAAACCAGGGTGGGTTTTGTCTCTCCTGGCAGTAGTGTGTGGATGTGGAAGAGCTGGAATCTAGGAAGAGAGCGATCACTGCAAGGCACCGCTGGTGAGTTCCCCAAACCCCCGGCACTGAGGTGTGAGCCGGTTCTGAGCAAGGGGGAACCGTGTCAGGGCTGGGAGGGAAGAGGGAGCTGACTGGTTGCAAACGCTGGAAAGCTCTTGAGTGATTCAAGGTGGTGCTGGATTCAAGACCTTAAAGTGTAGGAGGTGAGTGGGTTTGAATTTAAGGCAGGTTTAAGGTCAAACTTAGCTATTGGTAGAGGACCTGTGTGAGGCTTTACAAACCCAGTTGTGAAGTGTGCACTGAGTGTGATGTTTCTGTTTTAGTCCAGTTTACCATTACCTCACATTAGCAAAGTCAGATCAAATCTAGGTAAAATAGTTTAGCCTGTGTCCTGTCAAAAAGAGAAGTGGATGTAACCCATGTGGCATTTTCAGAAGGTTATCACAAATTCTTCTGTGTTTCATGCATCTTAATTTAAGTTTACAGGAGATAGATGGTGTCTTTTGATTTCCTTTGGCTGGTAGGTGCAGGAAAATGAATATGATCCACAAAGTGAGTGATGGGGTGAACCTGGGGTTGTGTTTTGGTGGTCTTAGCAATAACGTTAAAAACTTAAGTTATCCTAGAAAGCTTGATAGCGTAGTGGAAAAGGAATTTCTCCAGTCAAACTGTAATCATGATGGGAGGCAATGTAAAAGCATAAGTGAAAAAGGTCAAAGTCATAGTGAGGAACATGCCTTATTTTTAGAATTTTACCCAAAGAATTGGGAGATTTTTGGCTTAGGGAGTCACTGTGCTCTAATTGGTATCAGTGGGATGAATACCAGCTCTTTGGGTGACCAATTATTATGAAAGGGTATCAGGAAACTTGGATTCGTGTCACAGATTAGCTATGGCTGTATTCATAGGAAGGAAGTGTATTGCTGTCTTCAACAAACCAGCTGGATGCCTCCTGGCATTTTAAAACAAAGCCCTCTGATTCCATTGATGGTAACAGTGGTGGTGTCATTGATTTCAGTAGAAACAGAAGGTTCTTACTTCTGATATGAAATATGGGATCTTTTCATTGCACATAAGAATAAGTGATTTTTTTAATTTGCTTCTCTTTTTTTCCCTATAATTATTTTCAAAGGCCATCTTTGTACTTGCAGTAAAGTGCTCTAGGTTGTCATGTTACATTTGGAAGCTGTGACATTTTGTGCTTAATGCAAAGCAAAATTTCAGCAATAGGAAAAAGCTGAATAAGGTTTGCATCAGTGCAGCAGTTGCCAGCTAATAGCAATTTGGTAAACCCTTCTTTTCCTGTTGTGCAAACATCATTAGCAAGCTTTGCTTGCAGCAAAGTTACTGTTGATGCTCAAAATGATTTACAAAGTTTTGAATGAGAAATGATTTTAATTCCATTCTTTTATTGCCTGATGGCTACCCTATACCCATATTTCACTCAGTACATTCTTTAAAAATTTTCTTTTAAATCCAGAGATACTGCCTGAATGGAAAATGAAGAATTTGGCCCAGATTTTGGTATGACTAGCAACCTGACTGAGATCGTAGCTACATATAGCAGTCCCTCTCACCAGCTACTGGATGGCTAGAAATTCCAGAAAAATGCCCATCAGATATGTGTTTGATCTGTGAAAATGATCAGTATGTGCATGGTAAATTCAGTTAACTTGATTTATTGATTTATTGGACCCATAAAGCTCGGCTGCAGTAGTGGCATTTTTAGGAGGTCTAATGCATCCCGACTTACCCTGTGCATCTGGTTCATCAGCCTACAAATAACTGAGAGGCTGAATGGTTTTGGCATATGGAACAGTGGATATGCATTATACAAATCAAAAAGCATTGTTGCAGCTTTCCTTGTGAGGCAGGATGGTGTACTGCAGGCATTCTCAGTTGGGAATCTGGGAGAGCCTGGGAAAGGGTGTGGTGTCTAGGTCTTTCCAGTGGGTCCTCAAGCTGAGCCAGAGGCTCAGATTTGCACAATCAATGGACTTCATTGCATTGTACATTAGGGATTGAAAACTGACTTATTCCTGTGAAAGCACTTCTTTAAAGTGGTAGAAGTATGATCTGAAATAGGGAATAGTATTGATCCTGTTGTTGATTCAGAAAATCATGAGAAGAGTTTAATTAGCAAGCATTGGATTTGTGGCCACTCTGGTGGGATAGAAATGAACTTAACACACTTTGACTGGGATCTAACGTACACATTAGTGTTCTGGCATGTTCCTATGGAGAGATGGTATCATAGTGATGCTGCCTATCAGCTGTAGGAGATCCAGACCATGGTGAGTCCCTTTCACCATCCCTTGGAAATGAGACCTGAGAAGGTTTGGAAAGTGTGCTTCTCCCCCAGCCAAGCCTTCTCTTTTGTACAAATGGCTCTAAAGTACTGCAGAATGTGCCTGAAAAAGTCCGCATTGGGGTTTCAGGTGGCAGACTTGATACCTTCTCTCTTTTGCACGCTTGCAAAAACTTAAGCCTATCTGTTGTCTGTGTTACTGGGATTGCTGGGAACCCTCTGTTAGCAGAGAATCCACTGCAGCGCTGTGCCACTTCGCTGTTGGAATGAACAATTTCCCTAGTATGTCAGGTAGAAAATTTTGCTGATGCCTGGTGTAGCTGAACTCTATATAGAGTTAAATATTTGACAGTAAAGAGAAGATTTTGTGTAGCTGCTGGAGAAAAATGGTTTTTCTAGTATCTCATTAGTGACTTGTGACTGTGAGGTTTAGCAGTCATCTTTCCTAGAGCAGGTTTAAGCCTGCTGTCTTAAAACTGATCATCTGGGACCGTAGTGGTCCATGTCTGATACTTGGACAGTAGTATACTAAAACTCATTTATCCAGTCCTGAATAAGAATCTGTGGCTGGGCCTCCCAAATATTCAGAACAGACTGATAGTCTTCCAGAGGATCAGCTTCCATTAGCTTAGATTTCTAATTAAATAATGAGCCTGCTCCTGCTCTCTAGATGTATTAGAAAATCAGATTCAGCTGAACATGCTGTCCGTGAGATGTTCACACTACAGCAGCTAAGTTTTTATAAATGCTATGGACTTTGCCTTTACTCTGTATTCTGTGACACTTAAAGATTAATCCTTTGTTGCAGTTTGTCGTTGCTAAGTTGGAAATCTAGAATCTGGCTGATCAGTTACTGAAAAAAAGAAAAAGCTAAACTGATTAGCTATTGCAGGAAGCCACAGAACATAAACTCTTGCGTGTGTTTAGATGAAAAGAAGGAATAATTTAAATCAAATCTGCTAAGCCAGCAATTGCAGTTAATATGATAATGAACATGACTCATTATTAATACAGTATTTGCTGATCTCATAAGTTCACTGGTTCTGTAATTGCTTGGGGATTTGCAAATCAGATGGGACCCTTCGAGTGTATAAAAAAAAAAAAATGCTGAAAAAGTCTTCCCTATTTTCCCTTCCTCTTCTGATCACCTTGAAAATGCACAAGGTGTCCTTCAGCAATTGCTTAGCTTGGGACCAAAGTCAGGTATTTATAATGATGTGGTCAAATTCATTCTATACACGTTTAGTTAAATTATCCAAACCCCTGATATAGACAGTCATCTTCAGGTTAATGTTCATAGTGAATGATTTCTACTCAAGAAGTTTGCATCATATTTAGACAAAGATGATTTTAAATATTGGTGTAAATATTTGAGGACTTAGATTAATTTGGATTCTAAATCGGATTCCTCCATTTATTTTTGGTGTGCAAATTGTGAAGAATTAACTGTTTATTTAAGGCATGCTGTTTAACTGTGTGTTTTTTTCATAGTGTGTAGTTTGACACAGATAGGGATCCTTGGTAAACACGGGAGATAAAGCAGGAACTTGAACTATGTGGGACACTACTTGATTGTGTGTTTTCGTTACAAAAGTCTTAATAAGTCATCCTGCTTTTAAGAACTGTTCCAAATCCCATGATACTATCCAGGACATGTTTTTAAATTGTTAAGAGGGGGAATTTACTCGCAATCCTTTTTTTGTTGCATGATTGCGAGTTGGGTTCTTGAAACCCTTTAGCCATTCTCTGGCTTGATACAGATGCTTTTTTTCTTCCAGATCAACCAATCACAGTCCTTTAGATAGAAGGTATTTTTAATTATCCTAGACTATCTGTGCGTTTATCACTCTTCAGCACGCAGTAGTAAAAATTGTGACACATGCACTTTTATTTCCCCAAGCAAACTGACTCAACAGAATATTAAAGCTCCCATGTGGACAAGTATATTTAAGATTTTTCAAATTAGATTGGATGCATAGTATAATGTTAAAAATTTCCTAATTTCGTTTGCTTTTAACAACTTGTTAGGAGAGCTCTTGGCATTAAATCCAGGGTGACTGGCTTGCAAGCCATTTTCTGTAAATGCCAACCGCTCTGGTAAGCTACTTTTTAACTTTCCAGTAGTCTGACCTACACTCATTCATTTATTAGCTCTGCAAACTCTCCAAATGTCAGGGTCTCCTTTAACAGCTGAGCTACAATATAACAATTATGGCTGCCCCGGTTATTGCACATGATTAGTCCGTAGTCCCATGAAATGAGTTGCAATGTAACACCCTGTTGGCGCAAGCAGCAGTTATCAACACTACAGAATCATTGTAACAGCTACAATTTTCATTTGCTACTTCAGAGGTTGTACCGCTGCTTTCCATGCTTTCCCTCTCCTGATCCAACCAAACTCTAGGCTGGTGGCCTGGAGGACTCAGCGTAGAATTATTCTGTTTAGCTGGGTATTTAAAAACCTCTGCTTTCCATGCTTTCCCTCTCCTGATCCAACCAAACTCTAGGCTGGTGGCCTGGAGGACTCAGCGTAGAATTATTCTGTTTAGCTGGGTATTTAAAAACCTTCCAGCAGAGTTGAGCAGTTGATGAGAATTAGAGAAAGTTAGTCGTTCCACAAATCCAGCCTTTATGCCTAAGTTTTCAAGAGCATTCTGAAACTGAAATGGACAATTTAAAATAAAGATTTTTTTGATGAAAACATCCAAGTCCATTTTCTGGTTTAAGCAGTATTTTCTGTGGGTAGCTAAGATAGATCTCTGCTTAATATTTTTAATTTGTTAGAAAATATTACTATACTTGTGGATACAATGAGTGTCCTTGTAGACATTTTATACCTCTGAATGATCACAAGTTATTTGGGTTGAATAAATTCTTGATAGAATACCACCCAAGCTAGCACAGTTTCTTTGGTTGAATATGAATATTGCACTGGTTATTTAATCAGGAGACAAAAAACTAAAAAGTGTGTAGTGTCACACAGGATTTGTTGGAGTTGCATATAGAGCTATAAATGACTTCTCAAGGTACACTCAGGCTGATCACTGAAGACAGGCTGGAAAATAGATTGTTACCTGTTTCAGCACAAAGAATTAGTAACAAAGAGAAGCACTGAAAACACACAGTGATTTGATGTGTATATTTTTGCCCTCCAAAGGCAGCATCTGAAGTGAGCGACATGTACCCGTTTCCAAAGATACTGAGTCAATATTGCGATGTCGTGGTCTGTTCAGGAAGCGTTGGTTCAGGTCCCATCAGGAACGACAGCAGGATGCAAGGAACATGTTTTGTTACTAATTCCGTTTTTTCCATTGCTGAAACATTGTACTTCACTTCTATGAAAAATGCCAGGTTGATGGTACAAAAATTAATCTGTTTTGAAGTGAGAAAGAAATTGCACAAAGGAGGCTGATAACAGAATGTGATCCAAATATGTCGTAACGAACCAAGCAGATTCTGTGTTTGTCATTATCTGGCCTGTGGCTTTTTGTACTTTACCGCAGGAGGAGTAACATAATATATTCTTGAAGAACTTGTACAGGGAATGTGAATATTTTGCTTCTGAAGATCAGGCTGAACATGCATATTATAACTTGAACACAAATAGGTGTTGTTACAAGAGCAATATTCAGATTTGGAGGCAGATTATCCTGTAGGTGCCTATTGCAGAGGTTTTGCATCTTCCCTGAGAAACAACACCTATTTGATTACCAGGAACAACAGGATTCTTCATGAAGTGGTTCTGAGGTCTTGGAGAGCACCTCCTGTGTCATCTTAGAAAAATGCTCCAACTTGTCAGTCATGTCTAGGAATTGCATGCTATGCATAAATATGCATTTTATTGCGTGATACATCCAAGTAGGTGATACAAATATGTTGAAATATATTATTTATAATGCTTATTAATCTTTAGCGACTTATTAGATGTAAAGACGTAAAGAGTGATTGATTTCGCTTGTGTTCTACAGAAGAGAATTCAGTAAACTCAGGACTTAAATTTGGGGACAAGAGAGGTATGAGCATGGACAGGGTGTGTGGTATCTTGTCTATGGTCCATTTTGATAAACTATTGCAGTCCTCATACGAGAATATGTTATACCTAAATCCATCTGAGTCATCAGTGCTTAATTATTGTAATAAGCCATTTTCCTTTCTATCATCAGTGGGGTAAATGCAGAAAGGAAAAATACAAATAGCGCATTACAGTATTTGTTACGCGTTTGGTATGTTCCTTTAAATGAAATTTCAGTATTGTATGCGGGGTAGAAATATTTCTTTGATGATTTGTTAATAATACTTGCCTTTTTCCCAGCTGGATTCTGTCCTGCTAAATGTTAACAGCTGCAAGATGTTTCAGTGCAGAGTGTATTGAAGAATAAAACCAGAGACAGTATTGGGAAAGTTTCAGAAAAAAGGTTCATGATGGAATAATTGCAGTTTACTGCATTGTCAAACTGATATTAACTCCTCTTTTAAAATGGAGTCTGTCTTTTTTGATCTCACAACTTGTGTTTAGTTTCTGCTTTCACACATTCAAATCTTAGGCCATTAATGTGAGTGTATAGTGTTCAAACTGCTTGCATTAACTTCTGAATGCATTTAGGAAGACTTTTAAAATTATACGTGCCAATGTAACAGGCAAATGAATGGAAGTTAGTCATGAGGGTCAGAGAAATGTTTTAAAACCAAAACTCCAGTGGTTGTGTCTTAGCGTTGTAAGGGCAGAAATTATGTTTTACGTGGTGGCTGTGGAATTTGCTTTCTTTTTTTAGCAGATTTGTTACAATGGGAAAACAGTGTAGCAGTGTGCAAATCAACTGTCCTATCCTACTCAATCTGCTGACTGACACTGAAGAATTCTTGTTTCCTTTCAGATGCAGTTTCCACATCTGCTTACTCATCACCAGCCAAAAGTTTGGGAGATCCTGGAATAACTCCACTGTCTCCGTCACACATTGCGGTAAGAAGTGTACTCTTAACATACTGTATGTTGACACTACTTTTCCCTGCGTCTTTTTTGGGACGTGATTTCTTTAGAAAGTTGTCATTTTCTCACATAGTGATATGCTAACCGTAGTCTTAAGTGTCGTTTTGGTCACACTGGAGTTGGTGACAGAGCTCTCATTCATTTCACTAGGGTCCCAATTTTGCCTTTTATTTTTTCCCCTACTTGTTGAGCTAATAGATATGCTCTTGCATATTTTTATAGCAAATTCAGGGACTTCTAGATCCTCAGGGTTCCCACGTTCTGTCCCCGTCTTTATCACTGATTTGTTTAGACAGGCCCTGGAAAGTCTCATTCTGTGCAGAAAAAAAAGAATATATGTGATATTCAACAGTAGAATCTGAATTCGCAGAGAAAAGAATCTCCAGCACAGAGAGGGAAAAGCTCATTAGAACTGTTTTATTTTCTTAAGGAAAATAGCCACCTCTGGCTGTTTTTAGAATCAAGCCAGTGTCCCATAAAGGTAGTGTGTTTTAATCTCTCATACATCATGTTCATTTTGTTGACAATCTCCCATTAAAACTAAGTCCCATCTGTTTTTAAAATCGTCTGTAACACAGCATATACACAATGTATTTATTGATACTGCAAGGGGTCATGTTTAGAACACATTGCTACCCTTGTCAGATTTCTTCCTTAGCTTTCTGAATCAAGTTCAGAGTTGTACAATATCCCTCTTCAGGATTTCTAGAGTTATCCCATAAATTTTTCCTTTTATTTCCTTCTTTCTCCATATACTCTAAACCTTACCCCTTCTGCTTCTGTCATACTGATGAATTTATGTCCTCTTTCAGTTAGATTTGCTCCTTAAACTCTGAGAAGTTGTATGAATAACATATTGCTCTAGTTGAAAAGATTTATTAGGAAAATCCAAACAAGTCTTCCATTATTTGAGACCAAACCTTATTACTCTCGTTTCTCCATTTTAAATAGCAACCCTATGGGATGATCTTGAAAAATGCAGGGCTACAATAGAAAGGTGTTGGAAGCGGCAGGCATGGAGTAACGGAGATATGTGAGGAAGACGGTGGAACACTGCTCCCAGAGGGAGGACATTTGGCAGTTCATCTCTAAAAGAGTGCTTCAGAATGACATTGAGGGTACAGGCTGAGCGGCAGTGGGGCAGGGGTCAGACATGACCAGTGCAGTAATAGGTCAACAGGTCTGTGCCATGGTGATTTTGCCAAAATGTGTGTGTAGGTGGGTGTATTACCCTCCTTCACTATCTGCAGGAAGACAGTAGCCCATAGCCATGTCACTACTGCTTCCAGCTTGTTCTCTTCCCATCTCACCAAGCTGTTAGTGCTTTAACCACCATCAACACACAAATAATAGTTCCTTGCTGTTCATTACTTATTGCTCCTTTATACAGGATTTGTGATAGGCAACAGCATACTGGGGAGCGGTACAATTCCTTGCTTATTCACATCATGCTTTATATCATGTCATTATGATTTAGGCCATAGTCCTTCCACCTCTTCTAGTTAATGTCCCCACGTTGCCCTTGGCGGTGCTTTTCGGGGCTTGCAAAATTACAGGTAAAAGGCAGGGAGAAAGGTTCAAATTCACCATAAGCAACTGGACAGCTTTCCACGTTCTAGCACAAGCAGCATACATGTAGTGCTTACAAAATAAGTCTTATGTAAATTCTTCATAAATAAATAATTATTGGGGGATATAAATCTTATTGCTCTATTTTGGGTTGTTCTGTCTCCACTAGTTTTGAATGGTAGTACTAGGTCATGTTCCAGTTTGTGACACAGGTAACTCCTAAAACCACCAAGTAAGTCCCAAACAAATTGATCAACTGAAGAATATGTTTATATCCATCAATATAAGAATACAAAACAGTCCCAAACCCAATAACCTAGTGTTTAGCCATAAGTTTTAATGATACAGGATAATAGCTATTTCAAGAAACGAGTATGAAGGAAACTCTTGATTCAGAAGGTTAGGTATAAAAGGCTCCACAAAATATATTGAATTGTATATTGAATTTCCACTTCCATTGGAATGTGCAGCTTTCTGGTATCCAGTTTAGTGAGAAATGCACCTTTGCAAAGTCTTTATTTCCACTGAAGAGATATGCATGTCTCGGAGAGCAGAAATGCTGAAGGGTAAGGCAGGTTACAGTTACTGTAATCAGTGACTCAGTGTCTGTTTTGCTTCTGCTATTTTTCAGAAGGACTCTGATGCAGATGATGCTGTAGAACAGTTATTTCTTGTTGTTGTGGCTATTGATTTTGGCACAACATCCAGTGGCTACGCCTACAGCTTCACCAAGGAACCAGAATGTATTCATGTAATGAGGTAAGGGCTGCAATGCAGCATTTAGTTTTCGATCGTGACAACATGGATTGTCTGCAGTAGCTATAGATATTTCCTACAGGAGCTTGAAGTGTCTAGATTTGCCTAGTGTTGCCACAGTGTACACCTTTCTCATGGTTATAGTTTTGGGTTACATATTATTGTATTCTAATTTGCATTAATAATCAACGTGAACATGTCCCTTCTATGTTGTTTTGCTGAGTTTATAAGATGACATGAGTAAAAGAAGTATTTAGAATTGTTTAGGGAGCACTGATAATTATTAAGTCAAGATGCCCTTATGTCGGAGATTGAGAGAAACTACAGATTTCTTGGGGTCATGGCATTTCCTAGGAGCTGTCCATCTCCTGGAATCATGCTTGTATACAGTTGCCTGTACAATGCTAAGTTGCTTGCACTCAGAAACTGATACTTCATTTGGCTGATAAAAGCTTTTCAGCATTAAATTTAATTCAAATCCCTGATAATGAACCAGTGATACTGGGAAATAAAGCAATCAAAAGGCATGAATGTGAAAATCAAGGTTTGATGTGAAATATATTCTGTATTATATGTACGTGAGGGACAGATTTTAGATGCTGTTGTGTTGAATATAAACACAAAGAAATGTAAAAAAAGCTCCCTACATAATATAAATTTACGCATATAAATGTAATGCAAAAACTATTATGGCAGGTACCTGAAAGGATTGGCCTTTTATAATGTTTTTTGATTTTTTAAACAAGTTTTCTATAACTAAAAACTTTAATAAGAATTGTATAAGCATCTTTAAAATGACTATATTGTAGCAAGACCAAGATATAGATAATTTCAGACGTAAGCGAGGTATGTATGAAAGGCTTAGCCAGGGAAGTTCTAAATGAAGCTGCTGTTTCTGTTTTTGCACTGTAATACTGAGAACAGAAGGGCAAGAAGGCTAACTTGCTGCAGTCCAGTGTGGTATATTGTAATTTTTCTAAGCAAAGATGCTAGCTGAATGCATCTCTCTCAATCTCAGCAGACAGTATCGATTGTGCAGTCAGCCTGCATAGCTGGTTTGTATACGGTCCAACCTGTTTCAAAAGATCTGACGCAACTGGGGGTTGTGAAATACTGTCTAAAGGGAGGTGAATTATGGATTGATATTAGGCCATCCAGTTGCAAAGATACTTACCATTTTCAGTACAGACAAGTAGTGCTTCAAGGCCTTTTCTGCATCCCCTCCACCTGTCATTTTGCAAACAGCACAGGAAGCTGCGTGGTGCTAGAAATTGAAGGACAGGCCATGTGGTGCTGTCTCAGCCAGGTTACAGGGTTGTGGGGTCAGAATCCATGTATATCAATTCCTGTTCTCTACTGACAGCAAATAATCAAATTCCTTGAAGAAGTTGGCTGAAGTAAGGAAAGACATCTCTGAAGCTGGACCTGAGCAAGCCTCAATCCCATATTCTGTGTTAGTCCCATAATCTCTGTGGAGATTTTACGATGTGAATTCCCTTCTGTTTCTAGGGATGTCTTTTAAGCCCTTTGGACTCAAAATTTTACCTTTGGATCTGATTTGCCATTGGGTTCACATGCTACTGCAGCAAATTACAGACTAGATTCTTCTTCCAGGGCGCTGGACTTCCTGCTGTTAATCACTGGGATGTGGAAATCCAGGTCCTGTTTGGCCAACTGAGAGTATATTCCACATCTTAACTGACATCTTACTACCTATGGGCCAAAACGCCATATTTGGTTCCTTATGCAATAATGGTAGCATGGTTGTGATTTCAGACCTGTGTAGGTATTATATGAGCTACTGATGTAAAAAGTAATGAAATAAATTAATTCATATGCTTCTGAACAGAAGGAACGAACGTACTGGGTATGGGGGGAAAAGTATTTAGATTTCCAAAAGGTATTTTAAAATATGGAAAATATTTTAATACCAAGAATGAATTTTTTTTTTAATAAATATTGCTGACAGGGAAGGATTTGGGCGAAGATCTAGCTGAAACTGACCTATGAAGTAATGTAAATCATATTTTTGTATATGTGTATAAATAAATACACATGAAATGATGAAATTCTATGAAAAGAATGGTATAGGTATCAAAGTAAGGCTTCAGTAGTTCAGAAGATATTAAGAAGTTCAAACACTGTTTATAAGGAGGTTTCCATGTAGGATAATTTACAAGTTTTTCAGCAGAGTAAATGTAACTTCCCGCCCGCACTCGAGAATGTTTACATTAAAATAAAGCATACCAATGATGCGTGGTCCTCTTGGCTTCCTAACATTCCTTTTTCCACCTTCCCTCCTTAGTGTTGATCCTTTCCAGACATTTAGGTTTCTGACTGCCTTTTAACAAAGCTGCTTTTCTGTAAATGTCCCAACGAAGGGTAAGATGGGTTTAATTACAAAGTCCTCCTCTGAAAAAGAGTGAACACACGAGGCTTTAGTACCACACTTGGCTGTAATGTCAGCAAAGTCGTGATTCTAGTTGTGTAATTAGTAGACAAAGTCATGGTTTTGACTGTGTCTGTTTATTTGCTGTGATGCCCGGTACTAAAAAAAATGAATTTATAAGTAACAAGGTTCTTTGAGCATACTCTGCGTTAAATGTGCAAGTAGCCTCGCTCACTTCAGTAGACTAAAATATGTGTTCAGGGTTAGGCATGTGCTTCTAGATGATCTTTACCTTGATTGCATAACATTAGTTACTGTTTTATCAATTTTAGGTAATATTTGACAACCTCTCAACTCTTTCTAGTTCCCCACTGCTTCTGTAAAGTTAGTTGTGGTTACCTTCAGGCTCTGTTACGAGTGCTGTTTTCTGTATACCTTCACACTGTGAGTAAAAGCTAACGAACAGCCTGGCCATGAGTACAGCACGCACTCCGGGGTGCACGGCGGTGCCAGAGCCATAATGAAAGACAGTTCCGTGCTGTAGAACAAGTTAATTACGTCTCCTTTGACAGGAATACACGAGGTCTTACACAGTTTTGAAGAACTCCTATTGATGTATGTGCGCTTACGTGAAGTTGTAAATGTTTTGGCTGCGGGTTAAATAGCAGCAAACTGAATGTAAGTATTTCACAGATGAAGAAAAATAAATGGAAAAATGCGTGTGACTATGAACCAAATAACAGCCTGTCTCTGGAAGGAGGAAGAAGGTGGTCTTTTTTTTTCAGTGTAACTTCAACCTTCAGATTTTTCCTTTTCCTTCTCTTCCATGTTGGATTGTAATTCTTGGCAGACACTTGCCTTTCTTCTGCATACACACTCCTGGCGGCATTCGGCTACGTTTTGATGACCCTAGTGCTTTGTTTCCTTGACTGTTACGCTGCAGCTCTGGATCAAATTCTCATCACTCTGCACGGATCACTCTGTTAGCCAGATTCATGTGTAACGAAGGGCATTTCTCTAACCTTAGTATAACCTTGTGATTCTTTCCACACAAACTTCCCTCTTGTCTCTATTTTCACTTTTAATATACAGTCAGATCCTCTGTGGCTATAAACGGGTCTGTGCTGCTCTGTTGAGCTGCTCCACTTTATATCAGCGTAGGAACTGCTCTCGTGTCCATATCGAGGCAAGAAACTACCGGGGCTCTGCTTGAACAGATTTTTAGCTCTGATTGCTCTGACCACGTGCGTTTAGAGTACTGCTGGTTTGTATTAGGCCATGCTCTTAACAGGCATTCCAGTCTGGAGTTACCATGCACATGCTTTTGACTGTGGCTGCTCTTCTCTGGAAAAGGTGTCACACAGGAATATTTTTAAAGCTGTGATAGCAAATGGTAAAGTCAGATTTCCCCTTTTGTTTCCTTATTGCTCTTTCTGTGACCGAGCAGTAGCGCAGGCTGAGAACTTCAGAACATGCTGAGCAATTACTGTGTCTAGTTTCCATCAGAAACTCATCAGGAAGTGAACATCCAATTCTCTATGTGGCTTTGAAAATGTCTGAGCATCCGTTTGTCTTCATTTAAACTGCATCTTCAGCGTACTTATTCCGGAAAGAGAAAACGTGCCTAACCATCAAGAGAAATAAAGAAGTATTGTTATTAGCCATGTCCTATTTATGGAATTTCCCACCGGTGACTCAGAATGAATCATTAATGATTCCAAGCAAAACTGATACCAGTCTGTCTCCTCTCTGCTTGCAGCGGGTGTGTGGGATTTCACGTTCTGGTGAAATAAGCAGTGTTTTCTGTTCACGGGCTGTGGATCCCAGCTCCTTCACACTGGAACCATATGTTTGCTGTAACACCTACTCAAAGATTCTGGAGTTGACCAAGTAGTTCAGGGGCTGAGCAGCAGGGCTAGAGAGGTTTAGGAGAACTTTTCCAAGTGGACGAAGATGGAAAACATTCCACTTCTCATCATGCTGTATCTGCTTTCAGAGCAGTGGAATTACCCTCTACTGAAGTAAATTCATAGACGTGATTCCCTGCCATTGCTGCTGCTGGTGCAAAAAAGGGCAGATTTTGCTGTTTGATGTAGTTGAATGATCTGAAGGGTTCCTGGCACTTCAGAAGATCCTGTTCCTTGTTACAATGGCCAAGTGTTAACCCCTTAGGTTGTAGTTTTCCATGTCAGTTTTTCTGCCTTGGTCTGGAGGTCAATTCATTTTCAGTTGGCCTCCGCTGTTTCTGCAAGTGAAACGGAAAAGAAGATTCTTTTTTTTTACATAATCTTTCTATGTCTCATAAACAAGTACCAGAGAACAAGGCAATCTTTTTGTGCTTCGGAACAAGGTTTTGGCTGTAGTATATTATGAAAGTGTGTTTTGCTATCTTTAGAAGAAAGCAATCCACATGTGGTTTAATAATGAATGCAGTTGCCCGTGTAATCTTAGTTTGGCTCCTGTTTGAGCTGCATTATGATTGTGTCTGATGGCATAAAGCAGATTTTCCACTGACGCCTTTGTAAGAAAATGTTTTCTGGTAAGTGTTTGTTTTCGCGTGCTGAAAGTACTTGTATATGGGATGAAGAGGAACAGTAGTGTGAGTTTCTTGTTCTTCCATTCTGCTTTTTTTGTGATGGAGAAGTGAGGAGAGGACAAGAATGCTTACGGTCTGACCTTGTCTCACCATGTGTCTGTCCCTTTGTCCCCCCACTTCCTGCTGCATTTAATGGTTTTTCCATATTTGATGTTCTTATTTCATTATCCGTTCTTTGAAAGAAGGCTAGTGTTTCACCTTAATAGCTTTGTGCTTCTTGGATCTTCCTGAAGATACCTTCACAATCTTTATAAGATAGGATGGTTTTATTCATCATTTTAATGGATGATGGTGAGGGAAATGTTTTGGTGCCTATAAGATACTTGTGGATTGGGAGACTCTTTAGTTTTGACAGATTAAAATTCTTACAGCATTTTTGACATTTGAAACACAAAATCCATCGATTTTGGGTGAGTAGAAAGTGCAACATAGAGAGCTCAACATCTGCAGACATGTCTTGAAAGTTTCAGGTGTCCAGGAAATCAGGCACATGAAGAGGTGTTGGTTGCAGTGGCTTTTCTTGCTTCCGAGAGCGTTCTGTGACAGAAGCAGGGATTTAATCGACTTCACTGTAGCGGTGTTCAGCTGACTTAGACAGGTCCCCAGTTCAGAATGGGGGAAAATACAAGTAAGCATTCATGGAGTCTGACTGATGGCTGTGTAGGCCATTTTGAGGATTTGGGGTTTCATTCATCACGTTCTTGGCTAATTTTTTTTTTTCTTACAATATTTATTACATATGTATGTTTAGTTTGAAAATGTAAGTGTACTACTGTTTCCTTGTGTATCGCTTACTTCAGGGAACCTGTATCTTTATCAAAGACAGTACAATTATACAAGTAACTGCAAAATTTGTTGAGTTGTCTGAAATTAAAATGACAATCCTTTTTTTTTTTTTTTTGGAGGTGAATACAAACACTTGGTTTTGGTGTTATAAGGATTGAAATCAATATCTTTGGAGGGGAAAGTGGTGTGAACATTCTGTCACCAGATTGTTTTCTCATGATACACAGATTTTTTTGCTGCTCTGAACATTGGTATCACTTACTGAAGCTGTTTCTCTTGTTGGATAGACGATGGGAAGGTGGAGATCCCGGCGTATCCAATCAGAAGACACCAACTACTATCCTCCTAACACCAGAGAGAAAGTTTCATAGCTTTGGGTATGCAGCAAGAGATTTCTACCATGACTTGGATCCCACTGAATCAAAGCACTGGTTGTATTTTGAAAAGTTTAAGATGAAGCTACATACCACGGGTGTAAGTAATAGCTGATTCGCTTGGATAATTGTGCATTTACTACTCATTATCATCCTGTGGGTGGTACTAGATTTTTGCCTAAAGTTTATCAAGTACATTGAAGAGCTGTATTTCTAAGTGTAGAGAGTAAATAAAATAAATTAAACTCTTCACTAAACAACATGATTCATTTTGGTTCTCACTGCATTTGGGAACTGTATTTTGCCAGTCGTCTTTCTAGAAGTTCAGTATCTGCTTTGCTTATATCTTCATGTCCTAATTTTGCTGGGTGAAATCCATAGCTGTCTAGGGAGGTTGGTTTGTTCTATAAATTTACTCAGAAAAGCTGAAATAGAATATAAGAGCCATACTCATCTCTAGCGCAGAGCAGCAAATTTACCCAGAGTTTATTCTCAAAACTGCAAGTACAAATCTTGTTGTTAATTTGACGTTATTCCTACTGATTATATTTTTGTCTTTAAGCTGTTCTAGAGTTTTGAGACTTGGCCAGTACTTTCTGTATTGAGGTGTTTTCTGATTTCATGTTAGTGGGAAGCCAAAAATCTATGCTCTTAACTCTTAACTTGGATTAATTGCACTTAAATTAATTGCAACAGAGCTGCAATTTAATTACAGATACATTTATTGTAATTATTTAATATTTAGTCCATATTTCTCTCTCTGTCTGCAGCCATCTGTAGACATGGTAGGTGTTTAAAAACAAAGTCTAAAATAAGCAGCAAATGTCATGCTGCAGGAAATGCAAGTGATGAGTTAGATCCTCTTCAGAGCAACTTTGTCACTTTTTCCTAACCAGGTGGATAATGAGGAATTCCCTTTTCTCAAGCAGTGGGAATTAATTTCATGTTTACCTTTTCCTTTTAATAACTTCCAGTTATTTTCTTTCATCTAGAATCTTACCATGGAGACAGACCTGACAGCTGCAAATGGCAAAAAAGTCAAAGCACTTGAGATATTTGCTTACGCTCTGCAGTTCTTTAAGGAACAGGCATTAAAGGTAGGCTAATGTTTCCTTATCTAGATTTTCTGTATTTATAACTGGTATAAATATGAGCTTAACACTTCTAACCTTGCCAAGCTTTGACCTCAGTAGTATTTGATGTAAACAAAGCAAGGCAGCTGTAGAAACTGTAGGCAGTCTGTGGACTCCAGAGAGCTCACAATAGCCTGAAGTGATTTCCCCTCACGCAGGGGAAGCTTGATTCAATAACATTAAGTGTATCACTGTGAGGCAGAGTGCTGAATATTTTCTTACTAGCTTCAATATTTTTTTAATGCTTTTTTTTTTTTTTTCATGAAGAAACGTTGATTTGAAAACCAAATTAAGAAGTGCAGGAGCTGAAGCTCGGGAATTAAAGACCCAAGACTGGATCTTGTCCCAGTCCTCATCCCCTGCACTTCTGCTGCTGGGATGGTGGGTTGTTCTGTGCTCATGCAAGGTTCTCTCTCTTGTTAAAGAGTTGGCACTGTGAAACATGATAGGATGGGCACTTACTGATGTCTCCTGCCCCAACCTGACTTTGTATTCACTGACTTAGCAAAGGGAAGTCAGATGAGCTGGATTTCATTTGTAATAGAAACATTATTAGAAGCTCATTTACAATTTGGTGGCTTGAATCTCACTGTAAGTCTGTACAAAGATGACTTGCTGGGGTGTACAAGCTAGTTAACCTAGTGAAAATTGTGTAATTATGCCAGTGCAGTGGTCTGTGCAGGGCACTTGATTGCACTAAGTTGGGTGTATTAGCCTATGTGGAATTCGGCACCAGCGCAGGTATATAGCCTCTGTGATCCAAACCAACGTAGCTACCTGTGCACAACACTCCTTTATTCTGTTTTGTACAGTAAAACTGTAGCACGTGTGCCATAGACTTGAGATTAGGCTATGGCATTTTGGCCTGTGCTGACCCTCTGCAGGAGTGAATTTCATGTTGTTGTGCTGTGAGATGTTATTCGGTTGCCCTGATACTGAATGCACTTTTAGGCAGAAAATCTAACAAGCATTACGGAGAACCAAAAAGTAAGCCAGACATCTGTTAGGGTTTAATTTGTAAATTCATATTATGTTCTGATTTACTGCTTCCATTTATGTTGCTTTTTTCCCCCCTCCTTTATTCCCACCCTCCTCCCTGCACTGTGCTTATGTTGGTAGGGAAAATGCATTTTATTTTCCATTTCCCATTTGAAATGTTACAATACTCATGTCTTGTAATATTCTTCTTGGGTCACAAGTTTGTTTTTTGTATTCTTCTGTGAAATACATGTCCTCAGTAAACAGTGTTTGAGATTTAAAATCATGTAAACAGTTAAATGTGACTTAAGTACACATTGGCTTCAAATGCACCACTGGAACGTCAGCGTAAGCATAGCAGTTGCTGGGTCAGATCAGAATCCTCCTTCAAGCAAGCATTGCTTGAAACAGCCTTGTTGTTAAAAAAACTAACCTACTTTTTGGAATGAATTGAATTTATTCTCTGTGAGATCTCTGTGTATTCTTTATGGCTAGAGAGAAATAATCCAATCATTACAGCTCAAACTCCTCATCTTGTCCAAGACTCTATTTACCTAGATTTGGAGTTGATTGTGGAGTCACAGACTTGAACCTGTGCATGGTCTGGGGAAATTCTTAGTGCATATGAATGCTGTTTGGTACAATCCCATACATTTGCTGTGTTTCCTGTTCAGGGCTACATCCTTTCCTGATGTTAATAAATAAATCCCTGTGATTTGTGAGTGCATGCTGAAACTAATTAGACAAGCGATGTGAATGAACTGTTACTTTGGACTATAATTTGTCCGTTCCTAGTGCCCTGTGCAGTATAAAGGTACTACTTTTCTAGCATGGATTTTTGAACTGCAGCATAGCTAAACAAACACAACACCTTGGCACAGCACATGCAGAAACGGGTTTTTTTTAAATTCTAAAGGCTCGTTGTTCACCTTTCTGAACCTTTCCCTGTTTGAATGGAAATTTAGATAGGACATATGGTAGTGACATTTTACTTGGAACCTTTCCCGAAACATGTCAGTGTATCACCTAATTTACAAATGCAATACAGACTTTCCTCTTTTTAAGGGGAGAAAAAAAAAAGAGGATAATAAAAGAACTAAACTAGTGTTGAATGTTTGCTTGAAGCAAAGTTTTCAAGGAACAGTCATTATTTTAAAGGGTTTAACTGTAACTTCCCCTTGTTAACTGAGTTGTAAAAATTTGATTTAAAGGTAAGTGATGTATAAAGAAGTCATTGAAAAATCCAGATTATAAAACATAATGTTCATCAGTGATACCTCAAATACGTTTCTGCTTGTTAATCAAGATGCAAGTGTGAATTCTTCAAGCTATCAGTAAATCCCACACTCTGATTAAGAATGTACATAAATGTTCCATAATATTCAGCAGTGCATGAGCTGCTTTCGGAAAAATGGTAACTTTTCTACTCATGTTAAGGAATAGACTTTTCTATAGGCCTCCTTGAGAAGGCATTGACCCTAATCCCAGCTTTTGGCACACTAAAGCATTCTTGATAGGTTGGTAATAATTCTGATTTGTAGCATAGATGTAATAGGGGAAAGAAAAAAAAGGAAGAAAAAGGGGAAAGTTACCGTTACTGGAACCAGTAGAAAATAATGTTTTCTTACAAATTTGACACCCGTCATTTTACATTAACCTCTATTTCCCTTTTATTTAGGAGCTCAGTGACCAAGGAGGCTCAGATTTTGAAAACACTGAAGTAAGATGGGTCATTACAGTGCCTGCTATTTGGAAGCAGCCTGCAAAGCAGTTTATGAGACAAGCTGCCTACAAGGTAAGATTGCAGGCTGAACGTGGAAATGCCCCTTTAAAGCCCTAGTTGGTAGGCTAAATGATAAACGGTATTTGGGACAGTTAGCTGTAGTACAAGCTGTATAAAAAAGGTCTAGAAAAGAGTTGGACTTGAAGCACTGAAAGAGATGTTAACCTCTACCAAGCAGTAGCTTTGCCATATGTATTCACCTCTTAAGTGCCTTTTTCTTTCTATTTACTTTAATATATTGCTGTCCCTCACTGCAGACTGATGTCTTAGTCATCTTGTACACTGTATTCTTGCTGAATTCAGTGCACGTGGAACAGATGCAGTTTTGAGACCCAAGGGAAAGCTGATTTTAAAATAGTGGACAGAGTTTTGTTTTGTTGTTTTCTTTAGGTCATCACAGACTTTTAAAGTTAAAAAAAAAAAAAAATAGCAAAGAGCCTCCTCAGTGGGACTTTTTTTCCAGTTCCCATTTTCCCACAGTAGGAAAGGACTGTGAAGTGGACAGTCTGGATATGAAATTAAATTCAAATGGTGTTTTCACCAGCAAGAGGTTTGTCTGCATTTAACCTTTTCTCCCTGCTCCGCCCCCCCCCCCCCCCCCCCCCAAATGCGTGCACTTTCCATATACGTGCCCTTTATTTCAAATTCAGTTTGCGTCTTTGATACACGAGTTGTATGCATTCTTCTTTTCATCAGGATCTTCATTTTCCATTTTGTTTTATTTAGTTTGGGTCAGAGACTTGCGTAACCCATTGGCAGCAGCTAGGCGATACACAGTTTGTAACATATCTAGTAGTCGTGAGTAATTTGCAGAGTGCTCCTGGGAAGCACCCAGATTTTTCTAACTCTGTTTCTGACTATCTCTAATGTTGAGCAACATTTTTCTTAACAGTCTTTATTGTGGGATTGCTAATGCTAGTGCCAGAAGCAAAACACTCTTAAAGTTCTGATGGAAGGACACGGTTGTAGGTAAATCTGAAACACTAGAGACCCATTCATTATCTTTGTATGTTGTTGTCTGCCTGCTCTCTGTGTGCATGTGTGCTCGTGAAGCGGGAGCTGTGTAAGGAGCAGGGCAGGGTAAGGTAGACCTCTTAGCATTTCTCATTTGTGGCACAATGGAATGGTGTTAATTAGTGTCTGTGTCTGTGGTTGTGTCTGTGATTGTGTACTTTTATTGGCAAGCTTGGTAAATAGTGAGGACTGACAAGGCTTTTAACTCCGGGTATGTGATCAATTGCAGGAAAACCTGAGAGTTTAGGGAAATAATTGATGTTTACTTGACACACAGTTGATTTATTTTTAAACTAATGGGGGTGAAGCAAGAGGTGCAGAAAATGGAGAGTTCTGCATTGCCATTCAGTCTTTTATTCCTATTGCTGGATCCAATGTGTCCCTCAAACCAGTATCTACAGCTGGGTCAGAAGTTGCAGCCCTTGTTGCTGGCACATGCAAGCGTCATGCACATGAGAGCTTGTCGTAATTAGGGCATTGAATAGAGAAAAGTGAAAAGGCAGTGGTAGAAACTTTTGTTTCTGGAAACACACTGAGGTACAACCACCTGTCTGAGCTGAGAGTTAACTAGTGGGAAATGTTAATGAGCTGTGGAAATTTGAGTAATCTGTGGCAAGTGACCTAGCTCTGAGAGAACAAAAATACTAATGGCTTCAGTCGTTGGATCACAACGTAAAGCCCAGCCTTTCTGCAATGGTTAAGTAGTTGCCTGGGCAAAGCTTAATAGTGCATGGAATTAGTAAAGTCCTGTACAGAGTGTTGTAGATCTGCTTCTGCACTCAAGATCCATCAGCTTTTGTACAGCCTGCAATCTCAGTGCAGCTCTGACATCCCCTCATCTCTCTCTTGCCTTAAACAAAACATTCCTAACCTGGAACTCTTAATCTGTCCTGTGCTCCCTTCCAGCTTTCCAGCTGCTTTCTCATTTGAATGAGTAATCTGGGTGTTCCCTTCGGCTCACAGTTCTTCCTCTCTCTTTCCACCCAGCCTATCAAAATCCTGCTAATTCTGTCTGCATGACAGCTTTTCCTGTCTGTACGTACTGCTGAGCTTCCATCAAAGCTCTCATGCGTTTTGCATCTCCGTTACTGCAACATTTCCTTGGCTTTTGGCAACTGGAATTTGGCCTGTTTGTATCTCTTTTGCTGCTAAAGGGTTTTGCAACCTCATGTTTGACGGGAAATCAACGTACATTTGACTCCTTCATCTGTGTCATCTCAAACATGAGCTTGCATGTCCTGGATGTGAACATCTGTAATGCTAACTCATTTTCCTCCTCTGAAACCCTCTCTAAAATGCAGGTGTTTTTCATGCTCGCAAACACTTGACTGTGATTAATCTACTGATACATTAAAACTGCTCCTCCCTGCTGCTTGCTGTTACCCTGCCTGCCCATGTGTACTCATCTATTGTGCTTTTTGTATCTTTAACTCTCTTTATACTTGAGTTGTTCCCTGTTTGAAGCAGGTATTTGTTTATTCTCATTTGTCTTGCTTTCTGGGGCCTCCTGAGGGACTAAGCTGTGGAGAGCTGCAGTCTTTACAGCTTCACTTTGCTTCAATCAAAATTGCTTTCTTCCTGAATAACAGTTCACAGATGCTTCTTCCTGTCCCTCATACTTAACTCCTGTGTGTCCAGAGATAGTTTTAAAGCTGTGTGACACTTGCTGAGGTCTGGTGACACTTGGAGAACATGTGTGACATAAGCAGAGTGTCATCTCTATTCAACCCACTTTGTCCTAAGTTTCCTTTCCCAAGGCATGTCTGCTGGGATTAGTGTGCACAGCATCTGTGTTCGTTACATCCTGAATAACGACTTGGGATGCATCAGTCAGGTTTCTCATTGTCCCCTGTCTGTGAAATTTAAGGCATCATAAATAGTGTTAACTATTTGTTCCTGTGTCCTAGTTGTTCTGTTTCAAATTCTTTGCTTTGATGTTGTTCTGTCCGAAGTGCTGCGTTAACCACTCCTAGAAGGAATCCCATTCTCATGAATAACTCTCATCGTGAGAATAAATTCAAATTGCTGATGCGTTTCTTATTTTGGAGATCTTGGCAGAGGGGTGCGCTTGGACAGCATTTGGGAGGGCTCCATCCCGTTCACATGGGTGGGAGCTGCCCATGTCCTTGTCCTTGCAGAAGCAGCCAAATGCAACCTGCACTGGGCCTGAGGTTTAGACCCCAGTATGGAAAGCCAGCTTAGGTGTGGAGGCAAGCCACTTCCTGCTCGTGAGCATGGCCTGGCACTTACAGCCTCATCAGAGTGGCGTGTGAACATGGACACAAGTCCAGGAACTGCCTCTGTCATGTGAGTTTGTACTGACACAAGAACATTCAGTGGTTTGTTAGTCTTGTATTACTGATGACAGGAAAAAAAAAAAGCGTATGTGGCCACTGATGGAAAGGTGAAACTCTAAAAGTATCCAAGACCATTTGTGTCTTGTCCATTGGATCTAGGTAGGTGTGAATAGTTGGTTCAGTCTTAACAGCACTGTCTTAATATGTTACCATGAGCAGCGCTTTTAATCCCTTATCCAAATGAAATTCAGGCACTGTAGGCTGTTTATTAGAGGAACACAGGATCCAATATTCTTGGCAGTCTTTCCTTTTAGTAAAGGCGTTCTTCCAGCTCATCTTTCAATACACACTCTTTGGGCGCAGTAAGTGCAGAGCAGAATCTGCAGGCTGAAATTCCTTGAACAGGCCAAGAAGAATAAGGTTTTAAGGAAGAGTTTGGAGTGTGACAGGAGTATGGATACCAAATGCAGTCAGGGCACAGCAAAGGAAAGGGAAGGATAGTGCCTTTTCGTAAGCTTTCCCAAAATATTCGGTAAGCTTACAAGCGTCAGCCAGCTGGTCTGCTTAGAGATATTGAGGGTTCGTTCTTTTAATATGAACTGTTGATTTTGAAATGGCGCTCTAGAGCTCTGAAATAAATTTATCTTTCAGTTACAAATAGGAAATAAAATAATATGCATGGTAAGGTCGTATAAATAAACAGTGGCACTCTAGGTTATAGGATGAAGCATGTGACTCTGGAATTCCAGAGGCTTTTTTTAACCAGCTCTTATGCTGAATATTTATTAATGTTTTCACATCAGTATCGTCATGGAATGCGCATGATGAGAATTATTTAACACACTGTGTTCCAGGGTTGCATTATGTTACATTACGTTGATCAGTACTAGCCTGCCCTGTAGAAACCTTTGGAGAAAAGCAAACAGATTTGGTGCAAGAGTAATGTGACAGTGCATAAAATTCCTTGTTAATAAAAACATGATGTGAGGTAACTTTGGTTTTTAAAGAGATGACTAGAGAGACTTACCCAGACTGGTATCTGTGAAGCTGAGCTACATGTATTCCTTTAAGTATTTTCTTTGCTCCATAAAACACACACAACTGAAACTTATTTGTCTAGGCACAGTGTAACAGCCGTCTGCAATGACGTTCAGGCATAAGCAGCACTGGGAAGCTGGTGATTTCTTTGAAACAGAGCTTGTTAGTGGAGGCAGACGAGGCAGAAGTGTGTTAATGCATCAACCATCCTGATTATTTATAGCTTCTGGGGTTCTCTTGGGTACCTGCTTTCGCTTTTGTGATATTAAGATCTTTTTAATCACAAGAATTAAAATGTTTATTAAGTGATATGTTAGGGAGGATTCTGCATCTTGTAGCTATGTATTAGGAAAGGATAACTAATTGAGGAGCAAAGATTGCAGAGTGGGAGCTCAGCACAGTGGGAAATGTGTAGTAATTGATCTCTGTTTACACATTTTAATTACCCAGCCAGGTTCACATGAAAGCAGAGGCAGCTGACAAAGCCATCTACTAATCCAGTTCTGTGCATTTCTGTTTGTCTACTTCTGTGGCACAAGTTGGAATATTTGGAGGTGTTCTTTTTATATTGCTAAGCAAGTAAAAGAGGTTTTCATAGCATTCTAGGTAAGAGCAGGTAGATGGATCTGTGCCTGTCTTAAAGCTGTGGAATGTGTTTCTCAGGAGCTAGAAATTGCCTGAAAGGGCTCTGGAAGAAACAGAAATAGCCCAAAATGAGAATCTTCCCTCTGCCTGCCAGAAAGACTGTGCTAGATGGGGTTTTCCAGCCAAAAGAAGAAAATGACAGTTTAAAAGTCTTAAATGACAATTGGAGTGAGGAAGTGATAGAAGTCCACAAACAAATAGAAATCAGTGTGGACAAGGTCTAAAACTGGTGGGTAGGATTCTTTGTAATAAGTCCATAGAAAGGCCAATGGAGGAGTATATCGGTCTAAAAGGCACCTGAGGGGATTCAATTACAAAAGAGAAAAGAAATACAAGCTGAAAGTAGAACTATAGTGAAAAATATTAAAGCAAAATCAGAGAGCCCAAGGTACAAAGTAAGAAGCAACTAACAGAAAACAGCAAGCGTGTAGTTTTGTCAGTGAAACTGCTCTCAGTCAGGGCCACCTGTGGCTCTTTAATAAAAGCAGCCTGAGCCATAGGACCTACAATGAGGATACTTTGAAACAAAGGGAAGGGGGGAGCTTGGGAAATTAGGAAGATACTTAAAGAGGAAGAGAAGCTTTTCTGTGGTGGTTACTGATGCATGCCCATGGTACAAAAAGCATTTCTAGAATAACATAACATGAAAAATTCAAAAGCTTATGAGAATTTAATGGCTTAATTTTTCTAATGCACACTAGTCATCAAACTTGCAACTAATGTCCTCCTGCACCTTGGGGGATATAATGTAATGCAGCAAAAAATCCTTGGTAATGCCACTCGGAGATAAGCTTGCATTTCCTGCACAATTGTGATCTGTGGCCACAAGCACTTGGGAGTGGGCTGCAGCAACAGCACCCTAGTGGGATACGGCCTCAGTGCCACTTGTGGTCCCATTTACCACCAACCTGCCAGCAAATACAAACTCTCCATTAGCATGTTATTGTTGTCTCTTCTGTCTCATAAATACGAGAAATCCTTTTCTTTCTCATGTTGAGTCAGAAAACTTGTGCCTTGCCTGTGTGTAGCAAGAAACTATCTTTTTTTCTTATCAGCGGTTCACAAAAGCTTTTTGAGGAATAGGCCCAGGTAAACTGCAGAACCTTCTTCATGCATTGTAAACAAAAGCGGTTTTAATGCTGCTTCGTGACTGGTAGCCAATGGTCATAATTCAGGTATTTCTTTCCTTACATTCCACTTTGCTTCCTCAAGGCCTGCTCATCAGCACAGGCTACAATACTAATTTCCAAACCACCCTGCTCAGACATCTGCCCTTGGCTTCATCCGTCTCACTGTTACAAGCTGTGAGTGTGGCTTCTCTGCAAGCGACAGAGCTCTCCCTTAGAAAAGTGAAGTATAATTGGAAAATGGCATTTTTGATTAAAGATAGCAACAGGAATAATCATGTTGTCATGCCCCAAAGTAGTACTTCTATATCTTTGTTTCAGTCTGAAAAAGCAGTCACTCCTAGAAATTCTGTTCCAGTGGGCATCTTCTAAAGGCAGTGGAGAACAGACACCCCTACTGAGGGTATGTAAGCCCTCATTTTCTCTCTTAAGGACACAGAATCTTTTCCCCTGGGAGAGATTCAGGGCAGACTGCCACACAATGCAAAATGGCCAATGAATTTTCACACCACTCTTCCCAGCAGTTAGCAAAAGGCAGCTGAAATATTTTTAATTCCTTGGTTTGCTTTGCTCACGTGCACGGCTTTGGCTTTACCTATTAAACTGTCTTTGTCTCAACCCATGAGTGTTCTCACTTTTACTCCTGATTCCCTCCCCCATCCCACCGTGGGAGATTCAGCGAGTGGCTGCGTGGGGCTCAGTTGCTGGCTGGAGCTAAACCATGACACAGGCAAATAAGCTCTGTGACTGCATCCGAAAGCATCCGGAGAGCAGCGTGTGGGGGGTTTTGGATGCTGTCTTGTGCTGCTGGGAGATGTGGCAGCCCTTACCTATCTCTGCACAGTTGTTGAAAACAGATGTGACCTCTCAGTGAGCCAATCTGCTGGTGCAGATCTGAGCCCAAGCTCGTGAGCTTCCTGAAGTATGTGCATGAAGGGGGGAGTCAAAGACGGAGGGGTAAAACGGGCAGTGGTATGCGACAGTTCCTCCTGACCCTCTCACAGGTGCAGCACACACTCTTTCCTATGCTTTATCTCTTTGATTCCCATCTCTCACCTTTGCCAAGACAGATCACTGATCCTTTCCTCCTACACTACCCTTTAAAACCCTGAAATCACCTCCATGGGAAGTCCAGTCTTCTCCTTTGAGAAGAAGACAAATGACCAACAGTCCTTCAAAGAAATCAAAGACGTATTTTTTCAATGAAAGCATAACTTTAGAAGAAACAGCTTGTACACATTTCTGGGTGATTTGCTCATCTTCTGCTTGGGCAGTCTGACAGTTGTAAAATAGTTCAAGACTGTCCCATGGGTCTTTTTTTTTTTTTTTTTGAGTCCTAGAACAAGTGTGCTAGTTTTGGGGTAGGGTGATGCTCCCCTGTCAGAGCTGTTACAGCACGGTTTTAAATTATAAATTTCCACAGGTTTTTGAACTAAGACAAACCAGTTAAAGGACTTCCTCTGACTGTAAGAGGAGGGTGACGTTTCAGGAGGCTTGGCAGAGAGGAGCCTTTTTTGTCAGCATTGTTGTTTTCGGCAAGAAGACGCATTTGCCTTAGCATTTGGACTGGAAGTATAATCTTAATCCTTTTAACACTTATATAGGGAATACTGCATGCAGTATTCTGCAGTTCTGTTAGTGTCACATATGGGGATTCGACAATATTTCCAGTTCTGTCTCCTCATTGCTCCTACTGCCCAGGAGAGTTTCATGTTTCCCCAAATAATACTTCATAGAGCTCAGGAACCCTTGAGATTATCTGCTTCTCTTCCTCCTCTAGATCCCACTATGCATTTTATGAGTTTCAAAGTTTTGTATTATCTCCTATGTTTAGTAAATTTTATTGGTTTATAAATTAAAAAAGGAAAATCATAATACAAAATCTAGAAGTTTTAATGAGTATGGGTTTTAATAATAGAATCAAACAGTGCTCACAGTCCTAAAGAATTCCAAGTTCAGTTTGAAAATAAAAATAATAGATTATAAAAACAGTGTATAAAATATAAAGCATAGAAATGCACAGGTAAAGCAATCTATTAGCTGGGTAACAGCAACCCCAGGAAAAATAAATGGAGGCAGTCTGACCATGCTTAGCAAAGGCATTTATCTCGCTAAGACAGCCCAGCCATCTAAACCAAATTGGTTCATCTAATCAGTGACCACACAAAGGCAGCAGTTCTGACTGTAGCCAAGGTAGCTCCACAAAAATCATTATTCAGAGTGTGCTGAAGGTAAAAGTCACACTTCATTACAGTTCCAGGTGCCGCATTTATCTTCTTGCTTTGCAGAGTGGGATAGTGCCATTGTTCCTATACAGCTGTTAGGAGGGAGCAGTGGTACAGGCTGTACTTTATTTGTTATCGTAGGAGGAGCTTTATAGATAGGCTAGTAAACAGAAATGAAATATCAAGTGGATTCCGCTTTGGTCCAAAACAAACAAAACATGCTAAGTAGCATGATGAGTTGTGTGTATGATGGGTAGCCAGCTTGGTTATTCAGAGTCCAAGCACCCCCATTCAAAAAAAAATTCAGCAATAGCTCCATTGTAAACCCTGGTATTGAGTTGGATGCTCAGAAATTAATGCATTTACTTTAGTGCATTGTTTCACTGTTTGGTCTAAGTGACTTGCAAAATATTATATGCAAAGCTTGTAGCAGAGCTGAATGCAAAAGAATTGAGCTTCAAGTCCAGGTCTGCTATTTGTATTCTCATCCTTGGTGTTCATTTTTCCTCTGCAACGAAATACAGGAATATGAATTAATTAGGAACTTAATTTCCCTCTCTGACAAGACACTGGACTGAGGCAGAGGGTTTTTTTGTGCAGATTGTATTAGTGTTGTAAACTCAACTTGTGCATCCTTGATGCATCAAACTAATTGATTCCCCTGTATTGAATCACTTTTTGAAGTGACTGAAGGCTGATGCTTCAGGCTAAATGACTGCTTAGGAATGTGGCGCTCTTTATATTTTCAGATTTTAAAAGTCTAGCTTTCAGAATAACAAAGAAGTGTGCTGTGACAAACGTTTCTGTTGATCCCCAAGACATTTAAAATGAAAGTTCTAATTGCAAAGATGACTGAACTCCATATGGAAACCTGTGAGGCCCTGAATAACTGCACGCTTGTTACAGCAGGTCTGGTACTGCTGTCATACTGCCAGACACGATGGGCTCCCTCTTGCTGATACAGACAAGGATTGGACATGGCATTCACAAAGACAAGGAATGAGAAAGTGTGTGGGTCTTTGGCATTTGGGAAAGGTTCCTACCAGCAGTTCTGGTCCATTTTAGAATCGTGAAAGCATTCATTGGAAGTGTTGTTTGGAGATCACCTAGCCTGACGTTCTGTTTGAAGCAGGATTATCCCCAACACCGGTCAGCAGTGGCTTTGTTTAGTCAAGTTTTCAAGATCTCCAAAGACAGAGATGCCTTTGTGGGGAGCTGTTCCAGTGCTGCACCACCTTTCTAATAAAAAGGGGGTTTGTACAAAAAAACCTACTAGCTGCAATATGTGGCTGTGGCCCCTCGCATCTCCTGGCAAGACTGAGCAAAGTTGTGTCCTATCTCTGTAACCGCCGGCAGCTGTTTGACTGCTCCTTGGCCTCCTCTTCACCAGACTAAACAAACCTGCTCCCCCGTCCCTCCTTACAGACCGTGTTCTCTAGCAGCTCTCCTTGAACCCTCTCTGCTTTCTCGATGTGTCTTCAACCGAGGGGTGCAAAAGTGTTTGGTTGATAACCTTGACAGAGCTTGTTCTAGCCATTACTCCTGGAAATCAGCAGGCATGAATGCTTCACTGAGACATCACAAGCAAGTAAGTGCTGTAGTAGAGGGCTGTGATTCTCGTGGTTTCTCTGTGTAAACTATTATTATTATTGTTAATTCCAATAATTACATATTTTCATCCCAGCTTTTTGAAGTTGGTGTCCAAGAGTTCCTTCCACCATAAAATTAAGTCCAATTATAAATAAAATGCTAATCTAAACCTCTTGCCCTTTCAGCAAGTACATTCATGCACAAACTCTTAAACGGGGAGTGGTGTTGCTATTAACTGGAATTAATTTATATCTTGTCTGGTGACGTTTGCCAAACCAGCTATGTGGGTGAGATCTTTATAGATCTTTATCATCTATCCTGATTTTCTGCAGGTTAGAGGATTTCACCTAAAATTCCCTTCACTGAAGTTCATAGCTTGTGAGCTCTGCCTTTGAAGGGTGAGCAGCCATTAAGTTCAGCCTGTGTGAAGGCTGTAGGAAGGCTGTGAGTTTCTGTGGTTAGTCACTTTGTATGAACTTCTGGTATGGGCAAGTCCTGGGAATGCAAAAAGCACTGCAAGGCCTACTCTTTGGTATTTTAACAGCAAAGAAAAAAATGTATGAATATATAGTAACAGTATCTACTTCATCATGGCAGAAGGAAAGATATGTGGGGTCTCAAACAGGTCTCAGCATCCTAAGGACACTTTAAAGGCTGATTTTTACATTGAGGTTCATCCTTCTATGTCTTTCATGTTACTTAATCACTAATGCTAGTGCAAAGTGAATAAATGAAAACTATTATAGGCGTCTCTTAACTTCCAGTTTTGTGCCCTCTCCATTAAACTGATGGCTTTTCCACTTCTCATCTTTCGTAATTTATATCTCCCTTGTCTGCAAGATGAAGTTACTACTATTTTACCATACCCTGAGGTTTCACTTATGCTCTCTCAAGCAGTTTTCTCACAGAGAAACGGGTATCTTTGTCCTGTCTGTTGACTGTACAGATGGGGAAGCTGACACTGAAGGAATTCTGCAGCTCTGATAATTATCCATGATGTTCTCACTTGTGAAATGCAAAATATCAATGGCACCTGATCAGGATAGGATGAAGGACAGTCTGTGTCACATGTGATTTTAGCTCAACAGGCAACAATAGTGTGAAAATGTATGCGTTTATGAGTATCTATTGTGTATATGCGTGTACATATAGCAAATGTTGTTTAAGAGAAAGCAAAAGGCTCTTGGTTCTGTAAAGCAAAAAGTGCCTCTGTGACATTATAGGTGTCATCTTTGCAGGATCAACCACCACCCAAACATTGTGTTGAGTGGATTTAAAAAACAAAGAAAAAAAGGGCTGACATTAATTCTCAGTTTTCATCTCGGCTCTTAAATCCTGAGGACGATGTTTTGAAAGGAGGGGAGCACTCAGCAGCAATTCCTCTTCCCTTTGGCAAACCCAGCCTTTTGGCCGTGGTCACTAAGAGGAATCTGTGTGCCTTTGTAAATCCTGTTTGTTTTGTGGCTGTTAAGCAATTTTAAGAATCTGTCTTTGAACAGATAAGTGGACTGAGATAAATGAGCTGCCTGACCTCACTCTCTTGTATTTTTTCGCAATGCTTACTGCACTGCGGTGCTCTTCGTCGCTCTGAAGACTAATGGCAAAGCATCGGGGGGTGTGGCGGCCTAGTGATTTTTGAACATTTTTTGTGAAAGCTTCTGAAGTCTCGAGGCTGAAGATCTGGTGAAAGTCCACGCGTCGTGCTTTTCAGGCAGTTTTGTGATACCCACCAGCCCCACGCCCTGCCAACCCAGCTCCCCCTTATGCGCCTCTTTGGGATAATGCTGAGAGCCTTTTCCCATGTTGCTCATCTCCTTTCCTGGCATGCTCTGCCTCTGTAATTAGACCTCGGTCATGTATTTGTGACATCCCAGTTTGATGCCATAGAACTGGAGAAAGTGCTAGCTAGTGAAAAAGGAGGAGGATTAGAGAAGAGCTCACTTACCAAGGCACTAAGTGGATAGTGTTATCGTGAATCCGTTAACACAATGAACTGATTAGTTTAAACAGTGTACGTTTCACAAGCACTTAGTTTCCAACTGCTGTTTTGTGTTGCCTCGATTCAGTCACACAATACTTTCTTCATACAGGCTGCATGGTGCTTAACTTGCAATCATGGCTTTCCTATTGTTACTAATTAAAACAAATATCTTGGAAAACAGAAAAATGTTGACATTAATTCACAGCTTCTGGTTTTTTTTTGGCTGAATGATGTCCTGCAGAGCTTCATTTCCTAATGAACCACATTATCTTTATGGAGCTATTTAATGGAATCCAACTTTTAAATTTTATCTCTGGTGCCTACAGATGTGGCTTTAGTGGTAAAACAGGTCTAAAAGCTTCTTCCTACCACCCAGAAGAATGGATCATTACACTCCTCTGGTCTGCAGCATTGTTTAGAAGTGATGAAAGCACTGCGGTTGGTGGAGGTAGCAAACGGTGAAAGCAGAACGGGGACCCAAGGCTACGATGGAGCTGTCCCTGCAGCTTCTGTGTGTGCTACGTGTCACACGCAGAAATTGGAGCATGCTGTTTGGCAAAGAGCATTTGGCTGGACACTGACCTGGAGTTCTGGGGTTGTGGAGGGAATTCCTGCCTTATCGGGGGTTCCTGTGCTGCATTAGCCTAGACCTTTCGTTTCTGTGCCTTGTTTTTTCCAACTGTCTAATGAGGGGGATTCCTCTCTTGCACATGTTTATCTGTTCAGTCTACTTATGCCATAGTTTTGTATCTGGAAATGTCTTAATTGTGAATGCAGTGCCTACAGCACTGACACAGTACTGAATCACGTCTTAGATGGCTACAAAATTTATCAAAGCAGTAGATCAGCATTCATCCAATCAGATCTCATTCTTAGTTTGTTCCTCTTTCTGAAAAATCAAATTTAATTGCCATAAAAGTAATATACTATATTACTCCATACTTAGTTTAAAAAAATGTTTCCCTTTAGTGGCTTTCAGTACATAAAGGACAAAGGCACTAGTGTATGTATGTTACAGGTAGATGAGGAGTACAGAGTCTGCCAGGATCATCTCATTGGTTAGTAGTGCAACAGAAAGTACAATTCACTACTGAGTATAGGCACAGTTTTTAACCAGAGAAAAACTGGTTTTTTAAAATTTGTGTATGTTGGAATAATTTACTTATTCCATTTGACCCTGGAAGTGATACAGCAAATGTTACTAAATGGGTCTCAATCAGATTATTTTCTCTAGTTCAGAGAACTGGCCTGAACTACTCCCTGGACCAAAGGGATGAAGGGGTCAGAGTG
The DNA here is from genome assembly GCA_027574665.1 of Rhynochetos jubatus. Classification (NCBI taxonomy): domain Eukaryota; kingdom Metazoa; phylum Chordata; class Aves; order Eurypygiformes; family Rhynochetidae; genus Rhynochetos; species Rhynochetos jubatus. The sequence continues at coordinate 34,692,664 of CM050655.1, read as the reverse complement.
GTCTCTACACTCCTCTTGCAGTGGGGAAGACCACCACTCTGCAGGTTAATGTGAGTGTTAGTGCTGAAGTAGACCCAGCTGCAGTTTGATCTGGCCCTGACTCTAGATTCTAGTGAAATAGGGGTCAAGACCCGACTGCTTGCACAGATCTGACTAATCCTATATCTGTGAAGTGCTCCTTTGTACCTCCATTATTTTCAGTATGTACTGACTTAACCATTTCTCTTTTACTTCATGAACCTTTATGAGAGGCTGTGTCGAGGTCAATATATATTTTCACCTTATTTTTTCCATAAGAAAGATGCAGATGTTATAATATTAAGTACAGCTGCATCTTAACACGGACAGAAAAGCCTCGACCTGTTAACATAGCACTGAGGTGCAAGAACCACCTGAATTCAATCCTATGTTAAGTGTGGGGTAAAATGCACCTCATGTTTTCTTTGTTTAATGTTTCCATCTCCCCAGCCACTGATGCTGCAGAACATCATTAAGGCAGCTATCCTCCGCTGTCGGTCTTCTCAGAGTCTGTCTGCGTGGGGCAGGTTTGGCCCCGTGAGCTGCTGCTTCCCCCCCTAGCTTGGCAGGGTAGCATTGTGTAGGGACTGGCTCGCAGCTTCAGTTGGGTTTGACAGCCATGCTATAGACTGTTCTTCCTCCACACCACCTCAGGGACATAGAAGTCTAATTATTATACATCCAAACTTAACATAAATACTTCCCTTTTGGAAAGTTCTTGGGAAGTCAGCACAAGACAGGGCAGTGGTTTGATCATCACTGTTGTGGCCCCTATGAAGTTTCATTCTGCAGGTTTGGCCCTTTTTAATGATCTGGTTCCAAAAGTAAGCTAGACCGAGGCAGTGATCTTGTGAAAGTGTGTGTGCCTGTCTGTGTTATCACCCAGTGTGGATGGAATGATTGAAGATGGGCTGCTGTGTGCAAGAAAGCACGATTATGTGTCCCTGGACAACGGGAAAAGCTGCAGTGTGATCTGAGAGCAGCTTTCAGAGATGGGAACTTTTCATCTAGGCGTACCTTGTGGCTTTCACTGCCTTTTATAAAGGCTCAAACTACGTGGGATATTTGACTGTAACGCTGTGTTTAAGGCCATATACATTACAATACTTACAAAAAGAAAATAAATGTGCATTGCTTTTTTCATTGTGCATTGTGGCATGTGAGGCTGGGTTTTAAAAGGAGCAACTTTTAATGTGTAGTAATGGTGATTCTGCATATGGAGTGAGTGAATATCGTGTAGTTCTCTGGAAGTGCTCAGACTGCTATACTGAGCTTCAGTCCAGACCTCGGTATTCGCCAGTGATGAATTAGTCTAACACTTGGCAGCTGATACTGTTCAGGGAATCAAGAATGTATTTGTGGTCAGCTGTGGCTCTCATCCGGTGACACATTTCTGGCTCTAAAAGCGGAGCTGGTGCGCCAGGGTGGGAATTCACCTGCATCTGGACGGTAAAGTTATTTGCGCTCCAGTATGTGAGTCTTTGAAGCACTTTGGGGTTTGCTGTCGATGATGCACCTTGGCGAATGAACAGCAGTGCACTGGCACCGGCTCACAGGCCTGTTTTACTGGAGTGAGTGAAAATCTGGAAGTTCTCATGTCAAAGCGTGAAATCCTAATCCTCAGCCACATGAGCGGAGTGAGTTTGGGGCAGGCTTTTAAAGTGGTTCTTTTCATAATGTTCTTTGCTTCTTCCCGGTATATAAATGCAGCAATGAACTGCAAATAAAATAATTTTTAAGAACTTTCTGGTGCCCAAAGGATTTTTGTAATGTCATGATGCGTTTTCCACGTTTGCGTTTTTGGGAAAACTGCTCTCTGCTTCCCTCATGCTTCATAAGTGATGGCTGCGTTCATACTGCTACTGAGTGTAACGGGAGAAAGAAAATCTCCTAAGCAGACTGGAGTCAAGACGTGGCTCTGCTATACAGTCTGCTAGAAGCTGCCCTAGGCCAAAGCACCGTGATGCATCTGTCCCACTGCCAGACTGATCTATGTGATGTTGAACTCCAAGACACTGTTTAGATCAGTCCTGTTCAAGCCTGTAAATTGTTAATTTCAGTCTCAGTAGTACTTGGGCAGCAGTGGGCAAGAACACGGAGTGGGGCAGATAGAAAGGAACAAATGTAAAATACTGCGAATTCCCAAACTTCTACAGTTAATATTTTTAACAAACGCATCGCTGTTTCTTTGTGTTGACTGCCTGCTGTTCTCACTCCTCATTCCCTGCACACTCAATACATTTCTCCCATCTGTCCCTTTCTCCTTGGCTGCAGTGATGGGACAGAGGTTCTGACTCCTAAGTCTTCATCTTCTCAGCTTGTATTAAAGCAACCTCATTGCTCCATTCCTCCCTGGCAGTATGTACGTGTTCACATTTCATTCTCATCTCCCTTCCCCCATTCTCTCTGTGCTGTGTATAGCTATCTATGTACACTAATGTGCTACCTATCATGATCTAAGAAATACTACATACACAAGGTATGAAATAGAGTCAGTATCGATCCGTACATATAAATATATATATGGTGGATGCCTAGTATCTTTCACAGCACAAGATTCTTTGTATAGTCTTTTTATGATGTGAAGTAACAGATTCTTCATGGTAACTGGCCCTTCAAACTCTGTAAGGAAAGCTTTTAACAAAAAGCCCCAACATTTTCTTCAGGAAATTCTGTTAGGATCAGCTGTGCTTTGAACTGTTAAAAACTGTCATTCCTGTTGAATGTTTTCCTCAAGAGATATTTTGAGTATGTTAAAATAATATCTAGAGAGAAAAAGTAGCAAGAATAGCATCTGCTGTACTTGCAGAGTCTGAGAACGTGGACCCGAGTCCATCCGCTGCAGGTCACTGCCTTCCTCTCCCGACGTGCAGGCTGCAATGTGAAAAGTTCACGGTACAGACTGCTGCTGGAGGAGGGGAGGAAGCAAATGTTATTGTTAATGGTTTACTGTTTTCTTTTAGCAGAACCAGCCTTGGAAATTAGTACCAAAATCCCCCCTAAAACAGACGACTTTGCAATTAATACAATCTTCCCCCCCCTCAAGTTAGGAAATACCAGTGCATTCCCTGTGTGTGCAACTCAGTTCTTGCCACCTCTGCAAATGCTCTAGGATGTAGCCTTTGATTTTAATATCCTTAGCAACAAACTATTTTTTCCCTAAAGTACAGTTTTCTCTTGGAGTGCGCAGGTTAGACACATGACTAAGAATTGCCTTCTCTGTGCTGCTGACATATGCCCAGTACGGTGAGCAGCCTGAACACGCCAACTTCACCCACATTGCTGGATATTAAACCCCCCCCCCCCCATGCTTGCTTCTCGGCTTCAGAGCTCTGGAAACTGCAGGAGGATAGTGGGGAGCTCTTTATTCTCCATGCCCTTACTGGATAGGGCCAGAAGTGCTGGCCTTGAAAGTGCAGCAAGGAAGATTCAGATTAAGCTTTTAGGCAAACTTTCCAAAGGCAAAGACAGTAAAGGGCTGAGAGTTTTTGTGCAGAGACCATACATTTTTTGAATTCTTTAGCAGATTAGATAACTATCTGTCACAGACCAAGTATTGATTCATATCTTAAATGTTGCCCTTTCCAACACAACAAATTAAAGCTTTGTGTGTAGAAGAGCTCGACTGGAGATAAGTGATGTTGAAGTGGGCTGGCATGAAACCAGCCCTGCTTGTGCCTAGTACATCCAGGCTGGTTGGAGGCAAGGTCGGGTTTATACTAAGGCGCGATGCAAGGACTTCATCCCCAGTGGATCTCTAGAGCTTTATCCAAGCCTGTGCCTGCCAACATGCTTGCATGCAAGTGGTGTGATGGCAGGAGAGTCTGGCTCGGACCTGTGCTTGGTTGATAGTATTTTTATATTTTTTTAGGGTTACTTGGGCTGCTGTAAATCTGCATTTTCCAAATTTTGAAAGTTTGGTTGCAAACATTCTTTTCTATCTATCTATTTTTTTAATATGTGTTGCCCCATAGCTGGCAAGGTTTGATATTCTGTGGTATTTGCACAGCTTTCTCCTTCCCAAACAGTTCCACTGATTTCAGGTCATGCTGTTGAGTCCAGCAGAAGGTTTTGCCCAACAGCAATAAAGGATGCAAAGTGGCCATAATCCCAGTCATGAGGTGTACTTTTAGAAGTAATGAGCAACCATGATTAGTTTAACCCTTATTTTCTTATTTTGGAATTTATTTGTTGTTGTTGTTCCTTTTTTTTTTTTTTTTGTTATCAACAATGAGGAGGATGCTTTCTATAAAAACCTATTTATCTCGTGTATTAAAATAGTGTAAAATGAGTCAGTAAACGTGAAGGACCATTTTATGTTTCCACGCCTCACCCCAGTATTGCTTTTTGAACAAGCTTTACTTTAAGTTTCTAGCTGCCGGTGTAAACTGGTCAGCAATTCCCACTGCCCACAGTGGAGCTGTATAAAAGAAGCCAAATTCCAGTCCAGGTCCGCAGTCTTTCTGTGCGAATCTGCCTTCTTTTAGGGATGTTCTGGAGCCACCGCAGTGTGTGTGTATGAACCGAAGTGAAGGTTTGCTGGAAGATGACCACAGAAGCAGACAAATGTTCATACGTGTGTTCGCTTGCTAGCATGCTGTAATGCTTAGGCGCTTTACTGAAAAACAATAGCAGGTCGACCAAAATTTGTGCAGAAAGAATCGAAAGGTATTGTTATCTGTTTTAACAGAAAATCAGACAGTAGGAAGAAGTACAGGAGAAAAGAAACGAAAACACAATTTTGTCAACTGCTCTCTGAAAAGCCCAGCTCTGAGAGTGATGGGGCTACTTGAGAACTTACGGCTTCTTGAAAAGCTATGTGTCTGGAGGCTGAAAATCCAGAAAGAAAATAGAAAGAATGGCAAATGTTAATTTTTATAACATGGGATTATTTTTAGGCGCGTTCTCGTTACATTTTAGGGAACGTGCCCTATTGTATTCTGAGTCCTTGAATATCCTGAGTATTTTGAAGATGTTATAGAAGTGAATGTGCTTAAAAGCAATAGATTTTGAACTAGAAAATGTGGGTTTTAAGTCAGAAGTTGAATTACTGGCAAAGTGTATCGTATATTACTTGTAAGCTACATGGTGTGGGGAGTCTCTTTTGGCAAGGGCTGTATATCAGGGATATAAAGTAAGGTATACATAAAATACTGTTGTGGGGAGGAGAGGCCAAAGGTATTCCTTCATTTCTTAAAGAAGGCTGGGTTGCCTCTTAGCAGGCAGATTCATGGCTTAATTAGGAGTTAGGTTTTAGGCCATTCATTACAGGTTTCAAAATGACATTCTCCACCTGTCATGTACACAGCTGCTCGGTTAGACACAGCATGGTAAGTGCATGCATACTTCCCTGTCACAGCCTGTGAAGTTGTGCTATACATTGCGGGCAGGAAAATTCCCAGATCAAGACCTTTAGCCCATGGGAGCAGCTCCTTTGCGCGCTGAGCTCGGAGGGCTGACCTAACTGAAACCGCGAGCTGGGGAAAGGCTTGGTCACTTGCTGAAAAGGGTCTGCTAGGTTGTGGTAATTCCCCCGCCACTTCTCTGATCGACTCTCTCTTGCAGGCAGGAATGGCATCTCCTGAAAATCCGGAGCAGTTGATCATTGCCCTGGAACCCGAGGCTGCCTCCATCTACTGCCGAAAGCTCCGCCTGCACCAGATGATAGACCTGAGCAGTAGGGCGCCTGTCAATGGTTATAGCCCAAGTGACACCATTGGAACTGGATTTACACAGGGTACTACTTCTATTAACTCACGTCTTTAAATTCTTATGCCTTAGTTTCCTTTTTCCACGAGGGCTGTTTCCTTACCATTTCTCATTGTCTCTGATCTCTTGAAATGTTGAAGGCTAGCCTCAATTTGCTTTGTAAACCATTTCACTGTTTACTGTAATGAGACTAGTTCAGGCATTGATCCAGCAGACGTGTTTGCACGCACTTGACTTTCAGCATGCAGGAAACGTCACAGTTGTGGGAGTCTTCAATATTTTCACAACAGTATTTTTTTAAAGCCGATAATTCATGTTGGATCGTTTTTTTTTTTTTTAACAATTATGTGTTTGATTAGCTGCATTATTGAAGCAGTGTTAAATAATGGGATCTGCAATGAGACTTTTAGTCTGAGGTGTTTCAGAGTTTTGGCAGATGCTTTTTGATGTCATCTTTATGAAATATCATTACTTTCAACACTCAGGGAATACATGGTATTAGAATATAGCAAGGAATTTATGTGCTCACAGATACAAGCTATATATACAGCACTTCTAATTTACTGACCTGGGATCTGTTCCTAATATCAGTGTTTGACGTCTGACTGACAATGAGGGACAGAGGTTGGACCACGGTGCAAGTTACTGCCCAAAAGATCCTTCCTCACCAAAAATTTTTGAGCTTGGTGTCCTACCTGAGATTGGAGGACAACAGGAGAGGGGGAAAAAAAAAAAGGGAAAACGAAGCAGCAGTGAGATGTGATTAGTGCATAATGCAGATTTCCCCTCTGTGTGAATTGTAACAGTTGCACCGCTATCTGTGGTAGTATGCCAGTCTATACCAGAAGGAATTTTTCAGAAGAATTTGCAGTTTATCATATTATACTAGGTAAAAACAGCACAGGCAAATGGAGGATTAAGCTGGTAAAGCTACTCCTGTGCATACCGGAGGGTGTTTTTTTTTTTAGTTAGGCCGAGTCACTACATCATTCTCTCAAATCCGTGCCTCTCCTAGGCAGCACTTGTCAGATGTGTTCAGTGTTATGGAGGCCCACGCAGAGCACAGGACACAATCCATTTTCAAGACACGGTCCCTTCAGGGGCCCCTTGGCTTCTGTCCCCCTGGTCCTGGACCATTCCAGTTCCATGTGATTTTACATCAACTTTTTTTTTTTTTTTCCAGACTACACAGGGATTTGCTTCTGGGAAAATAATAAAAGAAGAGAGTTTCTCTGGTTAAGGTTTTGAAGCTGGGCAGAATCTGGCAGATCATGGATTCCTGCTAGCGGGTTTTTTCTTGGATGGGGGTACCATTCTCCTTCTTAACTTTGTATGGTAAAAGCTATTGGGGATGAGAAAAGTTTCATGTCAAAATTAATGAAAACAAAGTTTGGAGCGAATTAATTTGGGGTTAGAATTAAAATTTCATAAAGGCATGGCAAGGCCCCAAGACAAGCTGAGAACAGATTAAGGAGGAAACCCCTTGAAATATAAACAGAGAGAAGCACTCCAAGGACCATATTATTGCTGTGAAGCCAAAACAAAAATGTTACTGTTCGTAGTAGCCAGGATAACCGCACTTCAGTTGTAAAGACTGGCTCCTTGTGTTCACTTCTGGCCCACAGACGTGAATGAAAGGGCTCCCATTGACTTCTGTGGGCTGCGGGTCAGGCCCTTGCTCCGTCCCAGAGCTCGTTCTGTCAGCGTGCGAGCTCTTGCTGTGTGCCGCTGGGCCTGCGCAGCGAGGGCCCGGGGGCCAGCAGAGCTGCCCGTCGCTTTCTGGTGATAGGCAGTAGAGAAACGAGAAGCAAAATGCATTCAGTGGTTTGTATGCTGCTATTTTCAGGGAGAACGGTGTTTTCGTGCATCACTGGGTGCCCCTCATGTAGTGTCTCAGAGAAGCGCCTTTGGAGGTGAGCGAAGGTTACGCAGGGAGTGATAATTTTTGGTATCATTCAATTGTAGAGACTGACTCAGAAGCATAATAGCAAAGTCTCACGATTTACCGCGTTACAATCCGAGCCGCCGTGCTTGTGGCTGCCCGTGTGGGGACCGCCCGGCCCCCGCGGCCCCGGGGGTCCCTCGGCCCGCGCCCTCGCTGCCGGCCGGGCCTTCCGGCGGGGCCGCCTCCTCCGCCCTCGCTGCGGCGGCGGGCCGGGGCCGCCCCCTGGCGGCAGAGCCTGCGCACAGCCCACCCGCTCCCAGCCGCCGCGCTGGGAACCGGGAGGGAAGAGACGCTACATCTGACCGGTTCGTAGCTTTCACACGTACGTTTGGGCTTTCAGTGATGCTAGCTGGATTAAACCCTTCTCCTTCTTCCTAGGAACACCGTTACAGTGATTCCAAGGCAATGAGTTTCCGTTGGTTTGGTTGGTTGGGGAGCGGTACGTGCAGGTCTGTCGGCCTGCTGGCGCTCGTTTCCTGCAGCCTGTGATATCAACTCTTTCCTGCTTTCTTATACTTGTTTTTTTCTTTTCTCAATGCCTAGCTAAGGAACACGTCCGTCGGAATCGACAGAGTCGTACCTTTTTGGTGGAAAATGTCATAGGAGAGATCTGGTCCGAGCTGGAGGAAGGTAGTGTCCTTGCTCGAGTAAACTTTGCTCTCACTGGTTTTATATTGCGGGCAAGCATTGCGTTTCCCACAAACGTGCTGTGCACTGCATTGTTTTCACAGTGATTGTAAATAGTAAAAGAAAACAACCTCCCAGGTTCGTGTGCTGCTCTTAGTTACTAAGGCTGAACTGCAATTCTGCGCGCTCCAGCAAAATATGGTCTGTCAGGGCGATGGTAGAAAGGAGTCCAGATTTTCAAATGCAATCAGAATATTTTCCTCAGAATAGGCCTTGTAAATATGCCATAGTTTTAATTTTGTAGCCTACTAGAATGTACACCAGCAGCATGAGCAGTTCCACTAACCTACCTATCATCTGTGCTAAATCAATAGCTCTTTACATCTGAATTTCGTATTTGTCATCAATTACTGCATTATAATTACTACTAAACATCAAGTCTTCAGTGCAGACATTCATGACTTTCTGGAAGCCATTCTGTCTCATGGCAATAATGCCCCTGAGAAGCTTTTATTGCAATAGCCTGTGTGATAACACTAATGTAAATACCATTTGCCTATTCCTTTGGCAAACTAGGTGACCGTTACATCGTTGTTGACAGTGGAGGTGGCACAGTGGATATGACTGTCCATCAGATCAGGCTCCCTGAAGGACATCTTAAAGAGCTGTACAAGGCAACAGGTAATGTTACTTCTGCTGCTTGCTTTGTTGATGTAATATTTGGATTTGTCAGTGAAGGAGATGTACGCCTTTATTATTCACTACATTTCACTAACAGTTCTTCCTGAAATAAGATCACCTTTCAAAGTTAGTACAACCTGGCTGCTGGTCAGCAGACACGGGTAAATCACTTAATGCTTCTGATGTTTTGGATGGCACACCTTATATTGGGAGAGTAAGAAACTGTCCTCTCCCGTGTTATTCACTCCCATTCAGGCCATGACCTCCTGCCATGGTCCTGGTCTGACTAGTAGAGTCGTCATCTTCCTGTCCTTTGAGAGGTCAGCTGTGTGTTGCTGCTCTGTCCAGATACTCACAGATGTACTGTGGCTGATGAATGGCTGAGTGTCACAACAAAATCCTTGTAAAGTGACTGTTGGCAGAACAGAAGTTTCCCTAGATTTAAGGAGAATCTTACATACTCCAGTAATTCCACAGGCTATGTAACAAGGAGGGTCTACCGTCCCCTGGGAAAAATGCACAATGATTGGTCCCTGACAAAGACATGAAGTGCAGTTCTGTGAATGATATTCCCTTCCTGAACTCCAGATCCTGTTTGACTTTGTCCTGTCACTAAGCTGTTAAGCACACGAGTCAGCCTATTATTTGTTGCTGTGTCTCTATACCAAGTTAATCTTCATCTGTGTGGTTCATTACTGAGCCTTCTCAGTTTTGGTGGCTGTCAGACTACCTCAGGAAACAGCCTTGTAAGAGCAAATGGGACAGTGTACATCAAGTCTGTCTACTCTTAAATATGAGGCCAAGCCACACCTTCTCATGTGTGGATAGGAAGGCAGTTTCCTCAGCCTCTGATCAAAATGTTTCTGTTTTATAGTGGCAGTGTTACAGTAGCTATGATGGTATAGGAGTAAAAGCGGGGCAAAGGTAAGGTTATGTTCTGTGTTAGACCAAGTGTTACATTTAGGAAAGAGACTTCTTTCTTGTAGACCTTCTCCCATGACAGTCCTAGTTGTCTCTGTCTGATGTGTATTCGGTCAACTTGAAATCTAATAAGCAGTGCCGAAGGTTAAAGCTGTGTTCTGTTTGTAATGCAGGTGGGCCATATGGTTCTCTGGGTGTGGACTACGAATTTGAAAAGCTCCTGTGTAAAATATTTGGAGAAGATTTTATTGAGCAATTTAAAATCAAGCGTCCAGCTGCCTGGGTAGATCTGATGATAGCATTTGAGTCCCGTAAGCGGGCAGCAGCTCCAGACAGGACCAATCCACTGAACATCACTCTGCCTTTCTCCTTCATTGACTATTACAAGAAGTTTCGAGGTCACAGTGTAGAACATGCCTTGAGGAAAAGCAAGTGAGTAGATGATTGAACCCAAACAGATGCAGAATTAACTACTGGTAGCAAAGACAGATAATCAAAACATCCTAATTACGTGCAGACTAAAAGATAATAACGTAAAAATGTAATATAAGGATGAGAAAATGGGATTGCCTGAAGTGCAGTTTCCAGAATGAAAAATTCTGATCAAACTCTTGCAAAAACTCTTCTGTACAAGACTTGCACTCTTCTGGTACTGCTTTCTATGCCTTTCATTAGGCCACTACTGCGTCACTTTCCTGAATTTAACCATGTATTTTGAGCCATGTGTTGATTAGGAACATCAGCTCAAATACAGAATTTGATGTCTAAAAGTTGTCTACCTAGAACCTTAATTTTTAAAGGCTTGGGCCCTGGAAAATATTCAAGATCTTAAGTGAGATGTGTAAATATATTCATAACTTCAGGAAAGTTACTAAATCACTGGTGAAAACATATACTAGTGCATAGAGCTCTGCAAGGGGAAAGCATTCTTCTTTTGAAGTGATGGCAGGCTTTCTTTTCTTCTAGTATTTTACTAGTTAGATAACTTGCTCGGTAGGTGGGGAGACATAATCCCCTCCAGAGGCTTTAATTCCTAATTTGCAGTATCAAGAAGGCACCCTAAATGACAAGACCATGGTCTGCCACAGGAAAGAAAGTGAGAACAAAGTAGAAGTAGGCATTTTGCATCGTTTGAAATTGTATACTACAGGAGATTGAAGGAGAATAAACAAGAGAGCCTGCGAATCTGGGGCAGAATGCCTGGGACCTGAGAGCAAAAGACCTGATATTTAGTACCTGTACCTTGGCTTCTCTATGTGTTTTTTTAATTTAGTGACTGTTGAATGTAGCATGCAATTGAACCTCCTGCATCTCTTCCTGAAGTTATTGGTAAATGTACTTTAAGCCTAAATGATTTGGAATCCCCCTCAGAGTCACTTCCTAAATGAAACTGAGGTTCTGAAATAATTAAAAATTTCTGGAAATATTCCCCCTCTCAAGACCATTTGCTTCTTATTAATAATCATAATGGTGAATCTTAGAGGGAATGCTAAATATTCCCTTCAAATAAAATTAAATTAATTGGATAAGGGGATGAAAAGAGTGTCAAGGTGACATATAATGTGCATGAATGAAAAGGAGATTACTGAACTATATGGATGCGTGTCGGTGATGGAATAACTTAATGCCTGTATTCATTTAACAAATGTTCCGCCTCATTAAAAATGCTGTGCTCCCTCCTGTCTCCTGAGGCTTCCCATACTTGCTTGTTTTCCTTGTGTGTTGCCAGTGCCTTTGGCCTGCTGCTGCTGTAGTCTAAATGTTGCCCTTCTGGGGATGAATCAGGGCTGTTTTAGATGAGCAAGCACTGGATTGACTGCCAGTTATTTCAGAAAGCAGCTGAGCATTGGTAATGCTACTGAAGGCAATCAGGCAAAGAAAACAACAATTAGACAAGCAAAAATAACAGTTGTCCCTTGAAATTTTACATTGCTGCGGTTGGTATGGGGCTAGGGTGAGATGAGGCACTTTCTTCCAAACAAAATGCATGCAGATTCTGTAAAGTTACTCGTTTGTTTATTTTGGGTATCTTGTGAGTGCTTGGCTGTTTCTTACAGCTCAGCTGTAGTGTTTTAATGTCCTTTCTAACTGTTCTTTTCCAGCGTGGACTTTGTGAAGTGGTCCTCCCAGGGAATGCTGAGGATGAGTCCGGATGCAATGAATGCTCTTTTCAAACCTACAATTGACCAGATTGTTCAGCACCTTAGTACGTATCTGTGTGTCATTCTACTTCACGGCTGAGGAGGAGCTGAATCTTTGCTTACCTGTTTCAAACCAGTAACTGGAATTCAGGTCAAACAACCCCCCTAGTACACACCAAATGTAGTCAAGGAATTTAGTTCTGAAACTTGTAGTTCTCTACAAAGCAGTTAGGAAAATATTAAACTTTAGAGACATCACTTTGACAGGTATTCCTGCCTAGTTCTAGTACTAGTTATTGGGTGTGATTCAGTCCTGTAACTTCCAGGGCTGCAAGCATTCAGAAGGCTGGAATGAGCTGACTAACCCAGATCCTGCTTTTCTTTTTCCTGTTTCAGGCGACAGCTAAATAATGGCACAGATGTAGCTAGTTTCTGAATATTCCTGCCATTAAGACCTCTAGTTTGTTTCTCCTCAGTAGAGGGTCTCATTTGTTAATGACTGTCCAAATCACTGGCATCTCTAAACCACAAATAGTACATGATGCACCATGGTAAAAGTCCTTCCAGGCATGGCTTAAGCAGCACTGAATTTATTTATGCAGTAATGGAAAGTGTCATAGGCTTATTGAGAAATTTGTTATTTAAAGTCTTCCTAGTGGAAGATTGGATTTGTATCAAGTAGAGTATAATACAGGTACTGAGCGAAGTATTGCTGTTCTACACATTATGAAGCACTAATTGAATTGTATTTGGAATGGAATATCCAGCTTTGCTCACGGTAAGTGAGGAATTACTGAGTAAATTTCAGAGGTCACAATTTAGTAAAACAACTAGTACAGAACAGCTTATATATGAGCAGGGAGGGAGAGACTCAGTCATGCTGCCTCAGTTATTTGAAGTAAGGGTGAGCCTACAACTGAACTGCATGGTTTTCTCCAAAGTAGGGGGTGTGGGCTTAAGCTAAGAAGGAACATCTCTAAAAATGTAAGGAGGTATTATTTTGCAAGTGGTACTTATTGTGGTTAAGATGTTAGGGTCAGAAATAAGTGAATTTAAAATGGGGTGACTGATCTGGAATGCAATAAAGGGTATGTGAATCAGTTAGGTTTGGGAATATGTCATTGGTACTTGCAGTGGCAAGATGAAGTCTGTTTCCTTACTACCCATAGTGTGACTGGCAGGATTTCTTTGCAAGAAATAAGTGTCTTCCTTTACTGGTAGAAGCTAAATAAAAATTCTGTTTTAAATGCCACATCAGAGATGTTGTGTGCTTTGAGGTAAGTTTCCATTCGCAGTGGAACAGAGTATAGAAGAGACTACAGAAGTGGATGCTTAGGGTAGCCATGTGGGCATAGATGTGGCAGTTTCAGATCTTGTGCACGTGCATGGGATGTTCAGTGCACTCAGACATTAGGAATTTTGCCTTCATCACCTTGTCACAGTGAATTTTCCCCTATTGAATGTGCTCTCTTTCCGTCTAGGTGATGTGTTTGATAAGCCCGAAGTGACCAATGTCAAGTTCCTGTTCCTGGTTGGTGGCTTTGCTGAATCCCCCTTACTCCAACAAGCTGTCCAGAGTGCTTTTGGTTCAAGATGTCGAGTCATCATTCCTCAGGATGTTGGGCTCACTATCCTCAAAGGGGCTGTCCTCTTTGGTCTAGACCCTGCTGTCATCAAAGTGCGGCGTTCACCGCTCACCTATGGTGTGGGTGTGCTCAACCGGTTCGTGGAAGGGAAGCACCCACCGGAGAAGCTGCTAATCAAAGACGGCACACGCTGGTGCACCGATGTCTTTGACAAATTTATCTCAGCCGACCAATCTGTAGCCCTTGGAGAAACTGTGACACGCAGTTACACACCTGCCAAACCTTCTCAGTTAGTAATAGTGATCAATATCTATAGCTCAGAACAAGATAACGTCAGCTTCATCACTGAATCTGGAGTGAAAAAGTGTGGCACCCTTCGCTTGGATCTCACGGGAACTGATGCTTCAGTGCCAAACCGGCGGGAGATCAAAACGCTTATGCAGTTTGGGGACACTGAAATCAAAGCCATGGCCATTGATGTTGCCACCTCAAAAAGTGTCAAAGTTGGTATTGATTTCTTAAACTACTAGCGGCCCATTTTTCCCACCACAGCCTGTTTGTGAGACTGATCTTCCACTCTGCCATTTTTGGACTTTCATGTGTCATGTAATCAACCTGAATTTCAGCAGGCTATGTGAGAACAGCTAGTGAGGTGGGGTATGTCGTGTTTGTGCCCTTTGATGACCAGTGACTGGATTTTGAAAGGCCTTTAAAAAGCTTTGGGAGCAAAAGTTCTAGAGGTAGTAACAGTTCCCGAGTTACTCAAGCATGCTTAAAGATCTACATTTATTAAGTAAATACTGATTATTATTGGGTCCTGAAGATTAGTTAGAAAGATATAAGAACCTAATCTCTTTGCCTTGTTCTTCTTCTTCCTCTTCCTCCCAAGAAAAACTCACTAATCCATGTGGTTGTTGTAGGGAGTGTATCTGTGTGGGGTATCTGTTTAAACAGCAATGGGAGTGGGACCGAGTTAGTAGTCTGCAGTATTCTCTTGTTCATTTGATTCTGCCCTGGGCTTTCAAAAGTTTAAGTGTTGAAAATCAAAGACTTAAAGAAATGTTTCTTAAATTCTGAGGTCCCACTGAAAAGGAAATCCTCAGAAATCCTTAAAATTAGATTTAGGAAATACATAAGGAGCCTAATATTGATTGCTCCAGTTTGAAAACAAGGCCTTTATGTCAAGGCTCTCAGAACTGACTGTTGGATTAAATAGCTACTTGCCCTCAATATACTTTGGAAAATTATTAAGAACAAAGCTATTTCCCTTTTGGATTTTCCAAACTTATTTTTATTAGTCTCTCTCGGAAATCCCAGAATCACAGGATAGTTGAGGCTGGAGGGGACATCCATGGACTACCCAGTCAAACCTCAGCTCTAAGCAGTGTCAGCTAAACCAGGATACTCTGTCCAGTTTTGAGTATCTCCAAAGATGGAGATGCCTACACTTCTCTGGGCAACCTGTTCCAGTATTTGACAGCCCCCACTGCAGGGGAAAAAAAAAAAAAAAGGGTTTTTCTTAAGTTTAAAAGGAATTTATTGAGTTTCAAATTGTGTCCTTTGCCTCTTGTTTTTTCCCTGGATACCTCTGAGAAGTCTGGCTCCATCTTCTTTACTGTCTTCTCTCAGGCATTTGTACACATTCCTAGCAGCATTCCCTGAGCCTTCTCGAGTCTAAACAGTCTCAGGTCTCTCAGCCTCCCCTCACATGATGGATACTCCAGTCCTTTCATCATCTTCACGATCCTTTCCTGGACTCAGTCCAGTATGTCCATGTCTCTCCCGTACTGAGAAGCACCGACCTGGACCCGGCACTCCAGATGTGGTCTCACCAGGGCTGAATAAAGGGCAAGAATCACTCTCCTTGACCCTCTGACAGTGCTTTTCCTAATGCACTCCAGGAGCCTACTGGCATTCTTCATTGCAAGAGCGCGTTGCTGGCTCACGCTCGACTTTGTGTCTGCCAAGACCCCGAGGTCTTTTGCTGCCAAGCTGCTTCCCAGCCAGTTGGCCCGCAGCGTGTACTGGTGCACGGGGCCATTCCTCCCCAGGTACCGGCCTTTGCACTTCCCTGTGTTGACCTTTGAGGTTCGTGTCTGCACGTTTCTCCAGCCTGATGAGGTCCCTCTGACCCATCTGGTTTACCAAGCACTTCTCCAAGTGATTATGTTTCTTTCCTTGTTAATCCCTGTGTTAAGGTTTGGAAGTAGATTTAGATGATGGCTGTCCAGGAAGAACTAAACAACTAAAAAGAGAGAAAATGTCCAAAGTACTCTAAAATATTTTGAGTAGTAAATAGTTTAAATGAGTAACATATATTTCTGGGTTGAGTTGAATGGCCAGTAAAGTGGAAGGCAGAAGCCAAGAGAACGAAACTACAAATAGTGTTAAATAAAGCCTTCCTTATGTGGCTGTGAGCGTACAACTCTAACACAGGTGAAATGCAATGATGGTAGCATCTTTTTTTTCCAAATAATAGCTTTCTGGAAATGTTTTCTTAAGCATGGTCACCTGGAAAATGTCTTCTGCAACTGGAACAGTTTTTATTTTGCAGAATGCTACAGGTGGGTAACTTGAAACCCACAGTCTGTATCTGCCTTGAATTGACAACTTCAGATTCAACTCCAAATCCCACTCCAAACTGTCAGACTGATACTGACCTGTAGAATCACCCTAAAATGCCGACACTTTCAGAGCATTTCTACAGAGCTGCCTGATTACCTGCTGGAATTCATTACATTTATGAAATTTTGCAATGTTAATCGTTAAACTAAACCTTCCTTCCTAATAAGTTGAGCATGAGTTTAATCCGTTACTGACACTTTTCCAAAATGAAAGCTTCATCAATTATTTCCCTAATTTATGTTCCAATCCTGCACTTAAGCTTTCTGTCTTTAGCCTGGAGTTTTGCCACGGTAAAGAGCTGCAGGACTGATCTCCTGCATTTTGCCATTGAGTTTTGTGTCTTCTGCAGAATTCCCTAGTTGAATGTGAAATCTGTTCTGCATTCAGCTTTAAAAAAAAAAAAAAAAAGAGGAAAAAAAAAAAGGACTATGGAGACTGCTAGTCACAGTATCCGGCTGGATACTTTCTATAATTACAAAGTGTGCTTGCTGGCATTCAGTTTCCTGCTGCTTGCTAAATGCTTTAAAAGCTAAATACTGGGATTTTATTGTGTGTTGCTTTCCATGGTTTACAAACAAGAGAAACTTTAAGATGAGTTATGAACAATATAATTTTATGTATATACAATATTTAAATATTGTACAGACTCTTTCTTTCTACAGTGCTATTTTCTTGTATAAAAATGCTCTTTGCCTCTGTTGATTTCATTCAGCTGTTAATTTTAAATAACATAGTTTCTCAATCAGCTTCTGTAATTATAGGCTTTTAAAGATTCTAACATATGAAATGTAAAAGGCTGATCTTATAATAATAGGAAAGAAATGTTGGTGTGTCAGAGAATACAACATTCTTCCTGCAACGCAAGTCATACCAGTTAAGCGTATTACACAGATGCACCAGTACGTTGCTGGGATTTTCATTTCTTTGTTTCAGATGGTGACCGTTCCCATCTCCAACAGTTCATCATAATAATGGATGAATCCTCCTGTTAAAACCAAGTTAAAATGTGGACTGTATGATCTGGTTATACAGCTTTTCACTAGGTTTTGGAATTTTATTAAGGGTCTTCCCTAGTTTAAAATAAAAAAACTCCACAAAACTACTTTCTAAAGCCAGGCAGCACTGATTTATAGCAACTGCAGGTAAGACCCGGTTTCTGTCTGCCACCACCACCTGCCAAAATAAAAAAAAACTACAAAGAGAAGTAGGCTTCAGTGTCCTTGCGTCCTGTGTTACGGAATGGGTCTAGTTCTGCACAGATTTGTTTACAGTGGCCTTAGGTCAACACAGAATTTGCTCTAATAGATGCCTGCAACCTTCCCCCTTCTCCCCTCTGGAGAAGGCAAACTGCAAGATCAGGTGGCCCATGATTTTTTTGCTGTTTGAAGCCTGTCTGCAGGGAATGCAGTGCTTCTGAAGCACAGTTCCCTGCACAGTGGCAAGTCTCTGCCCTTTCTTATTCACCTTTTGTCAGATTCCGTCTGGATCCAAGCAGGGGTTTGTTGCTGAAATGATTCTACCGTAACTGTAAGCGTTGGCATATTTTTGCACTTCCTCATTCTGTCTGATGAGAGCGCTGTCAAGCTTATCTTTGCAGAGCACTGACCTACTGAACAAACCCCCAGCTGTCCTTGTTGCCCCCTTTAAATCTAAGAATGGAAAATTAGCTTGTCTCTCTGAGGAATTAGAATTGTTAGTAGAATACTATGCTGTGGTCTGTAGTCTATAATCCAGTTGAACAATTTTACGTTGTAAGTGGCATGCGGATGCCCATTTTGATAAAGGATGTTAGGCTGTGAAATTAATACGGAATTTATTAGGAAACGAGTCAATTTTAGAATAGGAGTTCTGATACTTTGGCGGGAGATTCCCTGCAGAGCATTCTTTTTTGGTAGGGGTTTCAGATGACATTGTGCAACCTAATGTTGAAAAGACAAGGCCAGCTAACCTTAGGGAAAGCAGAAGGCCTTGGCAGGAGCTTTGCTCTAAGCAGCACCTTGCAAGTTTGGGTCCAAGTTACTTAATTCTAGGCTGAAAGTTTGCAGCTAATTGTGATAGAATGGTTAATTGTGCTAGAATATGGTAAATGTGCAGTGATGGTTAGGACAGTTTGGTATGAACATACCAATATTTATATACAGGAGTTTTAATGCATTATTATGAGAAGGCTAATTATATATTGCAGAGATTTAATCGCCAAGACAAGCTGCATATTTATGATATGAAGTGGCTTAAGCGGATGAATAGTATAAAAGTTGTTGGGCATAACGTCACAGTACTCACCTGCTTGAAATAGTCTTGAACAATATTATAAAACCAACCATTGTGGTCTTGTTCACCTCTGTGCAAGATAAATTCAGATTTCACTGATGTTCGGAGCTGTTCACAACTTGTCTGGATTGTATCTTGAGTGTTCTTGTGTCTTCAACCATGTCAAATAAATACTGTAAAACTGATTTTTCTTTTTTGGTGTTACTATTTTTATGAAAACAGCTATATAAAGAGACCTAATTTATTGTGAAAGTGAGAAAGGCCAAGCGGTTATACTTGTGTACTCCTAGGTACGTGTAACTGAGCAAAAGTGACGCAACCATATGTACTGCTTTTCAGATTTAAACTTTTTAGATGGGTGCACACCTTGGCCAAGACCTTGCAGGTCCCCATGCGCCGCACATAGTTCTTCGACGAGAGGCTGCCCCAGTTGTACTTCACTCCCAGGGGGACTCCATAGGCGCCTAAGGTAGAATTCTACTGCTGGTGACAGCTCAACCAAAGTCGGTGCAGCTCGGAGTAGGGCGTCTGTTGGAGTTAAGATGGAAAGACTTTAGACAATACCAAAAGCAGATGAGGCGTTTTCTGTAATGACACTCTGAGAGAGAGCCAGGAAATCCAATATAAAAAATGGTCTGTCAGGGAGGACCGTAGTCTCTTAAGACTTCCTAAAACGCTACTGTCAGGCCAGTAAGCTGGCCGATAACCAGGTATAGTTGCATGAGGGTGTACGTGTTTATTGTGTGTTTCTAGATCTAGGAATGTTTAGTAAGGTCTTGCTTCGCTGAAAAAACCTTGTATAACAATTTGTGCAATATTATAGTTCTCTGCTAACTGTTGCGGGCCATGTCCCTCTAAAATTTGGCGGTGTTGGCACTAGCTATGGAGGTGATTCAGTGGTGTGTGTGACCTCAGTCTGCAACGCTGCTCACGCGCAAAGGTGCAGAGAATGAACAGATGCACAGCAGCCACTATACCCCAACTTCCACCTATTTTCTGCAATGAAGATGTTTTACAAGTGCTTTATGACTATAATTATAAACACCATCCTAATAGGCTAGGTACTGTATTTAACTTGTAATGAACTTGATTTCAGCCAAACATTCAATTAATGTTACTAGTACAATGGGAAATATAATTACAGTCTTCAGGGACACATTAAGAACCAAATTTTGCTTTCAGTGTTCTAGCGCATTGCTCTGGTTTCCAGGGGAGTTTCACGTATGTGCATTCGCTGGCAGAATTTGGCCCTTTCACTGAACCTTCCGAAACTTAAGGTTTTCTCATGTGAGTGTGTATATTTAAAGTTACAGCCCCATCTTGATAGAAAGGAGCTTGTATAAATCCTTGGTTGGCTCTACCAAGATCGCACAAATCCTGACTGAAATTTGCAGACAGTGTTTTCGTGTTGATAGCCACGGAATAAGACAACGTATAAACCAATCTCCATGATGGCGGTGTTCAGCTTCCCCAAAAGATTCTCTCCTTTCAGTTCCCTAAGCAGCTCTGTTAAACACCACCCAGACATCTGTCTGAAGGACAATGGATTCGGAGCCCCCTTACTCAATGCAAGAGCTGCCTGATTTTCAAGAGATGCTCTTTGGATGGATAAATCAGCGAGAGCTGCAGATGCTTTGTGTAACTGGGATTCAGGCCTCTTATTTGCAATCTCATTTGGTACTGATGTTGGAAAAAGCGTATTTACTCTTTTAGGAATAAAATCTGGTTTAGTAGTTCTCATTCATCTCTTCCTCTCTTCTAACAGACATTTTTGTGGTGGGATTGCTGCAGAGTGACGACAAGGTATTGGCGGGGCAGAATTTTGTGCTTTTGTTTCTTCAAATTAGGGATCTGAAAGTGGGTCTTCAAACAGAGGAAGAAGTTCACCTGTGCAGTTCCACAGATGCAAGGAGCAATTCTGCTACAGAGCTGGCTTGAGGTACACAGGCAATGCAGGAAGCATATTCATCGTATCTCGGAAAAGCTGAATACAGAAGCTCTACAACAGCCATGGCGGTACTGGTAGTATTTCTGATGTGGAAGACAACTTTAAAAAGTAAGTCTATTTCTGAATCAGAGTTTCATGGACTTAAATTTTGAGTTCTTAGGAAACAGGCTATTCATTCAAAGGAAATCTTAAAGTTTGAATTTCTGGAGAATATACTTTTCATCCCTTCTGAATTTTAGTGAGCTAAACGTTTATGTCCAGGATGTGAAATCACTGTTCTAATAGTAATGAGAGTATTAGGAGTTAATGGTATCATTTCATTACACAGGAATATAACTCCTACCTTTACTGCGGATTTCACTGCAACCTTAACTGCCAGCTACTGATGAACACATGATGTCCCCCATGTTTTAATTACTCTTACACTGTAATTTTTCTGTAGCTTTCCTTCCTTGTCATTCTTTGAACTACAGAATCTGAGAGCCTGGTTCCCCTATTAGAAATTCATTCTTTCCAACCATGTTCTCAGACTCCTCTATTGAATTAAGCTTAGACCATTGAATATCTTTTCTTGGGAACACAATGTCCAAACTCAAACACGCCTTGACTCTGAAATGCATCAGCTCAAGCTGAACTGCAATCCAGGCTTTCTTTCTTCCTCCATCTTAACCAAAGGTTGTCTTCCACTGGCATTTTCCATTGAATTCCAGTCTTCCAAAGGATACCCCAGAAACCCACTCTACCTTGATAACCTTTTACGGCTATAAAACATTCCTTAGCTACAGCTCTTAATTTTATCACTATCCTGTTCTTCCCAGATTGCTTCGTGCACCCCTTCCCGGCAGCCAGCACCAGTGTTTGAACACAACGGCTGTTTTAAGAGCACGCAGCTTACAAACCGTCAGCCTGAAACAAGACGTCACCTGTGTCCTGTTGAAACTGTTGTTTGGCAGCCAGGAGGCAATTTCCTGTGTGTGAGTTTTGACAGTGCAGCGGAAACGACACGAACGCTTACACGAGGGAGTATTTCCACTGTTTAGGGACTGGTTTGGGTCTCATTATATTCAGTAGAAAGGTTCATTCTGACTTCAGGGGAGCTTGAAGTCTGGCTGCTAGCCAAGACCTGGAATCCTTTGTAGCCAGAGAAATACACATTCAAAAGTAAACAGATTTTGAGGAGCTAGTTGGATAAAAATATATCTCTATTATCTCAGCATCACTAAGGGGTATATCAAAGGCAGCTGAGCACATACCTCACTGACACAAAGGGACTAAGTGCCATATTAAGTAGGTCAGTTGACCGCAAACATTTTTCTGCAAACCAAGAAATTGTGTATCATCTTCTTTGTTTAACGCACAGTTGTGTAGGTGCTGGCTGTTATTTTGAATTAGTATCTGTCTTCTCATTTTTCAGGGACTGTAACAATAGGGAAAAATTACTCGATGCTACTATCCCAGGAGCGCTGGCTTCGTGCCCAGAGCAGGGCTCACCGAACCAGGACAGTGTTCACTACCATGGGATGGCAAAGAATTGTTTTAACAACTTGGTAGATTGCAACTTCTATGATGCTTCTATCAGTGTCACAGGTGAGCTTAGAGAAACATGGAGGAATGAAAAATTCAGTGTAAGTTTACTCTGGGAATACTACATGCTGCAGCAGAGCCAGTAAGTGAAAGGAGGATGACACTGGATTGAGTGCAAGGAAAGCAAGGGATTCATCTGAGGAGGTGTGTAACGAGGCTTTGGATGTAGGAGGACAGAGGCAGTAACTGAAGCTCAGGAAAGGTTTCTCAGTATCAAGGGGTGGTGAGACTGACAACTATGAATGCCAAAGTTTGCTAAACCATAGTAATCTAAGGAGTTAGAAAGGTGACTCTCCCTTTCCGAAGGACAACAAGGAGTATTTCCTTCCCTCTGAGGAATAAGCTCTGCACCCCTAGTAGGAACTTCCGTCTGCCATCAGCTGATAAGAGCAGACACCAGACTGAACATATCCTCTTCCTTTGTAGTACAAAGGGCAGCCTCAGTGCTGACCTGATGCTTCCCCCACCCAAGCACACAGCATACCGTACACGTGCCATCACCGTGGATTTGCTAACGCGTACGGGGGCTGCAGTTAAAACACTGCAGTGTTACATGTTGTACTCGGAACTTTCACTTTTCACCTAGTGACAATCATAATGGATCTGTTTTCTCAGCCTGATCCACCTCCAACACGCACACTTTATCTAGGTGGCTATCGACTCCTCAGAAGGAGTGGAGTTGAAGGAAGTTAACTGTGAGCAGCGCTGAATCTAGCAGAAAAACATGCTGGTCCTGCGTGACGCCTGCAGGTGTTCCTGCATTTAAGTGTGTTTTTCCACAAACAACCTACCAGTATCCTCCTTCAGATAACTTTCTCCCGCTGTTCCTTGTGTAAGCAGAGGTCCCAGATGGCATCTGTATTTGCAGGGTGTTGAGAACACACGGCTAGCTGCCCTGTCCCTAAGAAAGTCCTTAGCAAGCAGTATGTGGGAGGGCAGAATAGGTATTTTGTCAGCTCAGGACAACACAGTCAGCATTTAAGTCTGATAATTGTGTAAGGCATTTGAAGAATCAGGTAATATGATTGAGGGTGTTCCAAAACCCATTTAAATTAATTTTGTAGTTATTCTGGTTTGTCTTAGGGTTGAGCCACATTAGATTGATGTGTGGCACTTCTTGACCTCCAGAGATGCTACAGGACTGAGGGGATGTTGCCAAGATACACTGATCACATCCCACAGAAGCATTTATGTCTCACCTTCAGAATCAGGTGGTATGTAGTATTAATTGTGGCTTTAGATTTTTTTTCCCCCTTATTTCTTCTCTATCTCTGTTCAGACCCATCCAGTACTTGTGCTGACTGCAATTTCAGCTGTGTCAGATCATCGGAGGTGACACACACCTGCTGTGGTTTAGGCCCAGCCAGCAACTCAGCACCACACAGCCACTTGCTCACTCCCCCTGGTGGGATGGGGAGGAGGAAATACAAGGAAAGGCTTGTGGGTTGAGAATAGGGCAGGGAGGGATCACTCACAGTCGTGGGCAAGACAGACTTGACTTGGGGAACAAAAGTCAATTTAATTTGTTACCAATCAAATCAGAGTAGGATATTGAGAGAAAAAAACAGATCTTAAAACACCTTCCCCCCACCCCTCCCTTCTTCCCAGACTCAGCTTTCCTGCCCATTTCTCTACCTCCATCCCCAAAAGGCACAGGGGGACAGGGAATGGGGGTTGTGGTCAGTCACACATTTTCTCTGCTGCTCCTTCCTCCTCAGGGGAGGATCCTCACACTCTACCCCTGCTCCAGCATGGGGTCCCTCCCACAGGAGACAGTCCTCCATGAACTTCTCCAACATGAGTCCTTCCTATGGGCTTAAGTTCTTCACAAACTGCCCCAGCATGGGTCCCCACAGGGTGCAGTCCTTCAGAAGCAGCTTGCTCCAGCCTGGGCTCCCCCAGCATCACAAGTCCTGCCAGCAAACCTGCTCTAGCCTGGGCTTCTTTCTCCACAGCTCCTGCCAGGAGCCTGCTCCAGTGCAGGCTGCCCACAGGGTCACAGCCTCCTTTGGGGACCCCCCTGCTCTGGCTTGGGACCCTCACTGGACTGCAGGTGGGTCTGTGCCCCACCCTCCTCCATGGCTGCAGGGCACAGCCAGCCTCACCATAGGCTACTGGGGAATCTCTGCTCTAAGCACCTCCTCTCCATCTTTCCTCACTGACCTGGGTGTCTGTCTGGTTGTTTCACATCCCACTCCTTTCTTCACTGCAGGTTTTCTTTGTTTTCTCCTCTTAAATATGTTAATCAAGGGTGCTAATTGGCTCAGCCTTGACCAAGGACGGGTCTAACTTGGAGCCGGGGAAGCTTCCAGCATCTTCTCAGAGGAACCACCCCATGGCCCCTCCCCAGCTACCAAAACCCACCGCACAAACCCAACACAACAACTATATCTCACCTTCCTACTGTAAAACAGTATTAGTTCTGCCTAAACTTATCCCAACTTCTCTTCAGTCTGGATTTAAACCTCCCGATGCTGCACTGGTGCCACCTGCCCAGGCAGTTAATTTGGGTTTCACTGTCCTCACCTTTCGATAGTTTTACATAACGTCAGCTCTGACTCTCTGTTCCTCTCCTGCCCCCAGACAATACGGGAACGTTTTGTTCCGTTCCTGCTTCGGACAGCTTTTGTCATAGCCGAAGACTAGTCTCATGCTTGACCTGGATCTAATTCTCTACTTAATCCCCCAGATCTTTCCATCATGCTTTGTAGACCTGGGATCCTTTTTTATGGCTCTGTTGGCAGCTGTGAGGTTTAGGCAGTGGATGCTGGTTTCTTGCAGATAAACATCTCGTTGCTGGAAGGACATTTGGAAGCCGATGCCGACGTTCTGCTTGCACACACATGGAGGACTTTCGTGTTACGAACATCCTGCTGCGAAACAGAAAGCCCTGGCGAAGCGTCAACAGGCAGTGAAATGGGATGTGAGTAGTTGAGGCACGTTGTGGTTTTGACTTTTGCAAACATTGATGAAAGGCCCTCTAGCGTGCAATCAGAGGGGCGAGTGTTTAAACCTTCGGAGCTCGTTACAGTAGTTAATGTTATATTAGCTGGGTGTGTTTTTGATAAATTACGCCTATGAGGTAACCACAGATCATGGTTATGAAACATACTGCAAGTTTTGCCCTTATTTTGCTTTTAGATTTTGCACTGTTAAGGCATTTTTCTTGAGCTCCTATACCGTTGAAGTTCTGGTAAACTGCTCGTGCTTTACTGACCTGCAGTGCGTCGAGCTTTTTGGCTACATGAAAAATGCTGCAATGAAAAACTTTGAGGAGAGCGAGAAATCTCTAAGTTCCTGAGTGACTTGCTGGGGAAGTTTAGGCAGGATACACTGAGCTTTTAATTGTGAATTTAAAATGCAATAAAACATTCCAACTGCAGAAAACTGGGCTCCACTCTGAGGTTAAAACCTAATTTCAACTGGTAGTCACCCCTACTTTTGACTAGATGTCAGCACCTCTGGTCTTTAAGTCTCCCTTACACACCCCCTGTCATTAAAATCCGTGTCTCTTCTTATGTGACTGGTTACGGAACAAACTGTGCTTTGGAAAACGAGGATCTAAATGGAGAGTGTTGGAAGACAGTGCTCTAAACTCGGTCACTTAATTGCTATTTTACTCAGAACTGATGGGTGAGGAAGAATCACAAGATCTTTTGGAGGATTCCCAACGCTCCATCACCTAAATTTATATGACTGTTATGATGCCAACAAAGCATGGTAAACCCTGTGTAGCACCACCTTCTGTTCTGCTTAACTGGCCGAGAAAGCAGAATTGCTGTAAATAATCCTACAGCTCGCTATAGCACAAACGTTGTAGTGCAAGATTAGTTTAACCTGCCCTATCCTGCTCCTCCACAAAGGTGAAATGAAGCATTTTTCACGTTGTCTCCATACCCAAAAGCCCTCACATGAACAAAGATGGTTATGGGATTGGTACGAGCATCTTGGTGTGCCCAGAGAACCCTAAAAGATCTGTCCTATGTGTGGTCTGCAAATGGCCTGGTTGGGAGTGTCAGAGCAGCCAGACCTGTTTTGGACACCAAAGCAGAGCAAAAACAACTGGTGAAGCTCCCCAGATTTATCGAACACTCTGGGGACATTTTATGCGTTAAGTTATATTCATCTTCCCAGAGTACTATTAGCATATTCACCTACATTTAAATAATTAATTTCCTTTTAATATGCCAACTCCTAATTTTTTGTTCTTTCAAAATTATTGAAATCTATGACAAGAGGGAGCGATACGAGGAAACGTTTGCTTTCTGGTTTGTTAATCAATTCCATAATATCTCATTCTTCACAATTGCTTTATTTAATAGCACCAATTTCTGCTTTCAGGTCTTGACTTCCCTGTTAAGCATTTAAGTTTCAGAATTTTTTTTTTAATCTTTTAACCTTTATCCCTTTGAATTTTTTTTTTTCTCAGCCTATAATTTATTATACAGTCTCCTGTCAGAGGAGGAGGTAGACTAGGTGATTTTTACTGTATTGCAAATTATAATTATTATCGTTATTTGCATTAGTAATGGATTCATTCTTATCACTGAAAACAATTCCATTATCTGATCAGACAGTTATCTTCACACTGTCCGTGATCATATATTTTCATTAGGCACCTCTTTCTCTGTGGGTCAAAAGGAGAATTATTCTTCAGTGCAGTCACTTTTCTCTTCCCTTTCAACATTTTCCTCGGTTGAAAGGAAGTTGTTAATCCGCTACAAGCATCCTTAGCAGCAAAAATACGTCCCTTTCTGCTGCCGTGTTGCTGTGCCTTCAGCCCCAGCAAGGAATGGCACATTGCTGCCATGAACTGCCCTTCCATGTCCTTTCCATCGCAGCTGCCGGGAGAGGGTTTGTAGTCCAGGTTCAGTGGGAGGAACCCAGAGGCTGATTTTCATGTCCCAGCAAAGAAACTTTGACTCCTTTCTGAATTAAAGCAAAGGCTTGAGGATCTACAGTCTCTAATGAAGCGGGGAAACCTCCTTTCCTGAACCCTCTTTCCCAGCGTGCTGTGGGAGAGACGGGTTTGGAGATGGGTGATTGCAGTGTGGTGGTGCAGAGATGCAGAGCATCATCATTTCCGACTCCCTGCTGACCTTTCTGTCTGTGCCAGGGTGTAGAATGGTCAGATGGCACAGGTTTCCAAACTGCAAGCAAAGGGGCAATGAGAAAGGCTGGAGAGAGCTGTGAGGTCGGGCCGCAGGCCCTCCCAAGGGGCTGACAGCAGCCTCGGTGAGAGCTGAAGGTGATGGAGAACCTTTTGCATGCATCCTTCCTGTTGCTTTTTGTTCCCTCATCAAATGAGAGATGGTTGGTGTTTGAGTAAGGAATTAAGGACAGTAAGGAAGAGCTTGTCAGGCTAAAACAGTAGTTTAGGGGTTTTTTTTAAGCAGCTCCTCTCTGTAGCCCAACTCAGGCTGCAGAGTGCTCCGAGGAGGAGGGGATGGCTTCCGCTCTTCCATCATCCCAGGCAAGACGTGCACATGCTCGATGTGTGTTTCGCATCCCACGTAGTTAAGGTGATGACTATATTCCTCCTCCGTGAAGGACCTCTTTTGAGAGAGAAATAGTATCGCCCTCACGGGAGACCTCACTTCCCAAAGAGGATAATCGGTACTCCCGGGGGAATCCAGTTCTGAAGCCGCACTCCCCAGGCTGAGGCACCCAAGCCACCAGTATTGTTCGGTGCTGTTATTGTTAACGAGAGCGGGTGAGACGTGTGTTTACCTAAAATTATGTGCAAAGTTGTAATAATGCGAATTATTATGTGAAAAAGTGCATTGCTTGGGAGGTTTAGATCCCCCTTTTTTCCCCTTCACCTCCCTAATTGGTTTGATGTGAAGCAATTATCCACTTAATGCAATTAAAGGTAAGAATTTTCATACGATGTGTACGGCAACAATAATTACATGGGCCGTAGCACAAAAAGGGACTTGAATGCAACTTTTGTCTTTGGGTCTCACGTAATAAATATCTTTAATATGCTAGCAAGTGTGGTAGCCACTCCGTTGCTATTGCGTAATTGAATACAACATTTAGACTAATTTAAAGAGTGTTTTGCTGCTTGTTTCTGTTTCTATACAGGCTCAGTGTAGAAGTAAGTGGCATGTAGGCCACTATTAGCATTTTTTCATTTAGGGCTGTGGGAGCATCACACCAACCTTCTCCTTTCCTCCTCTGCCCCGCACTGAAACCTTCTGTTGGAACTGATTAAAAATGCTGATACATTTAACGCTTTCATTTTCTTCAAATTTGAGAGGGTTTGCTAGGGAAAAAAATATTTATCTGAAATTATAATTTTTTGGTCAAACTCCAGTATTTTCTTCAAGTAAAGATCTCTTTTGACAAAGAAACTGTTTCCAGTTTTTAAAAGTCACAAAATGTTAACAAGTTTAGCCTTGTTTTTTCATAACTAAATGCAACCATACAGAGTATATATTTCTGAAGTATGAGGGTGTGGCAAAGGAGCTTGATTTACACTCAAATTAAGAACAAAATAGCCTTCAGGCATAACATCATAAAAGTCCTATTTGCAACCTCTGAGGACCCATCCCAGAAAGCTGTGGAAATAAATACGCGTACATAAACACTGTCAGCTGTGGCTAGGTGATGAAAGCTCTAATATGACAAACTAGATTAAAAAAAAAGAACAACCTCAAGAGGTTCAGGAAGGAGAACTCATCAATGCCGAATTAAGATACGCTCAAATATGTCTTGATAGAACCTCATTATCCTACTGATTTATGGAGCAACGTAATGACTATAGACAGCATTGTCTAAAGACAACAATGAGCACTGCTATATCTCGGTAATAATTAGAGTCACATGAAATCTTCAATTTTTTTTTGATTGTTCTCAGATGATTTGTAATACAGGAGAGAAATGCATTACCCATGGCAATCTAAAATGTAATGAAAATACGTGGCCCAAGTTGCTCCCATATTTAAAATTCTGATTGCAATGCTTCCCACCAACAAAATAATAGTAATTTCTGGGACGAATTATAAAACCTAAACTACAGCACAACGCGTTGTTCACCAAATTACTCATTCCATATCCACAATTATAGCCCATTTGTTTTCTTGTGCTGATAACAAAAGATACGTTTTAAGATCTGTGCTGTGCTACTCTTCCTTTAATAAATAAAGTGAGCTTTTCAAAAGCTACAAAACGATGCGGATAAAAATCAAAACATTTCTACACTTAAAGATTCAATCAAAGACTTGCCATGAATGGTGTGATATTAAGGTTTAAAAAAATAATCAATTTACTGTGTATTTTTGAACATGATTTGTCACAAATAACATTCCCGAAAGATAAGAATGATTATATGGTAAAGAGCATAATTTATATATCTCAAGCACTATGCTTTTGTCACCGACATCGTTAAGGAATTTGACACGTTTGCAGGAGAACAATATATGTCAACTGAAATATATACCAATTAGCCAGAAATGGGACACTGAAATGAAAGATGCGTGTGCATGCTATACTTACAAGTAATAACATGCGGTTTAAAGTCGTTTGCGTTTTCAAACAAGAATTCTTTTTATGTTGTCATTTAAAAAGTCTAATATTTCAAAAGGTCAGGAATAAATAGCACCATTAGCATTAAAAGCTAGCTAAAGGGAAAGTAATTTGTTGTTCATTTAACATTGCATTTTATGTAATAGCTTTGTAAAGTGTTCGGGGCGGGGGGGGGGGTGTGTGTGTGTGAAGAGATTTTACTCTGCTAAAACAAGATGACGGCAGCTCCAGTTCATTATTAAAAGGAGATTTTTTTTTATTATTATTATGCTATTGTCAGCTTTAACGTCTGGATTCTGTTAGGTGTTTGTTAAAATTACACGGGCTGCTGAAGTGGCTATGGCACAGGATAATGCAGAGAATATCATGACTGTCAAAACAATTGTGTAGGCAAGAATCTGCTCCTGTTAAGGTAAAGGAACAAAAGACAAAGGAGAAACTCTTCTGTGGTGTTAGGAAGTTAATAGCCCTGTTGAGGTTTCCTCGGCAGGAGGTACTGAGATCAGGAAGCCAAATTCTAGAAGAGACAAATAGTCCCGGCAGAAGGAAGCAGGTTTGACGTCGGGCATGGAAACCCAACATCAGATGCCGACTCCTGTGTCTGTGGCTATGTGTGCTCTGGGCAAACCTGTAACTATTTCTCTCCCTGGAGAGGGGATGTGTGTTCCTCCTTGGACTGGATGACAGGAATGAAGTATGAAAGTGTCCAGATTCCTGCAGCTGGATCCTCTGCCTCTGTGCAGCTGCAGGGAGCTGAGAGAGGCTTTGCAGGAGCACCCCAAACCTGGATTTACTGCAGCCTGGTGCAGGACAAACAATTCACATCCTTGAACTCACTAGGCCTTACCCTCTTATTCTGCCATTATGAGGTTGACTGTGGGTGG
This sequence comes from Rhynochetos jubatus, assembly GCA_027574665.1. Classification (NCBI taxonomy): domain Eukaryota; kingdom Metazoa; phylum Chordata; class Aves; order Eurypygiformes; family Rhynochetidae; genus Rhynochetos; species Rhynochetos jubatus. The sequence continues at coordinate 34,662,194 of CM050655.1, read as the reverse complement.
GAAAAACTGGAGTCAAAAAAGCATTAGCCTGTACCTCTCACGGGCAGTGTAGGCTGAGAACACACCAAGCAAACTTCTCCGCTGTGTGCTTGCTGCCACCACGAAGAGCTGCACAGTGAGGGAAACAATTTAATGAAAGGAAGACATGGATAATAGCATCAGGGTGAAAAACATTTGTCTTTCCTTCTTGAGAGAAGCTGGATAATGCACTGGTTTAGCATTTTAATATCCCACACATCTGTGACAGCATAGCAAGGTGTGTCCTCTTTACTAATTCATCCATTTATTGCCTTTTAATCTCGGCAAGGAGCACAAGTGCAGTGTAGATAGACGTCCAGCCCCCCCACAGTTCTGTGGGGTTTGTGGGGAGGACAGGGTTCCTCTGGGAGCAGAGAAGCAGCAGCCCTCTTCTCCAGCAGCAGGCTGAGGGAGTGGAGACAGGATTACATAGGGACAAAAGGAATTTGTGAACTATCCAGGCTGCAGATGAATGTGTTTATCAGGAAGCGACTCCCTCACTGCATTACCTGCTTTGGCCACCCCACCTGCCGGTTTTGTTCAAGGCTGAGGGACAGCATATGGGATTTCAGGACACTTTGGTGATTTTTGTGATTATAATCCTTTTACTAAAAACTTCACTAAAAAAAAAAGAAATTTGCTATGCAGCTCTGTCAAATTAGTTCTGCCCAGACCACATGGTGCAAGCTTAGTTCATCGTTAACACACCAAAATGTGTTACCAGCTCTCCATTGTGTTCACTGTTCCATCTCACAGGTAATCAAAACTAAACTTCTGTCCTCCTTGTGTGAACACTTGCCCTATCTCTGATTTTTATCTCAGACTAATTCCGGGTTTAGCCTTCAGTTTGATTAAGAACATCAGCTTCCTTAATCCTCTCCTTGCCTTCTACTCAGAAGCAGGCTTGCTTTCTCTTGGTACTGCCCAGGAGCCACTATCCAGATTCTGTTATCTGCCCCCTCTCCTCCTCTTGTCTGAAATTATTTTGAAACAGGCTGAAATCAGGGGATTTCACTTCTAAAATTTCTGTCTATAATAGAGAGGTATCCACAGATTTGACCCGCCCCCACCAAAACCAGCAAAAATACCCAGCAGACGTCAACAGCCTCGTAAGCGCAGTGACGGCAGACTGCGGTGTTTTACGCACGACTAGCTTTTATTGGTAGCAAGGTTTTGGGCATCCACGTGTGCTGCTAGCACGCAGTAAGAGTTTGCAGAACATCCTCCCTCACCGTCTCGGAACCACAGAAATGGAATCTGAAGAAACAAAATAATACATGCACTTGAGTTGTCAACATTTGTTGAGATTAGACGAGTGGAGGTTTTTTTAATATAAGTCAACCTGATTTGCCTTTTGACACAACTGAACACAACATACTTTGAGCCCCAAAGTTGGAAACGTTACTGCTGGGGAAAGTATTGATGGACTGTGTTCATTCTGCTTCACTGCCTACCTCCCTTTTATTTTCACGGTTCCTTTTTTTTCCGGATTTTGTGCTGCCGTCACTATGTAGATGGTCACAACTACGTGTGCAAAGGGTGTCATGTTCTATTGACACGTGTCAATAGAAGAGTGAGCGCGTATCTACAGAAATGCGCTTCATCAGCAATGTGCTTTGGTGAAGAGGAGCTACGACTGGACGCAGGAGCTCTGTTTAAAGGTAGAGCTGCTGGGCTGTAATCATTTTGCTTTGCTTGAAACTGTTTCCATCCCCCCATGTTGTCTTTTCAGTGATGGCATTTTAACTACAAATTCCTATATGGGTCTAAAACATATCCTGTACCTCCTTTTCTAGATATCATGGGGTGGATGAAATAACATATCTGAAAAGTCTACGAAAATGAGTAAAACTGGATCAGTATATCATGTTTCTACAATCTCAGCATCCAAGTCATATTCCATGAAGTCTAGAGAAGTCAGTTCTAGTCTGTTTACCTCAACTGTAGATATAGTTTTATAAGTGCAGCTTCCAAGTATTAGGCTTGCTTATTGGAAGGGTAGGTTTATCATCATCATTCTGTCATCAGTCATGATCCCAGGGGCCATCAGTACCAATGGAACATTTCCACTGGTTCCAGCTGACAGTGAATCAGACTTCCTAACGCAAGCTCAGGCACAGACAACAAGTTCTTGTGGACGGTGAGTAGGAACTTGGCAAGAAAGATGCCGATAATCCAAGCCAGTGCTAATTTTTCTCACCCAGAGGGTTATACAGGAAGTTTGCTCTTCTGAAGCCTGGAAATACGTTGAGTTTTCTTTGAAGCTATTTAAGGCAAAGGGTTGAAGTGGTAGTGAACTGAACTATGGATGAGCAGTGTCTTGAAAGGAAGGAAATAAAGGGTTTTCTTGAGAGTCTTTGAATGCTTTAAATAGCTTTTCTTGTGAAAATGCTTTCACCCCACATATAATTTTGTCACCTATCTTCCCAAATAACTTTCAAGATTTTCAGAATGAATATACTTACTCTTTTCCATTTTCTCCAGCTTGGACTGTGATAGTTGCAGCTCCTAGCTTAGGAAAAGTTGGATTTAACCTGTTGTTGTTCCAAAGAAATTTAACCTTCGTAACTGTTCCAATATTAACTTCTGCATCAATGAAGCTCATGTAAGTGTTGTCTGGTTGGAGGGTTCCCCTGTGAAAAATGACATCTTATGGATGTGAGGCTTGCTGGCATTTAATATTAATTACCAGTGCTGTCAACTGATTAGCTGTGTTTGCAAGTTGAAAATTAGAAGGGAGACAATATTTAGCTTATAATGTGGTGACAATGTTATTGCCAGTTTTCCAATGTAATCCATCCCAAACCAGTGTTTGTCAGAGGAAGGAAAGGCAGGTAGGCCTGTTGTACTGCAGTCATCCCTCGTAAGGAAAGAGACGGTCACAGGACAATCCCCATGGAGAAGGTAGAGGTTGCTCCCTGTTGGGTATGTAGGCAGGTCTGCTGAGGACAAGTGTTCACTCCCAGGAATTGAATTGACACGGGCCCTGCAAATAGGAGCTGGAGTGCACTCCGTACTGGCCGACTGACCTCAGCTGAATGGTGAGTGCCTGCAAACTGGGACCAGCCCACAGCAAACACCCACTGCCACCTGGTCTTTCTTGGAAAAGTGAAAGTGACATAGCTGTCAATAAACAAAACACAACACCAAAAAAACCCCAACCAAACTCACATCAAAGTGCCTTCTCCCTGTTTTTTCATCATTTCAGATATTTTAGTGGAAACAAACAAGCAAAATGCAAATAAACAAACACACATGAGGCAAGCCGGCAGCTTCAGTGTAAACAGGCGAAGTTACGAGCAACAAAAAGTAGATTTTCATATAGTAAATCATGAGGTAAGTTTAGCTGTGAGCAGCTGCGGCAGCAATGGTTTACAAGCCTCCAAAAGACAAGACCAACTCTGCTAGTGTAGGCCCAGCCAGACCTTAGAGGGACGGCAAACCAGCAACACCAGATTCTATCGTTTTAAACCCTGCGTTCTAACCTTCTCCCGTCAAACGTAAACCCAGAGTGAGCGAGCTGTCGCTGCATTTACATCAGGGTCAGAATCTGATCTCTAAAATAAGACCAATTTTAACAGAAAAATGAATTAAAAATGCGGATTATACATTCTAGAAGAGAAGTTTATTTTCTGTTGAACTTACTTGACGATCTGATGCTGCCTTGTGTTCCCACCACTTCCATACAGGGCAATATTTACGTATCCTTTTACTTTACTCTTTCCAGAGAGGGTCATGGTTACTTTGTACCTCCAAACTACACAGAGGAAATACAGTCAGTTAGATTGTACCCAGGGAGAAACAGTCTCCAAAATACCAAGTACTGGGGTTTTTTTTGGTCTGTACACTGTAGTTGAAAGCAAAAGAAAATTATCACTGCCCTTGCCTTCAGCTCAAGGCTACATTACAGGCTGTCTGGACTCAAAGGGGTTAACACAATGCTCCCAAACAAATCTTGGTGCTCCCTGTTGTTCCTGGGGTTATAGCCATGCAAAACAAATACAAACCACCTGTGAGTCAGATCTGTCATTGTGTCTTAATGGGATCAACACCAGAAAGGGGTAGATGTTTGTGTTATTTTCTGGGAGGGGAAAAAAAAGGTAATCCATAACATGGTAAACACAATATAGACCTCAGCATTGTGACCATGAAGGTTTTCATGTACAGTGAAACTGGAAAACAGGAGGTGTTAAGACTAAATACTGATACATATCAGAACATGAGCAGCCTAGAAGGAGTGTAAAAAATTCTGAAGCCCAAGGAAAATGATTTTTCTGTGCGGGAACTTTCTTTTAGCACGCAATTAGCAAAAGCAGCCGTTCTCCCTCTGATTCTTGTTTACATAGGCGAAGAAATAAACATCTCAGAAAGCTGACATTTAGTATCATTTAGATTGTAAAGGAGGTCGTCTGGTTCACCCACTTCTCAAAGCAAGGCCAGCCGTGATCAGCTTGCTCTTGGCCTTTGCCAAACGGAGTTTTGAACATCTCAAAGCTGAACATTTCCCAGATTCCCTGGGCCTCTTTTCCTGCATTTAACCACTGTCACTGTGGCAGTAATTTCATACTATTTAATAAGAAATTCCCTTGCTGCAACTTCTTTTCATCACCTATCCTCCTTTCTCCTTGCACCTTGTAGTGCAGTCCACGAAAGATCTCGGTGACTTCCACTACACTCTACAGGTTGTCAACATGTTCCTTGTACTGGAGGGCCCAAAACTGGGCACTAGTACTGGAGAAAAGAGGAAAAAGCATGAAGAACTGAAGAGCCATTGCACTGCTATGAGGTCTGTTCATCTGTTAAAATTATTTGTAAACCAGGAAAATGAAAAGCTTTGTTTGCAAGGGGTAGGTAGCAGCGGAAGCAATTGAAACTCACGAGCAAAATCCTTGGCCTCTCCGGTGTTCAGGTAAAGTTTCAGGAAATCATTGTTATATTTCCCTTTGAATTTATCTGCAAAGTGACCCATATTTGGGCATCCCCCTTGTGGGCATGGGAAACAGTTTTCCTAGTGAAAACAAATGTATTTATTAATAAAATTATCCAGCTAGCCATGAAAAAATAAATTAGTCATAGAACTTATTTTTAACATACCCACTAACTGGCCCTTATCACAGCAAATCTAAATTTCCAGTAACTCTTTCTGGAACCCTTCCTCAACCCAGGCTTGAGAAAGATCACATAAACTAGCCAACTTTCTCGTCTCTGACTTTTCAGGGCTCTCTGTTTTATCTTGTGCCATTTATCTCCATCCAGTCACATCATTGACACACTTGAGTCATCTGAACTGGAGCAGGGAGGGGGACGTGTCCTCACCAACAACTGATGAGAAAGAATGATGTCACCTTAGACCTTCAGGTTTGGTCAAGAAAGGTTTTGTCTTGGAAAAAAAGCTAATTTTTGTCATGAAAGCAGCTTTTATTATGGTGACTGAAGCAAAGTGATGTGAGAAGTGTGATCTCTATCACCTGCTCAGGACGTGTGAAGGTCAGTGTAAGCACTCTGTAAGTTTATACTGCTCTCTGTGCTGCCTGAACAAGATGATGATGATCCTGTTACCTTCCTGCTACTCTTCTGCTGTAGTTCCTTATCTCCCAGTCTGGGACATATCCCAGTCCTTATCTCCCTGACCTTGGTCCATAAACCATTGTGCTTTGTCCCTGAGGCCACGTTAAGTCACCAAAGTACTTTGATCATGGACTGACCCCATCAGGTCATCACTTATTATTTTACTTGTTTCTGGTTTGAAAAGAAGACCTTTAAGTCGTGTTTGAAAGCTCACCTGCTACAGCATGGGATCCCACTCGTTGTTTGGTAAATACACTTGGTGACTACAGGGACAGGCTCTCCTCCTATCCTCTTCCCCAGGTTTGGTGCTACAGAGCAGACCTGGGGAAGCCACACTAGCTCCAGTAGTACCTCAGGGCTGTCACATCAGCACAGAACCAGGGATGTCCCTGCGTTGTTGCTGCCTTTTCCCACTTTGACCCATGTCAGCTGCACAAACTAGAGTACTTTAGGATGTCTGACACTTCCCTTACGAATGAACTCGTTGGGTGCAAGCTAGCATAAATACATCGAATTTCAGATATATACATGAGAGCCACTGGTTTTGATATGATCCGTGCTGAGGCTCTAAGAAATACTTACTGTTTCAAAACCAGCATATGAAGCACAAGTATAGCCTAGAAATCCATCAGGGTAGATAATACTGTCAGAGTAATACTTGTAACTCCGCAAGTGATTGCAAGCCACAAAGTCCCGAGTTCCTGTGAAAAGAGGCTCCCAGATTAGTTCTTCCTTTCTGTTACCATTTGAGGAGAGACACTGGCACAGCCATCACCATGTCATTGGGATGCATCATTCCTCCTCAAAAGCCTCATCGCAATTCTTGAGGTATCAAAACCAAGGTTTGAAGCTTGCTTTTGCAATGAATTGATGCTGTAAGGAATGTCACTAACTCAACAGGTATAAAATGCAAACTTGGAACACGTTGTGGAGACCGACTGTGCAGCTCAGCTCAGCTCCTGCCCTCTCCCCCCTGGCAAACACTTATTCCAGCAATCTGACTGAGTTCCACAATAGAAACGAGAACTGCGTGAAGCAGATCTTTTGTAGGCAACAGTTGCATTATCATAACAAAAGAAAACCAAATGAAAAGTATTTAACAGTGAACTTCCTAGGGCAATGTGGATTTGCTCCAGCTGAGGACTTCAAAACAGAATTATTATTATTTGGAGGGTGCTTAAGGAAGGTAGACTCCTAAAATTAAAATAATGAATATATTATTTTCCTTTGTGTTACCTTTATTTTCCTGACTTCAGGTTAAAAAGAAGATCATATACAACACATTACATATACAACTATTTCTTTGTGCTTTAATTCCCCATTATTAATAACAAGTTTACCAAAAAAAAGAAAAGAAAGAAAGAAAAAGTAATACCTCCAGTTGCATTGAATAAAACCTGGAGAAAAAGGCAAGTTATCACAAATAAGTTCATGGATTCCCAGAGTTTAAGATGTTTGCAGCCATGTAAGAAAGAGCCCGGATAATATACTGAGAAATCTCTACAGCAGAAATCCTTTTTTTTTGGTTCTTTTTAATCCTACATGCAATTTTACCCTAAAAGACACATGGAAGTTTTCTAATTCTTAGAGCTTTTATTAGACCTGTGTAAAACAACAAAGAACAGTGCGTTTGAGCATCTATGTGCCAATCTTTTTATAGCTGACTAAAAATAGACACAATGACATTGCTTTAGTGCAACCAAGATTGTAATAGGTAATTAAAAAAAATGCTAAAGTAATTGCTCTAACTCAGAAGAATTGCAGCTGAAGATACCCTGACAGAACCGGCTGTGAGCATCATTGCCCTACTGCACCTGGTACCGCTGCTGGGCAACTGAATAGAAATTAAAGGAGATGTGTTGTTACAGACTCTCCAAAATTTCTGGAATGCTTTCTGTAACTTTGTTTTCTGCTATGAGGAGACATATTTTCCAGAGGCCAACCCTTTGTCCTGTTTATTTTTGAATAAGATCTGAAAAATGGTGTGTTTTGAGCATATGAACAGTTTCACTGCACTCTGCAACTGCCATTGCTGATGGGCACACCAAAAGCTAATGCAAAACACCTGAGTTAAGGGAAGTTAAGTCATTAAGTGGGGGGTCACCTTCCCCTAAATTTGGAATGTAATCAACATACTTACCTTCCCAGATGCCATCGAGATCTACAATCTGTGAAACGGGGTTCTTCCCACACGCTGGCATTTGCTCTCCTCCGTTTGGATAGAAGTCAAGATGTCCTATAGCTGTGCTCATGCCAAAACCTGAAGCGTTTAAAGCAGGGGTAAGCACATTTTAAATTAATATTGTCTCATACCTGCAGCTGTTGGCTTGAAGTTTGCCTGTGCTTGGTGTTGTAGGGTATCAGCTGTTAGTGACCAGTATGGTGTATTTGTTCCGTGTCTATGCGCCACCCAGCACAACTGAGCCTGTGTGAATGATTAGGATGTGCCCCAGGATGTAAATAATTTGGTATTTATACAGTAGAGCTGAATACTTGCCTAAGTAGGGGATTGTGGGAGCTGAATCTGTGTGGATAACATCAACAAACTCTGCATCAGATTTATCCAGTCTGACTTCAATAGGAGTGCCTTGAAAATAAGGTTGAGCAGGATCCAGTCCTGAAAGAAAAAGGCTAGTGTTACGTATAGATAAAGAGATGTAGCTGCATCATTTTTATGTAAGACTATGATTGTATATAACAAATATCACACATAGGTACCTATGATTTCTTATGTCTAACTAGTATCGGCTTTAATAAAATTGCGATGTGTGCTCTGTCTTACCAAGTGGCTTTTCTCCCAGGAAGGAGAAGGGGTTACCTGTGTGAAGCCTGTTAAACGTTACCAATTTACATCAATATTGAACACCAACATTTGGATTTTCTTTTCTTAATTGAACTTCTATTAAGTAATTACTTCCATTAAGACTTTCCAAAGCCGCCTGGACTTGTTCCTGTGTGATCTGCTCTAGGTGACCCTGCTCTGGCAGGGGGGTTGAACTAGATGATCTCTAGAGGTGCCTTCCAACCCCGAACATGCTGTGAATCTGTAATGCTGCTCAGTCTGAGGTTGCTGTGTAACTGATGTAGCTGTATGGTTGCTAGAGTACCTTGTTTGAGAGTACTCAAACAGGAATTGATGCTGATAGCACCCATGTGCTTGGAGGGGTTGAAACCAGCCTGCCTCCTTCTGCCTCCACACACATTTTGGACAAGCATAGAGTTTTGAAGTGATGATCTTTGCTTTTGATCCTAGCAGAAAACAGAATTAATTTGCTTCCCAAATTGCGGCAGCAATTATAGGAGCTTGTGAAGTCTTGCAAATTGCACAATTTCTGCTACTTTATACTTGCTTCTCATGTTGTCTCTGGCAGCAGGTTTAGTTTTGCTTTTAGACTGAATTTTGTAGACTACTAGTCCAAGCTTAACAAAGCCTGAAATCCCTGAGGAATAGTAACAATTGAAAAGGGCTGTGTTAATAATATCCAAAGCTGTCTTTTGTGTACGAAAGGTCACTCTGCTAAATGCATGCTGCCCTTGGTGCTGCCTGCGTGATGAATAAGGAGAGCAAGCCCGTTGCTTTAGACTCTGGACATGTTAAAAAGTTGCTGAAGAATGCAGACTGCAGCATGAGTTACCTGTATTTTGAGACAGTGCTGGTTTAATCACAAGTTTAGCTGATAACACCTCTGTTCAGTTTTGTTCTCTAGGAGAGTATTGGAGGTTTTTAAAATATGGTGTCTCTGCTTTGTGAGGTCTGTGGAATATATTATTTAGAAATGAATTCATATTCCAATAAATATGTCTATTTGATTGCCTTTTTTTAAAGAACCAAACAATTTCAGAAGGATGAGGGCTCTCCCTTGAAGAACGGTGCAGGGGTATGATGAATGGTTATGCGGTGGCTTGTACTGATGCTCCTGCTGCGGGCAGAGGGCTGAGACAACCTTACGCTGCCACGGAGCTTCGCTTTGTCTCTCAGCTGTACGTGTTTTCATCATTTAAGTCTCACAGTATTGCAAAATGGTTCCTTCAAGAGTCGTTTGCTCTCAGCTAGTGTGGGTAGAGAGCGATTACAAGGTAAAGGATGCTGAAAGATGTAAACTTGTGGTTGGATCAAAGTGAAGATACAAATGCTTCTGGCTGGTAGTCACAGAGGCTTGTTCCATTATATCTGGCAAGACACTGGCACTATTTATGGGATCAGTGGTGGATGTTCAGAGTGTGTGTGTGTTCAGAGTGACATGTGGACGGCTATAAAGCAAACCAGAGCCAAAATGCCTTCTCTGAAAGACCTGAACAGGAAAACCTTGCTCAGCAGCAGTGAGAGGCTTCCTTGGAGCATGGAGTGTGTAACTTGCAACAGGGAAAGACAACAGAGCAATTCAGTACTGGGGAGGTGAAAGCTGGATCAGTACAGCTGACCCAAAATTAGGGGAACAGCATCATATTCCTTAAAAATGTCTAAACTGAGAAGTGTGGGAGCATTTAAGGGACAGGCTATTACTTAAGAATACAGTGAAAATGGGGGAGGGCTTTCTGATCAATCAGCTCTGACATTATCTGGAAAGTAATTGTTCTAAGGTACTCTATTAGGTGGAAGGTTTATGTAGACATAGCAAAGCAAGGTGATAATGGGTGATACTTTGGGAAGGTTAACCTACTGCTTCTGAAACATCAGGTTTAATCCATCTTTTTCTGGAAAATGATGTGTGTTAGCAAAACTACAGTACAAAGTAACTAGCTGCTCACTGTTGTGCCACTTCTAGTGTGCTTTGAAGAGACATGCAAGCAGGTGGTGTGTGTCAGATGTGCTGCTATGTAACAGCCAGACTAACGAAAGATGAAAATAGTAGGAGAAAAGCTGCTAGGACAAGGAAGGTAGGGATTACTCTTCTGGTCTGTTTTATTACGTTACTGTTGGACAAATCATTACAGAAAACAATCATGACAGCTAAACCCGGTTCTGGTTGTAGGTTAGTTATTGGGAATTTGTTTTTAGCAGTGACAGCGGAATATTTTAATGCTACAGGATTGCTTCCATCCTGCTCCATATTACCATTGGTCTGGGCAGTGACACAGCCAGAAAACCAGCTCTGTAGAGATTGCCAAAGTCATTGCTGTGTATCAGCAAGTCAACTGATGGCAGGGGTTCTGGCTCTGTTAGTTGTACAGAGCCTTGGCTGTGTAAATATATGCCAGCAAAATAATCATCAGACTGACAGTTTTCCCACACTTACCAGGGCACCGCTCCTTGGTGTGCTGAGAAGAGGCTACGTTCTATAATGTCGCAATTACCCTTGACTAAATTACAGCCCACAGTGAGGTACAACCGTAAGAGAATGAACAGCAACATTTTGTTAAGCAGTGGCGTCTTCAGTACGAGCTGTGGCTTAAATCACTGACTTACCAGTTATTCTTCCGATCCCCGGCCGCCTCCTGCCAGCCTCGCCTGCCGCGTGTGCTCCCAGGCTGTGGGCAATGATGTGAACGTTGGCTGGAGAGTATTTGTATTCATCCTGAGAAAAACACAGTGTAAAAAGTTACTACATCTGTTTTCAGCAGCAACAAGGAAGAGTAAAAAGGGGCTGAAAAACTACTTTTAACTTGACTACAGACTCGGGAACTCCTATAGGATTTCAGCATCTGTTTGCCAGTGTAGATACTTATGTCCAATACGTAGAATTTTCAAAACTCCTTATTCGGGTGTTGCCTTCATTTGGAGGCTGTTAAAACTCTAGACAGCTCTGTCAACACGGTCCTGAGGGGCTCTGTATCCATTTTACATCTTAGACCCATTAATATTCCCAGGATGCTTATCTATCTGGCTTGCAGGATTTAGCCAGGCAATAACTGTTACACCTGGCAGGTCAGGCACTGCATGCAGCTGGAGGAGGACATGAGAGGAGAGATGCCTTCAGCCTTTTTGGACAGTAATTTGGTGGCTGCAATGCAGATGCAGAGCGAGACTTGGATCGGAGCACCCCTAGACCCAGCGTACCGTCTATTCCAGTAATTTATAGTTCTTTTACAGGAAATATGTGTTGGGGGCTCTTAGATTAAAAGAAGGCTTCAAACCAAGCATTGCTTCTCATGTGAAGCTGGCTCAGAAAAGGAGTGTGTGGCACCTCATGTAGCTTTAGGCAGCGGGCAGGAGGGCTTTCCCCTGTGGCAGCTGCCTGGGTCCTGTTTGTCCCCAGGTGTTGCTCAGGGAGAACAGTTGTCCTCCAGCCAGCAGTTTGTTTTCTGGAACTCTGCAGAGCTACTTGGTAGGCTTTGTCTCTGTGAAAAGGCAGTTTGCTGTGTCTCTTATCTCTGCATATTTCTAACCAGGTGACACACTACATCTGTTAACATCCACAGAGTGACTGGCTGAACTATGGAGACATCTCTTAGAACTTCATATCCCTACGTTGGCCAACCCTGCTGTTCTGACATAGCTCTCTAACTTTAAAAAACAGGGTCTGTTGTCAGCACAACTTCTAAAATGATGACTGAGAATAAGAAAATATTTTTCAGCTGGTTTCACTCACATTCATGACAGTTTCTGAATTGTATTTCTTTCAAGTCAGCATTATAACCATTTAACCAGAAAATCCTTACCATAAGAACGTTAACAAAATAAGCTATTTCAGCGCCCACAACACGGACATTGTTTGATGCCTGGGTGTACTGACATCTTGCGCCTTTTTTCCAGTTTATGCAGATGCAGTTCACATCTTCCACGGTAAGCATCCTCTGTTTTGTAAAACAAAAGTAAAAACCAGACTCCCACGGTAAATACAATCTGGAATTGATTCATGTGGCTTATTACAGCTCAACTCATAAATTTTCCATGAATTTGGATGAGAACATTTTAAGAAGTGAAACATCAGCATATATTGGTTGTTATGCCCGCACGCAGGCGTGTGTGTACTTGTACAATACTGAAATAGGGACACAATACTGAATTAGGGTGGTATGTTGAAGTGTTGGCCACACCATCGCTTCAAATACCCATAGCACTATTATTTGCAGGGAAAAAATATAAATACAGATACTTTTGGTTTTTTTCACTTCAATCAAAATTTGTATGCAACCCTAAATAAGAGCACTGCTCATATACTGATTCACTTAAGTGATTTAAAAGTACTTCTTTAATTCAAATTCAATTAGAACTTATATTTTTGATGAAAATCAAGAGGTTTTTCTGATACAGATTTGTGAGTGTCTCTTTTCATAAGAGGGTGCATAAATTGCTGCTGTCACTGAATATTCATTTCAGATTTATGGCTTTATTTGGGAATATGTATACACAGGCAGATGCTTTTTTGTCTGCCACAGAATCTGAAGTTTTGATTCTTTGCTCTGAGCTGGATTGTTTGGGTAAGTGTATCTTACTTTGGCAGCTTTGGTACGTTTGTCTTTGCTCTATGTCCAGATGTAGGAGAGCATACAAAACAAGTTACAACTGGCAAAGCACAGAAAAGGCAATAGACATGTCTGTCGCTACATTAGAAGAGGTAAAAAAAGTGTGCAGGTAGGATTATTACTTAATGAGGAGAGTAAATAACAACTCCACGTAGGAGGGCTGATGTATTCACAAGCCCACCTGCTCTACTTCTTACTGAAAAGATTCAATGAGAACAATTTTATTTTTTAAAATAAATTGGAGTATTGTGATAAAATGTAGGGACACCATAATAGAGACTTTTGAGCTTTATCTCATGTCTCTAAATCCTAATGAAAATTGGTCAAAAGGATTTCAAGGACTGTCTGAAGCAAAACGTGAGCTATCTTATTGATTGTGAGGTTCTAGAGGAAAATATCTATTTTACGAGTGGAAATGAGAAACTAAGAATTATTAAATCATCAATGTACTTCTGATACTTTGACCAAATTACTAACTAAAAAATCCAGCAGTCATTAAATGATGTTCATAAAGTGATAATCACCATAGGTTTGGGTTTTTTTCAGTAAGAAACTGTCAAATTTACTTTTTTTTACCTAGTATCAAAGAGAAGCAAGTAATGTGGATGCAATAAACATGCAATACCTTGATTTTAGTGGGCTTTGACATAGTTTCTTGTAGTGTTCTCATAAGTAAAATAGAAATGTAGATTTTTTGCAAAATTGTAGCTGTGCAAATAGTTAGTTGAAAAGTGTCGTATGCCATCCACTGGTATTTTGCCCTGTGTGCTGTGTGACTAGTAGCTTTCATTAGTTGCAGCTGCAATAGAATGCAGGTTGATAGAATCTGAGAAGTGCACAAGGTGGAATTGCAGCTGAGTATGGGGATAAGATTAAAAATAATTTGAAAAATAGGAGAATGAGTACAAAAATCAATAGAGTGGAGTGCTTTACTTCACTGCTCAGTGGGTCCTAGACTGAGAACTTTGTTCAAAATGATCCCTTGAGGACCCTTCTGGCTGTACGTTTCTACAACATTATTGTTTCTGTTAATGGTCAGCCCATGGGCTCAGCCTCCAACACCCACGTGGCAGCCCACACCTTTGTGATGGACTTCCCGTATGCAATAGCTAGGATGCTGCAGTTTCCGGAATCGCCCTTGTTCCTAAGCAGTATCTTGCTCCAGGGTTTGTGTTGCCTTTAGCAGGAAAGAGGGCACTGATTGAGACAAATCCTGTTGTCACTCACTTCACTAAAGAGAAGTATTGGATGCATTTTACCTCATGCTTTTCATCCAGGTACCCAGCTACATATTTAAGTGGGTAACAATTTGAAAATAAGTGGCCTTCTTTCCTCTTCTTATCACTACAAGTACTGTGAGATAAATTGGTTAGAAATAGGGACAACAGACAATTTATGAGAATGTGTTCATATATGCAGACTAAGGAATTCCACAGGGACAGGATTTCCCTGTGCTACGTACCTTACACATGTCTGACAGCCAGTTTTCTTCTCCATCATCTATAAATCCGTGTATGATGAATCTGGTTATCCTACTTGCATTAAAATTTGAGTACCCAATTGTTGAGGCATCAACTGCAGAGATCTCCTGTTTTAGACATTAAATTAATAAGCATTGAAATCTGCTTTCCATAAATAGTTTATCAAAATTGCAAAGGCCTGAACTATGCTCATCTGTACAGGCATTTCTATATTATGCAATGTTAAGCTCATCCACAAGCGTTTACGTGACTATGGCTCAAGGTCTGCATCTCCATTCAAAACAAGCTTTGACAGATATCTTAGAACAGCTGAGGCTTTACTTTTAATGTGTTTTCATCTTATCTGTAGAAAAAAATTACCCAATAACTTAAAAAATGCAGAGTTTTGCAGTACTTCTCAGTGGCCATGCAGGGAACATGAGGGAATGCTGCTTTGTGAGGGCTGGAGGAGGATGAGAATTTTGCCCCAGAGACCTTGCCAAGGAGCTAGAAGAGGTGGCCTCTTGGGTAAAGTGGAGTTTTGGCCATTTCTAACACTTTCCAGAAACCGAGCCAGATCTGTTTATTTACTCTTTTTGCATGTGATTCACCAGTGTTTAAACCACAGTGGTTCTTACTTGGAAGCTAGTAGGATTTTCTCTTGTGTACAGGAGGAAGTGAATGTCTATCTTTTCTGGATTCCAGGGTAATTTATGGATTGGTCTTTCTGCAGTCCCAGACCATGGCATATCATCTGAGAAACATCCAAGCCTTTCATAGCAAACTTTGTCACCTGTAGCACACAGATTGCAGCAAAATGTGAATGAGCAAAGAAGTGGAGCAGGTTAGTCCCAGCTCCTAGCATCCCTTCTCTGGAGGGCTCTTGAAAGTCCTGCAGCTTACAGAAGGCAAAGACCAGTAGTACCTCTCTCTCAGATCTTCAAAGCTTACAGTTTACCCCAAGGAAAGAAACCACCTGTCATCCATCAACAAAGTATTCAGTGGAGCTTCTGTGGGTATCCTGTCCCAAACCTTGGGTATCTTTTCCCAGCTGTGTTTTGCCTAAGGCAAAGACAGCTGATGAGTTTCTCCTAATACCAAGCCAAGATATTGCAAATAATCAGCAATATTTTGGGACTGTGCTGGGCAGCTGACTTCACTGTACACGAGAAGTCTTACACTATACAAGCCCGTGGCTCCTTCTGAATATAAAGCTATACCCTCATTGAACTGCCTGCCCCCTGCCCCTGGCTTTTTCCCCATTTCCATCAGTAGAGTACAACAAATAATTGCCTAGGCTTGGTAGAGCAAAAGCTTTGCTCTGAGGTAGAAAACATCAGCTCTTCTTGCACACCCCTAGGGTGAGCTTTCCAGAGTGGAAAGGAGGAAAGACAACATGCACATGCAGTTGTCTTGCCATTCTTGTATAGAAAAGTGAACCATGTAACCACTCAATCAGTAAGTTTTAAGGCACCGTAATTAGAATTATATCTCACAAAATACAGCAGCATAGAAAGGTTACATAAATACTGACCCCGTGTGCTTACCTTCTGCTGTGCTGAGCAGAAATAGTGCAAGTATCCAAATTCCAAGCATCTAGAACAGTAGAAAAAGAAGCAGCTAGGATTTGCTAACCCGCTTGATCAGCAAGTGCACTTAGCTTTCTGGTGCTGAGTTTCCTCAAGGTGAAAAGCGTGCTCTGTCTGTCTTCCCTGCAATGTCTGCCACGCGTGTGAGACATGTAGGAGCCAGCTTTATGTTTGCTTGCTCCACTAGAGATTGTGGGCTCCTAAATCTATCAAAGCATAGCTTAAATCCAGAGTTATTTTTCTGCTGAGGCTATGCTGCTAACTGGACGTAGAACTAGCATAAGGGTGCCTCTATAAGCTGCCTTTCCCCTTTACACTGCTGCGTCCTGGGAAGCCATGTACCTGACAAGGTAAAAGAAAAACCCTGAACTACTTACAGTGCCACCTTGAAGCTCCATGCGCTAATGTGCAAACTTTCCATGTACTTTTATAGTCTGCTCTATCCTTGGAAATGTTCCTAGAATGATAGGAACGTGTATTTCAGGTTACAGTTTATAGCTAAGCTGGATAAGAACTGTGATGGTTGGTTTCTCTGAAAACTCCAAAATCCCTGCACATAGATTTCTTGAACTGGTGTGCTGGAGCCCAGAACATGATTGGAGGTAGGGGAATTCCCAGGCAGCAACACATCAGGAGTGGGACATACAGAACTATACGAGTCTGTGTGGCAGTGCATTTAAGGGCTTATCTTGACTGGGGAGGCTTTTGGTTTTGCTGCTGCGTAGCTGGAATGTTAGGGGTCTACCGGGGGAGTGAGTAGGGAATGACATTGTCTTTAAGTCCAGTGCCTTGCCCTGCATCAAGTGACTTTGAATGAGGGATGCTCCTGTGCTTCTGGGTCTTTTTGTGTCCATTTCCTGACATGGGCTCAATTTGGTGGAGCCTTATCCCTTCAGGAAAGCTTCAGTGCGTCTGGTAGGTCTTCTCATAGGGAAAGTCTGACCTTCTCCTCATGTCCCTTTCATTTCCTTGTGGAAATAAGTAAATGTAGAAGTACAGTTGTCTACCCCTTTGTATCCTTTCTATATGTATATAGAAAGGATATATATATATGTATATCCTTTCTATATGTATCCATGTAACCCAAGTTGTGAGGAAGTCCTTCTCCTCTGAGTGAACCGAAAGCAAACATGCCCGAAATATATGTCAGTAACCTACAAAATTCCCACAGAAACAGCGACACGGCTGCTTTGTGTAGCAATGTTACAGAACTCAGCAGGTCATTCTACCACGGATGTCAGCTAAAAGGTGAAAAGCAGCCAGTGCAAATGAACAAGACTAGGTGTGGGAAGCCTTTGCTCCTGTTTAGGAGAAGGCTGTAAGTGGACTCAAGAAGAAAGGAGACTTCCCCTAACTCTTCACCTTCGAAGGCTTTGTCAGCTTGGCTATGCTTTTTGGCTGTGGACAGAGATCTTTGCAGAGCTGACATTCCTTAATCTCCACCTCTGGGAATGGCCAAATGGATACCAGCTGCGTGCATAGGTATCACACTATCATCTGTGCCAGTGGGGTTTATTTCTTTAAATAGTGGTGAAGTTTTTAATTTTTTCCGACATAAAACCTCTGATATTAATTTAGAGCCTGGTGTTCCCATCCTTAATTGAAATAGCATTTTAGTTTGTAAATATGTTCATATCAGTGGTGCAGAACAAGCAGTACCTGCCCTAGTCCACGGATAAATTTTAATACATTTAAAATGAGAAGGGAGCAGTCTTTGTCGTCTAATTTAAGAGCTGGTGGAAAAGATGTGTTAGGGTTTTATCGCAGTTAGTCTGCTGCTGTTATTCAACACAGTAATAACACAGGGTAAACTGAACAACTAGACAAATCCTCAGGCTGTGGTCAGATGGGTTTCAGCTGCTTACTTCTCGCTTGGGAAGAAGGGGCAGGGCGGGAATGCATGTCCTTCAGTACCAGCAGGATGCTCACTAGGGAGGAACTGTAGTCCTTGCAGCCTCACAGTCAGGGGCTGTTGGAAGAAAGAGCTTTCAAGGTAGAAAGCAGCAACTAAGGGCCTTGCTATGTTTCTGCTGTCTTGAAGCAGCTGTAGTCTGGAATGGGAAGCAGGCAGAGGAGAGGACTAGATTTCCAGCACTGCAGGATGCCATGTCTCTCTCCTGGGGTATGGTGCGGTGTTTCCCGGCATTGTTCACACTTCCCTTGCCACCTGTCCAGTCCCCAGGGGACTCTCTTGGCTGAACCACAGACTTGTGTTTAATTATGCCTCTAATTTCACACAGGCTTGGTTAGTGTTTAGTCAAGGATACAACACTAACTTATTCTTTATAATTAGCATCTGAATGAATTTTATTTTTTTTTTAAGCATGTTCTTCATATTTCTTAGAAGTTTGTCTGCCCAAGTGCTTATACACCATTTATCAAACACTGGGAAGTGGGAGTGAATGAATTAACTCTTTCTTCCTGTTAATTAACTTAGAGTTTGGTTTTTATACTTAGAAAAATATCCACTGCCTTGGTGTCTTAAAGCTGCGGGTGGCTCACTCATGCCATGCTTTGTGGAGCAGTAGCGTTCATTTTTATGTGAAATAGTCAATCCCAGGTTTTGCAAAGCGTGGCGTTAGTCAGAGTTTCTCTCCAGGATTGTCAGTGGTCCCAGCAAAAGTATGTGTTTGAAACTGAACCATAGCCAGGTGCTGTGGTTTAGCTGTTTAGTTTCTTCCTAAGGGGAGAACACCTGAGGTTTGTCTTTGCCTGTTTGCTTCCCTGAAAATGCAGTGTACAATGGGCTGTGCCAACTTGCTGATGAAACACGCTGGTCTTGTTCTGTTCCTGCCTCATCCCACAGCGTCCTCTGAGGACAGTGCTCTTGTGTGGGGTTGGAAAGTTTTGAGCAATAGCGTAGGCTGTGGAAATGAGGTGTTTGGGACCATTCCCAGCTGCAGGGACATGCAGAGGTAACATGCTGCCTTGAGAGTCCATGAGAGAGAAAATCTGGAAAATCATCAATGTGGTGGGAAACTGTTCTTACCTGCTTTTCTTGAGGCACTAGTGGAGTAAGACTGTGCAGTGTTATAAATAGATTTTAGCATATATGATTTCCAGTTGCTTCTACAATAAAGATGGTTCAAACACGAAAAACATTGACAAGTGTGTTTGCAAAGAACTGGGAAGAAAAAAAAAAAAAGGAAGCAACAGGTAGTTTGAGTTTTGCTTTAATAGCCTTGTGAACCAGAACTGCCATGCACATGACTAGTGGTTTGCTCAGCTGCTGTGTACAGCACAGTTGTACTTGGTGACCTCTAGCAAGGTGTAAGTAACTGGGGAACTCCATATGTCACAGTTCCACGGCCACAAAAGGTTGACCTAGGAATCAAAAAATACTTGAATCAAGATTTTATTCTTTTTCCCCTCCCCACAAAGCAAAATGATACATTGTCAGATGTCACCTGGAGGGTTGTTAGTTCAATCCATAATCCCACTTAGAAAGCCTTCCAAAAAGCCTTCTGTACAGAATATTAGCATCTGCGTGTTAACAGTAACAAGGTGATTTTCCTTCTTTTGGGGACCAGCTGAAATTTTGAGTTCTAATACATGAATAAAATTAATCTCTAGATTCATAAACATAAAGCTCTAGATAAAAAGTCAGAAAAGCATCTTGTTAAGCAGCCTTTATTTAAGCTGGGTGCTTAACTAAATTATCTCAATCAGAGCTTGGCAGCTGCTTTTTTTTTTTTTTTTTAGGAGCTCACAGTGGAAGCAATTTCATCAGCTTTCTGAAATAACCCATGACGATGCCAAACTATAAGGAGGTTTTCCCCTAATATCTAGCCAATATTTCCTCTGCTGTAAAATACATCAATTAAACCTTGACCTAAACCCAGAGGATATGTGGAATAGTTAACTGTGACCCTTCACAGACAGCTTATGAATATGTGCTATGCCCTTCTCCAGGCTTTTCTTTATTGAGAAAAGCATTTCCTTCAGCTGCTTGATGTAGATCTTGTTTTCTAAATCTGTTATACTGTTTTTCCAGGCTTCAGGCTGTGTGCATCGTTCCTGAAATATACTGTCCAAACTTAAAAATGGCTCTACTTCTGGTTATAGTCTCACCCCAGTTGTTCAGATTAGAACAGTTATTCCCCAGATCTCCTACACAGTAGTCCTGGTAATGCACCTGGGAATGAGACCTGCTTTATCTTGGTGTGCAGTTCTTTTGCTGTGGCACAGTATACACCCCAAATTATTTACTGCTGTATTCTTTTCCAGAGACTTATTCCTTGGTTTGTATTCAAACATTTGATTTTCTGACCAATGTGTCAGTCTTGTCCTTGTCATGACTGTAATTCACATTGTTGGTTGCAAACCAATTTAGCAAGACTGTTTTCAATCCTGTCTCCCAGAGTTTTTGCACTCTTTTCCCCTTCCTTCTGACCTGTGAAACGGATATACTTACCTATGTCCATCTTCTCCATGAATTATATTGGCTGTTTCTGCTCCCAGTCTCGCCCAAAGCAGAGTAAATATGGTTTTATTCCAGAGAAATTCAATTTTTTTAGTATTTTTTGGGTTAATATCAACATCAAGGTATTTTGTATAAACTTGGTCTTGAGAGAGGACTCCACTGCGAATCAAATGAAGACATCAATGCAAAGTGTAACTGTTTAGAGTTTACTGATCTAAATCATGTTCTCGGCAAGATTTGGGATTTCCCCTTTGTTACAATAGAAATTGGCACTTCTGCTGTTCTTTGCAACAGCACAGGACACTGGACAAGGACTCTGGGGTCTTATCTTCTCCCTGTTCTGAACATGGAAAACACTACTGAAAACTTGAAATGTGCGTGTGGCAGGAGACCGCTGGGAGCTAAGGGTGAGGCTGGAGCTGCCTCCCGCACCCAAGGGTGCTGAGTTCTGCACGTATTGCTGCAGGGCGAGTTCCAGGCGAGGTTATTGGGAAGGATTTTATAGATGAGCTGGGAACTTCTGTGATTTGGTCTGCCCATGCACGGAGGATGATGGGACAATGCATAGAAGTGCTTGTTTCTGAGCAGGTGCAGAAAACAGTGGGAGCTGCTGCTTTGGTAGTCAGTGGGAGGTGATGAGCTGAATGAGGCTCCATGGCCAGACCATATAAATGTGCCACTTAGATATACAGTAGCGATAGCTTTTAATCTTAGGGAGGAAGGAGGTTTTGCAAATGGATAAGTTCAGGCACAGGATTGCCTTGCATGGGCTCATAGAGCGAGTCACTGGCAGAGCAGGGTCTTGCCAGCACGTGGGTATACTGGCGTGTGTGTTTCCACGCTAGTGTGGGAGCTGTTGCACTACAGTGCACATGCAGTAGGTGAGCACTGTGTGGATTACATGCATTCCAGAGGTGTACATTTTTTTTTAAGAGCAACTTGGTGAAAGACAGAACTCCTGAAAAGGATGTGACTTCCATTTCCTTTTTACAACCATCCATCTGCCCCCCTGGGTCTTATGAAAAAAGTTATCACATAGATATCTATGTTAAGTAGAACACTTGCAGCCACAAATAAGTGTTTGCACTGCTTAAATATGTGGGAAATGTGTAGATTAAGGTTAGCAGCATTAAATGTTACAGGGAAACTTTAAATTATCTTACCTGGCAATTTCATATTCTTTTGTGTTTCCCTCTTTGTCATGGAAAATTAGGTTTATGTCCCCCCTCATTTTCTTCACACCAGACAGCTTAATAAACACTTTTTGTCTCCAAGCTGCATGAAGAAAAGCAAAATAAAACTAGAATGCTATTGATATGAGAGATCTAAAAATGCTAGTATACTGGAAAGTTTTTTTTCTAACTGGAATTCATTGTGTTAGCAAATGAAAGACTTGGTGAGCTTGAATTTTGATAATTAATGTAGCATTTTTTGTCAGAGATGTCAGCAGTTTTTTGTAGAAGCAACAGAAGCGCACGACTGTAAACACATCAAGGCAGTCATTTTTTCAAACATATGGTCAACTGTAACAAACCTTCTCCACTTACTAGTGAAAGGGGGGTCTGCTGCTGTATTTAAAAAATACTTTTGGTTTATCATCTTCAGTTTATCTGGGAATCTGTCAGCATAGTGCCCCATCATTGGGCATCCCTCCTGGGGACATGGGAAGCAGTCTCCCTAAGGGAAAATAAGAGCATCAGTTAACGAGGAGGATTTTTTTCCTCCTAGCTCTGACAATGTTAAGGCTGAAGATGTTTTGAACCTGCAAAGCTGTGGCAGCTTAGGGTGAGAATTATATAGGATTTAAATATTTTTCCTATTTGGTGATATTGTCTGTGCTTCAGGATTCATTTTCCAGAGTGGAATAGTGGATGGAGCCAGTGCGCTGTGCCTCACTGCTCACTTTCCTACACCAAACCACACCATGAGAGCACAGCTACCAGCATCCAGGCGCTCTGTGCACACAGTAGGACCTATCATGAGTGCAGAGACTTAGTTTCTTCACAGCTCACCCGTTCCTGGGTTGATATACTTACTGACTCAAAGGATTTGTACGTTTCACAGGGATATCCAAGGTATCCAGTGGGATAGATGATACTTTCAAAATAAAACTCATGGCTGCGTGAGTGATGGCACCCCCCAATGATTGTAGCATCTGTTGGAACAAAGTTTATGAGCATCTATGAAACAACCTCCTGTTATCCTGTACGAGAGTTGAACTTGTCTCTCCATGGAAACAGCTGAGGCATGGAACAGAGCAGTAGTGTGGTCTTGTAATAATTTTTCATCTGAATTTACCCATTTCTAGTTGCTCTGGAAGTTACTGTTTTGTCTGAAGAGCTGTGTGCCAGTTACCCCAAGATTTGAAGTTATATGCATTGGTCTGCTGTGACATAATAGTCTCTTTTAAGAAGACAGCCACATATCTATATCTATATATATCTGTATCTATATATATCTATATATCTATCTATCTATAGATATATAGATATGAAATGTCACAATAAGATATTAATTAGTTTTAAAAGGCTTAATAGAGCAAGGAGAATCCACCAGCCTTCTGCCAAACTCTCTAAAGCCTGTGAAGAAAGAAGAGTCTCAGGTGGAGAGGTGAGGCATGCACAGTCCCTGGAAACACTGAGTGCTTTTGCCTAATTCATGCCCCAGTGAGTGTCAGGTGCTCTTTGCAGCATCTGCAAGAAAGCAGTGGTGGTGGTGGTGGTATTGTGCTGCTGGCTTGGTCATGACACTGGCCTACCTCAGCCTGGGCAATCTCCTGCTGGGGTTGTTGGACTAGCACACTGCCTGTTCCCTGCATTTCTGTGTTCTAAGCTTAGACCTGTATTATACCTTCTTTCCCTACAGTATTCCCTGGGGAGCACTGTTCTGATCCAGCCTTTATTTTTTCATATTTCCTCTTCTAACCTAAGGGTAAATAGGCAAACCCCAATTATGTGTCGCTGTATTTCTCTGAGACAGAACGTTATTTTCACAGTTCACATTTCAGAACTGAATGAAAATAAAGTACTCTGCATATTAGAAATCTATGTTTACCTGCAATAACAGCTTCAAAATCGCTTTGTTTCATCTCTGGAATTAAATCGGTGCATCCAGGCATCACAGTTCCTCCGTTTGGATAAAAGTCCAGGTGACCAGTGGTGTTATACATCCCAAACCCTGAGATACACACACGGACACTGTCAGTGTCTCGGTGACGTTCCCATCCCTGCAGGTGTTTACTTGCGCATGAACACTTACCTAGGGCAGGAAAGTGAGCAGCATTACTGTGAATAATATCAACAAAGTTGGCATCCGAAGGATCCAGTCTCACCTCGGGAGGAGTACCTTCAAAATAGGGCCCAGCAGGGTCTAAACCTAAAAACCCCCACATTTATTGGTTGAGGGAGGGAGAGAGAGGTGTTGCACGTGTTAATGTCTTTTGCCAACTTACAATATCAGACGTTCAGTGTCGCACAAGGCATGTTGAATAATAATGATGTGAATTCTAAGCTAAACTGAAAAATATGTGCAATAATATAGTTTTGTGAACCTTTCTGCAAACTTATTCCACAGACAGAATATTTTCCAATAGCCTCTATAGTGACATCGTATTACTATGAAAGGAGGCATTTTATTGCCTGTGAACCTATTAGTGGCCTGTAAAACTTTACGAACAGGAAAAACTGAGGATTCTTGATATGTTGCTTTGTTTGTGTAGAGCCTGACGTAACCCAGTGAATGATGGTAATGTTACAAATGTAGTAACTGTGCTTCTCCTTTTGCTAAGGTCTCCTACTAGAGAGTTTTTAACTGAACTAGAGAAAGAAGATGTAATAATTCCCCTTGTTTCTGAGAAGCATAAGGTCTGCCTGCTTTCATGCACGGTGTCTCCAGCACTGTCAATAATTTAATTCTGGTCTACAGACCTGGTGTGTTGCAAGTTTTCTTTCCTTTAGACACGTGCTATGTTACCTCTGCACCTCGGTGAACAGCCTACCTGTTATCCGTCTGATGCCTCGGATCCTTCTTCCCGCCTCTCCTGCAGTATGTGCTCCCAGACTGTGGCCAATTAAATGGATTTTGCAAAGGGAATATCTGAAGATTTTCTGATCATTAAGGTGGTGGTGGGAGACAAGAACATAGAGGCTTTAAATAGCAAGCAGAGAGGGTGTCTGACATTATGGGCCTTTGGGTACATCTAGACTGACTTCCTGCATAGCAAACAGGGTGTGAATTCCTTGAGTTAATTATTGTTTAAATTACACTAAGACTTGATAGAAAATGATCACATCTAGAATTTTAAACACCTAGTGATGATGGATTCACTGTTGTGGTGTTGGCATATGGTTACTGTATTCAATTACCCTTTATGACAATATACAAACCTTCTTTCTCCTTTGGATCAACCCTTAATTTCATCTTCCAACAAAATGATACTAATTTTTATTTATTTACTCTATTATGGTGCCCTTTTTTTCTCATATGTCTATTTTCCACATGTCTACTTAGAATATGTGATCATATAACTCAATGTTTTCACTGACAAGCTTAGGTGGAGTGATGTTCATTCTCGTGTTTGCCAAGTGTCACCTGTACAAGACCTGCACTGCTGAGATATTACACATGAACTGAAGGTGGAAATAGGGATTAATCAGCATGTAGGCTGCATGCAGAGGATGCATTCCATTCAGGGTTTTGCTGGGTTTTGTAATGACCAAAACCAAGAAGAATTAGTTGCTAATTTCTTGAGGTTTTTACACTGTTTTGTAAGGTGTGTACCAAAATAAAAGTGGGTCTGTAGTATTGGCCTGTCTACATGTATTGTTAGATGGCAGATTCCTCTGAATAAACCTTTACTGCAGTATTTCTATTTACAATGCAGACTGGATACAGGCTTCCTAGGTGGAAGCAGTAGATTGTACCCCAGCAGATTCTGGGGGTATGTTCTTTGATACCCAGGCACTTGCAAAGTTAACACTTTGCTTTGTGGGCTCTGAACTTTCTCTTGCAGCACTTCAAGATGAACACCTTCTGACCAGGATCAACAGGCAGGGTTCTGGTTTTCAGCAGATCTAAGTACTCACAAGCCTTTCTGAAGTCAGTGGGAAACGCTGATAAACTTTGCAACTGAGCAGCTCTGTGCTATATGTGAGCACTTGCCTTCAGAACATGAAGTTCACAACTGGAAGGCAACAGGACAGTTTATTGTGCCTGTAGACAGCAAATATGACATTATTGAGTGAACCAGCTCCTGCTCGTTTCAGTGGTGCTAAGCTGAGACACTAATTTACTTCTAGCACACGTATATAATGCTGGTAAAACTCGTGAGCCCTTCCTCGTTTCCATTGAACGCCTTCTTGCCTGTATCATCGTATGGAAATGTTGCCACCTACTGGTCATTAATTGATTGGCACCTCTTTTCGACCACATTAGCTTCGTTTGCATCTGTTGTGGCTGTGAGAAGCCCTTACAGAGCGTATAATTAGCTGAATCTCAA
This sequence comes from Rhynochetos jubatus, assembly GCA_027574665.1. NCBI lineage: Eukaryota > Metazoa > Chordata > Aves > Eurypygiformes > Rhynochetidae > Rhynochetos > Rhynochetos jubatus. Next base: position 34,636,232 of record CM050655.1, on the reverse strand, counting down.
CTGCTTTTCCTGAAACACTGGCTGACCGTACTGGACAAGGTTCAAAATCAAAGCAGCAGCATCATAACCCCACTACATCCACTGAAGAACTGTAGGTGGTAAAGCTGCTGTTTACCTGTAAAGTTTTTATGAAATAAGCAACCTCGGCCCCAATCACGCGGATGTTGTTCACTGCACTGACGTAGGTGTCTTTTGCACCTTCTTGCCAATCAACAGCAATGCAGTTGGTATTTTCCACTTCCAGTAACAGCTGATGTGGGAACACATAAAGGAAAGTATTTATGGAAACAAATTAACAAACACTCGTTCAACTAAAATCAGAATAAACATTAAAAGGTAGGTGATAGAATAATGGAATTCCTGATTCTTTACCGAACAGGACTCTTTAGCCCGTACGATGCTGAAATGTGCATCTTCTCACAAAACAAATTGTCCAAAAAGTATTATGAAAGACCTTAATAAAAAGTTTTTAACTCTATAAGCCATTTGTATACATATTTGAAAGAGTGTGAAAAAGCCACAGAACTGCACAGTAGCTGCTGTGTGCAGTATGTGACTTTCTCTGCAGGATGCTGGTAGTTTAACTGCATAGCATAGCAAATGGACTTATCAAGTGTCTTTAAAACTGAGAAACTCATGTCTGCCTGGAAAAGTTTGGGGCAGAGTAGAAGGTTTCTATTTCAGCAAACTAATGTGTTGGTCACAGTCTTGCAGACATCAGTGATTTTTTTTTCTTTTCCACTAGAATCATGTATTAAAATCTGTGTTGTAGCTTTCTGTGATTAAGGCTCACTTAAGGTTTGAGCAAGAACAAGGAGTGGAAACAAAAATTAACCTTTGTTGAACAGTTGAAGGTGAATTACAAGGAAAACAGAAGCTTAAAGGGATAGTGCATTGGATCCTGGACTCCCTCCTCTCCTATAGGCGCCATAAGTACATATTGTGGAAAGGCGGATAGAATGGCTGTTTCTTGTCAACTGAAAAAATTGGAAATTTAATATTCTTGATTAAAAATTGTCACAGATTTATGAGCAAAAATAATGCTGCAGATCTGTGACTTGGTATTCAGTGGTGGTCTAGCTTCTCCTATTCCCTGTCTGTGTGGAAGAAGCAGACAAGCAAAATCTACTCTTGTTTGTGTTGGAGTTAAGGCTGTCATCAACACAGCATGCTGCTGGTTTTGTGGTAGCTTTCACATTTCATAGTTGGAATCTTTTTTTCATTGCACTTTGTAATCAAATAAAGAGGTGTTTTTTGTTGGGTATTTTGGTTGGTTGGTTGGTTTTGTTGTTTGTTTTTAAAAGAACTGAATAGTGGTGAACCAGAATAGTATTTGTAGACTGAAACTTGAGATTTACAACTCGGGAAGGCCTTTTGGCTGAAGGACAGTTCAATTGCTCCTAATGGGAGAATCAGTGAATTGGCCTGTCTAATCCAGTATTTGGACACTGGTGTAGACAGAGGCTGGGGACATCTGTGTTCAGTTTTTTGTTTTGATCTCATCTTTAGGGCGTGGGGATGGGAATTCTCTGGAGAATCATAATGTCAGAGATGACCAAGAAGCCTTGACTATGCTGCATCTTCCAGAGTGGGAACATTTTGGCTTTGGTAAAATTTACTTCCTGGATGGTATCTGCCGCTGCCTAATGAATCGCAAAATGAAAGGTTAAGATTAGTGCCTGAAGGATATTGACAGATTGTAGTTACAACTGCTGATGGAAATCAGAGGATACTCTCTCATACCAAGCACATTTCTACCACCCAGCCTTTTTTTCCGGTGCTGCCAAATCCATGAATGATGAAGGAAGTATTCCTACGTGAGGAGAAATGTGAGTTTTGGATGGTTGAGGATTTTATTGCTGAGATCACCTGTGTGTTAAAGAAAAAAAAAAAAAAAGATTTTTTTAAAATCTATTCATGTTTTCAAATATTTTTAAAACATCAGCTAGGTCGTCCCCTCTGTAGGACTCAGGGACTAGGAATGGTCAGTGTCTGTGATTTTTTGGAACCCAGGGACCCCTGCATTTTGCCTTTCTCAGCTCCACTTTGGTTTCCAAAAAAGTTGTGCCCATCTGGTTTCTGCTGCTCCTACCTGTTTTGCTTAAGGCTGGAAAAACCCCTTTGTGTGGAATATGAAGCAGCCTGAAAGACGCACAGTGTTGCATGACCCCTGTTGGCCTGAGTTGGATGAGTCTTCCAGGGAGCATCCCACCAGCTCCACATTTCCTGGGTCAGCTTGTCCTTTTACTGACCTCATTTTTGGCTTTGATGTGCTACCTTGCATCTATTTTTTTTTTTTTTCCCCTTCTCCTGGATAGATGATGTTTCTATGACGGTTTTTGTCATTACCTACTCCGGAAAGTCTGAAAGAATTTTATGCAAGCACTGCATGCCATAGAGATGAAGCTGATCTTCACACCTTGCTACAAGCTGCTTAATTATATATTTTCCTTTTACCCCGAGAATGATCTCTGACCATCTGTGTTGTTTTCAAATACAGGGTCTGTGATGTGAGCTCAGGGGGTTTGGGTGCGAAGGGCTGTTCCCTAGATCATAGATCCATTTAAGTTTGGTGGCTGGGAAGTAAGGCGAGGTATATTTTGACTTATTTTAACAGCAACAGGAGTGCTGAGTAACCTGCTGGTTAATGTATCTTGTGTGCTGTCGTGTCCCTGCTCTGCATGTTGCTGATTATAGCTATAACCTCTCATCCTTAGAGAGCCAGAGCTGGATTCTCAGGATAGCAACAAGGATTGCTGTAAGCAATGATGTCTGCAATAGCAGTAATGGCATCATAGTTCATTCCAGAGGAATCCTAAACATTCCCATACAGCTCAGGGGACACCAGGCCTGGAAGCCTGAAAGGGATTTAGCAGCTTCATAAGCATTTGCTGAAGTGATGTGGTCCCAGCCCCTGACCTTACAGGTTCCCCTGCATTGCTCTGCTCACTGCTTCAGGGCATAAGCAACTTGAGTAGTTCTGTCATTTTAGAGTGCAGAGAGGCAGGTAAGAATCACTCAGATTTCACGGTAGGAGCTGGGTTTGGAAATGTCATAAAATCAGTCTTTTTCAGGCTTTTATTTTTAAAAGTCCCACTATATTCCTAGCTCTGCTGTATTTGCTCTCCTGTCTGGATACTCAGAAGGCTGCTTATCTGAATGAGTTTTCAGCTTTCCTCAGGGACCTAAATGCATGCAAAAAGTTAGTCTGACATAATGCATCTCCTTTCCTGGCAGGACAATGCCAGGAAAGCTGTTGTCTTAATTCCTTCATAACGTGATTTTTTTTTTTTACGCTTTACCCCAAATTGCTTCAATTTCCATTCACCTTTAAACTATCTTCTGACTTGTTTGTCTGTGATGAGTGACATAGACCTTTTTAACAAGTTAACAGTCATTTCTAGGTTTAGTTGATTCTTGATGTTAACAATAAATGTCACCTGTGAGTTATTCCCTGTTTCTCTGGTGTAGAGATTGAAGCTGAGGTTCATACGTTCTGGAGGGTCAGGCAGACCTGTCAGTCGTCTCCCTGGTACCCCAGACCAGGGTGGGTCATCTGTAAAACAGCCAAGCCTGGAGTAGCAAACCTCTTTACCTAGAGTAGAAGAAACAAGTTTTTTATAGTCCGGCTCTTATGCTTGGTGATGTATTTGGGACTGTATCAGCCTGAAGAGTAGAAAACTAAGGATTTAATTTTATTATTAATTTTGAAACTGAGATTCATTCTTGTTTCCTTCATGGATGTTTCCTGAAGCAAGTAACACAGGGTGAGCTAAAAAATTTAAGGACAAACCAAGTAAAGACCCAGACACTGTTTTGACATCATTTTTCTGGGCTTGTAAAGATTTAACTTGTTTTCTTTTTTTAAAAGTATTTTAGGAAGTGCTTGTTAGAATTGCTCCTGCACACTTCCTACTCCAAAGCATTGTGTCTTTGCTTGTAGGAATGAAGGATATCGACGGAATAACCTTGTACTGTGAATGAAATGATCATTTCTTTCAATATAGTGGCTTTTTCTAGATCAAACAGGTCTCTTACTCACTTATGCTCAACTTTGGTGTTTTAGCACTGCCTGTTGGGTTAAGGACCCTGTTGCTGAGCGCTTCTTTGTATACAGCAGTCAGGTAACAACAGCTCGTGTGCTGTCTTGACAGAAGTGGGACACGTGGCTCTGAATTTCCCTGTGCATTTTCAGCACAGGGTTATGTCTATTGTATTCTTAATAGTAAAATCTAAACAGAGCAGAGTCTTTTAGCGTTAGTTCAATGCACAGTAATAGACATTGTCATACAGTGACCCGCTAATCATACTACAACCTCATTATTAAGGAAAATAACAATCATTACCTCCTATACGTTATTTCATCTGAATTTACCTTCTAGTAGTAGTCTTTATAGATATGATGTCTCACCTGCTACTGTGCCAAGGAGATAAAATGCAATAATCCACATTCCAACCACCTAAAGCAAATTGAATATACAGGTTAAACATTTTATTTAGAGGTATTTCTCCTTTTAAAGTGTATAATATGAAGAGAAATGCAAAGACCTGCCCCTGAAGAGGAATAACACCCATCAGCCAGAAAGAAGTTTTGCAGAAAGAGGCCTGAGAGTCCCGGTGGGCACCAATTGACCATAAGCCAGCAACATGCACTTGTAGCAAAAGCAGCCAGCAGCATCCTGGTCTGCATTAGGAGGCCAACAGGATGGGGAGGTGGTACTTCTCCTCCACTCAGTTTTGCTGTTCGCTGCATTTCTTGCACAGCCACTACCGCATGCAGGTTGCTGAGCGGGTGAATCGGGTCACAAGGTCCTGATTTTTGCCAGCTGTGTGGAGATAGGTGGGAGATAGTGATACCTGTAACTTGCTAAAGTCTGCATGCTTAGCAGCTTGGGCCTCTGACTGCAAGAAAGACACTGAGAGGCTGAAGCGTGTCCGGAGAAGGGAACGGAGCTGGGGCAGGGTCTGGAGCACAAGTGCTGTGAGGAGCAGCTGAGGGAGCTGGGGGTGTTCAGCCTGGAGAAGAGGAGGCTCAGGGGAGACCTTATCGCTCTCTACAGCTCCCTGAAAGGAGGGTGCAGAGAGGTGGGGGTTGGTCTCTTCTCTCTAGTGACAAGACAAGAGGAAGAGGCTGCCCAGGGAAGTGGTTGAGTCACTATCCCTGGAGGTATTTAAAAGATGTGTAGATGTGGCGCTCAGGAACACGGTTTAGTGGTGGACTTGGCAGTGCTGAGTTAACGGTTGGAGCTGATGATCCTAATGGTCTTTTCCAACCTAAGCGATTTTACTATTCTATTCTCAGGTTGTCTGTCCTGCTTTTACCCAGGGCTCTTTGCATTTATGCATCTTTGTATCCTTGACTTTATTCAGATTCTTTCCTCCACACTTTCCTTTCTTGACTTTCCCGTGGCCAGGGGTTCCATATATTTCACCCTTCTTCCCTCCCATTTGCCTCGTTCACTGCTCTCAATTCTTCTAGGTGTTTCCTATGGCACCTGCATCCCCATTTCAAGATACCACTTTTCTTTAAAGGAAAAATTTTGAGCCTGGCCACTGAGATAACTCATTAAAAGTAATAAAATAAGAATTGGAAACTTATTAGGTATAATCTTGCTATATGGGGAAACTGTCTCCAAGGGATATATTTAGAGATTTGGCAATGTGAGAAAGGTAGAAAAAACAATGCTGTCAGAAACAAATAAGAAACAATTGGAAATTTCACAGAATTCGTACTTGAAGCCTGTGTGTCAAATGTGATACAGGAGGCATATCTGATCCACCTATGTGCTTTCCTTGGTGGAAGCTGGATGACTTGGCTGTAATGACATGGTTTCCTAACCAAGCCAAATAGAATGGTTCAGAGTTCAGGGAGTGTGGCTCTGAGCACATTCTAATCAACTCTAAAGTCCCGGTGTGGTAATAGCTCATTGTTTATGTGGTGGAGCAGAGGAGCAAGGTTGAATATCTACGCAGTGAGTTGGAGCTGCAAAATGCAGAGCTGAGAGGAATCCTATTTCCTTGGAAATAAAATCCTGTTCCCAAGTCTAATATATCCATTTATTTATTTAACAGGGCAGAAAACTAGCTGCTCGAGGAGAGTGGAAAGCAGAGAGGAAGTCTGGCAGTGACTGAGAGTAGGAGGGAAAAGGGTCAGGAGTCATTCTGAGCAGCTGGTGACAGTCAAGAACAGAGAGGTCCTGACTGTTAACCAAAAGGAGCACTTCTGTTCAGCTGGAATATCTGTCAAGAAGTACCCATCATCATGAGAACCTGATGACAATGCAGGAAAGTCACAGATGATGTGGCTCATCAAATAAATTGGAGAGCTCAGTGGGATTTGTTTATATTTAATGGAGAGTGCTCGTTCTCAGATGTATAGTCCATGTTGACAACACTACAGCAGGAAGGGTACCATAATTTCTTTTGACTCAAAATCTGAAAGGCAGCTAACGAGTAATAAGTTTAGAAAATGTGGGAGGTTGTTACCAAATAACTGATTAGTAGTTTCCTCTCAGAGTTTCTTCCTTTGAAGGCAGAAAATAGATATGTAGCTAGGAAAGCAATGGAAGATGCAATTTTTTTTGAGTGTGTAGTGTGGGTTAGAGACAATTTTTTAGTGGGTAGTTTTTCTGTAATAGGTCTGTTACCTGAATGACAAAAAACATTGCAAAGAGGTATAGAAATGATGACTTTTTATGAAGAGTTGAGGCAGCGTACAATTTGATGGGGGAAAATTCTTTTGCTGAGCATTTAAGATGCTTAGTGCTGAACGGGAGGAACTGGAATGACTTGTTTGTGAATGTCATCTCAGCCCAGCCAGGTTTGCTGACAGGATGGCTACTGAACACAGAGCTCAATTGTAGTACTCAATGAACAGAGGACATGTACTTCTGAGGCAAAACCAGCACTAAAGATTTCCAAATTGGCATTCAGCTTGGGGGGAAAAAAAATATTTGCAAATCTTCATAGATTGGCATCCTAATGTTTCAAACGTACAATGGAGAAGTAGCTGTCCTTCACAAAAGGCCATCAAGTCACCTCTGCACACTGTTGCTCAACCTGTGACTCATAGGTCACCAGTGGATGATTTGTGAGATATGAGAAAGTCTGCATAATGACTGTCAACAGTGTATTTTTAAGTCCCACACACGTACCTACACACCTTCCTCGTTACATGTGCACACACGGTCTAATCATGAGAAGCAAGCCTAAATCTCAGGGTTCTTAGTTATCAACACTTTTAACATCATAATCTCAGTGCACCAAATAGATAATTATTTTTTTAAAATTTAAACAAAGATATGGTATTTAAGTAATTGTGAAGAATTTTACTCACCATTCTCTTATCACCCTTCTTATCTCTTTCCCTGGTGAGAAGTAATAAGCTACAAAGCTGACACTGTTTTCTTTAATGAAGATTGGGTAGATTTACACTGAAAAAAAAAAAAAAAAGCAAAAAGATTAAAAACCTACAGGTCAGCTGGGTAAAATGAGAGAAACTAGAAGAGTGCAAGAGGATGAAGAAGTGGAATATTGGTAACTGGGAAGTAGTGGCTAGGCATCACACAAATTTTAGAAGGAAAATGGCAATGCCAGCGTGTACATTTATGGCCATTAGAATTAAGACATAACTGTGAAGAAATATTACATGCATGGAAGAATTAAAAAGATGCAATGTTTTTAGTCCATTACTAGATGAAATGGAGCAAAATGCAGTGTTTCAGCTGAAGTGAAATATTTGCACTTTTCTTTTTCTCTCTTTACTAAAGCCAGCTGATGCTGTTTATAGCAGGAAAAAAAATAGTATTCATGGCGATACTCTGTTCAGGCATTAATTCTAGATCTGCTGTAGAACATCTGCTGGCACTATGTATTTTAAAATCATTGGGATTTGGTAACTCATAGCTGAGATCCTTAAAAAATAAAAAGCTATTTAGGAAAAAAAAAGTTGACCATTTTTTTGTTATTTATTAAGAGAATTCCAGAGATGTGCTTTGAAGAAAACTGATATGCTAACAGACCAAAAAAAAAAAAAAAAAAGAAATAAAAAGAAAAAAAAAAAAGAGTCTCCCAAGGAATTTCAGACCTGTGGAGCTGCAGTCCAATATCAGTCTGTGGCTGAATAATGAAACTCTCTCTCCAGGATATTCAGTCATCAAAGAATAATTGTGAAAAACTGTTAAAAGATTACATTGTGTCACTGAATTCAGTTACATGACATGACAAACTAATGCGACACTCTTCTAATATCAACATAAGCCTCACGATACTTGAATTCGTTAAGCTCTCCTACTTGATATTTTGGTTAAGAAATCAAAATTATATGCATGCACTATTACAACAGTTAAGTAGATTAAAATTAAGTGTATGGATTAAACAGATTAAAAATTGACTAATTATTGCATCTTGGACTATAATGACAAAGAACTAGACAGCAACTCCAGGATTTACGTATCAGATCTTGCTACTGTGCGCCATCACGTCACGTGATCAAGCTGCGATCGTGTTTGTTTAGCTGTGATTTGACCCTACAGTAACTCACTGCTCGTGATGGATCATCACTGATTAGGGATTTAGAGGAATCAGCTCCTGGCATTATGCTGTATGTCAGCTTTCGGCACTGGTGGTGCTGGATATGAGCTCATACTGAAAAATTACTGACATCTAGGCTAAGAGATTAGTGAATAAAAAGTACAGGTCATGAAGGTTGGATTATTTTTTATTGTTTGGGAAGGTAAATGTTGTCACGTCGCGTATCATATTCACAGAATGGAGGTGAGCATCTGAGGAAGCAATAACTAAAAAGGCCTTTGAAATCTTGCTAATTTAGTAGTGACTTATGAAGTACCAGGGAACTTGTTAGTCTTTGTTTCCACATATAAAGGTAGGAGAACGGTATTTTCAGTGTGTATAATATATTGTATTCAATCTATAGCTGGGGGTATTATTTATAGAGGTTTCTTTGATGCTGCATGCACAGTTCAGGAGAGAGATTTGAGAAAATGGAGAAGGTGGTTCTTGGATCCTCATGAGAATGGGAAAGAGGGAATAGAGAACAAGTGAAGAAAGGACTTTCTAGCCTAGGAGCATGATATGTAGAAGGTTGTACTTCAAAGTCGTAAGCTGAGACCAGAAGAGGAGTGATGCCTAAACAAAGCAACAGTCATAGAACCAAAATTAGCCATTAAAAAAATGAAGTCTAGTGTGTTTTCCTAAAGTAGCTATCCAGATGGAGTCACAGGGCAAGAACACAGCTAGTTTTAAGGTGGTTTTATCGCATGAATTTTAACGTAACAGTGAGAAGTGGCATGAACAAGGGTTGATGACCTAGACAGTGCCTTCCATTTCTTCATCCTGTGTTTGAAAAAGGCCAAATGGAAAGTTGGTCACCTCAGCTGCCTATGCTGAGGCAGGGAACAGCCTTTATCATTATGTTCAAAGCAAGCAGCAGTAGAGCAGGAACAGCTCATTCTGCAGGAACAATCTGCAGTGCCAGCTTGTATTCATGTCAACACAGCTAAGCATGGCACCTTCCATCCCTTCAGTCTTATGCAGTATTTCCAATTCTCAGGTCTGCTTTGCTCCCTTCAGTACTGACATTCAAGTTCTTCACCTTCTTTCAAGTCTTTTTAATTTTCACCATTTATGGGTTTTTTCCATCTTTTTCTGCCTTACCACTCCAACCATACTTTCTATATTTCCCATACTGGCACTGTCCTTAAACAGAGAATATTTTTGCCAGTTCTGTCGTTCCAATGTTCTAGGTTATCCTTCCATATTTTTCAGTAGTTTGGCACAGCCCTTCTTTAAGTGTGTAAAGGTAACACAAAGGAGAAAAAGCCATCCAGAGTTTAGTATATAAGCCTTGGATACATTAGTTCCAGGTTAAATTTCCTGTTCTCTCAGTGAATTCTTGCATGGCTTTGAGCCTGAGGCATTCAGAGATCATTTGCTAATTGCACACCCAAGCATTGTAACATTACCCAAAATGGTAAAGGAAACTAAGGAAAAAAAAAAATGACAACAGTATCTTTAGGCCTCATAAAGGGGATTGTGTACATATTTACCAATATGCAAGTACCTGAAAGTGCAGTATAATTTTTTTTGTTTTATTGGAATGTGATTTTGTAGAGGTTGCCTGGCCTGTTGTTTACAAATATACAAAGAACACTGTCTTTTCCAGGCATGGTCCCCATTGGGTAGTTCAGACACAGTATTTGTCCAGACTATCAAATGCTGAAAACTGGTAGCACAGTACTAGGCTAAGTGCTGATGATACGGTGTAGTAATTCAGGTAACAGAGTAATTGGAATAGTTGATAAATGATTTAAGTGCAACTCCAACTCGTCCCCATAAACAGCTCATAGCAGGGACCTGATTCCCCATGAAGGCTCTTTGGCACTGCTTCAGTACAAAGAGCATGTTGGTACTAGCCAGTTTCCTTACCTGTTGGCTCACCAGATTTAGGTACAGTTAAGATCAGTTTCCTCCTGGAGGACTTAATTGAATAGCTCTGAAACCACTAATTTAACCTTAGATAAATCAATTTTGTAGTGGAGCAAAGATGTCCAGAAGCTTTTGTAGGTTTTCTTCAAATCACCCAATGTGAAGTAATAACCAAGGCAAGACAGGACTTACATGTGTTGTCTGGTTTGGATAGCAAATGTTTTGGAGTATCTACTGACCTCTTAAACTGAATCTGAGATAGTAAACTAGGGAATTGACCTGAAATAATGACTCAGGATAGTGATACAAATTATTTTCTTGAGGCATTTAATGTGGGAAGTGCTCCAATAAAAGGCTGGTAAGTATGGGAAGCTGTACATATATTTGTTCATCATTGGAGGATGCTGTATGATTGGGGATTTTAAGGTGTTTAAGTCAATTGCACAGAAATGGTGAACAATCTAAAGAAACTGCAGGATAATAGTAAAGAAAATCTATTAAATATAAAGTCCTTGGCTTCCCACTTCAGGACTTTGTGCAGTATCTGCTCCGATTTCCTAAATAATAGGGTTCTCACCTTGATCCTATGCTGGTATCCATACATTCAAGTTTACAGAGACAATTTCAATCATTTAATCTCACTACAAGCATCAGAAAAAACCAACAAACATAACTGAGTTTGAGAGGTGGCTGTGCCAATTCTGTGCTACCTACGGAGCCTTCAGCTGGCTTGCAGGCACCATCTGGCTACTTGTCTGTCTTTCTGGGACCTTCACTGTTCCTTTTCATGATTAGGCTACTGTTAAATGTAGTCGACTCTAAGACCAACGCTATTGTCCTTTTGCCATTTCCAAAGTGCAGAATAACCCTTGACTAGTTCAAGTTTCTCTGTATATGGTAGTCTACCCAAAATACATCTCGTTTGCCACAGTTGTCCATATAACACCTCTGTAATTCTTCCCTGTTTCCATTCTCCCTTTAAATTTGCAGTGCTCCTAACGCTGCTTCATTTATACTCCTCTTTCATTTCACCTGTTTGTGTTCTTGTGCATTTTCCCTTTAAAAAAAAAAAGGTCCAGATTCCATGTGCACATACCATCATTTTGTTCTTCCTTTAAAAACATAGGCATGTGTTCAGTCTTACCTTGGCCCCACTGAATCCACCCTGTTTTCCTAGCTGCATTACAATATCACAACCCAGAAATTCCCACCTCCTGCTGGGATTTCCTGGAACTGAGACATTTTAAGCCTTGTAGCTGCCAGGATCTACTCAGGATCGCTCAGTGTACTGTTGTTTACTTTACGCCTGTTGACTCAGGCCATACTGTTCAGCCTGCCTTTTTTTTTTTTTTTTAAGCAGGAGGAGTCTTTATGGTCCTCCAGCTCCAACCAGCAGTTAGTAAGGACACTTGCCCAAAAACCCTACCAAGTTTTCAGCCACTTACCGCTCTGAATGCAGAAAGCGTTGCTGCTTGGCAAGCTCCGTTCAGCCAGCTCCCTGTCAAATCCTGGTTGCTACCGGCCCTTTTCACTTGGAATCAGTCCCATGACGGTGGGTGCGGACCTGCCCACACGGTGTCTAATTATAGGCTTTGTGTGGGTGAGTGAGAACCTTTGTGAGAATGATACCCCTATTGCTGGATATAACAGATGTTGCCTTTTCTATGTCTTGTCATACCTAATTCATCAAATTCTTCACCTGTTGAAGTTTTGTTATGGGTTTGAAGAAAAGTGAGACAAGGCCATTTTAACCCTCGAAAGAGTTGTTGTATGCAACATTTACGCAGCCAGCGTGAAATGTTTACCTGTAAGCTCCTGTTACAGGCAAAGGGGTGAGCCCCCTCTGTGGGGCAGTTCAGAACTGGAGCTTAATTGTGCTGTTCCTTTGTGTCAACCAGCGGAATTCACCGGATATGTTTGTTATCTGTCTGATGTACATGACCCGTGAAGCAAATCCTTGTGCATTTTTGTATAATTAAGCCTGTTTATATTTTTCACATAGAGCAGCTTAGTTTCTTTTAAAAAGGGAGAGTAAGAAAAGTTGTGTTACAATTTAGAGAGAATGCCTGAGCATTTATTAGCTTTTTCTAGTGAAGTTGCTCAAGGTCTGCCTACCCACTACTATTTTGACTAATCTATGCCCTCTTAGGCCATGTGGCATTCACAGACTTGGTGTCTCTGAACCAAGCTCTCTGGTTGGCATGCCCTGAATAGGACTGGCATCTACGGACAATACTGTGACCAGCCTAAGCTGGAGTGGAGTAACTACAGCCATTCAAATTCAAAGTTGTGTCAGAAGGATAGGAGGATGATAATCATGTCTTTGATCTTTTTCTCTGTAATGGCTTTGTGACTTGTCCGTCATGTAAGTCCCAGCTTCTCTTCTGTGCTCTGGAGGTTGTGGGCCACAACTATGTCACAACCCAGGTCTTTCAGTTCCTGGGCAAGACCTCAAGTCACTGCAGTGATATCTACAGGATGGGTGCTGCCATAATAACCTGCTCATGCAACTGTGTAAGAGCGACTGTCATCCTTCTACAAGGAGTGATTCAAGTGCCTAAGGGCAGGAAGTAGCTTGGGTTGAATATACAGTTCATATAAGAAGCCAATTTGTGGTCTTGGGATACCTGCACTGCCTGAGAGACGATACAATTTCAGAAATGATACCAAAGATACATTTTTCCATACTCTGAGCTGTACATAACTCACTCAGCCTGCTAGCCATTGTAAAACTCAATTCAAGAGCGTCTGTCACCCTTGCAGTGTGCAGCACCTACATAAATGTTTGGATCTGGGTCTGGTTCTTATGTGTTGATACAGCGATGCAAAGCAGTGCCATGTATGATAGTGATCATTAGAAGTCTCAGAGGAATCTGGAGGAAGCAGTGGCTAGTCAGTGACTGGATCCATATTTAATTGTTGCTTACACTGAAGACACATATGTAATTTCAGATGGAACAGATCTAGCTCATAAGAAAGTCGAGCCTGTGTTCGCTGACTGCAGGAGGGAAATTTGGCAGCAGTTATGGGACCTGTATCTCCTCAGAATGATGTCGCTGATTAGATAAGCCTCTGAAGAAGTGAAGTTGAAGAGCCATGGAAAAGAGATAGAGTGTCATGTGCCCAGTTTGTCAAAATACTGGCATGTAAGTTAGATGGAAAGCAGCAAGTGAAACTGGTGCCTTTAATAATGATGAAACCTGTTCAGAAATTGCTGAACATCTTTGTGTGAAAATCAGACCCCTGACATTTTTTTTAGGGGACCAGGATTGCTGGATATGCTCAAATGCTTTTTTCTGTAGTTTCCAGAGTTAATTCTTTGTGTGTGAGTGCTCAAACGGTGCCACCAAGCACCCCCCTATCCCCAGTACAGTTACAAATTGAAATAAAATTACTCACTTGCAAGAATATCTCTGGGGACAAATGTACACAAATAACTGAGAACATCATTTGGCAGGAATTTAAATTCACTAACTTAGTTTGCTTTTTGATCTGCTCTGTATGCTGATAAGTGACCATTTAGTTGATATAGGGGGACCGCATTGATTTTCACACTGTCACTGTGTTTCAGAGGGAATACACAGTGGTGCAGATCAATGTAGGTCAGTATGACAAATCAGAATTAATAGTAAAAGAAAATTTCTAGCCCTTCTAGGGTTTTGAGGTTGACCTTCTTTTTAGGAATGGTCAGTTTTTCTGGGTCTGGTTTTATGTCTTAAGAGGAACAGTAGGTTTTTATGGACAGTAAGAAAAGGCTTGCTTTTGCAGTTGCCTCTGACAATATGCAAGTGAACACATCCAGGTAGCTTTATAAATACCAGCTTGAGAATTATCAAGGACTGAAATGCATTCTGATAGTAGTGGCCTTCACATAGGTAGGAAAAAAAGGATCGAAACGCTTGCTGAGAATCGTGTTCTCCAAATGAATCTCAGCAACTGTGTTGCAAGTGCAGTGATATGCAAGTTATCAAGGCTTTCATAGATAGGTGAGTGAATAAAATTGTAAAAGCAACATTTTTCTCTCTCATTTCACTTTCAGACTGCAGATGGTTAATGAAGTTTTTAGCTTGGTTGGAGGTCTTCTGGAAGTAACTTTGTGTATTCCATCCCCTAGAGAATAGCTAATATGTATAGACAAAGACCACTCACCTTCTTGGAGAATATTACCTTTAGTCTCTGAGTGGCAGAGCCATGAATAAAAGGCTTTCTCAATATTTCTGTTGTCTACCTCCAATGTGTTCATTCTGGTCAAGTGAACAAATCTTATGTTGAAAAACGGCAGAATCTGGCCTTAGTGTGTCCTTTCTGGTATTACACAAGGCAGTAAAAATACTTTGGAAATAATAAATATTTATCACCTTCCATAATACATGCTGTCTGCTAATTAAATCAGTTTTAGCAAGCAAAGATAATGTTAACTCCTGGCTTTGTGAGCTGGAGACTTATGGAGCAGGGTATCATTTTAAGGAAATAACACTAGGGCAGAATTTTAGAGCAGATGATGAAAGTAACTGAAGACAGGGGAGTCTGTAGGGACAACCAGGCTTTCTTTACAAGTAATGGGCAGGATTAAAGGGAAGAGGGTGAAGTCCATTATTCTGAATGCCTCTATTCTATTTAAAACTCCTATTAATACTGGAATTTTACACTTATTTGAAAGAAGAAATTTAAATAAAAGGGAATAACTAGATTTTGCCCTGGAGATTGAAAGGCAAAGGCAATGGCAAATCTTCTTGAATATTATATTCAGATCAATAAAAGCTGTCTCTGAACAGCTCTGATACAAACCAGTGGCTCAGAACAAAGCTAGATAGCTAGGGCTCTGGACATATCCTACACTAGGTCCCCAGCTTTTTTAGTGTAAAAAAAAAAAAAAAAAAAAAAAAAGGAAAAATTGTGGGATCAAAAAGGGACGACACCAATGCTAGCCTGTATTTTCACATATTGCTTACGCTCCTGGTGTTGCAAGATGCTTGCCTCATCCAACCTTGCGGTAGCTGGGAGGAGAGGGATGTTTTTCTGCATCACAGCAATGTAGGCGTGCTCTGTTTGGGTGAAGGTTGGTGATGATGCATGTTCTTTCCGGAAGTTTTTAGATCCTTGATAGTTAAAGATAAGGAACAGATTCTTGGCTCTGTTTTATCTTGGAAATATGCCATTTGGGCATGCTACCAACTTCTGCTTCCTAATTATTGGAAACAAAATAACTATAAAGCAGATTGGAGATTATTTGAAATTTGGTTATTTGCCCAGAGAGGTGGTGGAGTCTCCTCTGGAGACTTTCCAAAGCCGCCTGGGCTTGTTCCTGTGTGATCTGCTCTAGGTGACCCTGCTCTGGCAGGGGGGTTGGCTAGATGATCTCTAGCAGTCCCTTCCAACCCCTACCACTCTCTGAATCTGTGAAATTACAAAATCTGTACAAAAGAAGAGAGCCATGAGTTTTGTAGGGAGCCCGGGAAGACAGATTTGCTGATAGATCAGTGGCAATTCCAACCCCAGTCAGCTCTGATTTTGGAAGAATAGCCCAAATAAATCTTTGTGTGTTCCCAACATTTTCATTTTTGTTTTTGTCCCAGGAGCCTGCTGAACATAACTGTTAGAGCCAGGGGTCACACAGAATACCCTGATTGCATTAAAGTCTCAGCACAATCACTTTCCAAAGACTTTATTTTACCTTCTATATAACAGACACGCATTTGAGAATCAGAGCAAGCTGTAGCAAAAATCAGTAATGTTCATTGAGGAAAGAGAGTGGGGGAACTGTAGGTAAATAATTTCACTATAAAAATATCCAGGAGCAATGAAGAAGAGAGGGAGGCCATGCCCCTGCAAGAATGCTAACTGGGAAAACAGACTTGCTCCCAGGCAGTGTGATCTTACCAGTGTGTTGGTAACTGGTATTACACAACTGTGGGCTGAAAAAATGAAAACCAGATCTCAGATCTACCAGAAGTACCTTCGGGATGTGTGTTCTCAGGCACTGAGCCACTGTAATCCTTCACTCTTGGCATGCCAAAGATAAAAACTATAACGTAAACTAAATGTAAATGGAGAAGTCAGGAAAACTTATCTAAATGCATCTATGTAGGAAAGAATTAGCTTTTCCTGGGGCAACAGAAGCCTGAAGAGAGAAACAAAATTATAAAAACCCATGAGGGAACATGTGAAAATGGAGATCCTGTGTATTATCTAGAGAAGAAGAAGAAAAAAATCCTGATGTATTTTTTTCCTGGAGAAAATTAGTTTCCCATGGAATTTCTATAAGGAAAGGTGCTGGCAAGAAGCCAGGCTATAAAATGCTATAATCAGAAAGGAGATAGGCTTAAAGGCAGAATGTAGGCACTGGGGAAGCCTTGTCAAGCTTCATCTCTAACAAAACTGAAAACCCAAAAGGACTTCTTGAATGAACTGATGCAGTGGGTTTGTTTCCTGCAAATCTGTTGTTCGTTCAGGGTTTTATGAATATAGTCTAGGATACTAAAGTAGCATGAAAACCTCTGAATAGTCACAGAAATAAAATAGGATCAAAAGTGGAAAGAGGGACTGCCTAAACTGATCATTGAGATCTTTATTTCATTGATTTTACTTACTCTTACTTTTTTTTTTTCCCCTCTGGGCTCACAAGTATTTATGAAGGACTTTTAATAAACTGCTTTTTAGAAAGAAGAGAGTTTGCTGTGCTGTGCAATAGAATTTTTTATTCCTGTTTAATGTATAACTGATAAAAATGATTCTTTTTTTTGCATTAGCATACCTGCATATATTGCTTTAAGACAAGCATACTGTTTCTCCTAAAATTATTTTTCTGATGTTACATCTAAAGTAAATACGGATGAGGTAAGTGGAGCAGAGAGTTATTACACTGAATTACTTATTATTGCTGTTCCCTTCTTCTGTAGAAGATTTAAGAGGTTTGTTTGTATGTGTGTTTATTTTACCTTACCCCATTGCCAAAAGAGTGTCATGAGAGAGAAAAGAGACGGAGGCTGAATGCTTTATAGTGGCTTTGTTAGCAATTTACCTTTGGCATAATTTTTGCAGTGTGCAAATGCCTAAGGAGTATTAAATGAAATTTGTATTGTAATTCTGAAACACTCATAGTATTGCAGAATATTTAAATAATGTAAAAGACTGAATGCAAATCCTAATATGTTTATAAAAAAACCCTAGACAAATGAAGAACGTTTGAGTAAAAAAGCGCTACCTTTCAACATGACAGCCAAACATCAAATGGTGCATCTCACCTGACATTTTCAACATGCAATTTAATTTGTTCCAAAAAGCTGTCTTACCTCGTTGTGATGACATGAAAGAATTACCTGCTCCAGTCTTTGTGAAAGGCAGATCATCTTGTGAAATATCAAACCCTTGCATTTTTTTGGACTGTCTCCATTAATACAAAGTGATAGTATCCAAAGGTCTCATATAAGTAACAATTTTAATTTTTAAATACAGAAAGAAACAGGATGAAGACTTTGCTACCAGAAATACAGAGCTAATGTCAATATTTTTTTTTTTAACCTTTGGCTCATAAAAATAAATATCTCTTGCTCTGACTATACATGTATTAGCAAAGAAGTGTAGTGGTGAGGTTTATTATTACAAAGGATGAAAATTAGGTCAAGAAAGAGAGTGTATGACAAAAATGCGAAACAGGACAACAAAAAGGGAAGAAATTAATGCATTGTTTTATTTTTAGCTGAACTGATTGGATGAGAAGATGCATAATTTTAAATGGTCTCAGCAGCTGGACCACATATTTAGCAGAAGACATCAGCCCATACAAGCTGTTATGTTTTCATAGATTCATAGAATGATTTAGGTTGGAAGGGACCTTAAAGATCATCTAGTTCCAACCCCCTGCCATGGGCAGGGGCACCCTCCACTAGGCCAGGTTGCTCAAAGCCTCATCCAGCCTGGCCTTGGACACTTCCAGGGATGGGGCACCCACAGCTTCTCTGGGCAACCTGTCCCAGTGCCTCCCCACCCTCTCTGGGAAGAATTTCTTCTTTAGATCTAATCTAAATCTAACTCCTTTCAGTTTAAAGGCATTAGGTCTTTTCCTGTCACTACAGACCCTCATAAAAAGTCCCCCTCCAGCATTCTTATAGGCCTCTATATCTATATCTATCTCTATATATATTTACCCCTATACTATATATAGTATACCCCTAGGTACTGGAAGGTGCTATAAGGTGTTCCTGGAGCCTTCTCTTCTCCAGGCTGAACAACCTCAACTCTCTCAGCCTGTCCCCATAGGAGAGGTACTCCAGACCTCTGAGCATCTTTGTGGCTTCATCTGGAGGTGCTCCAACAGGTCCTTGTCCTTCTTATGTTAAGGGCCGCAGACCTGGATGCAGAACGGCAGGTGGTGTCTCACGAGAGTGGAGTAGAAGGGGAGAATCACCTCCCTCGGTCTGCTGGCCATACTTCTCTGGATACAGCTCAGGATACTGTTGACTTTCTGGGCTGCCAGCACACACTGTTGGCTCATGTCCAGCTTTTCATCCACCAGTACCCTCAAGTCCTTCTCCTCAGAGCTGCTCTCGATCCATTCTTCACCCAGCCTGTACTTGTGCTTGAGATTACCACAACCCATGTGCAGGACCTTACTCTTGGCCTTGTTGAACTTCATGAGGTTGGCACAGGCTCACCTTTCCAGACTGTTGAGATCCCTCCGGATGGCATCCCTTCCCCTCCAGCATGTTGGCTGCACCACACACCTTGATGCCATTGGCAAACTTGCTGAGAGTGCACTCAGTCCCAAAGTGCAAGATGCTGAACAGCGCTGGTCCCCATACAGACCTCTGAGGAACACCCCTGGCCTGCACTTGGACACTGAGCCACTGACTACAACTCTTTGAGTGCAACCATCCAGCCAGTTCCTTATCCTCTGAGTGGTCCACCTGCCAAATACACACCTCTCCAATTTAGAGGCAAGGATGTCATGCAGGACAGTGTCAAATCCTTGTACTTGAGGTTATTTTGTACTTCTGCAAGGGAGTGCAGGAGAGGGAAGTCCCTAATTACACAAGAAGGGGGTTGGGGTAGAGGAGGATGAGTTCTCTGCTTGACATGGTTTCTGGATCCTACTGTGCATGGATGGAGATGGTAAGGGTACTGAAGCAGTGAGTCTGAGAAGGTAGACAGCTGGTTTGTCAACTTTGCTGCAAACCTCCCAGGCAAGATCCTCTGGCCAACTTCATAGGAGGTGACTGGATTCTGACATCTCAAAATTATTGCTGCAGAATTTTAAATACACCTGTTCATCGCTCACATTTAACCTTGTGTAATGCATCTCATTAACAACTTCTGGTAAACCTCACTGGAAGTATTCTGGACTAGCTGGTTGTTAGGATGGAATAGAACAAAGTTGCCCAACGTGATTCACACACAGGATTCCTGCAGCTAAATGAGAAGCCTCACATTAGATTTAAAAATTAGCTGTATTTCTTAGTCCACAGTGGGCAATTAAAAACCAAAAAGATTTTTGTGGGTAGCTTGATTGAAACAGCAAAACCAGTCTTATGGCTGATGGTGAGAACTCTTAGTAGTTTGTTTTTTGTTAACCAGTGTAATAAAAACGCTGTCAAACCTGGGACAGCAATGCCATATTGTAATGCAAATAATGCAGCTTAGGCCTGAATTTAGCTGCTTCAGGATGGTGAAACAGAGGTGGAAAATTCAGCTTTCCCAGGAAAGAGAAAATAGTTACTTTGAAAGATGCCAGAAAATTGAAGATCCTCAATAGTGTAACATAGTTTTAATAAAGAAGATGCCTGTTTTGGGTATAGAGAAGGAGTCCAGGCTCGCCCAGTGTTGAGCAGAACTGAACAGAGCCTTTCAATAAGTTCTTCCCCAGGAAAATGTCAACAATCAAATATTTTGCTGTATGTTAGGCTGTCCTGCTTGACACATGGTGAACTTTGATGGTAGAGTTTCTCAAGGTATACTGTACAACTTGGTATGCAGGCCCAGCTCCTAAGCAGTCTTTTGGATATGCTGCTAAAATGCTGTTTAAATGCGTTCTTCAGGAAGGACGAACATGTCAGGCAATGCCATTCAAACTTTGATTATTTTTATATTTAAAATTTTCCCTCAGACTCCTGACATAGAAGCAATCAGATGCTTCTGAAAGCATGGAGGTGTCCTTTTCCTGAACAAGTATGTAGGCACTATTATAGAGTTTGGCTGTTTATGATCCTTTTTTCTTTTCTCCCTCGCCCTTTTTTATTTTCCCTTTTTTATTTTGATTTTTTGTTTATGATTTAGTTTTTATTGATTTCATCTTCCTTTTGTTATTTTTTCTTTTATTTTTCTACCTTTTTTTTTTTTTTTTGTTGCTTCTTTTTGGATGCACCTCCTAAGATAATTAAGTGTATTTCAAAGGGGAATTGGCTAGGACTTTTTTTCCTATTTTATTATTTTCCCCCTTGACTCTGAAATATGATCACACTGCGTGTGTGTTACTAGTAAAATACATGTTAGCTATCATTGTAACTGGAATTCTAAGAAGTGTAGCTCCCCTGTATGGATAAAAGCTGACAACACTAATTTGGAAATAGAGCTTTTGTAGTGGCCTGGGCAAATTTTTCATAACCTGCTGAAGAAGCCTTGTTAATAGTTTGCCACTGACTAAAGAAGTGTCCTCTTCCAGACGGTGAGGGTTGCCACAGTGGACAACCACGGCATTCCTCGCTGAGCCTCAGCAAGGTGTCAGGGCTTGCCACGTGCTTGGCCGCACAGTTCCACAGCCACAGAACACAGACCTGGTGAGGGAGGAAGAATTTAAAGAAATGTCTTTCAGCACAATGAGGCATTTTCTTAGCTGCTGCCCAAGATAATAAATATAAATCTTATTTTTATTTCATGTTAGGTCAAAGCATGAGTTGTAGTAGATGGAGAACATAGGGGTTTTAAAAATTTTTTTGAAGAGTTACTAGTTAGTGCCTAATTATTAAATTTTAACATGTGCTTGTGTTTATGCTCAAACTCCTATTAGCATTCTAATTTGGACCAGGAGTGCACTTTTGAAGAAAAATGCTTACTCTCTTTTCCCAACTTACCAGAGTTTGGTTTACGTGACAGAGTGGTATTGGGAAACGTCAGCTGGATTCATTTTGGTCAAAACTAAACCAAGAGACATGCTCCAGAAGTGCACCTAATGTACTGCAGATGCCAGTGAGTGCCTGGTCCATGGGATCAGGATGGAGGCAGTCTAAAGTACCCTGCCAAGGCAAGTATGCTGTTGCAGCGTGCAGAGCTGGTTCTGATGTGCTATGTGCTAATGGAATGTAGGCACATGAAACCACAATTAGGAGAAAAACTTGTACCTTTCTTACAAGTGAGTAAGGTGAGTAAGCCCTGAGTGCAGGGCTACACCTCCTCAGAATTTCAGCTTTGATATCTCTGTCCTTTGGGGAAGTCTGGCTACAGTGCAGGGCTGGTGGGAGTAACTGTAGTCCCCAGTGTCTGACAGAGCCAAAGTCAGCTGGCTCCAACGTGGACCCATCCTGGCCAAGGCTGTGCCCATCAGCGCTGGTGCCTCTGGGGTAACATGGTTAAGAAGAGGGAAACAAAATGCACAACAGCAACCGCAGCCAGAGAAAGGAGTGAGAATATGTGAGAAGAACAGCTCTGCAGACCTCAGGTCAGTGGAGAAGGGAGGGGGCAGGAGGTGGTTCAGGTGTCGGAGCAGAGATTCCCTGACAGCCAGTGGTGCCTTGCAGCCATGGAGGTAATGGGGGGGCAGAGACCCACCTGCAGCCCAGGGAGGACCCCACACTGGAGCAGGGGGATGCCTGAAGGAGGCTGTGACCCTGGGGGCAACTTGTGCTGGAGCAGGCTCCTGGCAGGAGCTGTGGCTCATGGAGAGAGGAGCCCAGGCTGGAGCAGGTTTGCTGGTGGGACCTGTGACCCCAGGGGGACCCAGGCCTGAGTAGCTGCTTCTGAAGGATGGCAACCCGTAGGGGAAGCCCATGTGAAAGGGACCCCGTGCTGGAGCAGGGGCAGTGAGAGGATCCTACCCTGCAGAGGAAGGAGTGGCAGAGATGTGTGATGGATTGAAACCCCGTTCCCCATCCCCCTGAGATGCTGGGGGGAAGGAAGGAGAGAAATGGGTAGCAAAGCTGAACCTGGAAAGAAGGGGGGGAGGGGAAGGTGTTTTTAGGTTTAGTTTTGACTTTCTTATCATCCTACTCTGAACTGATTGATAAATTAAACTAATTTCCCCAAGTCGAGCCTGTTTTGCCCATGACAGTAACAGGTGAATGATCTCTCCCTGTCTTTATCTTGACCCACGAACCTTTTATTATGCTTTTCTCCCCTGTCCACGCAAGGAGGGCAGTGACAGAGTGGCTTTGGGGGGCACCTTGCCTCCTGCCAGGGTCAACCCACCACATGTGGTCAGCAAACACCCAGGTACTGCCATGAAATTTGGATTAGGCTCTTATTTTCAGTACTTGAACCCACTTGCTTTAAGGAGTATGATACCATGCAAAGGTGTCTGTGGTATTTTTTCCATTTTTCTATTTTCGTTTGTTTGTAGTTGTCCCCAGACCCACAGAATAGAACACCATTAGGCTGTGTACTCACACATTTCTGTTTTCCCCAGATATTATTGTGACTTCTTCAGCTCCCATGCAGTCTCTATGTACATGACCGAGATGCTTTTTCCAGAGGAACTCAACTTTTGAAATGTTCCCAGAAATTCCTGTATCAATATAGTTCATGTATGTGTTGCCTGGTTTGAAAGTTCCCCTGCCAAAAGAAAAGCACAGAAGGGGTGTTCTGTGTTTGTTACAGGAGAGGTAAAAAAATATGCTACAGTTGAGGCAGAAAGGGAGGTGAGCTGTGGGATGCCATAAGAGTTGAAGCTTTGGTGATTCTTGGAAAAAAAAATAATAACAATTTAAAAAAAATAATAGTATTCAGTCAGGGTTTTTAGGCAAAATTTTAGCTCAGAACAAGCTCTGGAGAACATGTTCCTTGAGGTATGCACAGGGCTCTTGAGACAGAGTCTCATGCAGATTATTGTTAGTAGTGGTAGTATAATTTTCATTGCATATTGTTAGGAGTATTGTTAGCATTATTGGTATTGTGTTAGTATTATTGGTATCACTGTCTTATTAGTTTATATTCAATTATTAAATTGTTCTTATCTCAACCCACGAGTTTCCTTGTCTTTTCCTCTGATTCTCTCTCTCCACTGGAGGAGGAGGAGGTGAGCGAGCAGTGGTGTGGTTCTTGATTGTTGGCTGTGATTGTAGCGTGACAGCCTTTCAGAGTGCAAACACTCTTAGGTATCCCAGACTTAGTTAGTATTGCCATGGGGTTTATTCTAGATGTTGTTTTTGGAAAATGAGATCTATCTTCTTCAAGTAAGAGCAAGTCAAAAAGTTCTCTTGGTGTTTCTGCTTGCTCTCCACCATGAAGAAAATGGAAAATAATAATTTACGTTTGTGCCTTCTGTGATATCAATGTTCGTTATAACAGAATGCACATTACAGTGTGACATTGACATACAAATTACCTGTGGGTGTATCGCTGCAGTAGTGTATTTGCAACCAAAGGTACTCCTGGTACAGACCAGTAACAGGGCTATGTTAAAGCACACAGGAGGTTGATCTTACGGTATTTAAACTGTGCACTTGACAACGATCAGATTATGAGATTTAAACTCACATTTACTAGGGAAAGTCAGGCTGGGTGGACAGGAATCCCAGACTCCAGGGTAGTTCATAAGCAAGCTGCAGGTTTCTGTCATGCTTATTCTCCAGAGGAAAGAATGGTTAAATGACTCTGCATCATGCACGTCTTTGTCTTCTCAGAGATCACCAAATGATCTTTGAGTCCAGCAGTGGCCACAGAGCTCTTTGCTCTTGCCCACTTTACTGTGCTGTCATCCTCAAAAAAGAAAATAGAGAGCAAGGGAGACCAGCAAGCAGATTTTGGCCACAATCTGGGGAACTTCAGCTACTTTAGTTACCTGTGTAAAGCACAGGTCACATAGAACAAGGTGAGACATGTAAAAATAGCTGTGCTTAAATTCAATATGATAACAATGATTGAGCCATTTTTTCAACAGTCGTGTTAAACTTACATGTCAACTGTATATTTTTTCCTGATCCCGTTAGTTCCAGTCAAGGCTACATCTATATTTCCCTTCATGGTTTCTGCTGCAGATACTTTGACATGTATCTCTTTTCGCCAGCCTTTCAAAGCAAAATGAAATAAATGATGGTTATAAGTTTTACCATTAGGAAAGAAATCTCCTTATCTCATGTCTCAGTGTCTTTGAGGGAGAGGATTGCACAAATGTGCTTGTAAGTGAACAAAATGTCACCCTTTATTCAGGCAAATGTTAGTTCTGTGTGATTCTGGTAGTACTAATTTCCTCAACAGAGGTCTAAATCTGGATCCAGTCTTTGCTGACGTACTGACTATGCGAAGTATTTAATCTGCCATGGCCAATCATCTACCTTCTTACACGTGGCCTCACTTCCAAGTCTGTGATTTCTTACACTCAGGTGCAACATCGGGGGGGTCTCATGGCTAGCATGTTAGCTCTCCACTATGAAGTGAGGTCCACTGGACTGCTCTATTGTAACAGATATATCAAAACCAGCTTTTTTTCCCAGGATGATTCTCATAAACAGTGTCTAGGGTTTTTCTTATACCTGTGTGCAGCCCAATAGCTGTCGGGAGATACTGTCTTCCTGCAGGTCTTTCTAAGGCAGGAGCAGGGTCCCAGGTGCAATAGCACATATTGATTTCAAGCAACCTGGTTTGGGATGTTTTTGTACTGGCTTTAATTTGGGCTATTAATAGGAGAATATTTTCACCCACTTCAAAAGTTCATATTTCGTTTCAGGCTACATCTTCTATGAACTCGACAGTTTGTAAATATTAAAATTAATGTATTCATTCAAATTTGAGTAATGGCTAACTTTATGCTAATTTTTTGTTTTGTTTTGTTTACTCTCCTATGGAGATGTGATATAAGATTTTTTAAATATTATTCTTAATTTTGTTTTCTTATTTTAGTGCTTAGTGAATAAGGACCTCAAAGATACTCTCTCATTTATTGCCCTTATTCTCCATCATGTGTGATGAATTACAATTTACTTATGAATTTTCTTATTTACCAGTTCTGTGGCTGCTGCTACATCACAGTTAAAACTATACTTCTTATTACTCCCTGCAACTTTGACTTGAGCTTTGCAAAAATATCCTGAAATGATCCAGTTTTATAAATTTCTGTCATTAAAACCAATGCAACTGTTTTGGTTTGAATTTTTGCACCTTTAGCATAACATTCCTCCCACCTTTAGCTTTATAAAATTTCTGAAGCCATCATCTAATTAACAAAATTTTAGCAGGGTTTTGAACTCAGAGTTCAGCATCAGTTGATCTGTTTCTATAATTATCTCCGCCTTTTTCAGATAATGCTGGCACTGCAGGTTCCTAACACACCTGAACCCCTAAACTTTGTACTGAGTGCCACTCATTAACTCCAGCAGCTCTCTGTAGAAGTGCAAGATATTTTTTCACACATAATTAATTGCCACTTTACAATTCACCACCCAAAATGAGCACTTACGAGCATATGGAGGGGAGGGACCCGTGTTTAAATAAACCTTTTGCTGTTCTTTTTCAGTCTTATGTAAAAACTTATCAGCATAATGACCCATCATTGGACATCCTTCCTTTGGACATGGGAAGCAGTTTCCCTGAGGGAAAATAACAATGTGTGTTACAAGATGTTATCTGTTATAATCCCACTTCTTAAAGGTTAAGAAATTAGGGTATTTCAGCTCTTCTCCAGCTTTTTTGAAAAGGCACTTGCTTCTGAGTTCAGATCATATCTTCAGTATTGATCAGTGTGGTGAAAAAAGGAGCTGAGATGATCAGTCAGCTTACTTCGTCTGGCTGAAAATCAGAGAGAAACAGGTTGAAAATTTGGCCTAATTGCTTATGCTCTTGCAGAGATGATAAATAAATACCTTAATGCATGTTGTGGCTTACTACCCAATCTGTAAAATACAGGTAATATATTCATCTTTCATAGGATCCATTGAAAGGTTGTCTGCTCATAATTTTAGGGTGTATAACCATATTTGCAAGGAGGGTCTGTCTGGCTTTCTCGCTCGTATGGTAAAGATATTTAAGCTTAGGAATACTAAAGCTTGGGGTCTTGCTTTGGGATGTCTTCTGTCTGCTTTTCAGCCTTTATTCCCATGTGGAACCTCAATGAGATTAATCTACCTACCTAGGTGAAGACCTTGACATCCATAAAAAAAAAAAAAAGACAAGCGTGTGTATTTTCAGTGAAAGTGATTTAATTACAGTTGGAAAAATATAGCATTTTATATTTAGTTCAAATTTGATACTTGGGAAGTTTTGTCGGAACTGGTATTTGTGGATCTTTGTACATTAGATGAATCAAAGGTTAAATAATCATAATAGGGGTTTTTTTATTATGAGATTAAAAAAAAAAAAACCAAAAAAAATACCCAACAAAACGTTTCCTTCGCATTTCTAAATGGCACAGGTTGAGGTTTTCAGGCCCTGAATTACATCAAACTTTCAAGTTATGTGGCAACATTTCTGCAAACATTGACAACTTTTCCACAGTATTGTAATCATTCCTTTTGGGAGCAGAAGAAAATAAATTTGGACTTTGATTCCTTCTTGACCAGTCCTCAGTTGCATTTCCAGAACTGGTCCACTAAAATCCCAGTTATATCAGGTATGAAACAGCAGCACATTACATTGCCTTCTTTCTTGTGCCGCATGAGGGTTGCATGAGCAATGCTGTGTATAAATACCTTCCCTGCCCTATATACTGTGGATATTGATTGTTTATAAAGATGTTTTAACAATTCTGAAATCTGGAGGCTGTCCTGATGATGGATTCCACCAATTTTAGATGGGCTTCTTTCAGCCAGAGTGTCCCTTACTGCTGACCTACACAAAAGGTGAACCCAGACCTCTTACTCAACCCTTCATCTCTCCCTTTTAACTGTTTTCGGTGTTTATATTTACTGCCTTAGATCCGTTTTTTTTTTTTTTTTTTTTTTTACTGCCATTATATTTTGCCTGGTTTTTTGTTGTGAAGTTAGACAGTGGACCTAAATAGCCTCCCCTGTATCCCATGATCCAGAATGTAGAAGTTGTCCCAGAAATAATTAAGAGAAGAAGCCTATAACCTCTCAAATAAATATCTAGCTGATACTTACCAACACAAAAGCTCGGTATGTTTCACACTGATACCCGACAAATCCATCTGGAGTAATAATACTCTCAGCATAATACTGGAGACTTCTTTTATGCCCACATCCAACAGATCTATATTCTGGGAAAAAGCCCAGGTAAAAAAAAAAAGATTAAAGCTATACATTAAGTCCATGTCAAAGTGCCACTTATGGGTCTTTTTTCCTCAAAAGCATTTGAACATTGTGACATCTTGGATTACAAAATAGTAATAATTAAAAGAAGTATAAAGTGTGAATTATTTGGGCTTTATAGTAAAAACTGTAGTTATGGCTATGTATAATTTTTCTGTGGGGAAGAGCTAGGTTCTAATCTGCATGTCGCTGTTGCTCCTGCTGAAGTTAACAGAGGTGGAGATGCCCCATGGCGGACCTCGATGCAGCCTCTTGTCCTGCTACGTGTACTTACCTGCTTTCACTTTAGCATGAGAACTGAGGAGGATTTGGGAGAATTTCCCTTTAATATTTCAAATACTGGAACAATTTATAGCTACAGCGTTTGTAAAGCATGAAGTAGTTACTATGAAGTAGTTTTCATTTGCTTACCATTATCAGAACATTTTGTAAACCCAGTTTCCACTCATTGCTAGAAATAAGGGTAACTGTAGTAATTATTTTAATGTCAGTGGCTTTTGGTGTTTTTAAGCTCTAGAAAATCTGCAGTCATTTGGCAGTGGTAATTCTGTGAAATGCTTTGAAAAGCATGAAGTTTGGTAGCTAGGTCTTGATTTTGTCAGAATTGTTTGAAATGAGTGCATTTTCCCATCAGAGTGAAATTTATAAGCAGTCAGTGCAGGAAAGAAGAAAGTGCTATTCGGGTTATAGTTGCAGGTCCCTTGTAACCAGTATTGTCTTCGTGGGCTCTGAAGTCTCCTTTATCAAAGCACAGTATCCTAAAGTCATGTTGTATAAAAATAGGCTCTACCCTGCTTCGGTATGGGAGGGCTCAGCTAATCACAGGGTGAAGTCTTGGAGGCACTGAAGTAGTTGCAAGCTGGCACAGTTTGTAGTGAAATCAATTCCACCTACTGTCAATATTTATACGTCATAAAGACAGACAGGTTGGTATTGACCAGTGACACACATTGTTCTTTGCATAAGGAAAGAAAATAACACACCGAAACCCCTCTGAAAAGTATTTTTGTCTGTTTTCCTTGCATCACTGAGGCTTCCTGAGTATGTTTTCCTTGTAGTTCCTTCTTTAAATCTAGTTCAGAAGGGTCTGTGCTTTTAACTTAAAAAACCTCAGCCCTTAGGGTTGCCTCACTTTGTGCTAGTGTCAAATTCATTTAACATCTATACACTGGGAGCATAATACTGCTCTCCCTACTGCACCAAAAGCTGTAGAAAGAAGTTACTAAATAACCATTTCTGAAGCACTTCATACATAAAAGCACTACATAAGTGTAAATGTTATCAAACAGAAGAGAGATACACAAATTAAGGTTTAACCAAGAGGCATGAGTTAAGGCTCTCTGTATTTTTAGGGGCAGCACGAACAACCAACTCCACCTGCTAAAGTTCAATAGAGCTGAGCTGCTCCTTCACCTTCAAACGCTGCAAACAGCCTTGTGAAATGTTTCCAGAAAATATTTATTTTTTCTTGCTGAAAACAGAGATGTTCTTATGCAGTCTGATTGGAAAGTGCTGTGGTTCCAAGTGACTTTGTGCACAGCCAGCTTTCGGTGGTCTTTGTTACTAAATTCTTCAAACCGTTCTAAGACAGGGTGGTTTTGAAAGCCAATTACTGAACTAGTGGAAGGGATTTCAAAACATTTAGCCGTGAATAACAGATGTTTTCATTTTTGTAGGTTAGGATCAGAAGACAGGATTTTGGGGATCTATTGTACTGGATCCCAGGGCAATTCTGATTAACTGCCCAGCCTTCTTTGAAGAACACGAACTATCAATGGAGCAGTCATTTTGTCATCTTCTCTTTTTAACCTTGTGCTGGTTCCCTTTGAAGAAACTAAAGCTGTTAATGGCATGGATAAGTATGTCTAACCCCAGTAATACTGGGACCCATGTCTTTCTAGGGAGAAGGGAAGCTCAGATTTTTAGGCTATTCTTGAATGAAATTTTAACTGTCTTTGATGTGTAGAATTCCCACTCAGGTCAGTCTGGCAGCACAGTGGCAGGAAGCCCTTATAAAGGTTACGATGAACAAGACTGCATGCTTTAACTGAAGTTTCCATCTGGAATTTGCCTTGGTTAGTATAAAAGATGATTGGAGTGTATTTCACAGGTGGCTTTAAATCTTCCGATTATGAGCATTATCTCCCTACTCCAAATCTGAGCTATATAAATACTATATCCACTCAAAAGGCTTCACCTTGGCCTAGCCTTTATTTCTAACTGTAGCTTATAATGAGGTACTACTACTTTAAAATATATTTACCTCTCATAAGGTCATTGATATTCCGAGTTGCAGGAGGTACACGAAGCTGCTTGCATCCCGGCATCTTCTTCCCACCATTTGGGTAAAAATCCAGGTGTCCACAAGTCTGAAGAATCCCTGGAGCTGAAATGCGTAGTGAATAGAGTCTGATGGCTGTCAGGTATGCTGTGGCTGATCTCTATGTTGGTGTCAGCCTTTGTGTGAAAACTTACCAAAGTCAAAGAAAAGATGACCAGCGTGAGTATGAATTATATCAACAAATGTTGCATCTGAAGGATCCAGCCTAACCGTTGCGGGAGTATACTGGAAAAGGGGCCCAGCTGGATCCAAGCCTAAATAAATGGAGATCACATATAGTCAAAAATCTATTTTCATTTCCACAAGAGCTTGGTTGAAAATATTACCCCTTCAGTTCAGTATCAATGAGCTCTCTTCAGGGCTAAAGCAACACAGTTCTGATCCCAGTTTCCCTGAATTTCTCACGTGACTGCTTACTGTGTACACAGCTTAGTCAAAGCAATGTGTGCAGAGAAACGAACTGACTGGAGGAGAAAGGAAAGCAGAAAATAGTGAGGCTTTAAAAAAGTGGCGTGTGTCACGAAGCTGTGTCTCTACGTAGCTATGCGACTCACAGCTTTCTTCCTTTTCGGGGTGTCCATGGCTATTTACTGTCTCTTCCTGACACACTAGATCCTAGGGATCTTAATTTTCCTTTCAGATTTTCAATCTTTTGAACTGCTGAAAAGTCATGTTACAGTGGGCTTTTGAAACTGAGTATGACAATGAGTTGGTAGTGTTTTACAAGTCTGTTATTGCACATGTAACACAGTATTTTGTTCCTCTTCTTTCATATCTTTAAAAATCATAACCAAGTGCTCCCTGGGACTTGTCACCTGTGAAAAGTGACCTCTATTTAGCCACAGGTAGGATACTTAAGCCAGTTAAGCCTTGCTGATCTATTGCAGCCCTTCTCAGAGCTGTGAACTTTGAAATGTGAAATGCATGCCATGTGATAGGACATGGCTTTGTGGGCCATCCTGCT
Organism: Rhynochetos jubatus; assembly: GCA_027574665.1. Classification (NCBI taxonomy): domain Eukaryota; kingdom Metazoa; phylum Chordata; class Aves; order Eurypygiformes; family Rhynochetidae; genus Rhynochetos; species Rhynochetos jubatus. The sequence goes on along the minus strand of CM050655.1, from coordinate 34,605,073 downwards.
AGCTGTATTGTGTCAACTATGGCAAACCAGCACATTGTGGTCTGCACTGTGTGTTTTTAAGGCAACAGGGATTCTTCAGTTCTCTTAAATTGCACAAAAATATAAAGCTTCATCAGCTGAAAAAGCTTCAGTACCTGTTATTCTTCCAATGCCAGGTTTCCTTCTCCCTGCCTCCCCTGCTGCATGTGCTCCAAGACTATGGCCGATGAAATGAATGTTGGCAGGAGAGTAGCCATAGTCTTTCTGCAAAGATGTATGGAAAGGAAAAAACCAAGCGTGTTAAACAGGACACAAGCCTGTGGCACTGCATCGTGGCCCCATGCTGTGACAGGACATGGGCAGATCAGCAGGTGATGGAGTGTCTTGGGTAGGAAGTTACTGTTGTGAGTGGTGGCATCTGTAGCTAAAGAGAAGTAGTTCCCAACTCATCCCATCCCCTCTTATACCATGCCCCTGGGAGGGAGTAATCTTCATCAGGAATTGGACCTTATTGGGCCAATTATTATTGGTTGTTAGGAAAGAAGGAAAAGGGAATTTCTGCACATAGTTCCCCTACGTTTGAACTGATTGCTTATCCAAAAGGAAAATGATCCCACTGCCCCTCCCTTGAGCCTTTCTGTCCAACAGGATAGAGCTCAGTGGTGGAGGAGTTTCCCATGCTCTTCTGTGGCATACCCTCCATGCGCATCAAGGGGCCGTCCTGCTATGGAGATGTTCCACCACATAGGTCCTGCAGGATGAGGAGGACTGTGCCAGGAGTGCTGAGCTTCTGCATGGGAAGCCTGACATTGGTGGCTGCAGGAGCGTTGCTTCTCTGTGCTGTGACCCAGTTCTTGCAGGAGACAGCGTGTGTGACCCACAGAGGGATGTTTTAATTATAGAATGGAATGATTTGGGTTGGAAGGGACCTTAAAGATCATCTAGTTCCAACCCCCTACCACAGGCAGGGACACCCTCCACTAGGTTAGGTTGCTCAAAGCCTCATCCAGCCTGGCCTTGAACACTATAACCATATTAGTCCTCCGTTACCACTCTTCACCCTGTCGATTTTGCTAGAGTCTCTAATCTAACGTCTTAGCTAATAAAAAGCCCATCATGAGCAAAACTTTCAGAAACTATGGCATGTAAGCCTTTAGGGACACGTGTATCAGTGCTCTGACACTAAAGTAGGTAGTTCTATTTCTGCAGGATTAGTGTCTTTTAATGACATTTACAGCTGTGTTACTGGGTACCTCTGTATTTCTTGACTCTATTGCATCAAAGCTAAAGGTGCCACCCTGAACACAGCCTTTACCAGACAGACTATGTGCCAATTTTCATGTTCCACAGAAACTTTTACCTCTAGAAGGTTCACCAGGTACACCAGCTCAGCCCCCACAACGCGGACATTGTTAGCTGCATCGGTGTACAAACCGTTAGAGCCACCTCTCCAGTCGGTCAAAATGCAGTTCACGTCCTCAATGTGAAACATGAGCTGGTGGGAAACATGAAAACAAAAGGACGGAAGCAAACAGGCATAAATTACAATAGTAGCAGGGTATATGCAAACAATATTTTGTTTTGCTGGAGCTGGGGACTTTGTTTATGTGACTGGTAAAGATGAATCTATAGTTTATTAATTTCTACTACTACCGAAAAATCAACACAAGGAGGCAGAGTGGAGACAGTGATTTGAGCACTGCATAAAGACACAGAGAGTCTTGCTTCAGTTCTGTTTTCCATTCCAGATGCTTTGGTTGGTTTTAGGGTATCAAGTTCTCTTAATGATAGTCAGGAAAAGAGGATAGTATGATTTCTTTTTTATTGTCTAAACTTTTCTTCAAAATTTATATGCTTGGATCATCTAAAAGGATTCACAAATTTGTGCTTAAGTGCTTGGATTTTTCAGTCCTGAAGTTCATGTATTTTAAACAAAATATTCTATTTATACTCTTCTGGCAATGGAAAATTCTGATTTTGCATTCTGAAAAAAAAAAAAAAAAATTAAATATACCTAAATAAAATGAAACCAGTCTGCTGAACAAAGCATTTTGTTTGCATTAGATCAAATGCCTCACCCAAACTGAAATGTTTATTTTGATCTTTTGGTGAAGTGAAAAAAGTGACTTCCCTCCCTGCCTCCAGTTATGGTTTTCCTTGTGGAGGTGAATGCAGCAAAGGGGCACTTAGCAGAAGGCTGAAATGCACTATACCCATAGCTAGGAACAAGAGGGCAGTCGTGTGGAACTGAGCTTCATCCTGAGTTTTTTTCCCCTCATTTATTCCCTGAATTAACATGAAAACAGAGGTATAATTTTATGTGGGACTTCTAAGCCATTTCATGGGGTGACGTGGTTATTTGCACTTTCAAATACAAGTAAAATGACTGTCAGGCAATAGTCATACCATACCCTACATATATTTGTTATCCAGGGGAGGTCTGCTCCGGCAAGGTGGCCATGTATAATGAAGCGAGTTTTCCTGTGTGTTCGAAAATTCGAAGCTTTGATAGTTGAAGGATTTTTGGCGGAAATTTTCTGTGTCAAAAAAAAAACCAATGAAGAAACAACACAACAAGGATGTGACTGCTCCACCCCAGTGTACATTTTGATACAGGGCCGAGTACCCCAGTGGTTAGGGCATGGTTCTGGACTCTGAAGAGATGGGTCTTGTTCCTCACTTGTAAACTGTCTTGCTGGGGATATCAATTAATCACTTCAACAAGGATTCACTTCCTCTAGCTAGTTGAACTAATGATACTGGCATCCTTTGCACAATGCTTTGAGATACACTGGTACAACATGGCATGTAAATACAAGATTTTATCAAATTTGGCCATAGAAATGCAAAGATACCATCTTCTACAGGGTATTATGTGGTTGACTTTGAATCTATACCTATTTTTTCTTTCTTTTTTCATTGGAGATACAACCTTCATCCCTACGCTTATTTATACTTTATGAGAAAGCCCCCAGGCTTACAATGTCAGAGACTGTAGGTATTTTGGGACTTATCGAGAAGGAAGGCATTATTTGATTTGAAAGAAATTCTAAATACTGGGTTGTTTTAAAACATGGCTGTTATTTATTTTTTGTTATGGTTTTGTAAGCTTGAAAGGGGATGTCATGCACTAATTAGCACACATCACACCTTCAGTAAAAGACCAATTGAAGTTAAAACCTCACAGGCCCTTTCAGCTAGAGATGTTGGACTTGTTCTGAGGTGACTCAAACTGCAGAAATCTTTATACACCTCCACTGTTTGTGACTACCATTTATATGTGTAAACAAAGCCAACTATGAAACCTTTATCATGCAATGTAACACAACAGCAGCAACAAGCTCGATCCACACCCTGTTCATGTTAGTTTCCTTCATTGTTCTTGCTCTTTGTCCAAGTAAAATTCTCTCTCTGATGGTCAAACTTACTCTCTGATGGAATTTCTCTTCTTTCACCAGCCTAGTTTATATTTCCACATAACCGATTCATGCTATGGACGAGCCCAGCCCAGACACCTCAAGCACCTCGAGCATCCTGCTGTGAGCTTTTCCCAGTACCTGTTGGTCTTCAAAGGAAAGGGTTGAGACACTGCTGGCACCTTTCAGTACATTCCCACTTGATCCATGCTATGCAGCTCTGCAGGCTCCTTTCAGCTACTTCTATTTGTCACTCTGTCACAGTCCAGGGCTTCCCCTCACTGCCACTAGTTTGCAGGTGTTGAAGATAACCTCTTCTTTTTACTTACTTTCTTTTTACACGTATGGTTTCATTCTCTCCTTCATTTTGAATTCAGTCTCCTTTTTTCCTTTCTAGGCTTTCCTTTAATTTTTCATCCTTTCCCTCCCCAGTAAACACCAATACTTTCTTTTCTGATCTTTACTCTTAACTATGTACTCTGCTCTCAGGGCTCTGTGTGAGCCACCACATAAGCAGATCCGACTGTATGTACTTCAGAGGATGTAGAATCGTGTGTGAACCACATCCCTCAGTTGTGTGTATGGGTCTAAAACATGTTTTTAATTTGGAGACACGTAGAAGCCAAAATCAAGCTTTCCCTTTGTATTGCCTTCCCTACCTCTGGCTGTGTGTGTAATATGGAACTGGGACTTTTCCTGGGAGCCTTACGAGCAGAAACATGGGAGAAAAGAAACTGTGTAATTTATGAATGTGTAGTATACTATCAGTTATTAAAACAAAGCAGATTCTTACTTGATATTTCACGATGTTTTCTCTAGTGTAAAGGAAGAAATTGGTGTTCACATCTTCTGGAGAGCTGGGCAAGCCTGCCAGTTGTCTCCCTGGGATGCCAGACCAAGGCGGGCTATCTGTAAAGCATCCAAGCCTTTTGTAGCAAACTTCCCTTCCTGGGGTATGCAAAGACAACCATTAGTGTGCTGTGACCGTCGCAGTTTAGGCTGTCACCAGGTTACAAGAAGCTGGCAGGATAGTGTTTGTAGTGGGGAAGCAGAAAATGGCTGGTTCAGGTTAGGACGGCCCCCACATTCATTTTAGATGAAGGGGCTCAGTTGTGCTCCCATGCCTTGTGCATGGTGCAGGGACTGGAGCTTCAAAACTGATTCCTGTTGCAAACAGCCTGGAGCTCAGGCTGGTGAACTTGTGATTTATTTTGTCAAACATATTGTTAACACAGCCATTGAAAAAAAGACAATAAAATCTTGATCCTTTATGGATCCAGAGAACAAACCAGCTTTTGCTGCCAGCACAGAGCAGTCCTTCAAATTCGTGCTAAAGCTTCAGGGATTATCTAAATTGTTATTTCTTGTGCAACAATTCATGAAGGAGTACAACAAAATCAAAGCACTAACACTGAGGCCTCTGGTTGCTCCGCAACTTACATTAAACATCTCCCTTATTTTTTTACCACCATAGGATTTTAGTGGAAGCAATAAAGGGGAATTTGAGTCGAAGCCTAGAGCAAAGAACAGTCTTGGGAAGTGTGGTCTGTGCCTGAAGGACTAGAGTTTCCCAATTTCTGTTGTCACTTTAATAGAGTAATTATGCAAATATGACATATGGGGGTTGCCATTAAATGTCACCCTTACCCACCCTCATAGCACAACAGTTGTGAAATCCCAAATAATGTTTATTTCTATTAAAAATGTACTGAAAACTGTGAGAAACTGCTGTTACCTGGGATAGACAACAGATTCATACATCAGACCATGACTTACTCTGTTCATTACTCTGAACAAAATGCAGGAGTCGAGTGACGTACTTTAGAAGTACATTTAGAGAAAGAGAAAATAGAATTGTAGAGCTACAGCTACAGACTCCACAAGTGATCCCATAATTTTCACAGGGATCTTTCCTGTGTTGACAGTGAACTTTTGGACCATGTCTTTTTGTTTCTCTCTGCTCTTGTGTGTCCATCCCTGCTGAACTCTTCTTTCCTATCTGTAAAGAGGTATTTTGGACTGGGACTATTTTCTTGTTCTCTGCACAAAATTGTGAACAGTAAGTGTCCAGGCTGGCATTACAAGATGTATAGCTACCATAAATGCTGGCATGGGGTGAGGATAGGTGGTAGAATCTGTTCTGAAAGAATTTTAGTATCAATTCCTATATAAAATACCTTTCTAATCCCCATTCTGTTTACTAGTTGCAAAAATCTTTACAGAATTGAAAAGTAATAGGTTAAATTTGGGAAAGACATGACATAACTTAGTGCCTCTAATGAAGAATTACATTGAATCCATTCCAAAACACATCCTTTTTCTAAAATATAGTTATTCTGATGTAAGCTGCAAACCACAATTTTTACTGGTTTTAGATTTTATCCACTGTGTGTCTTACCTCTGGCTGCATCAAGAAGAAAAAGAGTAGTGATCCATATTGCAAACATCTAAAGCAAATAAGAACACAATTCAAACCCAATTAAAAATAGAACCTGTAATTCACCTAAGGGTTTCCTTGACCCATTAAAAAACCCACCAAAGCAACCATAGCAGTACTTCAGGTGTTGAATGAATTGGATCCAAAAGAATCAATACTTCCTTAAAGACAGAAAAGTTTCAAGAAAATACCTTTGGGATTCTTTCTGTTCGCCATGGAGGTTTTGCATATGCAGGTTATCCTCTAAACATCTCTTAAAGATTGTTTATCTGACCTTGACAAACAGAAGCTGCTTTTTAAATTAAGAGCTACAATTTATGGGCAAGCAAACAAAATTCTTAAAGGATTTGCAACTTTTTTTTTTTTTACAGAGTGAAGTTTCTTCTAGTATTTAATAGAAAAGTTACTCATAGAATGGCTATGCAGTGATTATATTTAAAGGAACCCAGAAACAAGTTTAATTTATGTTTCTAAATCATATAAATAGTCTTGAAAACCCATTTTGGTCACTGCTATGATCCATGTTTAATTATCAGCCTTGATCTACTTGATCACTTAATCACCAGCTGATAGGTAAGCATCAGAGTAAATGGAACCAGTCATTCACTATGAGGTGAAGCAGGGAAAGCCTCTTAAGTGCTCTCTTGCTACTACTACTAACTTACCTTCAAAGGAAAGAAGATCATCCTTAGAAAACTCTAATATCAGGCCCTGATTCTCCAATGCGTCCTGCACAGGCAGAGTTCTGTATGTCCTTCCTGTGCTCCAAACCCCTAGTCTCCCCTGAAGTCAATAACACCCTGTTAGGAGGAAAGAGTTCATCTCTGTGAGACTCGCTGCAGGTTCAAGCATGTCCTGCTTCCATTGCCTCTCCTCCAGCCACTCACCAAATACCCCATACCTTATCACGATGCGCCTAATTGAAGTTCCTTAGATGCCCTTGTCTCCAGTGTATCTCATTTTACCTTGGCAAGGCTCAGAGCGAGTTCTATGGTCCACCCCTCAGTTGGTTGTGGCAAGCCTTGCAGAGGCTCTTTGCAGAGCCTGGAATGAAGCAGGATGGCACTGTGCCTGCCCAATGCGGGTAGGCGGCGGAGGGACGCTCATCCCGCCGCTGGTCCCCAACGCTTGGCTCCCAGCTGCACCTGTGACTTCGTTGGGTAGTGCCAAAAGAGATCTCCTTGTGTCAGGCATGCTTCATTGGATAACACGAACCAGGTCAGACCAGTTGTTGTGTGACTCCACCTGTTTAATGCAAAGTTTCAAATAGGTTGTTATTGTCATCCATAATTATTTTTAAAGCTAAAAAGCACTGGGAAGTGTGATGTAAACACTGAAAAAACACAACGCCTTTCGGGATCAGGAACACGGCTCTTAACGTCGGCTGGGCTGTTCCTCTCTGTGCGATGCTGAGTTGGGATTCAAGTGACTTAGCATCACACCTGAAGGCTGTAGCAGAGCTCCAGTCTTTTGGGTCATAATCCAGAGTTTTAATAGCAAACCCATCCTTCCAGGACCTGATCTCTGCCTTAAATAATTTATAGTCTTAAGCAAAATTTTCAAATTTGTATTTGATAATAAAGGCTACCATTACAACATCAAGACACAAACAGGGTGTTGTTTGTTTACAAGGTTTACGCTGTTACCTGAGAAAAGGCAGAAAAAAGAGAGGTGGAGGAAAAATGATAAAAAAATTGAATTCCTCAGTCTGACATCTGTTATTTATTTGTCTTGTAGTTCTCCCATCTATAATTTTGCTAGTGGATGAATTGCCTGACTTTTCTTTGAAAAGATGACAGAAATGCTTTTAAGCAGGGGAGAATAGTTTCTTGGGCAGATTGTCACCACATCCATGAATCTTCGTAATTAAATTGTATTAATTGCAGTAATTTTAGTTTTTAGTGGTTTGATAATGGTGTCTTTTCACAGAGTACTATATTGCTGTCATACTATTATGTTAACATTTCTGATCAGGCTTCCCTGGAAATCTTTGTTCCTGGATGTGGGTCTTTTCCACCCTAAATAATTTGATGATTCTATGTAGACACAAATGAGAAACTTGCTTCCCAACATTTTAATGTTAAATCCTTTAAGCATGGTAGATGACTGTAGGCACCTCCTAAGCCAAGGGTGTACAGAAAGGGGAGACTCCCTTTTGGTATAATCCTTTCCACTGACTGATGACGTGTCTCACATCTTGCACATACAAATATGAACTGGATTAAAGTGATTCTTAAGAGTGTTAGGCACAAAAATCTTCCCAGAAGTTTCTTTGTTTGTTTTTGTAGCTAGCCTCGAAATGTTAATTACTTCAGATGCATATTGTAGAAGCAAATAGATCCTCCATCTCTCTGCTCCACAACCCTAGCAGAAAACTAAGAAGGAATGTTAATATGTAGCTCAGGGAATTTGGTTTTTTGGTTTTGGTTTTTTTTTTCAGGACTAAATTAGTAAAGTCTTGAATTATTCACATTAAGATTTATTCAAGTTGTCTTCTGGTCACATAATTAAAGGCTGTTGTTAGGGTGCAAGTTGGTCAGTTAACCAGTCACCAGTAGAATTCAGCAAAGAAAAATCCTGATTGGGTGTTTGAAAGAAATAATTAAAAGAACACACCAAAAAATCTGCTTCCAAGTTATCCTAGGTCATCCTGGCCAAAACTGGATGCAGTGTGATAGTTAGTAGGTACTCAGAGCTGTGAGTGTACGTTATACTCAGATCTGGTGACTGGGTGCTCAGATCTGTGATGTAATACCACATTCAAAGGGAGTAGATGCTTGGGTTTTTATATCCCTACAAATTTATAGACAAACTCAGAAAAGCCGATTTATTAGAATTTGAGGGACCCACAGAAAATTCGTATAGAATCTACATTACCTGCTTCTGTTTTAATTCTGTTATACATAATATTGGACCAAAACCACACTTCATTTTATCCTCACAAATTCTCCCCACTTCAGAAGCAGAGTTTATGGTAGAAACAGGTCACTCAAACTTTTAAATTAATCTAGTTGGTTCAATAAATTATTCTTGTTAATTTGAATTCATAGATTTTACCAGTTAGAATATTTTGGTGCATATGCTCTCTGGGGAGCTCAAGAAATCAGAATTACCTATTATATTAAGAAGCCTTTCTGGAACCTGGTATTATAGTCCCAAACTATACCTCAATCCTCTGCTGCAACATGGACTTCAATGGCAGCCTAGAGGTGAAGATTTCACATCACTTAAAAGATTCAGTGATGTTGCCAAGATAAAATTTGAACATGTTTAAGGGCTTTTGATTTTAGGTATGATGAGAGCATCATTGTCTCACATTGTGGATGTAAACGTGTACCATGCAATTCTTATAAATCATCATTCCAGCTAGTACTGAGCATCAATTGGAGCTTAACTTCTCTAGGCTCTTCTCAGAACACATGAAGTGATTGTTCATGCTGTCTTTCGGCAGTCCGTGAGACACTACAGCTCTCCTCCAGTGTTTAACACAAGGTTACTAGGAAAGCAAGGCATCTTCGTATTTGTAATGAATTAGTCAGAGGATTTACTCCAGCAGACAAACATGACATGAGTTTTCTACACTGGTTTACTAAGACCCGGAAAGCTCGTAGCTCAGCAACATATTTATATGTCAGCACTTCTGTGTTGACTTCCAGAAAACTTCTCACTTCAATAGGGTTAACTAATTCAGCATCATCTGGGACCTGTGGAGGAAGCAGCAAGCCATGAGGTGCTGACTCTCCATCCCTCAGAAGTTAATGAGAATTTCTCTTCCATGAATTTGTCCACGCTGTCCCTGAACCCATGCACGCTCTGGCACACCCAGCATCCTGTATCAAACCCATTGTAGTTACACAACTGTGAGAAGAATCACCTTTCATTTGATGCACACCTTGAAGTGTGCAAATGCCAGCTTCATTTCATGCCCTCTGTTACTAGTGTGGAAGAAAATGAACAAGTTTGTATTTGCCTTCTCCGTGATCCTCTTCGTTTTATTGCCCAGATTCACATCCTCACCTCTTTTCCAGGCTGACTTCTGTTATAGAATCACAGAACAGTTTGGGTTGGAAGGGACCTTACAGACCACCCAGTTCCAACCCCCTGCCATGGGCAGGGACACCCTCCACTAGACCAGGTCGCTCAAAGCCTCATCCAGCCTGGCCTTGGAGACAGCCAGGGATGGGGCACCCTCAAGTTTTTCCCTTATATGCCAGGAGAGGTGGGAAAAGGACTGCTTATTCCATTTAATGAGAGAAGGTGAGTCTTGCCCTCCATTACTAAACCCAGTGAAGAAAATTCCTTTTGTCTTGAAGTTTTGTCAATGAAACGTGTTTTTTGAGGGATGAAGCAGCCAAGGGTGGAAGAAGGTTCTTGCTGCAGATCAAATACAGCTTTGTGCAGTCTGTCCTAAAAGCTCCCCTCAATAGTAATATCTGTAAGAGAGGAACTTACGTACAATGCATATAGAATGCTGTGCTGAAAAGTAGGACTAATAGGGATAACACGTTATTGTGCAGGGCTGTTTGTGGGGTTGTTTGCTTGCTTGTTTGTTTTCTTTGTTCTCTAATTGCAGTTGCACCTGCTTGTCGTGTCTTAACCTGGAGAGCAAACTGTCAGGGCAGGGACTTACCTACCCACCTCTGCACATTGCGGGGTGTGTGAGTTTTGGGTAGCGTATGAATCATTTTCATTATAAATGGTAACAGTAATGTAAAGGTCACCTTTTCCAGCACATCAGTTGTAAGGCGCTCCCTAACAAAGTAACACTTAAATAAAACCCCCTAAATACCAGTAAGTATTTTTCTGTTCTTTCCAGTCTGCTTGTCTGCTGAAATAGATATAAAGGGATTATTATCCTTTTTATCTGCCGTTCCTTCATTATGGTCCAGCTTCTAATACTGTTATTGATGCCAATCCCAATGGAATCACTCATAGAATAAAATACTTCTTAGCTAAAAAGAGAGCACCAAATGTTAAGTTCCACTTGTTTCATATTTTAATACCATTTAAATTAACAGCAGTTATGTGATGTGTTTGTACGTTTCATGGTACTTGTGATTCTTGAGGTGAGCCTGGAGATACTATGTGATTTGGTCTGCAATGCTCCTGACTACGTTTTGTCCTGGTAATTAAAATAGAGTGAAGAAGTAGTTTAAGAGCATTGGCTCCTATCTTCTCTCCTCATAGCAATATGGACTTTCAAGGATGTGAATGTGTAATTAGCCATCCTTTATTCACTGCTTACCTCTGTGTTTACTACCCTTCCATCTTGGTTAGCTATAACACTGTTACTCCTGAGAAGATGGGTGAGGAATAAATAAACTTCTAGGGAATACTGCAGGAAATACTCCCCTGAGATTCATCTGGCCTTCTCCTGTCTAAATGAAGAAATGGTTCAATTGCTAATAATCACCTGATTAGTAATAGATTGTGCTTGCCTCCACAGCAGCTAGAGCTTCTTTCTTTCAATCTTTCTCTTGGTTTTATACCTTTGAAGAGTTAGAAATTATTTTAATAAAAGACCATATAAAATGGATTTCATGGATTAATGTGAAAACATGGAATAAAGATTCTAATCATAGCTGTTTTCCACAGCCCTGCAGATGGCTGTGGTAAATGAATTGTAATTGATCATGATGAATTTTGTTATACGGTTTAAAGATTACATGAAGTGCTGGGGTAGAAGCTCTGTCTGAAGGTCTTTGATTTTATATTTCTGATTTTTGATTGTGTTAATTAACACTGGTCATTATTAGTAAAATAGGAAGCCATCCTTTATGAGATAATTGGGACAAATCTCCACCTGATAGCATAGTTAGTGAAACATGCCTTTAGAAGCACTATTTTTTTTTTAGTTGCTAATTCTGTCTGAAATTAAAGAAAACATTTTATATTTAAGAAGTAACTTCAGCTTGCAGGATGGCTGAATTATTTTCTGTATGTTGATTAAATAATTTTATATATTTATCTTTGAAAGATAAGACTAAAGATAGAAACATACACATTCTACATATTCTACTCCCTAGCCAGATTTCCTCTGTATTTCAACCTTAATCAGGTTTTTAATGTCCTTACATCTTATTTTTCTCAAAATAACTGTAATAGTTGGAGCAGGATGCTCCCTGTTTAAAAATGGATGATAAAGGCAATAGAATGATGTTAATTTATAAAAGCTGTTAGCTGCTCCTAAATAGAGACATCTAATAAAATAATTAAGTGGTTTCATATTGGGCCTTTGATGTGGTATGTGGTCTGGTTTACCCAAGTTTGGTTCCGCTTTGTTCTGCTCCACTGCACTTCCTTTAACTTCCGTCAAGTACAGAAGGTTTACGGAAGGTGCTGTTGTATTTTGTCACTGTCTTTGGGTTCTTTACTCATGGTGTGGCAATATGACTAATGCTTTAATAAAACTGTGTATTGTGTTTGTAGAATCCTTTAAGCTCACAGCCTGCACTGTGGGTTTGTGTTTGCCCTTGATTTCTGTCTTGTCTGGAGAGAAGGTTTGAATCTGGAGCTGTGCAGCTAAGGCACATGATGATCTGTCGATTTATTCCAGAGAAGGACTCCTGGAAGGGGCTGGACAGAAGGAGCAGCAGAACATGGATGGTTCTGGAGGTCTGCTTGGTATTTCCCACTGGCTTTGCCACTCCCTGTACAAAGGGACAAATTAGACAGGGAATAGCCTTTTTATCACATTTGCTTGTGTCACAAAACTGCCTGTAAGCAGGAAGGTTTCTCTATGTTGCTTTTGAATACTGCTGTTTCTTCAGTCAATTTGGTTTTTAGTATACTTTCAGAATGCTGCCAGAATTTGAATAATTTGGGGTCCACTAACAGAATTAAATCAGTTTTTAATAGAAGGACTACCTCTGCCCTTAGTTGTTTGGAAGGTCTCTCAATACTCACTTGAGAGGAGCCAGCCAAAGCTGCAGGATGGCATCCATTCATTGTCCAGATAAATCAGTATCTCATTCAGTATGATTTCAGAAAAATTGAACACCACCATTTTAGTTTTAAGCCTCTTGGCTTTAACGTTAGAAAAACACAGGTATTTTTACAAAATTGTGAAGAAAACAGTCAGGAGGAACAGCAAAACCTCTTTAAAGGGCTACCCCAAACGAGAGTTACAAGGCAGGGTTGCAAAGCACAGTCAATTTAAGCCCAAGGAATGTGGGAGTGGGATGTTGCAATTGGCCCAGCATGCAACATACAAAGGCATTACCACACTGATTAGACCTAGGAAGTTTAACTAGAGTATTTCATAATGTGGGTCCAACCCAGCCTCGTTTTAAGTCAGCTGAAGTTATTGCCATTGTTTGCAGTCAGCAAGGGTCGAAGCCAGTTTTGCAGTATTGATTCCACTATGTTTGTAGTTCTGGTTTGCTTCTGAGGTGCATACAAATGTCTGCAAAAGGTGCAAAATTCAGTAGTATTTCAGTGATCTGCTACTGGACGGGTACTAAATGTTAAGTGTGAAGAACTGGAGAGGGAAAAGCTGGATTCTGTGTGGGCTTCATGCTTCTGAAAACCAGCTGAGTGGTTTGTGAAAACATCACTTGATGATAGCAGCATGCAGGCCTTGGGTTTTCACAGAGCTGTGCCTGTTTTGGGATTATTTAGTAGTTAAATCTTACGTAAAGAAATGGCTATTTGGGCATCCTTTCAAACTGCATTTTAACAACTGTGTGACAAAAGCATAGAGTCTTCCAGTGGCAGATAAGGGCTTCTAGGCTATTAGTCCTCCTCAGCCTCCTGGCTGGACGCATTGCAGATGCACTGTACAGTCAGTTTGTGTGTGCAGAGCAGGCACTTGCTTCCCAGATGCCTTGGAGCACATTAGATGTGCTCTGCAGTTGCCTGTGTACATCCCTAGTCTCCTCTCCAGGAGGAAGGATCTGAGACTCTGCTATGGACACGCTAGCCATGGACTGATCTGAGCAATGCTGGTACATGCAAAAGAGGCAGCACTGATTATTCTTGTCATTTGAAATGTTAGTGATACACAACATATGTAAACGTCAAGTTTTAAACAACCATTGTCTGCTCTCTGTTACTACCAGTCAGAGTACAGTTTGAGTTGGTTGAGATTAATGTAAAACCTCTAATGATCAAAGCTAGAATTATCAACAGTTGCAAGAAGTGAGAGCCAAATGATGGCTGGGGTTGCAAGCAGGATAAGCACTGCTTACCACAGCCTTTGCCAGACTCGTCAGGACCACTGCCACCCCCGGGACAAACCGCTTTATCTTGCTCAGCTGCAGCGTTTCACTGCTGGGGTTGGCGTGTCAGGCACGTAGTCTTAGCGCACTCTATTATACATAGGCAACGTGGATATGCTAGACCGACTCTGTCCAGGCAAAGGGAAGTTTTTGCTCTCTGAGCCTTGAGCACTCATTTGGGATGAGAATGTGCTGTCAGCCAGCAAAGTCAAGCTTGGGAGCTGGCGGTTTCCAATGTCCTCTTGGCTACTGGTGGTATGAATGGCAGTCAGAGATTTCATCAGATGTAATAAAAAGTAGAGGGTCTCCAAACAGACTGCTCCAACACCTCTGGCTGCTGGAGACCTGAGCCCAGTGATCTCACTGACATCAGAGCCTGGCTGGAAAAGACAGAGATTTGGCCAAGAAGTCAAAGGCCCTTCTCATCGCTGGCACTTTATGGGTTCTAAAAACCCAGCTCTCTTATTTCTCTCAAAGACTTCCTGCTAGCTTGGAAAACACTTCAAAAGGATTGTTTTTCATGGCCTTCATTTAACTGCTATCACTTCTTAAAGTTATAATTCTCTCTTTCCTATAAAATATAAAATTTACCAGATGGGGTAAATTATTACTTTATCCTTTTTTTTAATTTTTATTTTAAATTTATAACAAAATGAAGACAATAAGGAAGTTAAATGCCTTTTTAGCCTTAATATAACAGTGGTATAAAAACTGAAGTTCATTCACTGGCATGAAATCTTAAATATAGTGGAATGGCACTTCAGGAGTTCTTGGTTTTGCCTTTATAGGTTTTCTCTGCAGTACCCTTTATTCCAGCAGGATTTCATCATCAAAACTTCTCTTATATCCTGCAGTAATACTTTACAAACTCCTGAAATTTAATAATCAAAATGATTATTTCTTATTCACTATGCAGGTGAGCCTTTTAACGTGTTTACTGAACTCTGTATATGGGAGTCTGTATGAGACATGAATGAGATATTTACCGGACATAGATTTTAATGCCATTGAAATGAAGTCATTGAAGGGATAAAAAGGGAGAACTATCAACTAGCAACTACAGAATCTGTAGACAGAGGCCGAGAGTTAGGTATGTGTGTTCAAGATTTACACAATCCTTCTCTCCATTATGTAAATGCTGATTACAGGCAGCTCTGGGATCCAACAAGAAACAATTACAGCCCTCCCAGTCTGCGAGGAGCGCATGCAAGACTGCTGTTCACAATGGCCAAAAAAGTCATGGCATGTTTGGTATTCTGTTATAAGACAAACTGGTTTCTATCGTTAATGAAACATTCCTCATGCCCTGCTCATGAAGAAAAAATACCAAGAATGAACAACTTCAGAACAGTCAACTGCAGAGGAGTAATGGTCTAGGGTACTGAAAGAGCAAAGGGAATAAGCCCTGCATTCCATATGTCTGTGCTATAAACGTTCACATACCTCAGATTGATGCAGTTACACATTTGGAGAATTGGTAAAGAAGGATAATATGTCTCAAAACCCGATTACTTTCTGAACAGAAACAGGGTCTCATCTTATTACAGGGCTCCCTGAATAGCTGAGGTGTCATCCCAAAATTAGCTAGGTTGACACCTGAATACCAGCATTTCTACCATAGCTTCAGCTGATTTGCAAAGACAGCCTGATCCCTCATTAAAAATGATAATTCATCTAGATTATCAGCCCCAGGAATGCTTTCTGACTCTCAAGCTGGGGTCTGTGCTCTGGCAGTGGTCTCATTATATATGGAGGTGAGAGCCAACATGCACCACCCCTCTTCACAAAGAAACCTCCAGAGCCACAGGGAGACAGAAGCTTGAATACATTGCAGTCAGCTGGGAAGAGAACTGAATGGTGCACCACAGAATGTCTTTCACCAGCTTTCACTGCTTTGCTGAGTAACACCAGTAGTTCATCATTGCCTTAAAATAGTACAGCCTCTAGACAATGTATTAATTATTATCTTGCCTCATTAGTTAATCCCATTAGACCGGCATTTTATCAGTAAAACTGAAAGTAGATTACTAGGAACATCACTCTTCCAGTTGCATTTTAGATTGCGTAGCAGGTCAATAGATGACTTGAAAAAGCTCTTGCTTTAGTGTAGTGCAAACTTGGCCTCCTAATTTCTTGTGTTCAGATAAAAGGGCTTTTGATGGTTGAAAACGATGCTTTTGCCAAATGATGTTTTGGGGAAGAATAAATTAAGCATATACATGATAGCACTTGGAATACATGCTATTTTTATTACCAGTCTGCATTACTGATGGGCCTAGGAAGCTTTGCATGAAGTAGGAATGCAAAATGTCAGGTGCTGCATGAGTACCATGTCAAGGTACTTGCAGCTAATCTTCCTAAATTAGAGCAAGAGTGACTAAGTTAGCAATTCTCACCTCTGGAGTTTGCATTAACTCAAAGCTCCACAGCTGAGACACCATGACACTCTGTAGGGTTCAGTCTGTGCAATGCTGGGACTGTTATGGAGGTATCATTTTATTAATCCTGGCAGATCAATTCACTAGCTGCCTATAGGGAAAATACTTTAAAATGTCTATTTAAAAATAATTTGCAAGTAGTTTTTATTATCAGATATTAATTTCAAAATGATATCTAAGGGCCCAAAGTACTGAACCACTTAATGAAGGTTTAGAAATGATTATAAAATGTAACAGGCCAGTATTAATCAGTGCAAGACACTCTTGTCAAATGAACTTGATGGTTTGGATCTTGAAATGTGCTTGGAGTTTCCTATGAAGCTAATAAGCATGATTACAGTTGTAGAAACAGCTCCATAGAACGAGCATTTTACTATTTAGGACAAGATCAACAACCACCTGTACATATTTTATGCAGAAGAAAAAAGCTCAGACGTAAATGCAGAGGGTCATGAAATTGAGGACAATATTGCACCCACTTTTTAACTCCATTTGATAGTGTTATTCCCATCATCCTTATTGCCAGTCACTTGCATCACAGCAGCACCTAGAGGCTACAGAGACATGAAAGGGCAAGATCTTGATCCAGATGCAATAAACAGAGGGATGGAGGAAGCAGAGAGCAACAGTGATGAAGCCAGTGAAGTTGAGACTGTTGGCAGCAGTCATTGCTGCCCACTCCATTAGCAGTCAGGAGTTAGCGGGATTCTTTAGGTAAAGTTATGCTGTGGCATCTCTTTGAAGGATTTAAAGGAATCAAGAGATGACAACTGGTGTGGTGTTTTTGACCCTTCATGTTTTGTGATAGTTCTGTGAAATTCATGCTAGTTTATACCTATGTTCTCACATCTGAGAAGTTAGAGCTGGTTACATTTTTTGAGAATTGGAACTAAGTCTTAAATTAGATGAGCTACACCTTCCCTCTCTCCATTACAGAAAAATAAAACTGTGATGCCTTATTTCCTTGCAGAGATTACAGTGATACACTGTATGTTAATATGCTGCGAACAAAAAAACCCCTAAACCCAGCGAGTCCCAGAAAACTACCTTTCTGGCAGTGAAGCAGATCCTGCTTCAAAACAAACTGGTGCTGTTCAATGGACTCCACATTCTGCTGAAGCACCATGTTTGAAAGAAAATAAAATAACAGTGTTTGCACACAACCATGTGTTACATATCCACAAATGGCTGTTGCGTGGTTTTATTAGAGTTTAGGATGTAAGTTTGTATCAACACCTTTGAGATCTTTGAAGCGGCATATACAAGTGCATCCATACAGGTGAAACATACTAGTATCTTCTATCAGAGTATAAAACTACCGTTTATGTTATTTGGATCCTCAGAAGGTGTGAAAAAATCCGATTATGTGCATTCAGTTCAACAGGAAGAAACCAGACTCAGTAATATGACCTTCAAATTTTCAAATATGTCTGATTTCTTCTGTCATATTTGCTTATTTTCTGAGAAGCACTAGTGTGAACCATTTGGTTTAAATAACTGTATTGAAGATATAGTTGGAGACAACTGTTGTAAAAGGATTTTCACTAGTCTGTTTGTTGAAGTAGTTTCCCTAGAAACTTGAGAAAGATCCAGTGAGAGTCTGCAGGGTGGGTTTTTTTATTCCATGGATGATTTTTCCTTACAGCTGGCTACCTAAGGGAAGTGAATTACCCTAACTCTTTCTCTACTTAGTTTCACAACCCTGCTCTGCTCTTTGTGCTGCCCCAGTCACTGCTGAGCCAATAATGTCAGCCTAGATTTGTTTGTTCACTTCTCCTGCAGTGCACATTGTCCTACCAAGCCACTCCTAGTCCTAGAACTCGAGCTCGGTGTCTGCTCTATCACCTATCGCCTTCCTACACATCACTTGCAAAACATGCCTCTGCTTCAGTTCCTGCGTGAGTATCATAACGATGCGCTCAGCTCTTCTTGGGGTAACCGTAACCTCACCACAGGACCACGGGTTGTCGCCCCTTCATCATGCAGTTGTGTCTCCTGCTTGGGAGCGAAATGAGTTTTAGGTCTTCTGTGATGCCATGTAACCTGTCTGTGCCAGGAGGCACCAGTTCACTTCCAAGTGCCATAAATAACTATGAATGCTTTAGATTTAGAGGTGATAATTTTCATCTGCAGGATTATGTCTGTGCCTAGAGATCTAGAACTTGTGCTGAGTTCTAGCCGAAAATTCCAGCTGCCTGTATGCATGTGTGGTGGCATCCAAGACCTGCTTTAAAGGCTCTGAACCTCAGCTGCTAGTGCTGGAATGTGGTGTTGGAACCGAGCCACTATCACAGAGGTAAATTGGAGCCATGTTGGCTCAAATAGATTTTCAGAATTTATGTATTCTTCCAAACTTGATGGTGATGCTCTCTAGTGGACAGGTCTGAAAAATGAGCATCTGAAAGATGCTCAGAAAAACTCTGGTACTGAGGATACAGATAGGCAAGGCAGACAAACAGAAAAAGAAAAGACTCCTAAAACAAGAAAGCAAAATAAGAAAACTCAGAATGATAAAAATCTTTTTGTAGGAGCCAAAAAAGGATTAAGGGACTGGAAAAAACCAGGCTTACAATCCATTTGTGGTTTGGTCTCCTTGTATATGTAGCTTGTAAGCATTAAGGAAGCAATAAGATATATCGTATGTGCTTGCTTATAGATAATACACACGTGAATATGAGACAAGGTTGCCTTTCTTTTTGGTAAGTTAATTTCTGAAAATATCTCTCTGCTTTTCCGTATTTTCACTACCACACTCAACTTAGTAACTTTTCCTAGGTAAAGAAAAAAACACCGCAGATTTTTTAATTTCACAACCATTAGTGTTAGTCCTAGACCATTGTCTAATGAAGCACATGTTCATACTACCACCTAGTGCAATCCATGTTTCAATGCAACAGCAATATGCAATATGTCTTTATTATTAATGAATTCTTCTGAATAATTTACCTAGCTGATGTACTTATTGACTGTAATAATAACAACTCTATATTAATGGAAGAAACCAGACATGATTGTTCTACCTCTAGGCCTTCTGTAAATAGTACACTCACTTCCATGTTTTATCTGCCTATTTTCTCATGTTGTATAGCAAAATCAAGATAGTAATCATTCCTCTAGCACAGTAATACACACCTACACTCCTGCAGGTGTGGGTTTCTATAAATGAAGGAACAGTGCTTGGTTTGTACGAGCAACCTGTTAATATTGGAAATGCGATTTGGAAAAGGAGAGTAGATTGTCTTGATCCCATGTGCTGTGGTATGTAAAATCATGGTAAATCTCTAAGTTCATAGGCGTTTTACCTGAGGCATTTCACATGCACTAACTGGCTTTTGAAATTAATTTTGGAGTGCGGGGGAAATCGCAGAAGCAGGAAAGCTGTGAATAGCTTATGAGTATTTGAAAAGGACTTGCAGCTAAATGGCCTGTTAACCTGACATGAGCTCCAGGTGAAAGAGTGGGAAAGGGCAAAGGATTTCCGTGATAAAGAATTAAATGCTAGGAATCAATTAATGTTAGTAAGAATGATTTTATAGAAAATAGGCCTGATCTCACTCTTTGAGAGATTACAGATTTAATTATACTGTGTCACTATCATATGCTTGAACTGCTGGAAGGCATTCAGCTAGCACAATGTACACCGGTCACTTACAATAGCTGTTGCTGTAGCACATGCACTCAATTAAATAAAACCTGAAACTGATGGTTTTTAAAAATAATGCCAGTGAGGTGTGACTATTCAGTGAGGCGGTTTACAATTGTGCCTTCCAAAAAGAGTGCTCAAAGCAAAGTGATGCTACTTTTATGCATAACCTGGACTTAAATATAAACTCACTGCTGATAAAATATGCAGGTGACAGAGGTTCACAGCATGACAGATAATGATGCTGTAGTCACAGAGAGCATCATGGGCAGTTTGGTAAGCAGACCATGCAGTTAGCTACTATATTCACGTGCAGAGCTGTATATCTGAAACAATTGTTTGTAAGTATGGAGGGGGACGGCAGTATCCTTGAAAACACCAACTTTGAAAAGTGCTTATAAATCATCTTGAACAACTGAGTCAACACAAACTTCTAATGTTAGGTAAAAAGGATTAACAAGAATTTGTAAGTCTATTCAGGAAAGCACTGTGTAGGAGTAGGAAGGCTATTTTACTTCTATATAAACAACGCTAGACTATTGATTGCAAACCAGGTGTCAGTGTTTCTAACAGTGCAAGAAATGGACATGGTGTAAGAAGAAAACCACAGAGGCTACCTGAGTGCTGAAAAAAATGCCTTACTGTGAAGGACAGAAAGCACGCAATTTGTTCAGCTTATCAAAGAAGATTCTGAAAGGTAACTTGATTGTAGCATAGAAGGACTAACACAAGGAGAATATACCATGTATGAAAAGGCTTTTTTAAACTCAGAGAAGAATGCATAAGAAAAACAAAGGACTAGAAGCTACAGCTAACACATTCATACTATCAATTAGACAGAGAGTAGAGTGCCAATTTGTCAGCAGAAGAGGTCTGATGCATCTCCCCTCTTAGAATCCTCAAACTGAAGCTGTGTTCCTTTCCAAAAGCTAGGGTTTTACCTGGCTATTGGTCTCAGCCTCACAGTTTGATGCCTCCTCCTTGTATGTAATATAGTTTAGTATATTCCCACACTGCATGATGTTTATTCTATCTTTGCACAGAAATAGTATGTCCTTAGAGCCAGTAGAAGTATTTGAATGGCAATGTGTCCAACATCATTATATATAAAACTGAGGAAAAATCAAGCATATAGCAGTAGAAAAAAGTGTTTTCTGATTAATACTATAAAATGAAAATTGTCATACTAGAGGGAAAATCTTTTATTAATATGAAAAAACCACTAGATGGCACTGAAATATCCCTTTACAAATCCTCTCACTTTGTGTAATACCCTGATTATCCATACTTTTTAATCAAGACTAAAAGGAATTTGTGAACCGTAGTATGAAGAATCCAAGGGACATAAAATTCTGATGTTAGACAGGATGAATTTTCTTTCTTTCTACTTAATGTATACAATACACCATTCACTGCTCAGTTTATGATTAGCTGAATTTTGTTTATGCACTTAAATATTTGGAGACTTTCTTTAAGGGAACTTGATCAGTGTCAAATTATATCAAATGCTCCTTAGAATATGGCATTGAACACTATTCCAGTCCACAGTTTGATTGCTAGCTAGGTCTTGTTCTCTTCTTGCTAATTTATTCAAATAAATTACAGTAATTCTCTATTTTTAAAGTGAAATAGATGCTATGACCTCCTTTCTCCCTAGGACATGGCATCAAGACTGCTTGGAAGTTTATTAGTGCACAATAACATGATTTATTGTTTCAGTAAAGCCCAAGAAATATGCTGTGTACTTATAAAGACTCTATTCTGGCATTTAATATTTAGTTTATTATTTAATAAACTATTTACATGAAAAATCAATCAATATAAAGCTGTTCTTTCCAAACCAGTAGATGTTGTCTTTAAATACTGGAGATGTTAAGGAGGAAGAAAGGAGTCAGCTCTCACTTCACATTTCCAAAGAGATTTTTAAGCTCCTCAGCTATTGAGATTGACAGACTTGTGCTGATGGGAGTGATCATAAGAGTGCTGAAAGCTGATAACATCTGTGCATTACTGTATAGGTCTGGTTGAAGAAATGCAGAAACTATATAGTTGAATGTAACGCATCCAATGTTTTAAGGAAATGTGAGTGATATAGCATTATACTTTCTGACACAATTTTAGTCAAAAAGTAGATGAAATACGAGCATTCTGCCAATGACAATCCCATGCTGAAAAGCATTCAAACCCTACATGTATCAGCAGGGTGATTGGAGGTGACTGAATGTATGGATGTGCCTTGAGTTTGGCCCATCAGAGAATAAGAGCTTGCATGTCCCCTACTTGGAACTCAAAATATATGTGTGTTTCCGACATTATGGGTTCAGGAGGTTTGCCAGCGAGCCAGGTGAGAACTGTCCTTTTGCAGATGAAAGTATCACCTAATATAATCATTTTTCACCCCAGAATATAGATGCTTTGCTACATAGAGGGCTAAACAGCAGCCTGGTGTCTAGAATATTTAAAAAAATAATCTAGAAACTTGATAAAAATCAGTCCCAAAATTTCATCAAAAGAACAACCAAATGATTACAGAAGTCATTTGGATGAGGGGCAGACAAATCTAGCAGACACAGAGAGAGTGATGGGAATTTGGAAGATTGGGCTACCACTAGAATATATAAGCACTGCATGTCAGCTGTATTCAGCAAACAGTTCAAGAGAATCAGAACAACTACTTACTTAAATACTCTATTGACAAGCAAGGAATAGATGGTTAGACATCAAATCTGATCCTGTACATGCTGTAGTATCGTTTAATTTCAGAGCAGAGGACTGGAAGTGTCCTGCTAGTCCTCCTTACCCAGTATCTGTTTATTGCATTGTCATCCTTGGAAAGGGACATGCAGCATGTCTACTAAACCTGCTATTTTTTCCATGGAAATCAACCAGAGGTGTTTTCTCTTATTATAAGCTTCAGGTTAGATCCAAACTACTATCAAACTGAAGATGCGTGTGGTAAGCCAGTTGGCTCACTCTACACCTGAGCCAGCGCACTGAGTTAGTGTCGGTTTAGGCTTGGACCAGCATGACAGTATAGTGAGATACCCATTGTTTCATCCAAATTCCCTCTGACTGGATGCCATGGTATTAGTCAGAGCAGAAAGCACCCAAACAGGTACACACACACACACAGAAACACCTATAGAGCTCTTCAAAATTCTAATGCATTTAACTCCTATTGTATACTAAGATGCAGCACTACATTTAATTGAATCTGCAGCAGAAATGTAGTGAATGGCAAATCCAAAAGCAGTGCTCTTTTTCCGATTGAAGGACAAGGAGGATCTGCTATGCGTAGGTAGTGGGAGACAGTGCTGGAACTCATCTTCTCTTCCTGGTCTTGCTGGCTGTTGTACTTGTAGGATCCGTGTCAGGTTCCCCACTACACCTCTGTGGCCACGTTTGGCCTTCCGGGTACTTTCCTTACCCATTTTTGATCTATGCACGTAATTCAGTTGCAGGTTTTAAAAACAAATACTCCTTTTCAACAGTCAGCAGCCAACCTGTCAAGCTACGTTGGCAACCAGCCCTGTAGCTGGAGACTGTCAGCTGCCTCTGTGACTGAGGACCCCATAAGCCAGATCAGCTGAACAAGGACATGTGACCTCAACTGATATTTTGCCCCCTGTGTCACACATTAATTTTTTCTCATTGACTCTGTCATTCTGTTCAGGTACCTTTTTTGGCTTGACTTATTCTTTTTTTTCTTGCTGTTCTTAATTTTATAACGTTAATTCGGCAGTATCACCAGTTAAATCATATTTTTGTCAAAGAGATAATTTGTGTGGGTACCCTTGCATTAGTGAACTGTAATTTTATTCTGTGGGCAGATATTGTAGTGATTTTCTTGGTAGTCTTTGAATCAGCTGTTAATATTAAGGTTAAAGAAAATACCATGAAAATGTGATAGCTTAAATACTTTTTATAAGAAACAAAACAATTGCATTTTGATGCCTTTTTTAGTTTTGTTCTTTTTATTTTTTCCCCTCCTAGTTGTAGCTGTTCCTTGCTTCAAGAATAGGTACCTATCTGGGTAAGTTAGATTAGGTCATGCCAGAGATTTTAACACAGTTAAGCTGTATCTTCACTGTGGTTTGTGTTCTGTCTCCTGGCTTGCTGGAAGTTGAGGTTCTTGGGTCTTCTGCTCCTCAGCGTGACCTCTGACCATAGTATATCTCTCAGTTTCTTTGGCTCCTGACCTTGGCTTGTTCTTGCTCTACCTCCAGACTCATTAAGGCTGATGTGTAAACTCATAATGTCGTGGATTCAGAGTTCAACAGACTTTCTTTTTTGGGTCTCTGTGGTCAGATTGTAGTCACCCTGGCTGGTAAACTCTTCTTGAAAATTCAGTGATTCTTCACAAGCCCACTCAGGTCCATGCCCTGGCTTAATTATTTGCTTGTTAGATTTTTTCATATGGATCCTGGATTTTCCTTTGCAGTAACATGTTTGCATTGGGTTGCTACGGGGAAGTGCCTTTTACAAAGCACGGCTGGGAGCTGTGATTTGATCAGGCTGCTCAGCTGTGTCTCATGTATGTGGCCACAGCAGAGGAGAGGCACTGTGAGGATGGTGTGCAAGCCTGAGATAAAACTGCAATTCATCAAGTCTTTTGTGAAGGATATAGGAGTTGGTGCTTGCCAAATCTCAATCCTTACCAGGTAAATTTAGTAATCTAAAGTATTTCTCTGTCTCTCTTCAAAAATGAGGGAGTTTTAATCTGTTGATCTTAAAAGGCAACTCTTCCCAGGTCCAGTACAGAAGCATGGCTAGTTCTCCCTGTGCCTTTTCTTTCTCTAGAGTAATAACTTTTTTCCTTGGGCTGTCTTCCTATTTCTTACTAACTGTTTCAAGTATTTCTATGGCTCTAATCCATCTTTTCTGGTCATAAAAACAGACAATTACTTTCTCTGGCCTCAGAGGTTCTGTTAGACTCCCATATACGAGGTATAGGATATATAATCTATCCTTAAAGAAAACCCAAACACCTTACTGTGTCATCTGTGAAATAATTTATTTATTCATAACACCTCTGTGTGTATTTTCATGGGAATTTGGCAATGTTCTGTTCTTTAACATATTTAATAAACATGACAAAAGGTTTGGCGGGTTTTTTTGCACTCATTATTTAAAAGATTACACATCCCTGGTTTGAGAATTTTAAAGGAAATTCATGAAACACAAACTTTTGCTTGATATTTAGCTAGAGTCTTCCAAACAGAAATATTATATTTGTCCCAAATTACATTATTCATAAGAGAGTGGTGACAAATGTATTTTTATACTTGAAGAAATTATTAAGTTTTACATTCACCTTGCAACAGCTGGTTTAGTCTGGCATTGTGTTTTTGTCAGAGCTGTTGAGGGATTTGTTTAGCCCAATAGGATTTGTATTGATTTCTGTTTCACTTTTTTTGGTGAGTTTTATTCTTGTTTTGTCATTATATTGATCCTGAGAGCTTTAGCCATTTGAGTTATTACAAATTTCGCTATATTTATGCTGTATTCTACTACAATAATCAAGAATGTAGACCTTCACAAAAAATGTACACCTCCAAAAAAACCCAGCCCCCCAACAAACCAACAACCCCCTCCCCAAAACTGAAGTTGCAACTGGTTTCCTGGAAACTGAAGTGTCTCTGAAAAGGACTTACGTATTTCTTTTCCCCATATTTTTTTTCATTTGACTTAGGGACGTGAATTTATATTATAAATTGATATTATTGGGTTATAATGCTCATTCCACTTACCTGAAATGTGTAGGTAGAATGCTGGTGTGGGTCAATGCGTTCAGTTTCATGTCATATCTGAGTATTTAATCTCTATGGACTGCACAAGTCTATAGGTATGAGAGTGTTGCAAGTGAGTTGCAGGGATTCTCGTAAACAAAAACAAGTAAAGTGGATAAACCCAAAGTTGAAAAATAAGTTTTTCCTGGTTGATTAACCAATACACTTGAGATAAGCAAGCTCCCTTAAATGAATAAAATGATCAGGATAAACTCAGCCATCCAAGCAAATCCCAAATTTATATGTTTCCAGCAATTTAACCCAGAAATAGCACTGCTTTAGCTGTCTGTAGACACTCAGATATGCAACTGTATCATTTGCAGTATGCCCTGGATTTGATCAAAACCCACAGGCAGTAGTTGCCTGACTTATAAGAGTCAGCTGGTCCCATAGAAGTCAGAGGGACTAAGTTTAAAATTAAGCACACCTCTCTTAGGGAAGAGACAAAACCCCACCTTATAAGGATGTCAGCTCCAACAGCACTGGTTATTAAGAATGATAACTCCAACCTCTTGGAATTATCCCAGTTAACCCAGTGGATCAGAGTACTCTTTGATACCAGTGCTGCAGATCGAACCTTACCAGACTTCAAAGTGCAGCTGTGTCTCAAGAGGAAAAACTTTCTCCATCACAGGAAGAATTTGATCAGCTTCCAAAAGTGGTTATTCCTCCCTTCTTAATAAAACATCTTTTGCAGTTTTATGTGTGACAGACACCCTCTGTAGCTTGGAGAGCTCTGCGTGCATTAAAACTAGTGAAGAGCAATCATCCATCCCAAGGTGGGAAGCAGATTGAAATGATTTGCACACACAGTTGGATGTGATGAGACGATGACCACAGGATGGGCTAAGTGGTATGAATGTTTTTGTGGGGTCCTGTTGTAAGTACCTGAACCATAGAGTCGGTTCTGGCTGTGGGGTTGAGAACTGCTGTAGCAGTTATATGTCCTACGTGCTTGAATGAATAGATTCCTTATTCAATGGAAATTCTTCACCAATTCTCCAGAAATGGGGACTTTTCATTTAGAATATGGTTTTATCTTTGCGTCAAGTATTTTGTGGGTTGTGGGAGGGAGAAAAAAGAAGACTTTTCATGTGATCAGAAGTGCTAACTAATGGACTGGTTTACCGTTGAGGGAGGCAGCTACCAGTCAGTAGATTTGGAAACTTGTGGATTATCACAGGGTAGTGCTGGAGTTCAGCTGTTTCAGAGAGCTAGTTACAGAATTGCATTGACAAGGTATAAACCAAATAGCTGCAGTTCCTGTTCAGTATTTCTTGATGGTAGTAGCAGTCTTCCTCCCAAATTAGACCACATCACTACCTTAAAAATAGAATATTCATTCTAAGAAATAGTACATAGAGTATACAGCTAGTAACATAGGAACTCAGCTGTATGTGGTGTGTACTGTGGCCTGTCCATTCATGGGCAACTAAAGAGGAAACTAAAGGTGGATAGCAGTTGAACTTGAGGATAAAACACAAAAACCTCACCACTTTTAAATGAATAAAAATTTATTTTAATGAAAAGTAAAGGCAGATACAAACTGTGGTTTAATCAAACAAAAAAACTTTGAAGCAAACCTGATAAAGCCTGAGTAAAATGGCTTTAAAATACTCAGACTAGTTTCTGTGACACTCCATCTCATTGCCACATATTCCTCACTTGCCTGAAGACTTCTTTTGTGATAGATTCTGGCAAAGAGAAAGGATTGCATTGTAGAAAATGAAATTTAATGAGTGCAGCGTGTTCTTTACAGAGAAGTTTTTTAAACATTGAGCTGATTCTTTTATTTGTGTGTTTGTGAAGTTTGGCAAGCATGATAAAATTAACACATGAAGTATGTTACGTTCCATCAACAGAAACTTGACACTGATCATAAACGTGAGCAATACAAATTTCCCATGTCTCTCTTTCTGCTATTGATGATAGTGGCAGCCGCATCTTCATACAGCTCAATCACGGGCTCTGAAATGAACCTTTGAAACCCCTTTATTTCCAAAAATGGGACTTCAAAGTATTTTTTTCTTTGAATTGTTACACATAATGACAATCACGAAATTTTAAGCTGGGATTGACATTTAAAGAAAAAACACTTCAGTAAGTTTTTGTAAGGAATTTGTGAGTGGACAAAATAAAATATTACATAAAATGGTGCTATTATCATCCTGTTTCCCCATATACCCATCTTCCATTTTACTGACAACTGGAGGTAAAGATTAATTTAGCTCCCAAATGCATAATCTTTTGCAGCTTTCAAGAAACTAATGATTAGTACTTGTCCCTCAAACAGGTCTTTCATTGCTAAAAATGTATCTTTAAATTCTTTTCTGTGCTTCCCTTTTCTGTGAGGAATTATATTCCTGGACATTTGGAAATAATAGACTAAAACAAATGAGAATTGGAGTGTACCTGCAGTGCAAGGATGTTTGGCTGTGTAAATAGTATAAAAAACCTGCTCATCTAAACCCACTGCTAATCATCTTGAATTACGCCTTTAAAATTATCAAACACTTAAAATACACAATGAAAATGGCATACCATTTGCAGAATTTCAATTTCTGTTCGAAGAGTCTCACAGATGCTTTCCCAATCATCATCTTTGTAATTTTCCAATTCTTTCTTAAGCCTGTGTTCAAAAGCAAATAAAGTTTCAGATCAGAGAACTGTTGCTTGGGTAACTATTTTTGTCAGCTTTGGTCCCAGTTGTCAATTTGAGTTATATGAGGAAAACCCTCATCGATCTATTTGCATGATTGGGATTTAAGTTTGCTAGTTTTGTAATGGGCAGTCCAATATGCTACTCTCCCGCAAGATTGTTGGATTTCATTCAGCACTGACAGTTGTGATGGCAATGTGAGGAACCTCAGGAAATTACTTTCTGGGTATTTACAAAGTATACCTTGACTAAGCGCTTTTTTAGACAGATTTCTGGACCCTGTTGTTTTCATAAACTGTGAAAGATTTATGGCCTCATTAGTCATAATTTTCCTTATTTAAACATGTGAATTCGAATGTTGATACTCAGGATGTACCATATGTTACTGTTCTTACTTCCCTTGGATATTTATTGTAGCTGCTGGTGGAGACAGAATATTGGATTGGATGGGTCCTGTGCCTGACTCTGTGCAGCCATTCCTCCATACGCCTCCACAGACTCCTTTGCTGTTGCTGCTGTTCTCTCTCCACTGCTCCTATTATTCTTCAGTGCCTACTGACTGTTTCCCTGTAGTCCCAGAGAGGAATTCTCCACCTTTTCTACGATAAGTTCTAATTTTAACATAGTGATTTTTGCATTCAAAATAACATTTATTCCTGCTAAAAGGAAAAACCTAAACTTTGCACATCAATAACTGTAGTGGTTTAAATTAATACTCGGTAGTCCAAGAGAAATTTATGCCAGAGCTTTTATAGTCTGATGAATACCAGGTGATGAGATTATACTGAGTCTTTCCACAGCTGTCATAAGAAAAGCATAATGAGAAAGCTGAAGTTCCTTACCCTTAATACAGTTTCGGTAAACAGTGTGAATATTCTGGGATGTATAGACAGACTGAAAAATGGAGGAAAAGTGTATAGTCTGCTTCTCATTAAATAGCTAAACTGATGCATCAAAGCAGGACCTTGTTTCCTTTGAAGTTGAAAGAGGAAGTACAAACTACTTCTATTTTAATATACTAAAATAGGGAATAAATTATTTAACCCTATTATATAGATGATGCACCTCTTTAGCTGTCCTACCGAAGATAGATTGTTTTCTACAAAAGAAAATGGCTATATTAGAGGTAAAAGGTATAGCTTCATATGAGAGGAATAGCTTAGTCACTGTGTGGTGTTAGAATAGTAGCATAAAATGGGACAGTAAGTTAATTTTGCTGTTTCTGTGGAAAATGTAAATATCTTACCATCAATATGAAAACAGTATGAGCTCTGTTTGTATACAAAGGAGTAAATGCCTCTTCTTCAAGTAATATTTCTCCTGCATTCATAATGCACACAAGTCTTCAGACATAAGGAAATTTTGAACTACACTTTAAGAAATGAAATATTCACTGTGCTGTAGTACAGTGTTAGTTTACAGACCATTTTCACTGACAGAAGTTCATTTCAAGGTCTAGGATCAGCTTCTGATATTGATTGAATCAGCTTAACCTCATTACCTTGCCTCCCCATTTTTTTTCTCTCTGTTCTCTGTTAACGTGATATTAGAACCCTAATTTGTTTAAGACAAACAAAAGCCCTACTTTGCCTAATTTACTTTAGGGAAAGACATAGTCTGTTAATCTCAGAGAAAATGTGCTTTCATTGTCACCCACATTGTAAAATTGATGCACAGTCTGTTTGCTAGTTGTCAGTTAAGAATGATACCAGTCCGCGTTAGGTGTACACTAAGGATAGAACAACTGGAAGATAAGCAGTAAGAGTTGCTTATCTGTGTTCTGGGATTGTGAATTAATTACTATTGATGATGTGCTTCGAAACGGTAAGGTTCTGCAGATGGATTTTAAAACTTTTTTAAAAATATTTTATAAAATTTTTAAATGTGGTGACAGCACAACTCCTTACATAGCATGGGGTAGTGGTGATAGAAGACATTTGTTCAAATGTGGTGTTTAATTTTTACATTAATCAATTGATTCTGCTTTCAGGTCTTCCTTCTTTCTTATTTAGAAGCTAGATAATTACAGTATGTGCCAGGAATATTATACTCACAAAACAAGGGCTGTCTCTTAGGTTACAGTCTACAAAATTAATGCACTGGGGAAGCCTGAGTTATTGAATAAATGATGAAGTTTTACCAGAAGGAATGTGAGACAATGGAAATATTCAAAAAAATGCTTAACCTGGAAGCAGATTTCTCTTTTTCATTTTACATTTAAGACAAGCAGGATATTCATATTCATCTTTCCACGATCAGATTGAATATGCAAACTAATTATTCATGAAACTACACTGTCTAGATGGAGGCCAGGATTTCTGTCACCTTCATAAATGAAAAGAGTTGTACCTGTTGCTAGAACAAGGATAAATATGACAATTATACCCTCCTTATGTCTATAATAAAAGAAGAAAATCTCTTAGATAAAATACCAAAACCTGAAAAATCACATTAGCATTTGGCCCTCCATATCCTTTGGTTTTGTTTTATCTTTAGCATTTTGGTCCCCTTGATGACAATAAAATATATCTTTCAAAAACGCCATTGCACTGAATTAACAGTGCATTGGTAAGTTACAGCATCTTGGGTACTGGGCTTTAGTGAACACCTGCAGTTGAAATGCCATATTTGTGAAAGGAGGTTTGAGTATTCCTTTGAAAACCATTCAGGATAAATAGCGATAGCAACACCTAGCCTTAAATCAAGTAGGTGGGACAGCAGCATCAGCGTTTTTTTGGATGCTAACTTGCCCTAGACTGAGCCCTGCTATCGGTGGTCCATTTGCCATTACTCTTGAATGCCAGAAGTGACAAAGAGATGGAGGAGGAGGAGATCACTGTAGGCGATCGATTTTGCAGCTTTGAAATGAGCACAGCTATTAAATATCATTGGCATTTGTGGTTGATACGCATGCTTCTTGAGTTTCAGCTGTATATGCAGAAGGCAAATAGGAAAAATAATTGTGAAATCAATACATGCTGGTATTAAGAATTGAAATATGATGAAAATAATGTTATTGTCTAATAGGTATCTCTGAAAATCACCCACAGATTTAAATTACTGGATCAAGACTTCAGTTCCCCAAACTTGCATTCCAAGAATAACTTCATGTAAAGAAGTCTCAAAGAAGAAATAGTTTGTGTAGAAGGCAGGGTGAGTATGTGCTTTTAGAGCTCGTTTTTACGAACTGGGGATGAAAGACCCTGCCTGGTTATTGTTGGAGTTGCAGAAGGAGCAAACTATCTCTTGGTTATGTTTTGCTGAGACAAGTAAAACTTTTTTTTTTTTTTTTTTTGCATTTTCCTTCTTGTCTTTGCTTTGTTTATGACCACCATTTTATTTTTTAATCATAAATACAAGGGAAGACGTTAGAGTACATTATAAAATGGAATTGTGTGACACTGATACACAGAGCATAAAAGTTATGGTGCAAAATGAAGTTCCCTAAGAAGTTTATATATAAACTTGAGAGTATGAATGTTGATTTCCCTGAATTTTATCATAAAGGTCAGGAGAAACATTTATCAAGGTTTTAAGATGTTATTGAGATGGAAGGTAAGTATAGACCGGTTTATTGTCTCAAGCAAAAGTAGAGCTAACTCACTGAGGTCATTCAGCCTCAGTCCAGTAATGGGACTAAATTAATGTGTATGTTTCTATAGTGAAAGCAAGATTTTGCTGGGTATTTACAATTTGCTGACACTAATAAACAGAAAATGCTATTGATACAGCTGAAGAAGTCAGTGAATTTCAGACTATTATCAATTGATTGAGGAAGGGGAAAAAATGAGTCTTAAATGGAATTCAGTATATCAAAACATAAACTCAAGCACTTGAGTTGAACAAATAAATTATAGAAGTATGTGCTTGATGGAGCAGAAATAGAATAGAAATTAAGAAAGTGATCTAGTTGCATTAATAAATGCTAGCAAGAAGTTGAAACATGACAGTGAACAGGATACTAGGCTACATAATAATGGGAATTAAATGTATATTAAAATAAAAAGAAATACCTTGGGTAAAATCAGAAAATTTCAGCTTTTACTGTTCTGGCTCCAATGCTGATTGTAAAATACATAGTTATCATTGAAGAAAGCTTGCATTTTGTGAATACTATCAACTATTTATAAAAGTAGTTATAGGTCTTGAAAATACGGGGGTGGTGTGGCGGTTTTTTTAATTCATATTCCCCACATACATAAAATATTACAAGAAGTCTTTCAGGAATATATTATTATAGATGGAAAGGTTAAGGCACACTGATTTAAAATGCATGTTTAGGGTGAGATTTGCTTTTGTGCTGGCAGCAAACCAAAGTTGTATAGAATGCTTTCCATAGGAACTGTAAGAACAAGTTACACAGGAAAGACATCATGTACAAGCATCAGAGATGTCAAAACTGAAATTATTTTCTAGAGGGTCAAAAACATTCTTATTGAAAGGCAGAGAAATTTAATGTGGGTCAATAATCCTTCTAGTTCAAATAGCTTTATTTTTCTATTGTACAGAGAAAACTAGATTTCAATGTGGAGTATTAATATGGCTACCCTATTGCTGAAATTAGTGTCTTTATGCTGTATGGCATTGTTTCACGTGAACTGATAATTTTCTCAGTGCTAGAAAAGATTTAGAATTGTCCTTGTGTCCTTCAGCATTGTGGGCTCTCCATTCTCTGCTCATCTTCCAGGTTGAATGCATCTTTCTTGAAAAGTAGGTGAGAGGTTTGTACACCGTATTCTTACACCCTCCTGGTTTTTGTTGGAAATACCTCTTGCTTTTATCTTTTCCACAGCTATACTTACATTTGATATTAATAGTTGTCTTTTATTACATAGTACACTCAGGCCTCTCTTCTCTTTTGCTTCCAGGTACCTATTATTGAAGCTCTTAGTTGTGTACAAGTACATAAACTTGCATATGTATATAATTATATTCCTCCCCTTTTTAATGACTGCAGTCTACAAGGTGTGGAGTTACTCAATTGTTTTACACTATTTACACAAATTATTCCACAGTCATTATTTAAAACATTAAGCAAGACCAGCTGTGACTTTAGTTACCTTGTTCCAGACCCCAAATTTCTTTTTTTCAGACTTATTACTGTTGTTACTATTAGTCACTTCCATACTCAAAATGTTTAATATGTCTTCCCCTGGTTAACTAGTAGTTTACCATGTGGGATAACAACAAATACTTTACCAAAGTCTAGATGGATGGCATTTGCATTTTCTTTGTCTAACCAATTGGTTGTCTTATCAAAGAAAGATATCATTAGTTGGATTTGATCTACATGTGTAAATCCATACTGCAATTTATAATAGACACCTATTTTAACATAACTCAAACCATAATAGTTCCACTGGGCACTGCTATTAAAAAAAAAAAAAAAAGCTTAACAAATCAATGAGGAGATTGTCATTACAAAACTCATTTTGAACCACATATATTACTCCAGCGATTGATATTTCCTGAGTATAAAATTTAACATAAAAATAAATTGCAAATATTTTTCTTTTAAACCACCAGAACCATGCATGGCTTTAGGCAGACTGCTGTTAGTGTGAAACATTTGTTCAGATCTAATGAACATATTTTCTGTATGATTTGTATAAAAGCAAGCATTGCTTCCTAACTTTGGTAATGGAGGTTTTTTTCTGTATTATGAAGTATTAGAAGCAATATTATATTTTTAGGAATTAGGCAAGTATACAACACCGTGAACTATCTACAGAGTAAGCTGACTTTGTGCATTTCCCTTCTGCCACTGTTTTTCAGAAGTAGAACAGAAATTCAGGTTTCAAAGAAACATTTTATCCTTTGTCTACTTTTAGAACAGTGTGAAAAATACCAATTTTAGGTAGAAACTGTCTGTTCTTAGTCTAAATAAACTTTAATTAAAATTATTTCTAGGTTGCTTTACATAAGGCAACCCATAAATTTGAAATTAAAATGTGAAAGAAGATAAATAATTAATATAGTCAGTAATTAAAATGAATATAATAGTGAAATGACATAGCTAGGAATTTACTGGTATCAGTTAGTCTCTGCTTGGCTCCTGTATTGTTCCACTTAAGTGATGCTACTTGCTACCTGCCAGGGAAATGCAACTCAAGAAAGCTGATGCCAAAGATGTTTCCTGCTGTTTTGCATTTGGGGTTGGCACTGGCAGAACAGATGATTAAAATAAGGCTTTTGGTTTTAATTGCAGATCTTTTCTGAAAAAAAAACCCAACCTCTTTTCCTAAATATTTCTCTGGGTTGTGCACTTGTGTCATGAGTCTTCCAATTTCCAGGTTGCCTACTTTGAGGAAGAGGATACAGTGTCTTATCCATAACTATACCTGTGCCATTCAAATTTTGGTTAGCTTTTTCCTGTATCTGATGGGTATTAGAACAAGTCCTTAACTGCAGCACCAACAGCTGTTGGAATTAGTGGTGTGTGCTTCTCATGACCTTTTGTAATTCTTTGATGAATTTGGGAGAAATTTTATGAAACTGCAGACACCATACAGGACATTTTTCTCAGATCAAAGATGAATTGCTGTAATTTGAATTAGCTGGCGACACTCTTCAGCTGAAATGCAATTTACTTTAAGATATATACTTAATTGTAATGAAGATTCTTGCCTTGCCAGCTACTTTTGATATTGATTTTTAAGCTGAGACTAGGTATGCGATACAATAACAGAAGTACAGGGTGATCTGGGAGCTACATATATCAGGTTATTGATGCTGACTGTCTCTCACATTTGTTCTAGGCAAGCATTAAAAACATTGGTATTTTTACAATTTAGAGAGTGGTGTCGTTTCCTGCTCTGTAAAACAAAATAATAAAATTTTGTGCTTATTTCATAGGGAAAAAATATTTTTGACACACACGTGTGAAAATGTTATTGTTTTTATACTAAGTATGATTTTCAGTAAAAACTAAAATTCAGTTTTTGCAATAGATTCCACGTGTGGGGAAAAAGTCTTATCTTGTTAGGCTACAACAGTGGTTTCTCAAACAGTAGGTTCAATGACATTGATTTTAACATAACCCAAAGTGACTCCAATGAAGATATACACTAGTATATGTAAGATTGCATCAGTTGGCACTTGGGCTGCAAAAGGCCCTTTACAAGAGCCAAAGGTGTATCTAGACTGTCAGGAGGGCTTCCTGGTACTCCCCAGGTGCCTCATGTTTTAGTCTTTCTCACTGACACTGCATGAATTCTTCTTCATTCTCAGATTCCCTTCACAGGGCACCCACAGGAGTGGACAGGATAATTCGCTCAAGGATCTGCTTCAGAGACACTATTGGCATCAGCACGTGCTCTGCTGCAGCAGCTGTGGTCCCTCAAATACATCATAGAGTATGCCGTGCACAAGCCAGGTGCTGTCACTTTGACCCAGCACTCTGCTGTGCTGGACATAACTCTGTTGACTATTTCCTGCATTTTGAATGGCAAGTATGTGCCTAGACATGACGTTATCTCTTAATGTCACAGAGACAGTACAAAGGGACCACAGCAGATATGATCTCACCAAATGCTAGCAGTGTGGAGATGACTGGTTTGTTGCCAATAATGCTGCCTCTGAGCGGTGCAGGCACAAGCCAATGCATATGTATTGATCTATGGGCTGTTTTCTCCCCCTTGTGCGATCACAGTTATAATTGGTTCATTGGATAATTCAGACTGGAAGAGGTGTCATCAGGTCATCTAGCCCAGTGTCCTTCTCAAAGCAGGGTGAGCTCCAAGGTCAGACCAGGTTACTCAGGGCTTTATCCAGTCAAGTCTGAAAACCTTCAGCGATGAAAAATATGCATCCCCTTTGGACAACTTTTTCCTTTGCTATGCTATCCTCATGCTAAAACAGTATTTTCTTAAATTCATTCTAAGACCCTCTTAAATCAATTTCTGCTTTTTGCCTTTTATTCTCCCATTGTGCAGGATTGTGCAGATCCCGGTTCCATCTTGATGACTTCCTTGTAGGTATTGGAAAGTGATAAGGGAGTACCTGCACTATTTATAGCATATAATACTTTAAATTCCCTTTCATTCTCTTAATTCAGTGGTCTAAATCAAGAAGTGATGAGTAGGTTTTGTTACAAAAAAAATGATAAAGTTGTATGAGTCTGATAAGGTTTGGGATCATTCTAAACAGCACAGAGCTATGATATACAGAAGCAGGCAAATGAGAATTGCCTGCTTGGCTCTACTGAAAAGCAGAATCTGTTAGTGCTGACACAAAAGTGCAGTAACATAGCTATGCTGCCCTTGGCATCTGAGTTAACTTGTTATGGGCTATCTCTCTCAATGAAGTATTGAGCTTTTCTGAGTACACATGAGATCAAAAGAAAGTGCAAGATAAAAGTATGATTTAGGCAAATCTGTCCTAAATTTTGTTCACTATCTGAAATGAAAAAATATTTCAATGTAAAGAAAATTTCTTCAATGTATTATTACACCTCAAGGAGCACGCCCCTTTTGTGATAGTAGTAACAGCAGTAGGAGCACTTTGTGTTTTGCGCTAACATGCATTTTGCATACATGCAATTATCAAATAATGTAAGTGTATCTTGACCATAAAATTAGGTGTTTTATGGAATAAAAAAAACTCATCATCCTTCTTGCTTTAGTTGTAAATGACACTCGATGATTTTGTGGTTAATAGAATTTAATATATGTTATCCACTGTTGTGTTTTCCACCCAGACAAAACCAAAGTATTGTTCCACAGAGCTGTGAATTAATTTCACTATGCAGAAAGGTTACTAGGATTTGAATGATTTGCCTAGGATCTCATAGCAGTCAGTGGCAGAGCTGGGCATTTAAAGTAATACAATCTTTGCTAATTCTGTACCTTATACACAGGAAATCTGTTATAGAAAACTAATTACGCCAATTTGAATATTAAGTGGCCTCATGGCAGTAAACTACTCCAAGGAAAGTATGTTATTTAGAAGGAAGTTGACAACCTCATGTATCATAAAACCTAATATATCATGATGGAATGAAAAATGTGTGTGAATTATAACATGCTGTCTTCCAGAGTTGCTGCTGTTATTGTTATTTACACTGTCTACTATGTATCTGTTGAACGGAAAATTTTTGCTACTGTATGCAAAATTGTGAGCTAATTAATTTTTATGCTGAGGGAACTTTGGCCATGTCTCAACACCATGTAAGAGGTTGAAGCGAGTTAGCAATAGGGCTGATATATCATTTTCTTTCAAAAACTGATATTCAGCAAAAAGTGGGCTATTCCAAATTGTCTTTTAGAAAAATGCTCAAATTTCACTGCAAAATTTTATTTTTTCATTGAAAGTTTTCAGAAAACAGTAAGTCTATTTGTTTTGTTGAAAAACTCAGAAATGTATAGGGAAAAAACCATGATGGTAATAAAAGTTGTAGTTTCCCTATAGATTTCTGTTAGAGAATATTTTGGGCCAGCTTTTCTGGGATGAGTTCCTTTGCATTGTCTATTAAATATTTTAAAATATTCATGAGCACTTCCATCTGGAATGCCATAAACCAGGAGAAAGGTGGTTAATTCTGTGATATGGGACTTTCTGCACTGGAAGATTTTTTGTTGAAAACATTACATTGTTTTCTGTATAGTGAAAACACAGATGTCACAATTGATCAAAATGACAAGAAATGAGTCATTACCACTCAGTTCCTGGGAAACAATATTCGCTATTAAGGAAAATGGGGCAGGATCACCTGTCTTGGTTAAATCTTCAAAATTTTGTTATAAACTAGCTTAATTAGAAGGCAAACTAGAATTGATGGTAGGGATCATAGAGAAAACAAACTTACATTTAGTAGCTTCAATACAAGGCCCACCTGACCCAAAGTTACTGTGGCAGCCAGTCACCTGAAGTATGTATACATCGTGTAGTTTGTGAGTACTCTGTGTGCCACCACTATTTTTACAAAAACTTAAGAACTGGCCTTCCACCCAATGAGTAGTCTTTTGCTTGTCCTCCAAGTTGGACTTGTTTGCAAACACTTTCAGGTTTTAGTTCATTGGAGTATGCATGTAAGGGTGAAAGGCTGTAGTAAACAACAGGGATTTGTGTTCTGTAATAAAAATGATAGTTTCTTCTGATTTCAAAGTAGTATTGCAGAGGAAAGGTAAAACAGTCATTGCCACCAGGACTGGTCTGTAGTTACAGACCTAAAATTATATTTAGGAACTTACTAACATTAGACTCTTACCTTAAACATTCAGGATCATTCTGAGGTTTTTCAGTGACTTGGACTTTTTCTGCTTCTAAATCTTTCGTTGTTCTTTCAGCCTCCCTGATTGCTTTCTCAAGGTCTGAACATAAAATAACAATTACCTTAAATACATATTAATCATCCATATTCAAAGACTTCCTATGTTTTCTAAATTTATCTTTTCTAATATTTCTTTGTGAAACTGTTTGTAGAGTAAAGGCATCCAAATAAAGAACATGAATTATTTTGTTATCGTAATTGGTATGCATATTGCAATCTTCTAGAAGATTTCATTCCTTTTCCCAAACAATTTCTGACCATATTAATGGCTGGTCTTTCTTAGCTTTCTTACTGTCATGTTATTTACATATTTGTGCAAAAGTTACTAAACCACTTCCAGATTACATTTTTATCCAAATTTCGAAGTCATCCATATTGCTCGTGATCACCTTTGACAGAGAACCTTCCTTGGTTCCCTCTGCATCTTTTTAGTTGTTTCTTTTATTAGGGTTTCTTGTGTAAGCAACAAAGTTTTATGTGTAGAGTTCTTTATTTATGCACAGATTTTCATATAATAACAAATAAATGTCAGTAAAGAGATGGCGGTTGAATTTAATACTCAGAGGTTTAGCTCCAAGGCCAAATCTGTCTTTGTCAATCCAAGCCATTTTGCTTCTTAAAAGATATGAATTTTAATAACATTCTTTAATTACAGGTTAATGGGTTTCCAGCAATATTTAATGTTGATTTTAAGTTCACTTTGAAACATTGAATTCTCCATTTAAGTATAAGGCTTAACAACAAAAGTAAATATTTCTTTTTCATAGTTATAGGTTATGATTCAGCAAATCTGTAGACCTCAGTATCTCTGATATTTAATATAAGTCTTATTGAAATCCATATTTGTTAGAACCATGTTTAAAGTTTATGTATCACATTATGTAAAAATATTTTAAAGTTTGGTTTCTAAGACTTCTTTTTCTTAGGAAAAATAACCTGACAGAAAACATTTTTCAGAAGCATCGGTAAAGTCACCAATAATTATCATAACGTGATTATCAGGCAAACCTTTGAATTCACTTTGGAGGGTAAATAAATACTGCTTTAATTCATTCTTTTGCAGCTGGAGTGTATTTAACTGAACGTTTTTATGTTCCATTGACTCCATTTCTAAGAAAAAGATATATTTTAGAATTAAAATGCTTTGCCGTTGTAGTCTTCATGATATAATCTTAAATATTCTTAACTACTTCTGCCAACTTTCAGCTAGACAAAAAGAATCTTAAATATAAAACTAAAATCAGTTGTATAAAATCCAGTTCACAGGGAATTATATGTCATATAATGTATTCATAACTATGAAAGAATTTTTTTTTCTATGTTATTCAGATGTTCGACATATTTTTTTTGACTGGACATAAAAGGAATTGCAAATGTTTTGCTTTAGAGTTACTTCAGCCATAAGGAAGATGACTTAGTGAATAGCTGGTGAACAAACACCTCCCAGCAGGACTAAAAAGGACTCATTTTGTTATGGACATTTGAACCTGACCATTGATGGCATCTGGAATTAATTGTGATTGTTTGCCTGACAGTTGGAGGTCCACACACAATTTCCTTGTTACTTAAACTTTTCTCTTTAGTGCCATCAATGTACTCAAGGCTACAGCAGAAGGACAGACAGCTGTACCTTAAAAAAGGTGCAATTTAAAAGGATGGAATCAAGACAGCAATAAACCTGGAGACGAATGTTAGTCACCTTTCATGTCCTACTGATCTAACCTTTAAGAGACCATTTGACTGATCAAGTCTATCTGAATATGTAAAAATTAATCAATAAAAGTAACAGGTGCTGCCAAATGAAAACATTTTTTGATTGTAGATCAGAATCAGAGCCACAGGAAATACATAAAGAAGGTACCACCAAGTACAAACTCAAATGGAAAGTCATATTTCAGTAACTTTACATCAAAAATCAGTAATTCAAAGTGCTGGCCCTTGATGAATCACAGAATCATGAGACTGGAAAGGAATTTGTGTGGCCATCTACTGTATTCCTCCTACTAAAGTCAGGATCGGCTGTACCTCTGTTATTTCTGTCAAATGCTTGCCTAACCTGTTCTTAAAGACTTGGGTAACGGAGACTCGCTGTTCTTAGATTTTCAAACACCCAGCCAGAGTCTTACTTATTGTGGTTTTACACTTGTGACTTTTTATTCAGTTCACTATAGAGAATATATTAATTTCCTTTTTACAGAACCCTTTAAAGATATGAAGACTGATATCTATCTTCCATCAGACTTTTTCTTCACAGGTTAAATAATCCCAGTTCTTTAATTTTTTTCCTTCTCATGTTCTCTAGATCTCTCATCACTTCTCTTCAGCTGTTCCACAATTTTTCTGGAAGTGTAACATCCAAAACTAGATGCACAGTACTCCAGCTGAGAGATTAACTGCCCTAAATAGAGTGAAGGATTATTTTGCATGTCTTAGAGGTCAGAATTATGTTTATGTCTCAGTATGATGTTGGCATTCTGATGTCATTGACTCACGTTCAGCTTGTGACCCAGAATGACTCCTATTTCCTTGTTGAAGGATTGCTGTTCAGTCTGACTCTCTGTTCTGAGAGATCTCATGTTCTGTGTCTTAACTCAAAGATAAAGTTAAACAGTGGCAGTAAAAGACCAGTCCTAAAAGATATCTGTGCATGTAATTCTGTTGATGCTAAGGAAATTCACATACCATACATGATTATAATTATTGCAAACCTAATATAGTATGTTATGTATGACAATGCACCTCTGTGCTGGTTGACATTAGACATTGGGAACCACTTCTGAAGGTCTGCTTCTTCTTTTCAGAGCGCTCATAGTCAGAAAGGACCGAAGAGGCATCCATTGTGTAATACGGTATATCAGACCACACCCTTTCAGTTTAGTGCTAAGAAGAAGTTCCAGCCAGCAAGGGAATGGAATTAAAATTATTGTTTTGCACAGCCATTTTCACTGGTTTGTATTAATTCTATGGTAATCCAGGATAAAATAATTTAATATAAAACTCACCGTTTTTCAACAGATCTGCCTCGTTTTCTAAATCACTTATTTCAATCTTGACTTTTTTTTTAATGAGAAGATCTCTGTTACTTGTTAGACCATACTCATTGTTAAACTCTGTTACTTCTCTAGTAAAATTATCTTCCTCTTCAGTCATTTTTCTCTTTGCATCTGTCTGAAAAAAAGAAAGGGAAAATTGAACATTCAGGTGAAAAAAAGAAAGTTTCTGTTAAACTAGGCAGGCTGAAACACCCTGCTGCTGTTTATCCTTAAACTCGTAGTATAAATATAATACGTTTACTTTTTCTGACTTATGAAAACATGAAAATGGTCAATAGCTCTATCGTTTTGCTTGTTGTTATAACCTTTTTTTTTTTAGTGAACGATATCTTCTTAATAAGAAAACATTTTAAAAAATCACTACATTCCAGACTTCTGCCAGCAGTTTGTCTGTTTGACTCTTTATTGAAATTAGTAGAAAGTTCTGTTTAAATTTAGTAAGATAGTACGGCCAGTCTGCTTTTCAGATTGTTATTAAATGAAATAAAGGTGGTGTTCCTCTGCAGAATACAGATTTTAACTCCCTCAATAAATACCAAGAAAGCTATAGTTGACAGGAAGTCACTGTTTCATTTTCTGGAAAAAATATTCTGAAGAGAAAGGCACAAGAGAGAACTGAAAAGCTTGTTGTCTGCATGTGTTGCAAGTAGCTACCTTTTAAAAGGTGGTTAGGTGTGTCTAGCATTAGAGATACTGTGTTGTGTATCAGGATTCCTAAAATGTGGTGTTGACCTCTGTAAGTTTTTCCCTTGATCCTTCTCAATCTAAGCTGTTTTATTCTGGATGAGGCAGTCTGATTTAAGATGAGAATTTCCAAGTTTTATTTTATGAAGGAAATATGCCAGAATTGCAGTTCAGTCACACAACCGCAGATATTAGAAAATGAAGTCAAGAATATTAAATGAGCGTTGTAGATAAACTGCAGCAAACATTACCTTAGATTGTGGTTTAAATTAAAAGTGACAATTTCTCTACATTTACATTAAGTATGCTAGAGTAAAAAAAAATATTTTCCTGGTTTAAAACATTACAACCTCCATACTTTCAAATTTTAAAGCTGACTACTCTCACACTGTAGAAAAGACCTGTCTGAATACTGTAGCTGGAAACATACAAAGATTTTAAGGAGGCTGGTTTTTTGGTTAGTAAGTTCAGCTTTCTGTTTTTCTAAGCTGTCTTCATGTTTCTTCAGTATTTCTAAGGAGAACTGTTTCTCAGACAGGTGCTGAACCTTTCAAAAGAAAAAAAAGGTTATAAATTAAGGTTATTGTTTTGTTGTTTCATATACTTTGATATTGTGCATAAGGATCTTGGTCTAGTTGAAACACAGCTGGCATAGCTCCTGGACTAGCAAAACCATAATAGCTCTTTTTTCCCCCAATAATCTTCCAATATACCACTAAGCTTTTGAAAAATATCCTTTATATAAAAGACAGATTTAGTGCTGGTCCATCTATCTAAATGGCATTTTAAACTCCGTTTGGTTTAGGAGACTTTTCTACGTTAAACCCAGGAAAAATATTGATCACATGGGACCTTTTGCCCAACCTAACACAGCGTCCTCCACCTAGCTGTGTAAGGCTAGCTAATCATTTACTAAATCAGACAGTAATGTTGGAGGGAGAGGGGTCCGTCATTGCTCTCACTGAATGGCTCTACACATCATCAACTTTGCAATGCTGCTGTTGCGTAGGTGAAGGAGGAAGGGATATGCTCATATAATTTTGAGCAAAATTTCTGGAATTCTTAGCCAAGGAACTGCAATGGAAATTATCTCATTGGTTAAATACAGTTTGACCGTAACCCTCCCCAAGCCCCAAATTCTATTTTCCATATAGTTTTGGGTTTAGTTTTATAAACTTCAAACAGTAGTTTATCTGATAGAGGGGTACGCTGTTCAACCATTGCATTTTCAAAATTTGCTGAAAATTTCCCCTCAAT
Source organism: Rhynochetos jubatus (assembly GCA_027574665.1). Classification (NCBI taxonomy): domain Eukaryota; kingdom Metazoa; phylum Chordata; class Aves; order Eurypygiformes; family Rhynochetidae; genus Rhynochetos; species Rhynochetos jubatus. The sequence goes on along the minus strand of CM050655.1, from coordinate 34,561,229 downwards.
TGTCCAGCGCATCTACTGTATCATTGCTTAACCTATGTTCAGATATATGGTGGGACAAACCGTAATTGGAGATAAAGAGGGAACAGCTAAGGGTTGTAGAGTCTTAAAGGATGAGAATCATTCATCTGATGAAGTATAGAAAAGGACGACAAGAGAATGACTCAGGCTGTAATACTCAGAACAATACGTAGGGAAAGTAAAGTTAGCAGAATGGCCCAGATACTGTAAAGGCACAGGGTAAGTATGAGGAAGTAAATCAAATAGTCAGGCTGATACATGACTGTTTGTCTGCGATGCAGCATAAAAGACCAAATAATAGTGATATTACAGAGGTAAAAATGAAAATATTGTAAAATGAAATAATGTAGATGATTTTGGAGAGGGTGTAGATGAAGTGCATCTGTCCAAAAAAGGAGGAGGATAGTGGAATCAAATGCCCTAAGACTAGAATCTGAGAGCTGGAAAGAAAAGGACCAGATTTTTTCCTTATCCCTGATATGTCTGGCAAGCTAAGTGTCCAGAAAATGTTTGCCTCAGAAATACTTCTTTTACATACTAATTCAAAGACGATAGATTGTCTTATTACTGAATATCACTAGCTACAGTGTAGTTTCTCCATCTGTAAGATGTCAACTTAAGCTATGCATTTGCAATAATTATTTTTTAAGAAATCACTGAGCCATGAAAAGAAAAATGCTATAATTTGGGTTCTAATTACATGCTACCTGATTTTACAGAACAGAGGAAAAAAACCTTTGGGAACCTTTGACTGACCACAAGCAGTCTGTGAAATAGATGTCAAACACTTCTGAACTCAGTCTCATCTGCTCGGTCATGCATGAGCTGCTGTGCATGCACGTGCTTGGACATGTATGCTTATACAGAAGTGCAGCTATTTGGCACGGGACAAATTGAACAGCATTATCTGAACAGCATTATTTAATATTATTTGAATTACATTAACTACTGTAGACATCTGTAAACTTGATTCCTGTACTGAAAAATAAATTACTTTAAGTAATTCCAATAACTATATAATCTTTAAACCTAAATACAGTCTAATTGAAATGCATTTGCCTATTCTGCTTGTTTTCTGTATCATTTCCTATCTGCAAATGAATCAACGTCAGACTAAGCAAGCAAGTAAAATATATTTTTGTGGACATCACTGAGAATATTATTAATCCTGGTGGGTAAAACAAGATTTAATTAGGAATACTTCTTCAGCTCTTCCCATTAGTTATTTACAATAATGGATCTACTCTTGGGACCTTCTATACCTACCACATAAACCTTGATTATAAATCACAATGCATCAGTAACAAATTAGTAGCATAAACATAAAATTGTGGTCTTCATATATAAATTCATGACCAAGACTACAGAGAACTTTACCTAAAAAGCAACACCCAGATATAATCTGTGTTAGTAAAATAAGTTACTATTTTAAACTGCCTCTGGCTCTGAGATCGTGGCATGCATAAATGCAAGCACATGAATAACTGCTTGCATGATTATGGTTTCAATATGCAACCAGTAAATATTTGTAAACGAGTTCTCTTTTATTCTGACCCCCTTGCAGTAATGTTGATATTCATTATATATATTACATAGTCTTTTACAAAAGGCAGAAGAGTCTGTTTTTTGAATAATTAAAATCTTCCCCCAAACATTTACTTTCACAACTAGGTGAGGTAATCCCCCAAATGTTCTTGAAGATGTTTACTTAAGTGAATAGGATACAACAGTTCTGAGTTCAAAGGAGGCTCCATATGCTGTCCTGTGGTGCACGCACCTTCTGCGGATGCTGATACTTAAGCGCACAGGGGATGACATTTAGACTTCATTTTCAGGCACAGGCAAATAGATTTTTAAATCATTTGTAACCACAGGTATTAATGGTGAAAACCTCTGCAAAACTGGAAGCTCAATCTCAAATTAAGTCTGCAGTTTGGTTAAACGGAAAGCATAATAAAATCTTGAAAATATTACATAGATTCAGAAACTTTTCTCTGCCTTCAGCATCCCCAGAAACACTCTTAGGCCTTGTGAGTCCTAACTGTGAGCCTGAGCTCACAGAAACATCTTTAGTATATGACTTAAGATCCTGTGAAGTAAACACAGGGAATACTCCCCTTTATTTTCTGTGAAAGGCCTTTAGTGAATGGCAGTGGGCAACGAAAGAATGGTTTCCAGGCCTCTGAAGGAGAGTGCTACAGGAAGCTCCAGGACTGCAACAACAGTCTAAAGGGTAAGATTTGTGTGAGGGGAAAGACATTGACACTTTTTTTCGCTGCAGAAATGCACAGTGTAAGTTTTCTCAAAGCTGTGTGATTCAGTAGGTGAAGCATACTCCTGGAAAGTGTTTTTGAATATTTCCAGTCATATATTCCTAAAAGAATAGGTCATATATTTGTATATATAATGTATTTCATTATTATGTATACTATAAACATGCCTGCTGACCTTGGTTTGTAATTTCATTTTTGCAGTGCTCAGCTCTTCTTTTATTTGGTTAATTTTTTCATAACTTCTGCTTATGTCAAATTTAGCTGCAACACAACAAAAAGCTGTAAGATTTTGTGCTCAGTTTGTAAAAGTTACATTCTTATAAAAATGTGCCACTGGCAAGAAGCAGCCAGCCAGGCTGCTTGCCCAGCTTTCCCTGAAAATGTTCTCCTCGCGACAGCGCAGTGGGGCCACGCTGCTGTTCCTCTAGGAGGCGGAGAGGCCATTTGCTGAGGACAGCGCTGCCGCCACACCCACTAGATGACGGCCATGGCACAGACCTTGTTGGATGAGACGCCTCTTCTCTCCTGCCTGCTTCTCTGTGAGCTGTATTTGCTGGAACAAAGCATCCAGGTTCATTTCTGTCTTCTTGTGGAGTCTGGGCTCTCTGGCTCTTGCTGCCTTTGTGGAGGGCTGGTTGATGAAAGCTGAAGGAAGGTGAGGCTGGGCCCAGCCACAGCCCTTCCCTCAGAGCTCTGTGCCCCACTAGGCCTTGGCTCTGGCCTCTGCCTCCCTGGGGTCAGGAAAGAAACCCAAGACCACAGAGCACGGGAGACAGGATGCAGCTGAGGAGAAAGGGATGACAGAGTGTGATGTGCAGGCTGTGGAAAGTGGAAGGGTGAGAGTGAACCTTGGACAGAGGGAAATGTGAAGGACTGGCTGTAAGAGTGTCATGGGGCAGCAAGTGCTGAGGGAGCCCCTGTGAGAAACATGGGAGCTGGAAATGAGCAGGCGGAGGAACAGCATTGTAGGAGCAGGGGAAAGATTTTTGTGAAACACTGGTTCTGACTCAGGGTCGGAGGAATCTTGATCAAACAGCTCCGACTTTATTTCTCTGGTACCATATGCTTTATACCCGTTTTGTGTTGTTCAGAAGCTGGGGTTTTTTACCCCTTCCTTTTTCTATGGAGTGATGACCATCTTTCTTAAATATTATATCTGCTCGATTTTATTTGTATTTTGAAGGCTGATGCCTAACCTTAGCAATTAAGGAAGTAGGCTAAAATCTGCTATCATACAGAAAAATATAGTAGTGTTGGCTATGTAAAACATAAGTAATGGTGATCAGACTCAACTCAGCTGCATTTCAGTTTTAATGTAAAATGACAGTGTTTCTGTCCCAGTTGCCTCAGTAAGCGAAGATCATAACGTAGCCCATTGTACGCTCTTCTGGAGCATACTTGTGTGTGAGTGTACTATGCTCGGAGCTTTTGCAACTTTCTGGTTTATACATTACTGGATGGTATACCTGGAAATGTAAATATCCAATTGAAAATCTAATTCATATTACAGGGTCTATTCCTTCATCTTGAAAAGGAATAACCACATTCCTCACAGGGAATGCCTATGTGAAGTTAGCCTATTTTCTTTGAGGCAGAAAGAGCCTGGAGGAATGGAACTTTATACTCTTCCAGCCTTTTTAACATTGAAAAAGATTAGGATTATTGACAGTCCTGTCTTCTTTGTGTTTTCCTCAGAGGAGATACTGTCTTAGAACAGATAGACAGCAGCGAAGTTCAGAAATTAGAGAAAATCTTTGAACACAGAAAGAAAAACAATATACATGAGAGGACAAATGTCTATTAGTGAAAAAACTGTTCTACGTAGAATGAAACTGAGAATTCTGGAAAAATGTTTTGTTATAGTGTTTGCTGCTTAAAAAGCACCATGTTATAGCTGACAGTGTGCTATAAAATGGTGCTTTTTTAAAGAAAAGACATTGCTCTAAGAAAGAAAATGTGGGTTCTGATGAAATTTTAAAACCTGAAACTAGCACATTATGTTGCAGGAAATGCAATTATTTTTTAAAATGGAACAAAGTGCAACTGAGGGAGAATAGTTCACAAAAGTGAATTTAGAAAATGTTTCAGAAGTGAGGCTTCCTACCCAAAGGCCAAAGGAAGAGCGGATGAGTCAAATGGGAACATCTGGTGATTGAGAGAGCGATTTGTTACACAGGTCTGATGAGTGAAAAAGTCATTTTACAAAATTCAAGAAAATGAACTGCTCTATCAGTGGATCAAGGAGAAAATAAAATGAAAAGCTTTCTTTGAAGTTTTCAAGACTTGACTGCTTTTGTGTTTCAAACTGAGAAAGCTGCTGTAGGCTGGGATAGTGTTCAGTGTCAGTTATTAAAGAAACGACTGTGTTCTGTGGAGGGTGCTTCAGTGCCTCTAATTATGGCAAAGGAACTGCTCTCCCTAGAAAGAAGAGTCTGGCTCCAACTATACTTCTCACTGTCTGAGAATGACCATTCAGTGTGATTATCAGTTCTGTAAATGATTCCTACAGAGACTGAAAAATTCAAAGTGGGACAAGTATTTGACATTAAGCTTCATAGCTTTTGACTCCTGCAGCTATTTGCGTTATGCTTGATTTTTACATGATAAATAACTCACAATAATAACTCAGGATTATGTAAAGTGAACCACGAGTGTGAAACATATGCAAGTGCTTTCAGAATCAGCATCAAGGCCATTACTTCAAAGGTGTGTAGTTGCCTGGCTCCCATGCTCATAGACAAGATGGTATGAACCTAGAAGTTTCAGAATAAAGGTAAAATGTGAATTACCTTTGCTCGACTCCCACTTTTGCAAAGCATAAGAGCTTTTGTAAATCACTAGATGTTAGAAAGGTGACTTTAATTTTATTCTGTCGGTCATATCAGTACATCCTAATCTTAATCTATATCTGTATCTTAATCACTGTGCTGTAATCAGGTCATGTCTTCCTAGTGTACTTCAAAATTAGTAATTGCCCTTTGTAATCAGGCTGCTGTGCTAATAGTAAAGTTTCTTCCACAAGTTTGTTCTCTAGTTTGTGTAGAAGAAGAAAGGTTTTGCTTGTAATTTTGAGTCACTATAAAATGTTTATTAGTGTAATTAATTCCTAAATCATATACACTCTGATTGTATCAAAAGTTGTTTTTCTGAAAGCCAGAAGTTAAAGAGGCAAAGGTAAAGAAGTGGAAGGGTAAAGATTAAGTGATGTAATATGGTCTTCATCAGAAAAAGCACATAGTAGAAACTAGAAATTACAGGATTATAGCCAGAAATAAAATCCTTTTTTGTTCTTAAACACTGTTAGTGTTATTTTTTCCATATACACACTATACTGCTTACTTTTTAAATGTATCTATAGCAAACCTTCTTCCCAAACTACACACCTCTTCGATCTTCCTTTGCTCTCGCTGGTCTTTGCATTTGCCATCTATATTTGCAGTGACATTTTCCTACCTGACATGAAAGAATAAAAGCAAATTATTCTATGGCATAAATTCACAGCTATCATTTTGTGCTGAGTGCTGAACTCTGAGCTATCCTTTACTGGGAAATAACACATATATGTGTGTGTGTGTGTATATATACATATGTACATAAGGAAAAAAAGAGCACTAACCACTCGGGATGCAAGGTTGAGCAGCAGTGTTGATGGAGAGAGACCATAAATAGTGACAAACTCAGTAATTATTTGGCATAAGTAATCTTAAAATAAGGCAGACTTATTCAAAATTAAATTCATAATGTGTTTTTTTAGAGAAAAGTTTTAGATACGCTATTTAGAACTTCATTGTTAAAATGAAGCAGTGTAAGCAATGTAAAGTGGTAACATGTAGTAACGTGTATTTAATGCAAACCAAAACCATTTTGTGAGTTTGTTCTCCCCGTCCTGTTGAGCACCCATTGCACTGCAGGGGAGGATGGAGCTGTTCTGCCTCTTCCCTGGCTTGTCTCCTGCCCAGGCTGGGTGGGATGGGGGGAGCACAGGAACAGCAGAACAAGGACTTGGTGCTCTCTGCTTGAATATATTTGAGTTCCTAGTAATAAAAAGAAAAGGAAAAAAACCCCAACACTCAACTATTTCTGAAAACCTAGAGCAGGACAGCAGAGAAGAAGAATATTAAAATGCAATAATAACCTATAATTTATGATCTATCTCTAATTTCCTGAGGAACTCGCAGTCTAGTTGTTATCTCTGGAAGAGTGAGAGCAAACCGCTAACCCACAGGCTGGAAGCTCTCCATTTCTAGTAGACTGCTCAGCAAGGGACTCATGAATGGACACTGCTTCCTCCTTGTAACAGAGAGGAAAGAAACGATAAAAATTCATAAAATATAGAAATGTGGAAAATGTAGAAATAAATCCCTGGCAAATTATATGCAAAAACATACAGAATGTTTCTCTGTGCCTCAAATCCCTTTTTTTGGTCTGTTTTTTCAGGTGATAAAATGTGAGCTAGTGAAAAGCCTTGTGTGCCCATACTGTATCCAAACCCACTAAGAAGTAACTTCATAGTCCCCCTAACGTGTCTGTCTGCAATGGAGAATTAGCTATACTCCTTTTCATTTCGGTAGGAATGTAAACAACTTCACAACAGATGTTCTTTGTAAGGACAGAGCCTGCTATTTGCATCGTGATAGCTCCATTTGAGTCTTATATCCAAGGTTTTGTTTAATTCCATCTGGAAAGGCTTCATTGGATCCCTTTGGGTTACAAAAGCAAAGATTACTCTTTTATGGTTTTAAATCTAAGTTTTCTGGTGTCTTTGGTTCTAATCGTGCAGCACCTGCTTTCTTTGCTGACTGGTAACGGTGCTCTTATATAGGCATCTCCATTGTTCCTCTGTAGTGTTTTGAAGCCTTAAATATATTTCAGTTGTCTCTTTTACTGGATCTAGAAGTCTATCCCAAAACTTTTTTACTCTGCTCTTCTGTAGTATTTGAATAAAGGGACAAATGAGAGTCTCATTTTGAAACGTTCATCAGAGCTCTTATTTATCTTGGCATAATGGTAGTAACTTTTCTAATGGAGAAAGAATCTTTCAGATCTGGAGTGCATATCACAGTACAAAATACTGCCTTGGCTTTGCATTGTCATAGTAAATTTTTTTAATTATTTGGCTGGGAAACTGCAGTTTGCTTTACATCAATACTGGTTATCTCTAAGTTGGCACCCAGTGGAAGCTACAACAGAAACAGTGAAAAAACACTTTTTAGATTTTAATTGTTTGTGTCTTCCACTTATAAAAGGGATTGGCTTTTTTATTTTGTGTTAGCAGAAATGAAAATGAATTATCTGTCATGTTGTAATGTCCTATAACGAGATGGGTGCCATTAGATCTTCTGAATAAAGGCTGTGAGAGAAACATTTTGAGGAGTGGGATTTTCTTGCAAGAGACGTCGTCTTGGATTGAAATCCTCTAAAAAATCTGGAAATTCTTAATTTTAATTGATTAAATATGGTATGTTTCCTATAACCATATATTGCCAGTATGGTAGCTTATCTCTTTTTGTGACATAAATTTTATCTTAATCACTGAAAAATCTTAATGAACACTGAAATATAGAAAGTAATAATTTTACAGCTTGTTCATCAAAGTAAGGAAAATCACCTTTTTTTAAAAATTTCAATTGATTCTCAGAAGGTCATTTACAGTGCTGCTCAGTTATTAGAGGAGGAACTGTCATTATCGTAAAATATTTCAGGAGATTTTAAAATATTCGTTTGCTCTTTAAGCTTTATTTCTACTTGATGATGCAATTATAGGATAAAGCATATGTGTAGATGACTGAAATGAAACTGCTTTATTGTCTTTATTCATAACAAGAGCATTATTTAGTGAGAGAACTGCCTTACTTTTGCTGTATGCATTGAAGCCAACTGAGTTTCTCTGCATGCTGAAAATAACTCTCATGTGGAACCAAGATTTGTCCATCACACTTTTAACCTTCTCCACTAATAGTTTTTGTAAGACTAATCTAATGTTTCCATCCATGTTCCCGCTTAAAAATATGACATTTTCCTTTGACATTAGGAGGACTTGGATACATGCCTATGGCCTGAATTAGGCAGCAGTAGGGGTTATTCCACGTTCCATGCAAGTGCCCAGATCAAGGAAGCATTGCCTATTTGAACAAGGACTAAAATATAGATCCTGAATTTGAACACCTGCTCTTAATATATGTATTAAAACTGCATGAACTCATAAAACCTCTCAGCAAAATTGGACCAGATGGTACTTTTTAGTGACAAACTGTTTTGTAAGAAAATTTCCAATTCTGATTATTTAATCAGAAAAAAAAGCTGTTGTCCCTACTCCTTCAAAATAATCTGAACAGTTTTCTTTCCTCCAGAATATTGTGGAAAAAGTATGTTCCGCCTTCAGGTTTTAAAGTTGCTTCGTAAAATCCAATCTAATAAATAGATCTCTATAAAACTGTGCCCTCTATTTTCGGTACGAATCTTTGTGGACAGTGAAACACATTTAATGAAGATTTAACAATGAGAAATAACACTATATAAACTTAACTGCCAATTGATATAGATGTTATGCTGTGATTTCATCTTTTTAAAGATGACATAAAAAAAGGGAACCTATAGTTGTGCTTATATTCCTTCCATATTCCTTCCCACTGATGCTTCTGGGAGATTAGCTATCTTTAATCCTGAAATTTTTAAAGGCTTCATGGCACGCATCTGCATACATATGCCAGGACTCAGCACACAGGCAAGATAATAAAAGCATTAAATTCAAGTAGAGTAGAAAATCACAGCTGCGGTAAGCATGTATTATCAATTGTGTCACATTCATAAATTAATAATTTCCATTGTATTACGACTTCTTTTCAGAAACATTAAACATCTATTCACAGAGTGTGTAAAGTACGCAAATAATTCTTTTGGGTTTGTCTTTATAGAAAGGAGATAACAGAGGAAAGATAATTAGAATAAATAGCAAAAATGTTGCTTTCTTTAAAATAATTACATTTTTCCTATTTTGAGAATTAAATCAGACTATCTAAAATACTCTCAGTCAGTTCTTTGAATACAAATTTAATATTTATAGTTGAGGCTATAGAATTTACGAAAGTGAATAACACACAGTGTTTTCATATGTGTTTTCAAATATGTTTTGGCCTGTTCCTCTTTCTTTTTTTAAAAAAACTCATGACATAACTATGCTTCTGTTGATGGCGTTTTTAACCTTCCTCTTCCATCACTCAAAGAAATAAACATAGCTTGAACACCAGTCTAGAAGAAATTGTCATTGATTGTGAATGCTGCTAAATCTCCCTGTGCTGGAAACAGAAAAAAAAGGAAGATAAAGGTTCTTTAATCAAAGGACTTAATGATGAAGAGCCTGATGCACACATATTTATATTTGTAATCTTTATAGGAATAACCCAGTAAAACATACTGAGCAGATGACATTAGAATCATAAGCATGGAGGGCTGAAAAGCATAGCAGGGGGTTGTCCGTTTTAACTCTACAGTTAGGACAGAAAAAGCACACTGGGGGCTGCCTGACTTATGGGGACAGGGAACTGCTGCATGGGCAGAACCTTTCAGGAAGTCCTGGCAGATTGCTGTCCTGTCTGGTTCTCCCTGCCCTGTGTTTATTATCTAGGGTAAATGTACCCAATTCCTCCACCCTTTCTGCATCAGTCCTATTTTCTTAGTCTCTCATCTCTGTTTCTTTTCCCATATTCTCCATCTTTGGTGTTCTTAGATGCTTTACTGCTGGGCGGCTTCTTGGCCACATTCCTTATCCTGCATGTGTCATTCAATGTACCGTGTTACTCTTGGCCTTATTGAATATTCCACACAATCTTTACCATTTGACATGGTAATCTGAATTCTGATTCTTTCCTCTCTCTTCCCCTTCTCCAGTCTCTGTTCCTTCCCCAATCCTATACATTGAGTTGTGCGCATTTGATGAGTAGCTCTCTACTCCGTCTTCCAAGATGTGAAAACCATTGAATAGATATGCACCTGGTTCAGACTTCTGAGGAATCCCTTTTGTGAAGTCTGGAGGAGTAAATATTTGAAAACTATTCACTGAGAGCAAGTTTTCAATCAGCTATGAACTCTAATAATTTTGAGTGCTGTAGACCAGGAAGTCAGGATCGTGGTTGTGCTGGCTCAGACCAGAGGAGTACCTAGCCTCTCTGCAACACTGGCCAGCAGTAGAAGCCCAAGGAATGTAAGAATAAAATAGGTATGAGACAAATCTGCCCTTGGTATGACCTTCTGTTTTGCAACAATTTGGATTTAGAAAGTAGTTTATTTATGAGAGTGTGATATAAGACTGTGAAAATCCAGTGTCGTTGCAAAATCCTTTATCAGTGTCAAGGTACAATACGTTTACTGCTTCATTTTCATCTTTTTGGCCAGCTGCTGTATCAGGGAAGGAAGTTAAATAGTGTGACATGATTTGTTAATGACAAACCAAGGTTATATGGTGTTTTGTATTTGTTTATTTATCTTCCAAGTATTTTGATTCCAAGTCTTTTAATTCTTTAATAATTTGTCCTAGTACATTTCTTAAAACTAAATCTGTCTGGTGTGAAATTCTGCCAAACAATAAAGACAAATTCTAAGTTTAGGCTGTCATATTTCTCTGGAAAGTGCTCAGTCATCCATGAATTCCTTAAGACAGGCTCTAGCAATTTTTAAGATGAAAAGAACGAGGTCCTATCAGCACGAACACACCCAAATATTTAGTTAATTATTTCTGTGTTGTGTCCAATACTTCCTACTCCTTGTTGAAGTCAGTGTAATTATGCATCAAAGCACAAATCACTTTTCTGGGGAGTGCTGAAGGCAATAAGGGATAGAAATGCATCAGTCTTCTCAGTATCATACTCCACCCTTTCCTAGCTCATAATGGATATTCTCAACAGTGATTGATAGAAAAATATCGTCATGGCCAAGAATTTAGCTGGGTTGGCTTTCAGATTTAAACCAAATACGAAATGGTTCTTCAGACACATTAGTAAAAGGGAGCACAGAAGTAAGAAGTATGGAAACAGAATACCAGGAATGAAATGGAGATTAACTACAATCTAGGTATGATTGAAATAGCAAATGAATACTTTGTCTCATTTGTCAGTAGGGATAATATAGTGACTAAGAACAGTGAAAAGGCGCTTAAGGGAATGGAGACAGAGCAATGGAAGTTTCCATAAGAGAGCTATCAGCTAAACATAGCCTACTTATTGTGATGAAATGGAGAAAGTTAAACAATATCCATTTCAGGGCACTGAAAGAACCTGCAAGTTCAAATGCTGTTTTGCACAGAATACATTTGCAGGGATCTTATGTTTATCGGTTCAATTCAGGGCTAGCTCAATACAATTGAAGAATAATAAAGTTATTCCCTGTATTCAGGAAAGAGAAAAGAGATGGTCAAATAAAATGCAGGCACGGGAGTTTGACCTCAACACTAAGCAAGGTCTTAGAGTAGATTTTGAAGGAAAAAATTTATCAAGGACCTAGAGGTAAATGGAAAGTGGGAAAAACTACAACATGGTTTTATCAAGGGCAGATCATATCAGACTAACTTAATATCTTTCTTTGATAAGACAATTGTCCCAGAGAAGGGTAATGCATTAGACCTAATCTACCTTGATCAAAATAAGGCATTATATTGTTCTGTGTGGGAAGTTATTTAAAGTGGAGAAGATGGGCTTTAATTCAAAAATGGTAAGGTTGAAGAGGAGGGACCCTGAGTAAAGGGTCGTATTAAAAGAGGGTTCTTTTAAAAATGGAAATATCAAAATTAAATGTTTGCTAGTAGAATTCCTCTAGGACTGATCTTGGCACTGATTTAGGTAGTAACTTGATAAAAGTAGGAGAATGGATATGTCATTAAGAGATGGAACAAAATTGGAATAGAACTAACATATCAGAAAAAACTATATGACCTTATGGAGTGACAAAATGGAAACCTAATAGTATAGAAAGTAGAGCTGGATGCTTGGTGATGTTCATTTAGTATAAGCTGGTGTCTTGATATTTGCTGGTGACAGTAAAGGGAACACAGTTTAATGCATTCGACAGCTATATGGTGACTACAAGACATGATTATGTCATGGCTATAAGGCAGTTTCAGGGTATATTAGATGAAGAATTTTCAGCTAAGATAATCAAGTGTTAATGCTGCTTTACAAGGCATCGGTAAGGCGACTCTCAGAATATTGTTTACAGTTCTCATGACCCACATTGATTCACAGCAGGTGCAGAGTGGGATGGTTAGGGGAAAGGAGTACCTATTTTCTCAGCTGAGATGAAAATAGCTTACTGGCAAAACAAAGCTTGAAAGGGCATATGGTTATAGCTTTATAAGTACTTGTGGGGGTAGACATGAGGGAAAAAGACTTTTATGTTAAAGGATAACACTATTTCAAGATCAGGTAATTGCAAACAATTATGAATAAATGAGAAATTTAAAAGAAGGTTCTTGACAATCTGTGCAAAGCTCTGGAACTTCTTTACAGACAAGGTCATGGAGGCAGGGACTTGAACTGCTTCCAGATGGAAATTTATAAATTAATGAAAGGATATGTGTGACATGGTAAAGTGTTCGTGAGTCAGAATATAAAGTTTGTGATACAAAGCTTTGGATCCTTCCTGACACTGCCAGAATTGTTTTATGGGGAAATTTTTGTGTACTTTTCTTACACAGTCCCTAAAGAGAAATGTTTTTAACTAGTCCATGTGCCAGTTCTTCTATTCTTTTGCACATACCATAGCTTTTATGGTCCTTCTTGGTGCGATGTATTGGAGAAGGGGATGGCCCTTTCTTAATTGATAGATTGGCAGCAGGTGAAAATGGGGCAGTTTGTTAGGATGTCAGGTGTTAACTAGATTAACTTGTTTATATGCTCAGGGTTAAATTGATCACCTGATTGGGATCAGGAAGTAATTTTTCTCTAAGTCGTACTGGCTGGGGTTATGGAGGGTATTGTTTTCTTCTCTATCATGAACTGTCTGGAATGGGATGTGAGTTTTTACCTTGTGTAATACCTGCCTTACAGACTGTTAAAATGTGACTGGCCAGGAAATCTCATGACTTCAGTATCTTGTACTGTCCTTTGACACATTGGTGTTTTTCAGTCCTTTATTCTTTAAAGGTACAAGGGAGTGTGACCATAATGTAGGATATTTCAGTGTACGATAAGACTTGATTTATTACTTGTTTTTTCAGATCTTTCAAGAGTTTCCTCTGAATAAGAAAATCTTACGTTTTTGTAAGCAGGAATAAGCTGGAGCTGAATAAGAGGCTGTCAAGGATACTTCATATGTATTGGTAAGTTTTGATAAAGAAAAAGTTGATCACATTTGTGGACCTGGTATTCTTGAGAAGCAGAAAAAGTCCTTTAATTGATGATTCTAGCTCAAAGAATTAAAAAAACTATTTAGGGATGTCATATTTTGTTAACTGGGATTTTTAGGGATATCTAATTTAGGTATTTCACTCACACATTAAAGAAGCCTTACCTTATTGCTAAATAATTGAGGTTCTTCAGGCTTTACAAAACCCAGAGTTTTGCGAAGTATAGTAACTACGTACACATTGTATGTGTATGTATACTATACCGTGGTATAGTAACTACAGACACATTGGGTTTCCTCCTTATTTGGTTTATTGGCTACTACTACTTGAAAAGTGATAGTGCTTTATCTTATTAAATACATAAGGAGTCTATCACAATTAGTCTCGCAACTCACCTGTCATAGTTAAGTGGATACATTTAGATGGGGTGTAAATGTACTGTATTTTATAATGTGTAGTTCTAAAGATTGCTTTTTACACAACTATAGATCCTCAGACTAGAGATCACAAAGAATGTAATGGTGTTAAAAATCTACTAGGTAATTCAGTGTGAATCGTTGTTGTACCTATGCTTGTAGTGGCTATGCTGACATCTTTCTTGTCACTAATAAAAGCAAGATACTGTGTTTATCTCTATTGTTTCTTGAATTCTGAATAAGTGTACTCTGAAGTTGTGCACTTTATTTCTCGTAACGTGTACAGTGGTATCGATGTATCACTTCTGTGATGTGGTTAAACTCTTGTAATCCAAGAAGCTGGAGTTCAAAAGGTTTTTTTTAAAGCACAGATTACTCAAAGGCAGTGTAATCGGTTGCTACTCAGTACTTGTGAGAGAAAGAAAATAGCAGATTCATAAGTCAGGTTAAATCTAGTCTGGATCTCTTTTCTTGAGTCCTGTCTTGACATACTCAGATAAATTATCCTTCAGTGGAGAGATGGCCTGAAACATACAGAAAATGAATGTCTCTCAACCTGCCAGTCCTCCAAAATCCTCATGTGGTGTTGTTTTTGAATTAAGCAAAGGTTTAGTTAACTGCTAGTGGTGCAAACAGCAAAATCACTAAATTAGTTCTAATCTTCTTTTTATATCACTGTGTCTGTGGAGTCCAGTGTTACAAGTCATGGACCCTTTTAAGAAATAGTTGGCAGTTGCATGGCATATGTAACTTTCTAAATCCAAACCCCTCATAGATGGAGAACAGTTACTCCCACGCTTCTCAGTCCCTTTTGGCTACCATCTGGAACAGCAATAAAGTAAAGCTAACTCTTTTATTATCATCTTAGGACATAAATCCAGCTGAAAATAGCTTGCCTTCTGGTTTTTTTGTTTGTTTGTTTTCTAATAAACTGTGTGATTAAATTAAAGCTGAATAGTTTCTGCTGTTGTTTTAAGTTTTGGTTAGAAATACAGGATTTTTAAAGTTGATTCTGTTAGTTGTTTGTTTTTTTAGCTAGCATAATACTCCTTTCATACCTCACCTCCTTAATTTTTCCGTCTCAGTAATTTTTATCCGACATTATTTTCCTTTTTTGCCACAGAAAAGCTTTGATACATAAATCAGGACTTGGGAAGCCTTTAGGTTTCTGATACAAAAAAGCTCTGCTAGACAGTGGTGCCTGCTGGCAGAAAGTTAGTTACCTCCTTGTCTTTGTCCTGCACATGTGTACCAGATCACCTCAGCCTGAGTAACAAAGTGCCTAGCCATCTCCTTTCAAGGTCCCTCTTGGAAACCAGAGCAGGGATGAATTTATATTTACAAGTCCACTCACAAGATGGAAAGCAAACTCTACTATTGAAGAGGAGTCAGTACAATATTTCAGTGTTCTTTTTAATTGCCAAGATTCTGCATTTCCCTACAAAAGTGTTGGACAGAGATCTTGAAATGTGATTTGGGTTGAGGAAGAGGGAAAGGAGAAAGTCTGATCTCTCTAAAAGGCATGTGTGGTTAGGAGAGCACATTGTGGCAGAGGTATTGTAGAGGCTGCAGTATTTGCCTAGGGCAGCAAAGTTTTGGTTCTGTTCTTTCACAGAACTAGGGAATTAAAAGTCTTACTGTCCTAGTATATTACCAGGCACCTCTTTCAGACAGTGACATTGAACAACATATTGTGCAGGATTTATTGTGTAGGAGCAACAAGCAAGGTGTGGTGCAACATGGTACGTTTATGACTATGACATTGCGCTTCCAGGGCTGTTTTTATCTGACAGCTGAGGAAAATTTATCTAGTCTTCAGAATACTACTTCTACTTTTACATATTATGCCTGAAGTATATTCTTAGTTCTTTATAGACCAGGCTTGTGTTTTGTGTAGTATCACAGTTGAAATGAGATGGGCCTTATCCATATGGCAAAGGGTTTTAAGAAATGGGTTATCTTGGGCAGAGATTTAAGAGTGTGGGTGCGGTATTCAGTGGACAAGATCATCTTCCAAAATCTGGTATAAAAATGTTATCACAAATTATCAACTGGGATGTTCTGCTATGGAAAGATCACTTGCAGTTATTTGTGGAAATCTTGAAGGAAGAACACTTTTGGTTATTCCTCTAATAGGAAAAAAAATATTACAGTATCTTCCTGTAGAAACTTTTTTTTTTTCCCCATGGGATAAAAGGTGATTGAAAAATTAAGGTTTGGGGTTTGGTTTTGTGGTTTTTGGTTTTGTTTTGGGTTTGGGTTTTTTTTTTTTTTACTTTTAAAAGTTTTAAACCTCAATTCTAAACTAATATTGACTGGGCAGTCAACACATTTTCAGCTTTCCTTCAATACAGTGTCTCTGTGCTGAAGTGAGCTATTTCAGATGTCTGAGAAAGTATTGCTTAAAGCCTGTAAGCACTGTTGCAAATCAATAACTTTGAAATTTGTGTTATTTGTACTTTAAATTTGGCATATAATTTTAATTCATTCTGTTTAGAGTACAATAAAAGTAGGTATGGGCAGTTGTCACAAAGCACATAAATGTGTTAAATAATATTCTTTTAAGTTTTCAGAAGAACATAATTTTGATATTTGGTATATTAATTGTAACTCTATTGAAGGTCTGCAAAAACGTGCAAATCTAAAACATCATAGGAAATAGCATTGTTTTGGTAGTTATAAACTGCAGGTGGTGACCATGATCACACTAAAATAATATTTTCATGTTGAAAATATTTTAAGAATTTACATATTAGTGAAGAAAAAACACATTTTCAAGGTATTTTAGGTGGACAAACAATTAGCAAAGCAGTGCTGTCAATAACACAAGCTTTTAATATTAAGAAGAGCAATGAGAAAGAATTCCAAATTGTTTTGAAAAGGATGTTGACCTTGAGTATTGTATTTTGCAGTAGACAAAGGCAGCTCTGAAGTTCAGTTTTCATATTGCACAGGTGTCTGCACCTTCAAGATGAAAGATAGTCAACTGTAGGACTTTGATCACCTTCCTGTGGAGTATATTTAGTCATAATGGGATGAGTCTAAGCACTTTCAACCAGTAAAATTTGAAGAAGTTTAAGCATCCAAATGTGAGAATTAAAATATAACAGTATTCTCTCTGAATGTGAATTAAAAGACTGAACCAACTAGGCTGTACTTCTTGATGAAACACATTAAAATGTCTAAATGTTCAAAGTAGGCATTTTTGGCAAAGTCTGTGGTAATACAGTGTAACAGATACAGATGAACAGCTTTCTCCTTTCTGCTTGTCCCTGTGTTATCCAGGTCTCCAGAAACTACTGAGGTAGTAGCTCAGTTCCAGCCAAGACTGTAGCATCTTTCTAACACTCTGAACAGTGTCGAAGTAGTGCATGCTTCAAAGCATTCACAGGATATATAGTCAAGACCAAAAGAGAAGGCAATTGCCATTACACAGTTTACGAAGACAAAAAACATCCAAGTACAAGCATATATTCTAGGGAAATGCACACGTTTCTGTTCATGAGGATGTCATGGTTTAGGACAGGACAGTCCAAATACGTGCACGAATACTGCATGAATAATGAAATTATGTGAGGCATTATGCTGTGTATTAATAGTCACTTCCTCACAGAGGGCACAAATATCCAAAGTGATATGAATGTGGTTAGCTCTGCTTCCCCTTTTCTTGATGGAAGGAGCAGTGGTTATTAGTAACCTGGAGGAGCAGGGTGTTAGGTGTGGTGGTTGTGAGCTTGGTCCCATGCATCCCTGGAGGTCCTCCGCAGTCGTGTATCCCTGAAAGTTCATTTGTGCTGCCCCCTAAATTGAAACTCCTTTATTTCTGTGGGTGGGGTGTTCGGTGGGGGTTTTTTAGGAGTTCAGGTTTTTTTCTTATTTTCTTTTTTTTCTTGTATATAAAAAGAAAAATAACTCAGATGTGCTGTCCTGGTGTTTCACAATATCCTGACTGTGCATCTGTCAGGATGTTCTGACTAGCTCCAGTCATACAGATTAGAATGTAATCAAGTTCAGAAACCATTATATTAATCACAATTGCTTTAGGTTTTTTTTGTAATTCTAGGAACATCATGCTTACTTTTCATTTTGGCAAGATGCCATTATTGTACATGTTCAAACAAGTTTGCACGATTTTGTTATAAATAGTGACCTACCAGATAATTAACCAAGTCAGAAACTTGGAAGGGGTCACGCTGTAGATGTGTAAATATTTCATTACAGCTTTATATTTACTATAAAGTATTTACATTTTATCTTAACATTTTGTCAGCAAATACATTTTTTTTCTTCTTTCATAAATTAATCAGAAATTCCTAAGAAAATGAGTTCATCAGAAAGTTCCTTCTTTTCCTTCCTTGGGGCTGCATATTCCTAGCCATTTTGCCATTCATAAAATAAATTATATGGCTCGGTTGCTCCTATCTACAGCCCTTCTGCATTCAGAATTATGGCGTTTAGAAATGTTTTTCAGGTAGGATTTGTAAGAAGCAAACAAACAGGCATTGAACAATCTTGTATGCTGAATGCTCTTGCAGTTCATCTTACAGGATTGGCTGTTAGCCTTCTTTAGGGTCGGGACGTTGTCCTTTCAAATGCCTCACAGACACAGTACAGATGAGCCGCCATAGTCTGGAGCACATTTTTCCCTTTAGTAGATCAATAGTTACTCACCAGTGTCCAGGAAAACCTGAGCTAGTGTGATTTAAATATAGTAAAATTGAAACAAAGTGTAAATTAAAATAGGTGTGTGTTTAACCTGCTTTTTTTTTTTTTTTTCAAAGAAACTGCTACTTTCTGGTTTTAGATGTTACGCCAAGTGTTAGAAAGGTGTCTCAGGACAACTGAAAAATGTCCAGGTGTTCTCCTTGGCCTGGTTCCTGCATCCAGGTCATCTAGAAGGAGGAGGAGGGAGAAGCTTCTGCAGTGGAAAGCAAGGCAGGCATAACAAAGTCGTCAAAGGCTGGAGAGATGAGTGCTGGGGGTTTCTAAGAACTGGGGCACCTCTCTGCCTGAACAGACTCAAAGGCAAGCCTTGGGAGGTGATGAGGGGTGGGGGGAAGACTTTAGTAGCTCCAGGAGAAATCTGAGTTAACTGCTCAAGCCAGGAAACCACTTGGAGAAAAAGACTCATGATCCATCCTTGCAGTACTGTGGGAAAGATTTGTTTTCAAACCTTGTATTTAGTCAGCCCCAGAAAGCTGAAGTGAGTTTTCTCTACTAAAAACAGTCTAATCCATTATTTTATGTTCTAAGAAAATATGGGTTTGAGACTGGAAGGCTTTGGTGTGTCTGCTTAAAGAAGGTGGCAAATCCACCTTCATATTCCTCACAGATGGACAAGTGCGGAGTCCTTTACATTCGGCCACTTTTATGGCCAAGTTAGTATACAGTTTATTTAGGAATATTCAGGATGCAGTTACCTGTAAATGGCCTGAGTCAGGATTAAGTTTAGACAGCATCCAGGAAGTCTGAGTAGTTCACCTTCATAATTCAGAGGTATGCATTGTTGGTTTTCAACTGGATCATGTCTGCTAGTAAAACTGTAGGATAGATAGAGGCATTCCATCATAAAAGCTTTTTTACTGGTGTTACCAGTAGGTAACTATATCCATCTAAAGAAAGTGCTGTAGATTTAACTGTGAATCACATGGTTAAAGCAGGAAAATTTCTTAACAGATAGAGCTGTAGTTGATGTAACGAACACTTGCAGAAAAGTGTGGAGGGAAGAAACTGCAAGTAACATCAGTTACTGTCATGCTTACTTCCTCGGTGTGTACAGTGCCCAGTGGGTATTCTGCTGTCATCAGAATTTTACAGAAGTAGTAGCAGTGAAGCCAAGTAATAGGATTATCCGGTATTTTAGTAGAACAAACAGGTCTTGATTTTCAACACTGTTTCCAGCTGATAATCAATTGGATTACAGGAGAATTATCTCATCATAAAGTTATTCCTAAACTATAAAAAAAAACCAACCAACGATGTGTTAATCAAGGAGATGTTGCTGCTTACTCAAGAAATATTTGGTCTTTTCATCCTATATTGATTGAATACTTCTTACGACTAAACATCTAATTTCAAATTGGGTTCTGTGTGTTTATTTTTCCTGAAGAGTTTGCAGCTATTCAGGAAATTGTGTAAACAAATCAACAAACACCCCACCCTACCCATCCCAAATAATAAAAGAAATCCAACACCAGAAACCAAACAAAAACAAACAACAAAAAACCAAACCCACAAAAACACACAATGCCCCCTCACAACTTGCAAACATAAAACAACATCCTTCCTAGCCCCGCCCCCCCCCCCCCCCCCCCCCCAACCCACAAAGATTAAAACTCCAAATATCACTGTACCGTTAGTAAAGAGGCTGCTACGTGCAGCTGACGGCGGATATCTGAGAATAGTCAGTTTTGCTTTCTCCGTAGGACAAATTCTCAAGGCATTTACAACACTTGTTTCTTCCGCTTCCATTTTTTTCTTGATCTCTTTTCACCTCAAATATAAATATCTTCAGACTTTTTGTACCCTAAATTTCTCACCTCAGAGGAAGACCGATCAAACTGAAATCGTAGAAATTAGCACTGACAGAGTTGCTAACCTTTTGAGAAACTTCCAATAAAATTAAAATTTTGGTGATACCATCAAGAGAAAAGATTTATTTTATGCCTCAGGTCTAGTCTAGCAAATGTACAGAAAATACAGTTTTGAATAGCCGAGATGATAATTTTGCCTTTGGTCACTAAATTCCAAGATGACTTTAACCTCCAAGCATCTTTTTTGACTTCCCTACATAGGGCAGGAGTCAGGGTGAATTTGGTCCTACAGTTTAGGATAAGATACATACCGTAAGTGAAAGCAAAATGCTCCTCTGTGATTTAATATTCTTTGCGCTGTACCTGTGTGTGTACCTGGTGCAGCATGAGCAGTGAAAGCTGCGCACCCGTCACTCACTGGAGTTGTACACGTTCATAGAGAAAATCTCACCACTTTTTACACACAGTTCTATACGCAGCCTTTCAGTTAAACGTGGTGGAGAAATGAACCTCCACGTAGGTGAAATGGTATGCGAATATAAGATGCCAACTTTTTACATGGGTTTTCTCAGATGCTGTTCAAGAATCTGATTTCCATGTTCTGAGATGTTAATGTTTTCCACAGTAATATTTTTAAAGCTGCCTGGATGTTCTTCAAGGCCAGGCTGGATGAGGCTTTGAGCAACCTGGTCTAGTGGAGGGTGTCCCTGCCCATGTCAAGGGGGTTGGAACTAGATGATCTCTAAGGTCCCTTCCAACCCAAACCATTCTGTGATTCTTACAGCAACAGACAACTAGAATGACTAATTTTCTAGAGCTTTAGTTTTTTTTCTGCAAAGACTCTGAGGTTCACAAATGTGGATATATTTTACATAGTATGAGGTAGGGTTCCCTGTCCTGTGGTTCAGGATTGCATGGTTTCCACAACACCAAGCTGCTGGTAGTCACAGAAATTTTGAAAGACAAAAGGAAGCTTTCAGGTTAACAAACCGAATTGTGACCTTGGGTGAATCACATTAGTTGCTAATGCTTATGGGATGCTGAAGGTTGATGCTGCTGGCATATTGCTTAGAACCTCAAGTTTCAAACTATGCTGTTCTAGCATGTGAATTGTATTATTCTACATTTTCTAGGCATGTGAATCACTACCACTATATTTATGATATTTAATTTTTTTTTTTCATCTTTTATACTTCCACCAAACAGCGTCGTATCGCGTGTCTTTGCTGACAGTATCCTCTTGTGCTTTGGAATTCTCACGTCCGCTGTAAGGCATTATGGCCTTTCCTCGTTCGCATGAACTGCCTCCGCCTGCAGGCAGGGGGCTGTCTTACTCCATCCTTAAAGCATCAACCCCTAACTCGAAGGATACGACTGTTCTCGGGCTTAACAACTTTTTCCTTATCGGTCTGAGCAAACATCAATGTTTGTGCCAGCATACCAGTATCTAAAGTTTGATGGAATCATGTGTAAGATACAGAACTTCACAGGTGGCTGTAGTTTTGTCCATATTTTCAAATCTTCAAGGGCAACTAGTACAATGTTTTTCTTGAGTACAAGCTCTCTGAATTGCACTATACTGTTTTAGTATTTATGTATTTATTCTACTGAAATCATAATCAGTTCACATATTAGATACGAATTCACAGAGGAATTTTGCAGCTTTCTAAAATTTTTTTTTTTCTTTTTTTCCCCCCTTCCAGGTGGTCTGATATTACATAACCACAACTTCTGGTGAGGACAGGGAAGCAAGAGTTCAGGAAAAACTTCCTGGCTAAGAACAGCTGTGGGAATTCACTACCAGGTCTGATTAAAACCAGGGGGGGAGGATGGGGGAGGACTTTCTTTTCTTATACTTTTGCATCAATTAAGTCACTCAGTGATCTGGATTGAGCTTTCACATGTTTTTTATTTGATTACTGTGTGAATGCTTATTGCTTGCTTTGCTTTTGTTTTATGTTTTTCCTGATACTTACTGAAAGCTCTAAACCCAAATAAATGACAGGTTCAGTAAAAACTCAATCTTGCTTTTGTGCTGCAAAAGCCCATTCAAGGCTTCATAAGCCCCTCAAAATTGATTTTTGGAGCACTGTTATTTAATCTGTCCTTTACAAAACTTTAATGCCTTGAGCAAATCCTTCTTGCCTTATTCCCACCATAGGCACTTTGACTTCATGGTAAGCAGATAAATGTAAGACAAAAAATGCAGTTCAGATTGTTCCCCCAGCCCCTAGTAATTCTCTAACTTGTCTATTCTCCCTCTCTCATTATTGAATAAAGCCTCCTGTGTAAATACTACTTTTTGTGCTCCCATGGCATGCAGACATTTTCCCATCAGTTGCTTGCTCTCGCCCACCTGCTATATCTGACTTATTAGTTGAACTTCAACTTTACTTCACCTATTAAGTCCCCAAAGAATTATATTTAAAGTTCATGGCATCGTTCTTATTCTCAGCATACTTTCTCTTCACGTATCTACCAGGCCTGCAGATAAGGCTGTGTAATGTTCCCTGGGCTCAGTAGCTCCAACTTCAGTATTTTCTTGCACGGTTCAGTCTTTAAAAGGAGGTCTGTGGCAGTGATGGCAAAGGGAATCTGCAGGCTGACTGTGGCCCACTCAGTGTATTAATTTAACCTTCCTGTCAGCTTACCGTTGCATTGTCATCTGAACAGCTGCCAGCCATAACAACCTAATGCAGTGCTCCACACCGCAGCTTTTGCATGTGGGACTGGCTGCAAAACAACATCGACCGCATTTGAGTTAGTTCTTTTGACATGTGACACCCTTCTGAGTTTGCTGTCAACCATTAATTTAAATGCAAAGGAGGAGGTAGATGCAAATCCAGTAAAATTGAATGCAGAAAAAACAGTATTCTGACATCACAGATCTTGTGTAGCTGATCTGTATGGATGCCATAGGTACCATACGGTCCTGACTACCTGCATGGTTTGATGCTGCTGCAGTATTCAGAGCACTTGTGTTCAGCCTGTAAGGGGACGGGAAGCTTAAAACTGCTCACAGTTAGGGGGTTCCTTATCTCAATCTACTTTGAAAGAATGGTGTTGGAAGCACTGTTTTTTACAGAGATTTTGGTACCAAATAACCACTCTATCCTCATTACTTTGTCTTTCCTTTATGACAAGTTTACAATGAAAGAATACCAGCTAATGTAGGTAACTAGACAGAACCAAGTAACTAAAATTATGTAAAGACTTAAGTACTAGCAGTTAATGCTGGCAGTAAGTAGCTTGACATAGTTAGTACTGTCTTTCACATTATTTATATTGTAAGGGCCTTTAAACAATAATTCAGTGGTGATTATGTTGTCATCTGCCTTCTAATGAAGTGTTCGTCCCTACCAGCTGTACATTATATATATTATATTAATTGTTCTGGAACTTCTTTATAAAACTCAATCAACTGAATAGAAAACCAGCTTAAATATCTTTAAAATGTCCACATTAAGGATTTTTGTATGACTTATCCTTTTTTTTATTGTTCATTTGACTAAAGACCCTAATGGTTTGAGCAATTGTCAGGTTGTAAGGTGGAGGACCTTGGTTTGACTGAACTCAGCAGCAAAGTATCCATTGTTTTAATTTTACCCCAGAGGAGGTAAAAGCCAATTGGAAAAGAATGTACAAGAGGGATTATTACTCCAGCCACAGAGTGGTTTATGGATTTTTGACTGGTATTTTTTAAATTCTTAAAAAAACTGATAATGATTTGTAGATGGGAATTGCAGCAGAGGATACATAAGCAATACTAATATAACATGGCACTTCAATTCAGGAAAGCTGCATACCTTGTGCGTTAATGTGACATCAATCCAACATGCAAGGGACATCAGCTACTCAAAACAACAGTGATCCTCTACAGAGGGAGGAAAGTACTTCTGTTGTCTCAGTGCTAGCTGGACTTGGAAGTTAGTAATAAATTAAAAGGATGGCATCCAGAGCATTTGAAAATACTGGTAATAAGTTGACAAAATTGATAAATAATGCCATCTCTGAAAGAAAAAATTGGTAATTTCTGCTGTGGAACAAATGTCCTTGTGATTTGCAAGAAGCTTTCTCACACCTACAGTCCTGCTAAAGACTGTACAGTGGCTGGCTATTCTGAGCAACTGTGTGTAGCATGGACTTTCCCCTTGGATTTTTTTTCCCAGAACATAGTTGCATTTTAGAACTTCTTTGGATTAAGATACTTTAACCTTTTTCACTTTGTGTGGTAGTTTTCCAGAGATGAGTCAAAATACTGGCAAGAGGAGAGTTTAGTGACAATACCCAGAATTTTGGGTGCACGCTTTCCACCTGTCTTGTTATTTCTGAAATGTCAGTAACATTTTATTCAATTTTTAACACTTAAAACATGATTTCAGTTTCACTGTAATAGTAAACACACCACAAAAGCTGTGTTTTACAACAGTGAAAGTAGCTATTAATGCAGAGATTTGCAATGTTTTGCTTTTATAAGCCAAATAACACACTCTGTGTGTATATATGTATTCAGACCATTAATGCATGAATGGTTTTGCAAATAGTGGCCTGGATTTCAGTCTTGTTTTCACTTGCCTTGCTCTGCTGTGAATGTTGTAGCTATTTCTGACTTAGACTTTGAAATAACAGGAGAATAATGCTACTTGTGTGTGAGACATACAGATAACTTCTATACAAAGCTTATCATGTGCCGTGACAGTGTCAAAATTAACATTGAAGATGTAATCATCTCTCTGTATCACCCAGTTCAATTTGTGTTGAAGTGTTTGGAAGGCCAGCTTGTTTCATTAAATACCAGCCACTTCAAAAGCTGAAGCTGCCTTGAATCAGCAATGCCATCACGAACTTAACACCTTCTAATTATCTTGAAATGCTCTAGAAATCTGGTCGTTGTCTTTGTTTCTCCAATTATATCCCTGTACACGCAGCAGATAATAAAATTGTGACCATGGAATAGTATATGCCCTTTCCATTAAATGACCACAACACAAACAGTTGTGACTTAATCAGTTGCAACTTGACATCAATATTATGACTTCATGCAGAGAACCAGCACTCTGGACAGTTTTTCTATTTATATTTTTTGGTAGAAATACAAAACTGTCTGTTAAGAAAAAGTGGCAGGAGAGGAAAACAAACAAACAAAAAGCTTCCACTCGGGTTCTGTGAATGTTGTATTCTCTGAATATCCTGGCATATGCTGAGCTTTTAAATAAGTGCTTCTGAAGTACCTTACAACAGTTTAGCTCCATCTGCCATCCAGTTTCCGCTATAAAAGTGGCCAGCCTGATCATCTTCCATCTCATGAGGCGAGGCAAACTCCTTTAGGCAAAATTTATTGTGAGGAGAAGCAAATTCCTTAAGTGAAATGGGCCAAATAACTTGCTGACCAAATTGCCCAACAAATATATACTGATTAAAAAAAAAAAAAAAAAACCACAAAAAAACATTTGCTTGCAACTAAACCATAAACCCACCTGAATCAAATTTTCCACATATGAAAAGAAGGAAATCTGGAAACTGATGCTATTTTAGGCTAATTGCATTTTGTTGGGTTTCGGGGGAGCGCTACGTAGTAGCAACTGTGGGAAAACCACTAAATAGTTCTCTGTTTGAACCATCTGTCACGGAGATGGGACATATGTTCGCTTTGTTTATTCAGGAGCCAAGTGGAAGCCGATACACTCGGCTCGGCCCCGGCCGAGGGCTGCCCCGTGCCGAGCACCGCGGGGATGCGCCGAGCACCGCGGGGATGCGCCGCGGCGGGTCCCGCCTCCCCCGGCCGGCGGAGCGTAGCCTGCGCCGGGCAGCGCTTCCTCCGCGTGGCTCCGCAGGCGCGGAACCTGCCCCAAAGGGCTGAGGGGGCAAGGCGGGCGGTCCCCCCTCGCCGCCCCTCGGGGTCGCGGCGGGACACCCCGGGCTTCCCCCCGCAGGCGGCGGGGCTGGGAAGGGGCGGCCGTCGCCGCCGCGCCCCCGTGGAGGGCGGGGGCTGGCTGGAAGCGGGGTCATCCCCACCGGGCGCGGGCAGCACCACCCGCCCCGCCGCCTCTCCCGCAGCCCGGTAGGCTGGCGGCGGCTTCCGCTGGGTAAACGTTCCTGGGGCGCCGCGCCCGGGGCGCTCGAGGAGCCACGGCCGCTCCGCTCGGGTCGGCGGAACCGGAGAGGTCGTCCCTACCGGAGCTCCGCGTCTCCCCCTGAGCTTTCTTTCCCCCTCCAGCCTGTCCCCGTTTCCCCTGCCAAACTTTCCCCTCCGCTGCCAGCAGCGCCGCACCTGCCCCCGCCGCGCCCCGACGCGGAGGCGAGCGCACCGCGCAAGCTGCGCATCCCCCTGCGCACCGCCTCCCCGCCCCGGCGCAAGCGGATAAATAAAGTTGCGGGTTGGGGGGAGGGGGAAAGAGGTGAATTTCCCCGGGGGGGGAAGCTCGGGCAGCTCTGGGGAGTCCCAGTCAGGGGCTGCAAGCGGCTGCGCAGCTGTTAGCGGCTCACCCCGGCTGCGGGGCCGGGGCGGGCGGGCGCCGCGGATCTCGTGTGTCCCGTCCTCCCCCCGCCCCGTGTGTGCTCTCGGTCCCTCCCTGGGAACAGGCGCTGCCCACCCAAGGAGGCGACCGGCGCTCCTGCCCCGCTCCCGCTCGCTCACTCGCACACACATATACCCGTGCGTGCGCCTCTCGCTCCCTCTCTGAAGTCGGTGCTTGTGTTCTCAGGTTGCTCAGACCTGAAATCTAAAGGAAAAAGCTCAGCGTTTGCGTCGCTGCTCCTGCCGCTGGTGGTTGTAGCCTTGAAGAGGAGAGAGGGGTTTATTTTTCCTTGAATTCAATGGATCTGAACTTGGAGTCTTTGGACCTCGGCGGTTTTGGAATATCTACATGCTGATCCTTTTTGTTGTGGCACATCAGCTCGTTTGGGGAAACCATCCGAAGACAGCAAGATGTTTCTCGCTATCCTGTACTTCGCTTTGCCCTTAGTGGGTAAGTTGCCGGCATCTGATTTCTCTCTGTACATCGCTTCATAAAGCAAAGCATAGGGTTTCTGGGATCGGATGCTTGACGGTTGTCAGTCTATTGTTTAGGCAGAACAGTGAAGTTTCCCATAGTTTTTATGGTTCTGTCTCGCATCAGTTAACCCAGTCTGCATTTAAAGCTCTGGGAGGTGACAGAGATACTCGCCTGCGTAGCCTCTTGTTAAATTTGGTTTTTACAAGTTACAGGGAAACTTTTTGTTTTAATAAAATAAGGCTGCCTGGAGAGGGTGGGGGCATGCCAAGAGCCAGCTGAAGGATTACATCTTCACCTGAACCTGGCAGCCTGCCTGGCTGTGATCGGTGTGCAGCCCAAACTGGTTCCCTTTCCACAGGAGATGTTTGCGTTACCATCTGCGTGTGTCTGAGGGAGCGTGACAGGGGACGCGATGGAGACGAGAGAGTTAATGTAATTTGCTTTGTTCTCCTGCAAAAGCATCATACGTGGAGAGAAATGCAGGGGAGGGGGAGTTATGAATTCTACCTTTATACGTGTAGATTAAGCAAAAATGTGTACAGCCTGTAAAAAGTGACTGACGCAAAAAGAGGCTAATATCAATCAGTGCGGATACTTATCTCCCTGAGTGTGTTGTTCGTGGATGTAATTGAAATTACAGCAAAGCTCTTGTGGAAAGTGAGGCCGAATATTTAACCCCTCAGTTAAACACTCGAATGGAAAGGTTATTTGTTCCACCAAAGTGGATCTAAGGAATAATGAATGCTTGTTTTGTCAGGCACGTTAACCCCTGTGGGTTTTCTTTCCTTTTTTGTGTTCTCTCAAAAATCAACCAGCAGAGTTGAAACGTACTGTTTCCTTGGACTCCCTCAAAAGTGGATCTAAGATCATGAAAACCCCGAGTGAGTTTTTCCTAAGGTGTAGCATGAAGCCCTGAGGTTGGCAAGGTGCTGCCCATGGGGCTGGCTGTGTGTGCTGCCTGAGGAGGCGCCTCGTGCTTCCCAGATGCCTGCTTTGGAGCTCGGGATAATCAGCCCCATCCCTCAACCAGAGTCTGTTGGTTTGTGTCTCCTCTCTCTAGATGTACTTCTGTCTGCAGAAGTGAGCGGGCTGCCTGGGGGAGACCGCCTCGACTGCGTGAAAGCCAGCGATCAGTGTCTCAAGGAGCAGAGCTGTAGTACTAAATACAGGACACTGAGGCAGTGTGTAGCCGGCAAAGAGAGCAACTTCAGCCGGGCGACAGGCCTGGAGGCAAAGGATGAATGCAGAAGCGCCATGGAAGCTCTCAAGCAGAAATCTCTGTACAACTGTCGCTGTAAAAGAGGCATGAAGAAGGAGAAAAACTGCCTGCGCATTTACTGGAGCATGTACCAGAGCTTACAGGGTACGTTGCAAAACACAGAAATGTTATGCTTCCCTAACGTGGTGTGTGATTTTGCAGCCCGTCACGTCTGCAGCTAGCTACTGCCACTGAGGCTAAACCGGGGGTCTGACTCCATAATTCACATTGTGCTCTTCAGCTGCAAACTGAGGACCTTTCATCTGACTCAAGAACAGCTGCTGCTCCGTCTCCTGTTGTTGGGAAATCCACAATGAGGGTTTCCTCCAGGGGACCCAGCTGACCTTTCTAAACCAGAGTCAAAAGATAAGGGCAGTAGCAAGTGCAAAAGCTACAAAAACAGTCATTCGGAGACATTTTCCTACTAATATTTAAACTCCTTAATTAGAACTCACCTAACAAGATCACACGACATGGACTAGTTTCATGTCTCTCTGCTGAAAGTGAAACGTAGAGTGAAGAGGAGCATTGTTTTAAGGAAAAGTTTATTCTTCCCTTTCCTCTATTGACTAGCAATATTCCCTGGGCATGCTGAGGCAGAAAAAGAGAGATTTGTGCTTCCTAGAGCATGGAGAAGTGCCAGTTAGAAGGGATATGACAGTGATTGACTTGGGACTTCTGTTTTTGATGTCACTGGCAAAATTTCTCATAGTCTACTGAAAAAGAGTCAGGTCCCTATGTGAGAGATACAATTTTCAGCACTGTTTTGCTCTGGCCCTGGAGTGTGGTCCCCATTTAATTATTTTCTGTAGCTGCTTAGACATAATGGGAGGTTACCCTTTTTTGTTCATCTATCCAGGCATCAACTGGAATGAGTCAATGTATGTTTTTCTCCTAACTTTCATAACAAGTTACACAATTTTTGGATATTTTATGCATCATAAGAAGTTTCCCTTCCAACTGCATCTGGTTAGGAGTGTTTTATTACAAAGATGCTGGGTTTTGGCTGTTACCTGAGCTGCTCTAGAAAGGCTCTGCTATTAGGGTGAATGAAGAGTAACACCCCAGCTACAGCTTCTCGCCTGCTGGCATGAGATGGGACAGTCCCTGTGATGTCACAGGCTGTTTCTGCAAATTATGTCTTTATCCATGGAGGAAAGGAAAAGAACTAATGACAGGGATAAACAATTTGTTTGTTTCAAGTGGTTTTTATAGATAATGATTTGAGGAGAAATAGTCACAAAAATTAGAGGGGAGTACTTTTTGCAGTTACAGAATAGCTTCATTTCAGACTAAAAGTAAACAGAATCGTATAGAAGTCTTGTATGTAAAAAGAAAATAATCAAATGGTTTTTGTCTTTAGGAAATGACTTGCTTGAAGATTCTCCCTATGAGCCAGTTAACAGCAGACTATCAGACATATTCAGGCTAGCACCAATTGTATCAGGTAAGCAGACTTAAAATTCTTTTAACTGAAACATGATTACAATCTGCTGCTTTGTAGTTGAGTTATGGAACTTCAAGCGATACTCTCTTAAATAAAAAGAAGTGTTAATGGATTTCTGGATTTAGGAAGTTCATGATATAGCTGCACAAAAGAAAATACTAATTGGTTTTGAAATAACAACTGAAACTGAAAGAGTGCTTGGCAGGATGGCAATTTGTATTCTTTTTGAGTCATTCTTGACAATAAATGCTAAATTTTCCTGTAGGTGGCAATCTGATTCCCTGCGTTCCTAATTTACAAATCAGCTCCTTTTTGGGAATTTGGTCAGGGCAAGTTACCTCCCATTGACATTAAAGAAGATCAGAAGATAAATCTTTCAAATGTTTGCATAAGGGAATGCTTTATAGTTTCATAGGTTTTTGTTTAAAAAAGAAATTTCAGAATTAAGGCTTGTCTTCTTTTCTGGAACTGCTGCCTGTTTAAAGAGCCTGCTCACAGCTTCCTTCTTTTTCTATTTTTGCTCTGAATATTTTTTGTGGCTGTGTGGCTCTCTCCCAGAAATTGTTTGTTGTAATTTGAACATGTTGGTTGGTAATTAAACTATGGTGTTTGTTTTCTATCAGCCTAAATTACTCTAATTTTGGATTGTATTTATTGAAACAATGAATTTTGGGCATTGGCAGGGGTTACAGGTTGGAATTAATTTTCCAGAGTTTCAGAAAGTCTTTTAAGGATGCGGTCTGTACTCAGGACTTTAGTTTAGTTACATAAAAATTGAATGTGTACAGTATAATGTGTGTCTGACAGTGTTGAAGCTGTACTTAACTGACATGCTATGGACAAGCATTAGTAGATTGCTCTTTAAAAGAAAGAAGAAAAAGCTAGTGAGAGTGGCTTGACCAATTTTCAGAAGTACTTACACTTTTTAGGACCCTAAGTCTCATTAAAAGGCAGGGGGACTAAGGTTGTTAAGTATTTAATGGTACAGATTTTCAAAGGCATATAGGCACATAAAATGTAGATAACTGCCCATTGGGATTTTCAGAAAGGACTAAGTGATTTAAACAGGTGTTAGATGCCCAGGCAGTTTTAAAAATTCTAAGTGCTTAATGCAATCTTTAGGTATCTTAATGCCTTTGAAAATCAGCCCTTTAGTCACTTTTGAAAATGTGCCTTCAGATCCAAATCACATACATCTTTTGAAAGCATTATCCTGCTTTGGTGAGCAAGTCTGTTGGAGAAATAGTGGAGAAAAAAGATTAATTCCGGAAGAATCTTTATTTTATTTCTTATTGGTTAAAACGACCAACTTAATACAAAACCAAGGCAAAATCAATGCAGAGGGGTTCCAGGCTGTTTTCTTAAAGTTTATGGTCAGCCTGCTGTGGACCAAATTCTCATCTACCTCAACAGATTTATGATCTCTGTAGAAATATCCTATGTACCCTCTGCCTTTCTGTTGTTGTTTTCGTTTGGTTGGTTGGTTTTGTTTGGTTTTTTTTAGATTTCTTCTTTACTTGCAAAGTAATTATCTTAAAACTAGTAATTTTTTCTGCCTATTCTGTGCAACAGTGCACTAAGACATAGCTGCCAACAAGTGACATCCATCCTACCACAGTCACTTAAGATGCTAGTGGGCTGATTAGGGCTCATTCTGTGTTACTAGAGCACCTCAAATTGCTGTTCACTGTGTCAGAACTTTCAGGTTTACAAGGGTTGCAGGCCAAGATTCACAGGGAGCAACAAACGAAAGTAATACGGTGGAAAACCACCAGTATTTGGAGGTATTGTCATCTGAAAGAAAAAGATTAGCAAAAGCTAATTTTTCTTATCATTGTGTTTACTACTGTGTGTTACATTCTTTAAAGCTGCCTAGTCTTACAGATTTTTGCAGGGCTCTGCAAATAACCCCAAACAGCAGAACTTGGTAAGATTTTTATATCTTGATTAAAACAAACCAAAAATAAACCCTCTACAAGCAATGTTGGCAGGGGTTTCACAACTGGTGTTCGGCTAATGTTGTCATTGTGTATTCACACTCATTAAAGTTACTTGGGTGTAATTAAAAGCAGCAATTAACCCTTTCAACTCATAAAGGCCAACCTATGGCACTATATGACTTGATATATATAAAATGGAATGCTTTTGCCATATTTTTTGTTTTTGAGGTAGTATAAAAAATTCACAGCAGTTGTCTCTTATGGTGCATAAAAGGGGAAATAGGTTAGCTGATTGTTTTGTGTGTTACATAAGTCTGTTGTAGCGTGCATAGGTCTTGGACATGGAGGACAGTTTTTAAAAGCAGTTAAACTTGATCTAATTCTATACTGAAAGATGCTCAAAATTGCATCTTCAATGGAAACAGGATGCCACTTTCTCATTAATTATTCAAGCATTAATATGTTGATTTAAAACAAAAATCAGGAATGTATTGCTAAGCCTGTTCCTAAGTTTGTAGTTTCTCTCAGTTCCTGTTATGTTAATGGAACAAGTGATGAAGCAATTCAGCTCCTTCTATAAAGTTATTCCCCTGACACCTCCCATGGCCAAATCCAGGACTGAGTCTTCCCAGTTGAAGGACAGAGCTGTCTTTTTTTTTGTTGTTGTTTTTGGGCATGTCTAGGTCTGAATTTTCTTTACAACTACTATGTCTGATTTGGTGCTTCTGCCTCAAGGGTGTGAATTTCTTGCTGGTAGGCAGCTCTTCAAATTACTGAAGACTTATGTGTGTTTTAGAGAGTAACAGATTTGGGTTAGTTATTATGATGTAAAGATTTTGCTTAAACAGACATTTTTGCTTAAATCTTAACAACTTCTGAGAGGTGAAAACATTTTAAGGCCATTGACTTCTGTCACAACTACAGTAAATGCAAAATCTGTTGATTGGATTTCAGAGGTGAGTTTCGCACCAAATCAAGGATAGGTGCTTGAATTAGTCACTTGTTAAAGCTATCTACAGCTTTTTACTACCTGGGGAACAGTTTGCCTATTGAATTTGTATTGTATTAGACATTGAGCCTCACAGCTGGGAGATATTATTTTTGTATCAGCTGATACAGCATAGTGGTTGGTCATCTCTCTGCCATGTTGTACAAAAATGTAGCTTCATGTACCTGTAGAAATAATTACAAAATAAATGTTCCTGAAATGTCTCACAGGCTTATTATCCCATTGTTCAACTTTATGCATCTTTGCTAGTAATTTGTGGAGAATAGGTCGATTACATGCTGCTAGTTATGTCTTGTTCCTACTTGCTAAAGTGCAAGACAGGTAGAAATGAATTATTTTTGCTGATAGGTCTTTTTCGTGTAGTGAACTGTTTTTGCAAAGTGCCTTTTGTGTCATTAGCAAATGAGAGAAAGAAATTGGCCTGTATGATTATATGTCAAAAGGAGCGTTTCTTGATTCTGCCATTCTCAGGAAGGGCTGTTTAGTCTTTAAAACCTGTGAATCTTCTGTTGCAGAAGGTATCTGGAAGCTTATATTTAGAAAAGTATATCTTTTATATTTGTTATGGTAACTGTGTTAATTAAAACCAAAAGTTCAGGAGAGAGCACAGCACGTAGAGCTTCTTACTGCAGTGTATCTTTCCACATGAATACTTGGGTAGTAGCATAGCACATGAAGTTAGCGTGTTTGGTTTGCGTACTGAATGAGCTATAGGGACAGATACAAACAATTATGGTCAGCCAGGTGGCCTTTATCATATTTAAAAAATGAAGACTGTAAAAAGTTAGCAGTGCTGGAATTCTCAGAAGGTTGTGCCTGCTGGTGGCATTTCAATTAAGCAGTCTCATGTACAGTCTTTCTGTAGGATTCCATGAAGATGGATCTGGGTCTCCCTCTAGGATCCCTACATTGTTTCGATGCTGGGAAAGAATGAAGTCCAAAATGCAAAATGCTTCCTTCAAGGTTTATAGACTTGTAGAAGGGCAGACTTTCCTCTCCCCAGTATAAAACCTGCTCTGAGTATTGATGGCAGCTATCTTGCCCCTCCATGTTATTTTATCCAGGGATGGGGTAGAGAAATCTCAGAAAATGGTCTCCAGGTCTTTCCTTTGGAGAAGTTGCTATAAGCAAAGCTGGGGGAGGAAGGTTGGGGTTTTTCAGTACGAATTCTCAGGATCCAGAGAAACAGCTTTCTTGTCTGTATGCTTATGTTCCTTTAGGATTCCTCATACCTTCTCTTTCTGCTACTTCTGTAAAGAGGGGCTATAGAACTAGAAAACACCATGTCACAGTGAATTAATTTTGCCCAAACTTTCATAACCCCAGAATTCTTTCCATCAAGAATTGAAGTTTTCCCATTCATTGTTGCAATTCTTGAACTAATGTAAGAGCTGTGTTCTGGGTAGCAGGTTCCTGACACTTTAATTATAATTGGCTTCTTTTTTCCTACCTGGTAAATCACTTTTCTTTTGCAGAATCCATATATAGTATTTTTAAAATTGTTTATCAGAAAGATAAGTTAGTCTCTGTCCTAGCCGACAGATTCACTGCTTTCTTCTTTTTGGGTTTGTGGCATATGAATTAGTGGATTCTCCCATGAATTAATACTGTATGACATCCACAATTCCTACTGCCTGAGGCCTCTAATCCTGGTTCTGTTCCCAAATCTGTGTATATATGAAAAGCTACATATTTTTCTAATTTAACGCTACATCTTTTTCTGACATTTCTGTAAGAGTATTTGAGATGCCACATTTCTACAAAGGCAATTTAATTTACCAAATACTAAAAATGTTGATTTCTCTTGACTATTTACAGTGCTCTTATTAGCTCTTACCTCCCATATCATTGCAGTTTATTTAAAAAAAAAAAAAAGATACTTCTTATTCGTTACCTGGCACATTCACCCAATTTCATAAACAACAAACCAGATCTTATTAAGTTAATAGGAGTCTTGCACTCTGATTCTGTTCCCACTGAAGTAAGCATAACACATCAAATCTTTTTATTTGATTATGATGTATTCTGTTTCCTGTTGTAATTTTTTGACTTAGTTCTGGCTTTGTAATGTGAGGTTGAGCCTTTTGATAACAGAAAAGTAAAAACTTACTGTTAATTTAGCATACATTAGATTGTCACACACACAACTATATTTTCCTTTTTAAGGTGATACATTAAAGTAATAGTCCTTGGACCAATGTGTAATATTGTTTTTACAGTTATAAATTAAGACTAATTCTTCTTTCCACAGTGAGTATTTGTGGCCCTTTGCCTGTTGCAACCAAACAACACAGGTGTCTATTTTAGCTACATTTAACAAAATCAAAATAGTTTGACAAAAATAATATGAGCAGGTAAAATGACTGTGTTCTTTGACATTTCTGTCTGCAGATTTTCTTTGCAGAGACAACTAGGCTGGCTCCCAGTCAGAAAACAAGTTATCAAGGGTGTATAGATACTAGTTGCTGATTTCCACTTCTGCATTTTCATAATCAGATTGGACTTCACACAAAAGAAAATCACTTTGGTGACTGTTGGCTTGCAGGAGCTCTTTGAATTTCTTGTTTTCTACATTTCGTGAAGCTGGATCTGATTATGAGAGGGGAATTAAGTACTTTGCTGAAGTAACTGATTGACTAGCTTATAAAGGCAGTGCCTAATGCACTTTAACTTCAGTGGGAACATGAACAAGCCTTCAAACCCAAACAGAAATATTTAAATATCCTCAACTGAGACCACATTTCTTTCCTTGATGGGATTATTCAAACTTTCTTGCTAATTTCCTTAAGATCTGTAGAACAGAAGAAAAGGTCTTTGTTCCTTGGGTATTTAAACAACACAGCTTTGAGCAAATGAAGAGTGTGTTTGTCCCAGTAGTCTAGGCAGGCTTTGTCAACCTGTTTCAACATGGAAAACAAGGTGAAATCCATTCCATGAGAGGAGGAAGCATCTGATGATACAACACAGAGCATTTATGTTCCTTGAATGCTGGGAGTAGTAACAAAACATATTGCTTCTTTGAGTTTCCTTCAAGACTCCTAAATAGTCTCCTGAAGCCGCAAAGTGTTGGGAGATGGTTAGTTGAATAGGCATGGCCAGGCATTTTGCTTACAATGTATACTGTATACAGTGAACTATGTCTTTTCTTTGTGTAGAGTAGCATCTTTGGAGACTGGAATTGGCATCCCTTTAATCTCTGTCTTTGCAGGAAAGCCTTAATTATAATGTGGTGGGACAGATATCAAATGAGCAAATGTGTATGCACTTTTGAGCAGCAAATTGTATATTCTCGTTTCCCACTACAGGCCAGCTTTATGGTTTGTGTAAGTGCCACCATAGTTCCTCTGAAGTAGGTGCGAAACCATGCAGGTACCGCTCGCAGTATTGGTGGGTTTACATGGACACGTCAGTGCTGAGTAATCACTGAGGAAGGAAGCAGAATCTGGTTACCTATGGGGAGAGGTACCACCATTTCAAGGACAAGGTGAGCAGGAACAGGCTTGGGCTGCCAGGGAATCTTAGAAACATGAAACTCACCAGGAAGTTCCCAGTTGTGTCAGGTATCCACAGACTGTGCCATGTTACAGGGGTAAGTGGTTGGACACAACTAGCCTGCCACAGGGCTGCTGGAGGCATGACATGGTGAGAGTGGTTCAGGTGA
Source organism: Rhynochetos jubatus (assembly GCA_027574665.1). Lineage (NCBI taxonomy): Eukaryota > Metazoa > Chordata > Aves > Eurypygiformes > Rhynochetidae > Rhynochetos > Rhynochetos jubatus. The sequence continues at coordinate 34,524,344 of CM050655.1, read as the reverse complement.
CACAGCTTCAGAGCTGGGGGGCGTTGACTGAGTGGAGGCCAGGTGCCCACCAAAGCTGCTTATCAGTCCTGTCCTCAGCTGGACAGGGGAGAGAAAATGCAATGCAAAGCTTGTGGATCAAGATAAGGACAGGGAGAGATCACTCAGCAACTACTGTCACAGGCAAAAGGGACTTGACTTTGGGAAAATTAACTTATTGCCAATCAAATCACAAGTAGAAAAGAACTAAAACCAAATATTAAACCACCTTCTTCCTGGGCTCAGCTTTGCTCCCCATTTCTCTCCTTCCTTCCCCCAGTGGTGCAGGGGGAAGGGGTATGGGGGTTGTGGTCGGTCCATTTCACGTTGTCTCTGCTGCTCCTTCCTCCACGGGGGAGGATCCTCACACTCTGCACCTGCTCTAGCGTGGGGTCCTCTCCAGGCTGCAGGTGGATCTCTGCTCCCCCGTGACCCTCCATGGCTGCAGGGCACAGCTGGCCTCACCATGGTCTGAACCACAGGCTGCTGGGGAATCTCTGCTTCTGGCCCCTGGAGCCCCCTCCTCCCCCTCCTTCACTGTCCTGGGGGTCTGCAGGGCTGTTGCTCTTGCCCTCTGTGTCTCTCTCTCCCCTGCAATTTCTCTTCTCATTTTTTTCCCATTCTTAACTACGTTGTGCCATAGTATATACCACTGTCATGGAGGGGCTCTGCCTTCAGCAGCGATGGGTCAGTCCTGGAGCTGGCTGGCATTGGCTTTAGTCCCCTGGTACTAAGACCTTGCTATGCCAACCCAATAGAGTGCTGAACATAGTGTTGGGAATACTGTGGTGATAAAGGTGGTGTAAGGACTGACGTGGAAGAGAAGCCTGCGCTGAGTAGGCATATTTCCATGGTAGTCTTCTTGGAGGACTCCTGAGGTGCCTTGTCTGAAGTCTATGTAGTCTGGTGAAATGCAGAGAACAGTGCCCAAAAAAGCAGCATCCTGCAGCTTTCTGCCTCTTGATGGCACAGCAAGGTGCCGTTTATGGCACCCGATTTGCACTCTGGCTCTTTACGTTTTAAAATATTTTAAAACTTGATTTTTATAACCCTATTTGTATTTGACTCTCAGGGATAACTCTGACAGTCTTGGAAGAGCCAGTGGTATCTGTCAGGAACTGACAGTATGTTAAAAACGCTAGGAGTAAAATGGCTCTGTGTGATGAAAAGAAATAAGAATTTCTGGATTGTAAGGCAGAACTTATTTCTGATAAGTGCCCAACATTTCTTATTTTAAGCTGTACATTATATTATTTTTAAATGAGAAAGGAATGTGTTTAGAGCTTTGATTTTTAGAAATTTGACCATTTTTGTTTATGAAAACTAATTCTGTAATCTATTTTATGTTAGTTTTTTGGTATTAGTATATATTCTTGCTTTTTCTGTGGATGAAGCTAATGCAGCAACAATGCTGTCAGTATAGTTAGGGCATTAGAACAATTAAGCTATATTTGGACTAGTTCTTTAGCTGCTGTGATGCTTTGACAGTTTTTATAAATGTCAGGATATTGTCCTGTACAATCTGCACTCAGCCTGAAATTTAACATGAGAGATGCATGACACCAAGTGTAATGGCATAGAGATAGCTCTTCCTGCATAGAAATTTGCAGAAATGATGGGTTGTAAAGAGAGTTGAAGATATCAAACAATTTGAGTAGGAACCTATAAGTAAAGATGAATTTCTGCATTCACTGGTTATACGATTTTATCACTGTCTGGTGTCCATAAAATGCATCTTCCCATTAAAGTTTTGTCATGCAGCTGATGAGGTTCAGAAGTGTTAAAAGCTTCCACTCTTTTCCTTTTAAATTCTGCACCCTAAATTCAGTACTAAAGCTCATTTCAGCAAAACCAGAAATCACCATCTCCCTGTTCGTGCTCCGCAGGAGACAGTATCGTGATCCTCCCTGCTCCCCAGTCCCACAGCCCACTGCTGTTGCTTCTTACGTTTAACCCTGACTGTCAGGCTAGTGCTAACCACTCTTGCTTCCTTGAGCTAATAACCACAACTCATTCCTGCCTTGACGTACCTTTTCCTTATGTCGCTGTCCTTTCTTAGGGTTTCGACTTTGCCTTCTCTGAACCCTAACTCCTCCACCAAATCCCTTCCAGCAGCAGGACTTTGGTGGTTTCTTCCTCTCTTGCTGCAGCATGGAGCTGCTCTGCTTTCCACCTTGGCTACCCCCTCCTCAGAAATCTGACTACAGTTTTTCCCTTTTCTTTTTATAGCAGGCTTGTCTTTGCTGTCCTGTCTGTCTTTGCCTTGCAGTCTGCCTCTGCCCCCCATCCTGCTCTTCCTTTCTCCATTCCGCCAGTGCTGCCCTGTCCTCCCTTGTCTGGGACTTCTGGTGGGGCAACGCCTTCTCTGTTCCTTGAAAGCTTCCCTTCAACTCTGCTTTTCCCAACATTCTCCAAATTGTTCTCTCAATGTCGACAGTTTGAGATGTGGTCTAATAAAAGGAATTGTTCCTGAGTAATGGAACTAATAAAGCCTGGTTTCTTACCAGAGTCCTCCATCTCCTCGATGCCCCTGCTCCATGCACAGACAGGACTCCTGTCTTCTCTCCCTGTGCCGTGCCCTCTCCACATGCACTCCCTTCTCTCCTCACTAGTCCTTAATTCTGCCTCATGTCTCCCATATCTCTGGGGCAGCACGTGCTGTGGCTGGCTTGATGTTACATACGTTCTGAAGGGCAGACAGGCATCTTCTTCCTCTTAGAATGGCTCAGAGCCACAGATATTCCAGCTTTGTCCTCAGCAGGGAGGTCTACTTGGGTCCAAAACCTGCAGTTTTTCATAAGATTTGTAAGAACTTAATTTCTCAGTCAAATTTGTTTTAATATGTCCTATAGGTGAAAGGAATTGCTAGACGTAGCAGGAATGTGAAGTTATAGGAGACTAATATTCAATTTACCTACATTTCCTTGAAAAATTAGAATTAAGAAAGGCAAATACAGTTCCTGTCATATCGCTAAGCATTAGACTGTGACATATCTCATCTTATTCTGGTCTCATAAAACATCTAGTGTGTTGTGCAAGTGATAAATAAACATGCAGTGGACTTAAAACATACAGACAATTAAGTACAGTTGATGGCTGACAGTTGTATTAGATAATTGAGCATCTCAGGATTCTCAAAATGGGAAATAATTCATGTATTTAGGTTAGTTGGTATGATGATTATTTATTCAGATTTAGAAATGAAACAAGAAAGCAAGGACCCATCCAAAAGCTGTTATGTATGAACACATATATTGCATTTGACTATTTGGATGGTACCACATTGTAATTACAAATGACACTGCACTTTTTAGAGTCTTCTTTTTCAAATGGAATATTTTTAGGATTAAGGATTAAGTTTTGCTGATGCTTGTTGTGGTAAGGTCATACACAAAACTGAGAAGGGCAGTACTAGCATTTGGTAGTTTCGAAGAATTCATGTCCAAATACCTGACTTCTCTGGGCTTGCTGCTTGCAAATAGGCTGGAGTGTATGCTGCCTGGCAGTGGCTTTGCATTAATGAACGCTTAAGCAGCAGATTAAAATGTCTAGCTAAAAAAATAGGTTAGGATTATATAATAACACAAGTCTGGGATACTAATAACAGAGAAGATAATTTTATTGAGCAGATTAAGTGCAATTAGATCTCAACTGCAGAATATTTAAATACAATACCAGATCAAAACCTAGTCCCTGCAGCTTCACTTGCTTTCTTCACACCTACAGGATCAGCACCTGACAGCAGAGTAAATTCTCATTTCTATTGTTCATTTTGTATTGACATGGGAATGTATATCATGTTGTCCATTAGGACCCAGACAAACAAGTCTTTTCTCCACATACACAGTCATGAAATAAGACTTGATTGAAGACAGCAAGGTGTTTATACTATTTGAAATTCTATTAGAAATTGATAAATTTGCTTGCCAGATTCCTTTAAAGGATTGCATAGATACAAACCACCTATAGTATTCTTATATGAAAAGTTATGAAAATTATAGCTGTGGAATAAACCCATATAGACTGAAAAGTTGTGTCAGTTCTTTCTCTCATAATCTATTTCTTTAATTTTAGTCTCCTAAATAATGAAATGGAGACACAAACTTGTGGTGGTTGGTAACACTTATGACCTGATGAAGTAAACTGCTTTGATCCTTTGAGAGGTCAAACTGTGTGTTTCTAAGCAAACATCCCCCAAGGCTGCTGATGTGTGAGATGTCTCTTCCCTTTGCCAAATGTCCCACCTTCTCAATAGAAAATTAAAGGAGACATGCAAAGAAATGTCGTGTGTTAGTATATTTAATCTTGTCTGTAAATTGGTGAGAACTGTTCAACACAGGGTTTGGTGTGGTATTTATTTTTTTAACTTTTGCACAGTTTAAAAATACACAGAGAGCTGTCTTCTGGGTTGGGTAGAAAGTGAATGTATTAACTCTAACTGTGTTAATGTTTAAGAAGAAATTCATACAATATTTTTTAATTTAGTAAATAGAGAAGTATTTGAATCTGACTTAGAGCTTAATTTAGCTTTTAAATACATTTCTGCTGTATAGCTAAAAATATCTTCATGCCCTTGACCTTTCTCTAAGAGCTATGGGAAGATTAAAAAGCATAAATGAGAATAAATTTAGAATTAGCTTATTTGAAGAAAAATGGTACCAAATGCCTTAGCTGTATGCGAAATCATACTAAATTGTCAATCCTACAACATAGCTAGTCTGGCAGAGCTGAGCAAATCAACCTGCTACTACAGCAGGGTTCTGGTAGTCCTGGAAATGAGAAGGTAGTTCCTTTTTCATTCCCCACTCCGTTCTTCCCCTCCTTGTGGAAGCTGCAAAGAAAGATGCCAATTATAGTGGTGACTTCTGTAGCTGAGGTATCTGACCCTTAACATGCCCCTTTCCCCCCAGCTTGTTCTGTGTAGGTCACTGTGCAGCTGTATCAATACTTTCAGTCATTACCCTCTTGGACTGTATTTGAACTAGTGACTAGAAGGTGAGGTTGTCAATATATTAAAGACATCGTTCATGGCATAACTGCAGCCATCAACGATAGATAACTGTGATGATTGAGCTCGATTCATTTATTTATTCATTACAAAATGTGTCAGTATCTGGGCATCTTTGACATTATAGGGATACTTCTGAAAACAGATGACTTTCAGTGATATCCACTGCAAGCAGCCACTCCAGTTTTTAATTACCTACTTTAAATTATTCACTTAACGAGAGAGAATGGTTGCACTTGTGAAGCTGTCATCTTTAGGGCTTAGGTACTTCATTGCTGTGCAATAATTATACACTCTGATACTAGCTTTCCTTTATGCTAATGGCAAGTAAGCTTATAAATTCCTCCGATTATTAAAAGGAGAGTTACCTCCTTCCTGTTGTGTTCAGTCAAGGAATTAAATGTTGCAAACTTTTAGTCCTGCTTTAAGGAGAATGTCACCATGGAAGTCTTCAATACTTTGTCAAGCTAAGAAAACAAGAAACGTTATTCTGTTTTGTCTTTTAAAATTGCATTTGTATCATTGCAACTGTATAAACTGCTTTTTATTATTATTTTAAATTAAGTTGGTGATTTAAATATGTATTTAATCTTACATGGACGGACAACACAAAACTAAAATCATACCTAAAAGATAATCAATAAGTGATTATACCTAGGACACAAACAGGAGGCAAAAGAAATTGGTTTTTTAAGTGGTAATGTTCCTCTAAAGCTGTTCTCAGTAGGATCTTCAGGAAAAAATAAAACTCAGAGATTTCTGTAATGCAGGCAGTATGCAATATGTGGTCTAGACTGTGAAGAGAAATGTAATTTACAAGTTACAGAATGAATTATTTTGTTGCAGAAGAATAAAATAGAGCCAATAGTTAGCTCCCCTTGAGCAGCAATATGTGCTAATTTAAGGACTCAGGGTTGCTTTGTAAGTCCATATTCAAGCTTGTAGAATACTCAGAGTGACTCGTTTCTGTCTTTAGCCAGGATGAGAAATACAGTAAATGATTCTGGACCTGGACTGTGGGGAGAAGAGCTACTTCCCTGCAGCTATCAGAATGGGAGATGTGTAAAGTGCTTATAACAGACAGCTCCTCTATCTATGGAGCAGCTCGTACTTCTTCTATGGCAGACAGTGTCGCTGATAGATTAGGGTGACAATTCATAATGTTCCTGAGCGTGAATGCTACATGTTGAACAAGATCAGAGTCTCAAGGAGCCTGTCATAGAGAATTGAGGTTTATTACTTAGCCTTCCTCGTGGCTTTCAGAATTTTAAAAGGATTTGTAATATTTGAAATATGTTTAAACTCAGAAAAACTTGGTATTTCAGTGTAATACTTTACAAGTCATCTTTTCCCCAGATTGTAGCTGAGTGCAGTGGTCTAATTCTAGGTAATGATTTTTTGTTGGGTGACATGATACAATAACGGACAAGCATTTTAGTAAAATTCTAGACATTACTGTGCATATTAGGAATGATTTATTAGAGTCTATAACAGGAAAGCTAGAAAGGTTTTTTAAAGGTGTGAACTTCACAGATGTGTGTTATTAGTGTGCAGTAAATGTATTATTTTGGACTACTTATTTTCAAAGAGCAGCAAAAATATTAAAATACATCTCTAAATCACTCTATAGCTATTTAGAGACAAGGTTTTGTCTAGCTACCCAAAATACTGTGTAGTAGATGTTTGGGAAGCGGAGAAGGTTTCTCTGAGGTATCTTTACCGCTGGGGGACTCCTGCTGTTCACATTTCTTCTGTACAGTTTGGAACACCCCAGATTTGCTTTAAAAGATTGAGTTCACCTGAAAGGTAGGGGGGTGTATTGGTGATGGAAGAGGTGCAGCCAGCGTATTTGTCATAGAAGATCATGTTAATCTTAATTGGTAAATGAAGTGTTTGTCTATTTCACATTTTAACACCCAAATGTTAACCCAGGTTGTTTCTCTTTGCATGTAATACTAGCATGAGAACCCGCACGGTTTATAGGAGATGTGGCTGAGTTCATTCTTTTGACTGTTTTATCCTTAGTTGTTTTAAGACTTCAGTGAATAGGTGCTGGCAGGACTCTAGCTTTTTTTCCCCCTATTAAATGTAAAAGCTAAGCTAATGTATATTTGGCAGACACGAGCACTTGGAGGTCAGGAGACTTATGACTTTAGCTTTTTCTCTTTTGTACAATTCCTTTCTGACAAAGACTTGAAATTACATTCAAACACTCCCTTTCCAGTATGCGATGTGAATCAATGTTGTACCAGTGCCTAAGATCACCTTTGCGGATGTACTTAAAATCTGACTAATGTATATGTATTAAAGGAAGAGTTAAGGTACAAACACATCTCTAATTCTGGGTCTTCCTGGCTGGAAAGTTTATTTTCATAAATCATTCAACAGCAGGTTTACTGAAAGGAAGGTTAGGACATTCATTTGTATAAACTTCCAACCTTTCCCCCAAAATAGCTCTTTTCCATTGGAAAAAATGCAGTAATCCTAATTTCCTGACTGTACTCTAGGTTGGTTATTCTGTGAGAGTGAGTTTTTCTTCCTGTTAGGAGCTTTCAAAATCTTTCCAGGTGGTATCAGAAGGGCCACCAGTTTGTGCCATAGTGTATTTTAGAATGGATTGCACAGAAGGGAGACGTATCTGTACGGATCTGTTCATACAGCTGAGCAACAGCTTGCAATCTGTAAAGAGCTGAAATTTGCTGTTTGTAATACCATGTGGTGTCCTTAAACCATAGGATACTAGGTCAGCATGTTTTTGAATACACCAGCAACATAAGGCCAAATATTCTCAACACATTATTTGTTGCTGTTGGATTGCAGGCTACATCACAGGTTAGTTCCTTGTGCTAATTCTTCCGTCTGTACCTGTTGCATCACGGTGAAGTGAGTTCAGGGGTGTTAGTTGGAGGAAACAAGTATGCAGAAGGCCCATCTCACATCTGGCTTTCAGAGCCCATTTATTTTATTAGAGTTAATAAAGTGAATTGTACTGCAGATAGACAATCACACCACTGTTTTATTTAATAAAACAAACAAGGAGGAACCAAGTTGCATTTGCTTCATAAGGAAAAATGTGTTTAGAGAATGTATCCTGTGATGGCTGTCATACAGTAATAATCTTTATGCTGTACTTAGAATTTAAATACCTAAATTTCTGGCAGTTGTTGACAAGTAAAATGTTGAATAATCAATTGAAAATTTTTTTAAAGTGATATCTGAAATGAGGCAGGCTCGGAGAAGGAAAGAAGGTAACAGTGTTATTTGTGTGGGTAAAACTAAAGTGTTTGTCAAACTCTAAATTGGAGAGCTTCAGGTAGTGTAAGAGACCTATTTAAACAGAAAATCCTCTGATTATTTTCACTCTCCTTTCATGTGTATCAAAAACCTACTCCACTGAGTACCAAAACCTGAGAGTTGGCAACATTTTCCTGGAGGAGAATGTGTATTGCCTCTATTCAGCGTTGGAGAGAAAGACATGACCAGTTTGCTTTCTAACATGGTAGAATTCCATAAACTCTGGTATCACGTTATATTCCAGTATGATCAACCCTAACATGTAATGAAGCATAAACATTATTCTCTTCGTTGCTGCTTTCACTAGTGGTTAGTTGGTCGCTAACGGGACACTTGAGAGATGTGTTTCAGGGTAATTTGGTTATATGGAGACCAGTCAAATAGCAGCAGCCATTTTGCAAGCAAAATTGTAGTTCTTAAGAATGCTTGGCAGAGGAAGAGATTTTAATATATTAAACATTTGCATGTTTAAACCTGCTTATTTCATCAGGTCACGTTGTTCTTTGAAGAATATGTTTCACTAATTATAGTAGTATGGCAATTAGTTCTTTTAAATACAGATTATTTTTTTTTTAGGTGGAGGTTTGTTCAGCACCAGTGAAATTGGTTTCTTGTTTTTCCATTTATGTATGGTGGAAACACTGGGGCAAAATACATCTTGTATTATTTTGTCTCTTCATCTGTTCGGTTTTTTTTTTAATCTGGAGAACCCATATTCCTAGCATTAAATTATGAAAAATATCTAATATAGAATATGTTTTATAGTTAACTGCAAAACAGTGTTTTCTCTTGATTTTAGTCACAGGATAGCCATCTACATTCTATTATCCGTGTCTCATCTACCACTTAGTCTCCCGTTGTTTTTCATCAGAATGGGATCAAAATTAACTTCACTAGATCTGAATTTTAGTCTCTCCTTGGGCAAAATTTTTGTTAAGATCAAATGAAGCTTTCCCAAGAAAGCTGCAGAATATAACCCCTGTCAACAATGCTGTGTCTCTGTATATTCTAGATTGCAAATATACCTCATCTGTGCGACCTCAAGGTGTTTTGATTAATTGCATCTTTTGGAACTCCAAATGTGTGTTGTGCCTGCTTTATTCACACATTAAAGGGACATAGCTATTACTTCCCTCTAAGTTATGCAAGGAAAGAGAATTGTGGTCACCCTCTACAGTATATTTCTAAGCTCCATAACATTTTACAAAATATTTTTCATGCCTTTGGTCTAATTATAAATGTTATTTTTCATTAGTCATAAAATATAGGGACTAAAAGCTCTCAGAGGTTTTATGTAGGCTTTCATACAGCAGTCTGATGCCTCTGACAGATAATCCTAGAGAGATCTCTTCCACAGAACAGGACTTGTTCTTGATAATTATTCTCATATTATGACTGCTGCTTCTTTGCTTTGAGCAATTTGATAAGGAGACTACGTCACGCAGAGTCAGGAAAATTCCTTCCAAGTAGAGGCGATTTTCCATGTGGGCAGCTCTGGAAATGAAAGATCTCTATTTATTTACAATGCATAGGGTGTTCCATACCCACTCCAACATTAATAAAAGGTCATCTGACACATATGCATCACTCTTCAATCCTTCACTTCCTCATCTTTCACCTCATACTGGTGAAAGTTCTTAAGGGCCCTTTTTGTGACAAAATAGGTTTTTCTGGAGCACTTTAATGTCCTGTTTATGATGCTTGTCACGCATCTTGCGTGTATTTTAAGCACTGGTGCGATCATCATCTGACTCTTAAAATTGATATTCACTTCAGAAGAGCAAGCAAACTTTAGACAGTTACGGTATAAAAGCTATATGCCTTGCTCCATCAGGAGCAAATAGTATTGAGACCTTGTACGAAATTCATTCATAAAGATGATGGCTGCATTTTGCAGAATGGAATTGGTGGCCTTATGGTTTCCCCCTAAGCTTCACGCTACAGATGGAGAGGATTATTTATGTGGAAAACTCAGTTTATAGCTCAGCAGTCAGATAGCAGCTGTATTTTCCTCCATTGCCAGATCCTCAGCAACATCTTGTCCTGTTTGTAAAGCCATTGAGTTTATGAAAGTTAGAAGGCTCCCAAACAGAACAAGCTGCTCGTTATTTGTAAAGTATACAGCTGCTGGATCTAGAGCTGATGCACTGGGAGACCAGTATTCCCATCTTTGTTTAATTGATAATGTTGGCACTTTTTATGCCACTACTCTGACAAGACTGCAGCTTTGCAGTCGCTCTTGCCTGGCTTTATGCTGGCATGCACCCAGAGAAAAATAAGATAGGTCTCCTACGGCCGCTTCAGTTCTTCAAGATGCTTTAGTCAGTTGAAGTACACTGCTAACACAAGATTTGAATTACAAGGAAAAGGAGAGAGAGTAACTACTGCTCACCTTCTGTGTCCCTGTGTAAAAGCACTGAGTTAGAGGTAATACTAATAATTGCAGAGGTAATACATGCTGCAATACACGGTGCTGGGCATAGACCTTAGAAGGTCCCAGGATCAGCTGAGGTGCTTGCCCACTGGCAGTGTATTGTAGTACGGCTCCATTGACCACAGTATTGCAAAACTCACAGATATTTATTGGACAATTATTATTTTTCATACGTTAAAGCGAATTTGGATATATTTGACACAAATACACTTTTAAAGTACCTTACATTTCCAGTATATGAATGCTGCTTATAATATATTTCTCTTTGATACTGGTCATTTTTGTCATTATAAAACTTGCTTTCATCATTTAAAAATAGGTTGTATAAAACTTTAATAATTTTTCAATGTTTGATTTAAATTACAAAGTTAAATAAGCTTTCTTTGCCCAGCTTATCTGTAGAAAATATATGCTTTATAAATACCCGGTGCACCAATACTTAAAAGGCCATGTGTTATCTGAGGAAACTCATGCAGAGAATCAACAGCTCTACCATAGAAATCAATCAGCATAGTACTGCAAACAGGGGACCTTTTGTACCTCTTCAAGTGCAGAACAGCATGAATTTTACAACTGCTGAGTGTACTCCTAAGTTAATTACCATTTAGAGTCTAAATAAAATAATTCTCTATAAAAAAAATTCTGTTGAAAAAGAATTTAGTTGCATATAGCGTCCTATTTATTATTTATTCAACTATAACTGAAATTGTAATCAGAAGTCAGATTTGAATCACAGCTGTGGCCAAAAGTGCATCTTTTCAGTGGGGCTAATTAGCTAGAGTAGAACAAAGTGGAAATGCAGCTTTCTGGAACCTGAGTTATTTTAGTCAATGTATATTTGTGCTATATAGACACACCCTACGATGCCAAGGCTTTACATTTAATAAAGGGGTTGAGAGCAACACAATTGGGCCATTTAAGGGATTTAATCAGAACGAAGCAGCATCGTTTAAGAGTTCTTTAAAACAGTGCAGTCTGTAGTGTGCAGAGCGCTGCTTTAGCACGTGTATTTAGTGTATAATGTATATAGACTATACTCCAGATATTATATAGTGTATATAGACTGTAGGAATTATCCTCTAGTGATGGACATGTGATTCCAAATTTAACTTGTTGAGGAAGAAAGGTTTCCACAGATGGAAACTTCTTTTTTTCTAAAGAAGGATACTTTAGAAAACCTGATCCAAGTGGATTAATTGCAAGGAGGAGGTGCTCTGAGTGTTTTCCGCTGTAGTTCACAGACCGTCCAATCAGTCTGCACTGTCTGCTGACTCTCACTGTGCAAGCTTCAGCACTTCCAGTGTCTTTGGTTATGTTCAGGCTTGATTGAGATTGAACTTTCCGAACGTCAGAACAGTGGTGTACTTTCTGGGAGGTATCCGGCAATTGCATTTCTTCCCTATATTGACTTTGAATTATTATTATATTTTTGCCTATATTATTGATCTTCCAAATATTTTGCGTTGTTTCAAAGGAAGTTTGCTTCCATATTAAGCGAAATAAAATTTGTCAATAGCGTGCTCAATTTTTATTAGTCTTTGTAATCACTGTTACAGACTGTATCCGATTTCTAGCACTCTCAAATTCTTCTCTTTAAAGGTACCATGTCTTCTCAGTCAAAGTCTGTTGATTCCCTTCCAGAGTTGTGTGTTTTTCACCAAAAAAAACCTTTAGAAATACTTTTGTTGGTTTTACTTTCTCACACCCCCCATTTTTCTCAAGCATTTGACTTGCCTGTTGTGTAGTTGAGCACACTTTATTAGGTCTTGCCATGTAAAGCCATGAAATTTAACTGGGTTGGGAAATTGAGCGCATTATAGTCTCTAGGGCAGTCACATTGGGTTATGTATTACTTTCAAGAATAAAGAATTACTTTTAAAGGTCTATAAAATGGCTGTGGTTTAGTATTTCACTTCTGACTGGATTTAACAAAAAAAATCTGTGTTTTCAAGTTACAGAAATTAGTGTCTGCATTATTTTAGGAAGCACTTGACCACAACGAGTCTTGCTTTGACACAGAGTGGAAAGCAGATGGAACAAAGGAAGGGTGCATGAATAATTTGCATTGTCTTTCTTTCCTTCTGTTTTGTTTTCAGTACCAATACATTTTGGTGTTTCTTTGTGTTTGGAGGCTTATGCGTATTCTATTGCAGTGCCCGAGGGACTTGACTTGGTATATTAAGCGTTTAATATCATTATTACTGTTACTAACAAATCCTTGAGTTTTGATATTTAGGAAGACAGTACGTTCTAGGATGTAAACACCTAAGAATGGGGCATAAAGGGGCAATGAAAACTGATTCCTAACTATCAGCACCTCAGGGGGATGAAAGGGTTTTGGTCTTTAGGTTTTAACTGCTGTTGTATTTGATATTTTCTTGCTCAGGAAAAACTGTGATAGTATATGGGAGAAAAAAAAATTGGTGTCCTTAAACATTGTTGAGGGATTGCTTTCTGCATCTTGTGGTGTCACTGGACAGAGAATTTATTTATTCAAGAGAAAAAGCATGTAATTTCTCATTAGGTTATGCTAAACTTCCTAAAATTCCCAAGAATCATAGAATGGTTAGGGTTGGAAGGGTTAAAGATCATCTAGTCGTGTGTCGTCCCCCCCCCCCCCCCCCCCAGCCTGTTTTAGGCCTGTTGCTGTGTTGCAGGACTACATCACCTGCATCCTCTTAAAAAAATGCTTGAGTATCTGTGATGTATAAACTGATTCTCCCATTAAACATGTGTGTATTTGGTAAAATACTGAGAATTTTTCTGAAGGAAAGGTGAGATATAAGTGTGAAATTATTATCAGTGCATTTACCAATCACGCCAGTAAGACATACTGGATATCGATTGGGGCTGGAGCATGCCAACAAGAATTTGATACTAGTAACTGAATCAGCATCTAAGCTTTTATTGCATTTCACATCCAGAGATTCTGATTATACAATATTTTGGTGCCAATTTAGCATAGTAATGATTACTGGCATTCTTCTAGATTTATTTTAAAAATAGTGTGTTGATACAAATACTAAGTAAGAGCAAGACAGTAAGTGTAGTGAGTGTCAGTCACCGTCCTATTGGAATTTAGATTTTCCTTGCTGTAAACATTAAATAGATTCTCTGGAATACCTAATGTATTCTCCATAGGGAATATATAGATGTGATTTAATTATCGGTTGACTAAAATACAGCTGAAAATGCATTTCTCAGAAAGTTAGAAAAAAAGATCTGTGAAGTTTAGCAACTTGGATCCATTGTTGACTTGGGACATATCATTTGTACTGACCACTATTTCCCTTTGGCCTGTGATTTTGTAGAAAGAAGTGGAATATCTGTTTCAAAGAACAGAGTGCTTAAACAAGGTGATCTTACTAAGAATGCGTATTTATATCCGTTTGGCTTTTTGCATGTGTTTTCATTTTCATAGAGGTTATCATATAGTTTATAATTTAATGAAACACTCATAGTCTCTCTTTCAGTAATGTAATTGAGATATAGTAGTGCATGTTTTGGGAAAGATCTTATTCATAATACATGCCTTTTTGGGGACAAAATGCATGACAATCTGCTGGTGTGCTGCATCTGTTATGCTACTGAAATTTGTACTGGTTCTCAAGCAGTGTTTGACTATTCTGGATAGCTGCATTTACAGAAGCTCTTTTCATGGCGGAGCCTATAAAACTATTGCCTTTCTGTCTGATGTGCAGCTGCTTCACATCTTCTTTGTTGGGTATTTCTTTGATGCAGTTTCAGCAATGATCAAATTTGTTGGTGGCAGAAAACCAGAGGGGCCAAGAATGGTCTTGTGGCTGGGCCAAAATACAATGACCTTGAGAGATTTGAGCAGCAGAGGCCATGGGGCACAAAGGGAGATGAACTGCTTAAAAAATATCATGTTCTGTAAGGCAAGGGTGAAGAAGGATTGGCAGTGAGAGGACCTGGCCACATTGGTTGCATTAAGGGAAATTAATTTTCCAGATTGTTGTCTCAGTTCTGTCCTAAAATGTCTTTTTATGAAAACAAACATTTCAGACTTCACAATCCTAAAATAGCACAGATGGAGCGAGGGAGAGCTAATCCACAAAATGAAAACTTTTGAGGATACTGCTGTAATATAAGTAATTTACATTTCAACTCTCAAACAAGTGACCTTGCCAAGGTATTTGGGGAAAAAAGTAATCTATATTGCACTGCTAGGCTCAGATAAATCATCAGTAGCTGCTAGAGGGATGGAGTTTAATATATTTTTATATCCCAGAGAGTTTGATAATACAGCCTAAATATTTGTACTTGAATTCCATACGCCTGATTTACATGTATTGTAATTAAAAAGTAATTCAATTTAAGATACTCTAAATGGATGTAAATTGTGGTATTCGCATACTTCTACTAATTAACATGCCCTGTTCTGAATTTGGCTTTTAGTTTATGAACAGAAAAGAGCGTTTTACTTCAATGTATGCATTTAAAAACATCACTTCCAAGTAAGGTTGTCTCGTAAATTTAATATGATCTGTAATGCAATGAAAGCCTTCTGTAAAAATTGTAAATGTATTACGCTATTTTTATTCTTTTATTTTTACATATATAGTTTGTTTAAAAAGTCAAAGCTATAAAGCGTGGTAGCAAGAAGCAGTCCATTCAACATAAGCAAGTGTATGTGGGATTTCTTTTGGTCATGTTTTCTTCGTGATTCTTTGAGAGTGCAGCTCTCTGTAGCTCTTGTAATAGAGAATCATACTTTAAATATCTGAAGAAGGAAAAGTTAAAACTATGGCAGAATGGCCTTTTATTTTGCATCGTGTTTAAAATGGCAAGTGATCTGGGTCTGATATTCTGAAACTTGTGAATTGCAAGGAATGCTAACAAAATATCTAGAAAATGAGTCCTGACAGCAGTGGACTGAGATAGTGGAAAACATCTTCAATTGTACATACTACTTGGAGACAAAATAGACACCAAAGCAAAGAAAATGCAAGTAGAGGCTTGTTCCTAATCATAAAAAATGAAGGGAGTCCAAAAGCAGAAAAAAAGGCAAATCTTTTTACAACACATATCAAAACCCTTGATGATTCAGTGGAGCAAAAATAGAACAATACTGTCATAAGTGGTTTCCATGAGGCAGAACAAAAGGAGACCTGAAGACCTACATAAAGGAATTGTACTTTTCTGTCCAGAACCTTTCGTGTTACTGAGAAACAAAGGCCTCTTCCTCAGAGGAAAAGTATTTAGGAAACATTGAAAATGACAGATTTTTGCAACCTAGCAGCTCAATAAATACTTATTAGTCTGATTAGTCTGATTTGTGACTAGATGTATTTAAAAAAGGCCTCATTTCTTCAATTTTTTTCAAACATTCTGCAGTAGAGACAATTGCATTCTAAACTTTAAAGTAAGACTGTAAACTTGTCCTACAAGTTTAAACCCTAAAGATAAACCCTACAGGTATATTTTTCTTTTAAATAGATCCACACTGAGATATTGTCCTTCATACTTTCTTCATTCAGATCTATTTTGTATAAAGAGAAAAGCCTGTTAGAATTGCTGCGATTTCTCCCAAACAAATATGAAAAAAAATAATACTTAATGTTTTGCTTTTGTACAATAGAAAGATCCTGAATTGGATTATAAAATGTATTTAGTCCTTCTCTGAAGGGCAGTGGAGCTTTGGCTTTCTAGGATACAGTGAAGAGATCCTTCTCCCAAGATGCAAGTTGCAGTGAAGCGGTTTGTAACGCTCTTTGAGTATAGAAGAGCTCTTGCTCACTTTGTGCAGTGCTGTGTTCAGTACAGAGACCTTCTGAGTCCCTCCCTCTCTTTTTCTCTCTCTGTGTATCTACAGGGAGAGAGGTCTGTATCTGTCATATATACCTACCTAGATATCTATGCAACTGTGTGTTGCAAACTGAACAAGGTGCAGGCAGTGGTGCGCACCTTTGCCTCAGCGCGTAACTCTCTGAATGGACCATCTTTGCAGTTAACGGCTTGGTTTGCTGCTTTTCAGACTAGGCAGTAGTAGGGCGCAGGGCAGGCACGAGTTAAATGTCTGGATCAGAGATGAAACATGCCAAGTTTCAGTTTTTCTGATTCAGTGTTAAATATCGTAAATACCCATGCCCCTACATGAAAGAAATTGTTTCTCGTTCACAGCCCCTATGTCTCATCCCTAAATTACAGCACTACCACTGAATTCCGTTTAATGCATCTAATTTCTGGCAGGAACCCCATAAAATCTCAGTGTAATGATCTGAACAGGGTGATCTTTCCTCTGTTGTGTCTTGTATTATTTCCTTCTGAATCTTATTTTCTAAAATGAACTGAAAGCGGTTGTCTTTTGGGGTTCATATTGTTATTTTATTTCATTTATAAATGCATCCTGTTCCATAATCTTTCTTCAGAATGTTCTTGTGGGTGGAAAAATAGTTGAATGTACTTATTAAGAAAAGATGAAGAAGGTTTAGCAGTTGCCTAAAATGTTTATGATGTCTAGATATTCTATCCTGTCTTCTTAATTAGTTTTATGAACTACACCAATTTGCACACTGAGGTTGTCTGGATATTAGAAAGTATTCAAGTGTAAAATAAGTATTAGGCTGATGCTGTTATGCTGTTATTTTAGAAATACCTTTTGGTTTATTCTAAGAATAGTGGATTGTTTGGGCATTTTTATCTTAAGTTCCAGCTTTTATATCCCTGCACTCTATGATACAATTCACCATCAGGTTAAGTGGACTAATGAAATTAATATCCTAATGAGTGTAGTTTATTTTGGAAGATGGCTTATCATTCTGTTTTGTTACCTTTCTAGGTGATTTCCCATATTGCAGTCAAATCATTACCCATTTTTGGGGGACTTCCAAAATAGATTTAACTGGTATTATATTTAACTTGATACATTTGAGCAATGCATTCCTCTTTTTCCCCAGATCATGTACAGAAGCAATATAAGCACTCATTCTGACACAGCCTTTAAATATAAGAAATGGTCCCATTCATGCTAAATCAGGTTTTGGCCTTTCTGTGGAGACAATCAATAAAGTGATGGGATTCTCCTTTTGTTGCATGCTGTTAGCATTAGAAACTCACCCAGGGATACAGCTTAATGCTTGCTTACTTGGCAAATGTGATTAAACTCTGACTTAGATAAAAGGAGAATGAGAATAATTGTATGGTTGAGGCAACAATACAGGGTATGAACAACGCAGATCCTATAAAAGAGCATGTGGAACTGTGACATTTGTGAAAGCTCAAAATAGGGCAGTTCTTGAAATGATCAAGTGCAAGGGGAAAGCTTAATCTGGGATCCTCATAATTTTGGAAGAAAAGAAAGGTTTTGTTCCTTTATCCAATTTACTTTCCCTTGTTTACAGGGTAGAAGGTTGATCTTTCCTTCGTTGAGGAAGAAGGTAATATTTCGGTGTGGAAGCAGGAGATACTCCTTCAGCAAGGAAGTCTCTTTCTAGTTCAGGTTCATCTGACAGAGGAATTTACTGTGTTTGTGCTACATTCCCATCCAGCATGACTCCTTCCCTGTGCTATTTCAGCTTCTTGTATCTTACGGCTTAAGACAGAGAACTTTGCATCCAAATGTACATCTACCTAATTTACTGGAATCTCTTTAAAATTGGAGAGAAATCTTTACTCTTTGACCAGACTGGTTGAGATCATGGGAGTCTTCTCTTCTGAACTGCACTGTGAGAGTACATGTCTAGGATACTTAAAATCAGATCTAGGGTAATTTTTTAATATTACAGTTGGACAGAGGAGCTGTAGTTGATTGAGAGCTGCAGCTCTGTTCCCAAAAGTGAATGACCACTGAGATTTTTTCATGGTAAATCTCAGTTTTCTTAGATAAAGCAGTTTGAAATGTTTGGATGTTCACTTGGGTATTCTTGATCCTTATGCTTATGGGAATGACTAGAGCTTGGATGGGAGTGGGAATGAATTACTAGAGACAAAATGTGAAGGTGTGAGGGTGAAAGTTCTCAAAGAAAAGGGAAGTTGTACTCCTGAAAACAGGAAACAGGTGATATGAATAGCCCGTACATTTCTACATTTCTGCAGAAAATGTACTTGGAATAGACAAAGGGAATTAAAAAACACCCACCCAAAAACCCCAGCAGAACCC
Organism: Rhynochetos jubatus; assembly: GCA_027574665.1. Taxonomy (NCBI): domain Eukaryota; kingdom Metazoa; phylum Chordata; class Aves; order Eurypygiformes; family Rhynochetidae; genus Rhynochetos; species Rhynochetos jubatus. The sequence goes on along the minus strand of CM050655.1, from coordinate 34,505,468 downwards.
CCATACGACTCTTAGTTTTAAAAGTCTCATGACTATATTGTATACAGTGGTCTGTGGTTCATAGGATGTGTGTAAAGAAAGAATTGTTGAAACAACTTGTGTACAGCAGCTTGGGGAAAGAGTCTCGGAATGGATATTTTGTCTTCACAAGACCCATGTCCCTAGGCCTAGGAGTCATCTTTCACATGGAGTTACCTACAGTTACTTGCTGCTAAGATTATAAAATTTCACATTGCCAGCATTTGTTTTAGTGAAAAAAACACTTTCGAAAGCTTTATCCTACATGCATAAACCTTGTGCTTATGCTTTCATACTGTCTTTGTTGTTTTGAGACCAATAGCTTTATTGATATAATAATGGTTCTTTAGAAAATTTAATCCTAGCTGATTTATTGGTTTTATTGATATTACAATTTTATGAGAACAAAAGAGAAAATTTTATGGATTGCAGCTGGTTCAGTACCCACTTGAAGGAAGATATATAGAGAAAAAACCTGTGTTCTGGATTGTTCTTTATAAGGTTCTTTTTCTTGTTTGGTCAAAACTGACATTTTAGGATATTCTTATAAATAGGAGGATATACTTGTAAAAGTAGTGTACTTTTGTAGCCTGAGTAGTGATTTTTCTCAAATCTCTGATATTTTAAAGACAAATCTTTGTGTTTTTTGAGAGTTTGTCCGTGGCAGTGTATAGCATGTGCCGTCTTGATTTACACAGAAGATTGGGATGAACTTTAGTACTCATAGAGCAGGCAAGGCAGGATTTCCCAGGGACTGAAGATGTGTTTGGCTATTAGAAGGAAGCAGGCCTTACAGACAAAGGACTAAATTTGGTTCCCCAGCTATGCTGCCAAGCATATCTCCTGGCTGCCCTCTGACAGAGCGTTTGTTTAGCCAGTTGCACAGGTGGTCTATTTGCTTACATCCCTGCAAGCTCATTATGAAATGTACAGTGTGAAGTCTGCTCTCCATCCTTAGAGGTTTCGAAACCTGTTTGGATAAGCCCTGAGCAACTTGGTCTGATACTGCAGCTGACTCTGCTTTTAGCAATACTTTGTTCAGAGATCTCTTGAGAGCCCTTCCAACCTGAATTACTCTATGATTTTTATGAACGAACAATCAACAGCATTTGAGAATACGTGTATATTGCATTTGTTAAATAAGGCAAAACTGAATTTTTCCTAAATGGTATCTGGATGTAATCTATAGATCTCATTATGCTGTAATATGGCTTTACTCTGTATGAATAACAGATTGTAATAGAAGGCCAGTTCTTCATGGGTAAAAGTCATGGAAAGTTTTGCCGTCCATAGAGAGGAGGTTCAGATTTCTTGTTCACAATTCGTGAGTCATATTCTGTATTGCCTTCTGCTTTATGGAGTCACTGTCCCTGTGCACAATGGGCAGAAAACATTTTATCAAATCAGACTGGGCCTGGATGTTTTTCCTGTGCTTTCTAAGGACATTGCGGGTAAGAGGCACAAAGAAGGATGACTCATGTTTCTCCTATCTGATTGGCTTTGTTTCAGAGACCCTTCAAAAGGGTATATGCTGTGGTGGGAAGAAGTGATCCACCAAGCGGGTGGTGTATACTTGGGTGTCTCTTTACTGCTGTTGCAGATCCATGACATCCATTCTTGACATCCTTTTAAGATGAAAAAATGAAATACCTAACTTTGGGAATGGATAGCTATAGGCATGTGGATGTTTTCCCAAAGATTTGGGAAGCTGGTGCATTAATTAAATTAATTAAATAGTGAATACGCTTTTCATTTATATAGCTATCAAAATGCAGTCCACAGTAGTCTGTTTGTTTACACAGTTGTCTGTCTCTTGAATGTCAGGATGTATTAATGATTACTGGGGACATATGGTATGGGTAAGAAGATGCTTACTGTTTGTAGGCTATCCATTATTTATTTCCAGAGGCTATATTATATTTCCCCCCCCCCCCCCCCCCCACAGAGGCTTTCTGTGTAATGTGTATAACCCAACATGCTGTAAGTTGCATTAGAGGTTATATTTAGTTGAGGTTGAACAAACAAAACTGAAAAGGGGATGAGGCTGTTTTTTTAATGAAGTATCTGTTGTGGGAATGCATATCTGTTGGGAATCTTTGTAATTGGCTTGAGCCATCTAGACAGCTTTGGCTATAATACATCTTATAAATGAGAAATAACCACAACCAAGAGTATAGATTGTATTTCTCGTGTTACCACAGTACCTATTTATGCTGTGAAACAGTCTTTCTGTGTTCAAAACACAAGACATTTATCATTCATGATGATAAAATCTAAGTGCTTTTGTGAGCACCACTGAAGTACAAAGAATAAATTTAGGTTTATTATTAAATAGCTTGCCATATTTTGTAAAATTTGCCATTCTGTTGGTAGGATTTGGCATTCAGTAACATGATACGCTGTTAAGCATAATCTTATGAAAATTTCTCATAATTGGAAACTAGCATTTTTTTAAAGACTGGAGCAGTTGTCATACTGTTATTTTCTCACATTATTATATGAGAATGGTTTTCTTATTGAGAGAAGTTAATAACATTACAAACACTAAAGTACTAAAAACATTTTCAATATTTTTACTCTGTTCAAGACAGTGCTTTAGGAGTCACTGTATAAAGGCCTAGAAATTCTTTGTTTACAGTTTTCTACTGGTTTTAGATGTAAGACAGTTAGAGTTGCTGGGCTTGATATATGGTTTATTGCTCTCACTATTTTAATTCAATCTTTGCTCAGAACATTGAACAAAAACCAAATAAATTTGGTGTTAGGTTCAACAATTGTACTTGAAAAGTTATAAATACAATTGCTTTCTGAATGACACATTGCATAGTAGTGTGCTGGGTGCTAGGTAGTATATAACATTCAAACTTTGTATGTAATGACAGCTTAATCCTGAACTTCTGAGAGAAGAAATATTAAAACAGCAAGGAAGAGTGGGGATGTAGTTTATATCTGAATGAAAGGACGATAGCCAGGACCCTGAATACTGTCATGTGTGCACATACATCTGCATATGCATCAAACTATGACAGACACAACAGCCAGTATTTAAAAGAAATTTTCAGTATTGAGACACAGAGAAATATTTAGATGGTTTGTGGATATTTGAAACTGGTTCATTTTCAACCAGTACTGAGAAAATACTTCTTGAGAAAATTAAGAATTTTGAAAATCATCTATATTTGTGTATATCTACATAATTGCTGCAGATATGTAGTCCTCATTCCAAAAATATGTATTACAGATTTAAGAGACAATTAGATATTTTTTATTACCTTCATTCCTTTTACCCTTCTTGCTTTTTTCCTCCTGGAAGGAACGGGTTGATAATCAACACATCTAGAGTTCTGAAATTTCTCAGTGAAGTTGTAAAATTCTCATAGTCTCGGAAGCACTCCTAGGTGAGATGAAACCTCTGAAGAAGTGGCAGCTTGGGCAGTCCTGAAAAACCCGTGGGAGCACATCACACTCATGAACTGCAAGGGCTGCTGGTGGGATTAGTGGTGAGCATTGACTGATACTGCAAGTACAGCCTCAGATTGCTTCAGCAGTGATAATGATGGTGCCCTTCTTCGTGGCAGCAGTATTTGGTGTCTCCCCTTCCTCATGGTATTTGGTACAAGTTAAGCAGGGGAAAGTCCTGCTCAACACTTTACTTGGGCCAGTAGAATGTTTGCTGTGCCGCGTCACCTGCACCTTTTCAGGGCTAGACAGCCAGCAGCGTGGAGATCCCTTCAAGAGTTTTCTTTGACTGTAAATGGAAGTAACAAAAATTTAACAATATAAAAGATGGCCGTAGCCTGCAGAATAGTAAGATCAATGTTCCAGTTGCCTAAAAGTGCTGATCATGTACCACTTTCAGCTGCAATAACTACATTCTTACTGCAGAGAAGGCTGTGACTGAGAGATTTCGTAACTCTGGCCACTGAAGTCAGAGCTTTCTGGGCTGGTGACTCAATTTCTGCTTTAATGTTAGTGTGAGGCCAGAATAAATTAAGGAGGGGAGATCCTATTGCCAGTGAGAAATCTTCAATTAGACAATATTGTCAGAAGGCTATGGAAGCCTATTTTTACCTTAAAACCTGTCTTCAAGTATCAGGAGAACATCATTTGCTTAATCTATTTCAAGAGACTGCTTGGAAAAAAGTTGTACTCTCGGGTGCCAACAGGAAATGTTCCTTTTGATGGATTTTTTTTGTACAGCTCTGTAGCCCACACAGTGCCTGTTACAAAAATACAGGAAGAAGTATGTTGATATGAATGAACGTTTTTGTTATCAGCCTGTGCCAAAGACCTAACAGATATGGAACCTGAGCTTTCAGGGAGCATCCTAATGTATCATTGCTTCAGTAACCTGCATTTATAGCTGAAGGGTGGATTGAGAAGGTTGTTAGTGACTCTTGCAATCAACGTATGTACATATGAAACAAAGGAACATCTGAGTTGGTTGCCTGCCTGTGGTGAGTGTGAGTTTATAGTCTTGTATTTAAAGAACGGTCAGATAAATGCTGAAACAGTATTGTGGTTTGGCAGTGTACTGGTTTAGAGTAGAAAGGATTGGGACCAGGTAACCTTTGATAAAACATTGCAAAACGTTTCCCCTGAGTAATCGATATGTATTTACTGCCTTAATTTTGTCTCAGGTTTTTTTGGCACATCTCCAAAAGTTCAGCTCTTCTCATTTTTCAGATCTCCTTTATTTCCCAAATGCCTGTCTGATTTATATTGAACACTTTTTTTTTTTTTTTTTTTTTTAGGGGGTGGGAGGGTAAGGAGGGAAAGCAGAGTTTTAGTAATATGGCAAAGGGAAAAAAACCCTTATAAACCACTTCAAACTTAGTGTAGGAATACATTTATTAATTTACGGTCAGATTGTTACTTGAAGTGTTATATCAGCATTGGGAGCAAGGAGAAAAAGACAGGCTAATGGCATCACCATTGTGCTGCGGAGAGCAAACTCGTGGTGGTACAACAGAGCCTGCGGCGGGGAGTAAGGAGGCTGCCCTGGATGGGAGCTCATGCATCTTGCTTCCCCACTGGAGGAGGAGACTGAAGCGTGACTCTCCTGAGGCAGCATATCTTGCATTGCTGCCAAATCTACAGCTTTTGGCAGTAGTCTAACACTTTTATGAGTCATCTATCATCCTACCATTTTTTCAGTTTTTCTATCACCAGTGTGAAACAACAGATTTTCCCCTCCTCCTTTTCTAATCCTGCCCATGCTGTCTGTTTCCAGACTGCTGTATGAGCAACATGCGAGTGCTCATCCATTGCTGCCCAGTGATAGGAACTTGTCCCTTTCTCACCCTCCCTGTGTGTTGGGTGGGTCCATTCACCTCAGCTTCTTCCCCGTCCTTTTTCTGAGGAAAATAGCTGGCAGGTTCAGGTACCAGAGCATGTGTTAAGATGTAGGTCAACTTGTACTGCTGTGAAATGTATCCCAGTCTGTATGTGCGTATCATCCATTTACTAGGGAAGAGGGCCATGCCAAGGGCAGACTGGTACCTAGCCATCACATCGACTACTGTATAAATTTCAAATATTACTAGGTAGGGGCATGGCTACTCAATGTCCTTTACTTTGGTCTCAGGTTAAAGCGATGATTTAGCCCTTGAGCATTACGGGAAGCTGCCAGTGCTCCTGTGGTTGTCTGTGAAACTCTTGTTTTGACACACATTCCCTATTCTTGTAAAACATCAAGATACAAGTTCAGTATTCATTTCAGCAAACAGGAGAATTGAATTCTCTCTTCATTAGCAGTGCGTGAAACAGTGTCTGCTGGTTGGTTCAGGACTTTGATTTTTATTCTAAACCCAGATGGAAATATTTGCATAAGTCCTACAGTAGTCCTTTGTGGGGGCTTTTTAGTTCTTCTCACCCCAGTTAATATTGCAAACTTAAGAAATCCTCTGAAATTAATCTTTTCCATTATGCCTGTTACTGAGTATTACAAATACGACAGAAAGATCTAGAAATCACAGCCAGTGCTGCTGTCCAACAGGCTGTGAAGCTGCAGTGATTATTTGTGTGCCGTGTGTGTGTGTTTATCTCTTTTGGCTAGTGAGACCTTCCATGTTTCCCCATTTTTATTTCCCCTCTCCACACACTCCTTCCCAGCTGCCGTAACCAGCGCAGCACTCACCCTCTGGCCAGTATGCGGAATAAGCTGTTTGTGAGGCTGCTGGTAATGCCTCTCAGTCCGCCACTCGACAGGACGCACGCAGAGATGCTTGGCATCTGCGCTCCGACTCGTTGTCTTGCAGCCTGGAACCACCTGGTACCCTCTGGTCCGGAGTTTGCTGCTGTACTTGGTCCCGAGCACTCTGCAAAGAAACCCTCCCTGGGCCAAACGCGTCCCCAGAGTAGGTTCTGCTGTGTTGTTGTAAAAAGGATGTGTTTGGTGGGTTTATGCTTTGCGCTGCTGGAGAAACAGAATGTTCAATAGTATTTGTTGTTTCATTGGAATTCTGCTTACAGCTGTAGCTACAGCTCTTAGCTGCCGTGGAAGAAAAAATCAGTGATTTCTTGGCTCTTCTTTTTTCAACCCAGCAGATCCCTGATGTCCTGTTGTCTTGTCTCCTACTACTGTCAGTATGACTGCGGAGTCTACATGTAGTTAGTGCCCCACACAAGGGGTAGGAACACTTAGTGAGACGGGGCCTGAAGGATCTGGAGCTTGGAGGAGGAGGTTTTTACTAAACACACTTTATTTTTATTGGAATTAGTATTTATTTTACTTGTAAAATACAAGTGAATTCCCTTTTCTCTGTTGCCTGTTTTCACCTTACCCATGATTTACTTTCCATTTCTGTGTTCAATACTATGGTGCCTGTACAGCATTTATTTTGTGTTTATATGTGTTTTACTGTTGAACGTAAATAACAGCCCAGTGTCGCTCCAGTTTAGAATTTCTGCCGTCCATAGTGTCACAGAGAGTCTTCCGTGAGCCATATACTCCCTGTGATTGGTTTTTAAATGCTGGGGCCAGTGGACTGTAAGATTTAGAGTTACACTTGTTAGAGATGCCGTTTTGCATTTGCTGAGAAAGTGCTGTTGCGTTTTGACTCCATTTCCGGTTGCTCCGTCTCCTGCTTTAGACCAGTGTAGAATATATTCAGAGATGTGGGTTTTGAAGTGTAATAATAGCTATATAATAACCTAAATCACCAGGCTGCTTGGCTCTGTACGTGTGTGTACATGTGTTTAATAAGCAAAGCCTGTATTCATCCTGAGGTGCTTTCTGCATTACAGCAATCAGCGTAAGATCAGGAAGGACTAGATGAGCACTGAATATGCAGTAGTCAGTGTTTTTTGAGTTCATTTCCAGTTGCCACACATGTAGAAGTTCTTAATATCTTTTGGTGACAGCTTTTATAGCATTAGAGGTCAGAGTGAAATTGTTATCTATTTCATCCTTCTAAAAGCATATAGATGTAACATCCTTTGGACCAAATCCAATCTCTCTTTCCCTTGGAGTGCAAGTGTTGGAATTCTGAAAAACATCACAGCTGCAGCGTGTGGGGTAGGGGCGAGCAGCAGAGAGCCGGTAACTTCCATGGTAGCTATTTTCACGGTGGTGTGTTCAAGATGTTGAGAAGGTTGGCAGTAGCAGTCGGTGAGCCTGCAAGCATACAAATTACTGGCCAGTGCCCCAGCACAACATCTACATAGCAGGCATAGATATGTCATAGCTACACAGCTGTTCCACCCCTCCTGTGACATTACATATGGCGAGTGAAGCCTGTCCAATCTCTGCATTGAGCTTTTCTTCCTCGGGGGAGTATCACTGGGCTCTCTGACTTAGTAGCCTTGGTATATAAAATTTTTTTTTGGCAACATTAACAATGTCCTGATGTCACATGTGATAATTCTGCAACTTTGGACTACAGGGTGGGCGATATCTCATGTTGTGATCCTTCCTTTTTGTACCTCCCTGACACTGCAGTCCTTCTTTTGTCCATTACTTACCTTGCTCCTTCCTTCACATTTTTCTTTCTTAGTCTACCTTTTAAAATAATAAAAAATACCTACCCAAACTAACGCAACAGTGGTACATACATGATAATGTTATTTGGGCTCCTTATTACTTGTATTATCCAAATCAGGTTATCCAGCTGGAAGATAAATTGTGGGAAAGCACATCTCTGAGTGGACAGAGGTGATGATACCCATGCAAAGTAGTTAACAGCCGCACAACGTGCTAGAAAGGCCCAAGAGGTTGTTCTCACTTATATTTGTTTGATGCTCAACTGAAAAAAGGAAATTTCTCCACTTCTGTTTAAATAAACCTTTATCTGGAATGTCATCGCAGCATGTCACCCACTGTAGCTGGATTTGTCTAACTTCTTGTCAAGTCAGGGTTTAATTGTACAAACCTAATTTTAGGGTTTTCTTTTCTACATAAAATGTAAAGGTTGTTTTATTCCCTTTGATTTAATTTGTCAGTATCATGTAGCATTTCTGCCTCCATCTCTGTATCTATCGCTAGTCAGTTTGTGGATGATGGCACAGATTTGACATTTGGGGTTTTTTCATGGCTTTTAGGGAACTAGAAAGGGCTGACAGTCACTGTCTGATTGTTATGATAGGAGAGGTCAAATTTAGGACCAACTTCACTTTCTGTAAAAGTAAATAAAGCACTGCTGAATTTTTAGGTATTTGTGGTATACTGAATTTGGTATACAAACTAATTAGAGATAGAAACACTTGATAAAGAACATGAATTCATTGAATTCCATGAGTCTGTGGAATTGCAGATACAATTTTTTTTCAGAATTATGGCTACAAAAAGTATGGTTGCATAACAATGTGAGGTCCCAGTAGGAGCATAATTACTAAAAGTCTTGTGAAAAAGAATTGCTTTGAAATTGCAGTAATTCTAACAAACTGATAGCACTCTGTGAGCAAATTTTAACCTGCAACCAGCATCAAACAATCATTTTTGTCTTTCCCTTTGTTTAAAATATGCCAGACACAAGTATAATTTGGTTTAAGGATCAGAGACCAATTTATGTTTAATGTACTAAATAGTTTTTCAGTTGGCTTTATAAGTTACACTGAACGTTTATCCAATGGTCACAGGGACAAATCAAGCTAATATAAACTAATCTTTTACTTATACTAAATAACACTTCTTACTGTTTTGCTTTACTGTAGTCAAGTCTTGGAGATAAACTTTCTAAGTACTCCTTTAAAAAAGGAGAGCTAGAGACAGAGCTATGAATTCTCTGTGGATTTAGGAACTCATCATTAGATTGTCTACATTCATTTTTCTAGGAAAAGTTGTAATTTCTTGAGAAAGAGGTAGGAACTTAATTAAAAAAAACACCCAAACAAAAAAAAAAAAAAGAACAAAAAACCACGAACACACACTGTGAGTCCCCAGTGATGACACTCAACTATGAAGACTTTCCACTTGTTGTGGATAAGTAAACAGATTATTGAAATTGTCGCAAACCCACAAGCTTTTGCCTTAGGATTGGTCCAGAAAGATAACACACCATATTTTGAAGTATCATATACATAAGCTTTTGCCTATTGATTACAGAATCGCTTTAAATCCAGTTTCACTTGAAGATACTGGCTAATGCTTAGAAAAGGAAACCACAAATTATATTTTCTTGAATTGCGTAGTGATACCAAAACACAGATTAGAATTCTAATGACTCTTTGTCAGTAACAGATAATACTGAGATAAAAGCTGTTGTAGAATATGAATATTAATTTGTTAACCATATGGAAAAACCCCTTTTGACCACTTAGCCCTGTGTTTCTGAAGCAGCATTCTGGGAAGTAGCTGATTGAATCCCATTAATTTAAATGAGAGTCAAATGACAGTCTATATGGACCTCTTTGAAAATTTGATGTTTAGTTCTTTATTCTTATTTCTTTCAAACAATTGTAGAAGACTTTCATGTATTTAGTGGACTTACAAAGGCAGACATATATAGTGCAGTTAAAATACTACAATTTAGTACTTTGCACCGCCTAAGTTGTCATTTCCCGCAGAGTAAAAGAGTGTAGTTAAAACATGTTGTTTTATTTGACGTTGCAAGATTTAAGGCTTCTACTTGTTCACAGTGTAACTAGTGAAAACTTTATTGCCTGTTGTCAAAAAAATCATTTTAATTTAATTTTTGAAACTTGAATCTAAATCTTAGATCATACTTCCTTTATAATTACGCACACTTACTGGAACAGCATATGGTGAAAGTATAGAGAACTTTGTGATAGAAAAGAAAAGAAGAGAAATGCTAGGCTTTTATGTTGATTGCACCTGTATGGGGGCTTTATAAGCTTACAATTTCAGTCATTTATAGACACAGACTCAACATTGCTTTAACATAACTAGTACTGCAAGGCTTTTTTTTTTTCTTTCTGCTGACTAAATGATAGGCACAGCAATTTTCAACAAATGTCTCCCAGGAGGCTGTCGTCATGGAAGCCTTGTAATGCTGCATTTTAACCTTAGCAGTGGCGGCTATCCAGAAATTATTTCGTTTATGCCAAGCTGTTCTGCATAAGGCACTTGCTCTTTTACTATATGGGAAGAGCGTAAACTTTAAACCTTAACATTCCCTCCATCTTCCCATTGTTTTATCAGATCTTTCTCATCTGTGTTTTTCTATGCTTAGGAAGATGTAGCAAGAATGAAATAACAGCATATCCCTTTTTTCCTTGGGGTGATCTCAGTTTCATTATGGAAGGAGACATTTGACAACTCCCAGGTGACCTAGGTGCCTAAGTGCCATTTGTACCTTTCAGAATGTTTAGTGTCAGAATTTGATCATTATGAGAATAAATTCTACTTCCTTATCTCCAAGGTCTTTTCTCTTTAGTAGTTTGGTTGGTTTTAAAACTCTTGTATACACCCTAGTGCAGGGACTCAGGTGGTAATGTTACTGCCTTCTGTAAAATCTTTTTAGTTGTTTTATATATATCCATTAATCCTTTAGTGTGGTCTAAGAGCTTTTTTTTTAATAAAAAATCCCTAGAAGATAAACAATCCTTTAAATTAAGCCTGAATCTAGATTTTATTCAGGATCAAGTCATGAATAAGCTGGTGTTCAGGTCTGGTAGCTATAAAGCTTCACAGATTCTCTATGCCCTATTTCCTAAATCTTGCACTCCTGAAATTCCAGAAAGCAAAGCAATTTGGAACTGAAAGTCTACATTTTAGCTGATCTCTACTGTCAAGTATAGTTGTCCTGTGTAACTAGATGGAAGATACATTTTGTATTAAATTCATAAAATCTCCTTGAATTAATTTTTCCATCTGATCTGCATTTCTCTATCAGTAAACACTGTCATAACTTACAAGTAGAGATGAGCAGGTATTTGCACAACATTATGTTATCCCACACATACAAAATCTATGTTGATAAACTTGTTGGCAGCACTTCACATTAATTTTCATATAATGAAAATGCAGTTTTGGGTTATTCCACAACTCAAAAAAATTGTCATTTCCAAACTCTTGACAAATAACCTCTTACTCTGTCCTGTGCAAGGAAGTCTGAACTGCAGCGTGGTACAGGTAACGGCTTCAGAGAAGACTGTGCTGGTTAGTACTTTTATTGCTCCCATGGTGACACAGGTTTGGGTCTGTGTTCTTACAGAGCTTGTTGGAGACAGTATTCAGAGGAAAGATCTTACCTATACATAATGCTTTGTGCTGGAAATTGAACTACTCCTTGAAATTGTTGTCATATCACATTGGCTCAGGCAGCCAATGTGTTCAGTTCCTTGCTCTCCAGAATTATTTTTTCTTTTTTTTTTTTAACTTCTTTCTTTCCATCAGTGGAACTTTCAGTCATGCATTAAATAATTCCTGATTAGATAGTGCTTTACGGCCTCAGAGTCACCGGACGAGGTTCGGTTCTGAATTTAGCTACTAACCGACAGAACAACCTGCAACTTATAATTAGATCAATTTTAAGTATAGGTCAAAGCTGTTGCAGAAGAGCCAACTACTGTTTGCTTAAGTATTTAAATATGGTCAAGGAGATCTAATTTGGAGCTTCCTGCTCTAGAAGTCTTGACCTCTGTGGTTTGTTTGGTTTGATTTTCCTTTCAGCTTCTAGTGTTCAGAGACTCAACTACGCAAAATTTACTCACTGTAAAGACAAATATTTTCAATCAGTCACTTCACTTGCTAAGGGTATTAATGCCATTTTGTCCAGTTGTGTTTTTTTTTTTTTTTGGTTGCAGTAGTGGAAACATAAAATTGTCTGAAGAGCCACGGGCATTTTGATAAGACTTAAAGCAGTGGCCTCTGTTGCCAGAATCTTTATAGCAATACAGGCCAAAAAAACCCCCAAACAAACCCAACCCTAAACACACAACCCATGAACAACCACATTATTTCTGTGTCTGAGACCTGAACTATCTAATAGTTCACAGAAAGGTTTCCTCACGTATCTCAAGTGTGGGAACAAAGAAATTAAGAACAGGATTCACAGGTGCCCAGATTCTCCAGAGATGACCTTCCGAGATTTGGTATGCAGAAAAGTAAACCCATTTTTAGTAAAAATAGAAAGGAAAAGAGAATTCTAGGTTCAGATGTTATTTATTTATTTGTTCAAACATTTTGTAGTTAGACAAGTCCCCTTTCAGTGTGTTTCTTTCACATCAGTCTATTTGGTTCCTGTACATGATTTCTACTGTCTGAAGAGTATAATTCTCCAAATATGACTGGGGAAAAAGTCAAAGTTTCGCTAATAAGAATCTCACATAGACTATTAACTTAAAACTTCCAGGAGACATTATTAGTTGGAGGGATAAGGGTCAGGTCTCTTTGTGGTTATATCTTCTGTTGGCTTTCAGCCTAACAGCTTTAGGGGACATTAGCTTGGAACTGAGCAATATAAGCAGAAACAAGTCTGTTGCTGCTGCCTGGTGGGAGCTCACAGATGCTTGTAATAAAAATTGTTAAAAATTGTTTCATTAGTTTGCAAGAAAGTAGATTTCTTGGAATAGCGTACCTTCTTTTGCCAGGAATATTTAATTTCTTTCATGTTCTGTGTGTGACAAGAGCAAGCAGAAGCTAGCTCACAATTAATTATGATGATATATAGGACTTAAAATGAACACTCAGCATTTTTCCATTTGCATGCTGAAAACAAAAGATAATTGGGTAGAAAACAATATGGCATTTAATACAACTGTTCCTTTAAGTGGCACATTTTTCCAAAAGATAAAAGAGATATCAACTTTCTGGAATTACATAATATCATAGACATATAAGTAAAACTAATCAGATATGCCACGTGCCCTCATTTTGTAAGTGCAATAGCTCATTTAGCTGTTAGCAAAACCTTGCTTAGTGATGCATCAATAATTAGAAACTGTCACTGTCTGTATATGAATAACACTTTTTCTCCCTCTTGCCATTTTGCTATTTGGAAAAAAAAAATCACATATCACATGTCATCTGTCCTGGAGTACAAACATAGTTGGACACTTCAAGATGCCTATATAGAATTCTTAAAATGCTTAAAATAAAAAAAGTGTAGATACTTACAATTACAAACGTATTTTTATCCAGTAGGTGTATATGAATGTTTGCTCTTGAGGTAGCACGCCTGCATAGCAGCCTACTCTTTGTAGTGTTTTATTAATATACTTGGGTTTCATACAATTGAGAGCATGTATTTTAGAATGGAAAAATAAGTTGTTTTCATATTTGCAAGGAATATTTGTACTTAAACCTGCTTAGAAGGTCAATAGCAAGCTGTTTACTAGTGATTTTTTAGCAGACAGGCTTCTCTGAGCTCATAGCTATTCATTCACTAGGGCAAATGGTCACAACGAAGGGCACAGTGGAGTTACGTCTGTCAGTAACTTAAACCTCCAGAAATCATTAAACCACTGTTAGTATGAGCTGCAAACAAGATGAACAGTCTTGCTAGATCATAGTGTTTCAGTATCCTTTTCTCTGCAGATCAAAAGAGTGCCTTTACAGACCTACCCTGTTACACATCACCTTTTATAAGGACACAATTCCTCTGTTCTCCAAGGCATGCGTTTTATGTGCAACAGCACTTTGTGAGCAGCATTCTTCACTGGTTCTGCTGCTGGCTTTCAACTGAGCGGCAAAGGCGGGACAATATATCTTTACGTACAGATTTGGGGTCAGCCACATTGCATGAAACTACTTTTAATTCATGTTTGGAAGCCTATCCTGTTCCTTTCTAAGTTTATACATATTGAAAAGAATCTCAACTAAACTATTATTAAAGTGGGCAGATTTAAACCAAAGCTACTGTGAACATTCCAGCACCTCTGAGACTGGGATGTGCAGGTTTCAGTGACCTACCCGTGGACTCCAGTTGGAGTAGGTGGGAGAATTTCTCTTTTCCTTCAGAAGTGTGTAAGTGGATGGTGCTGAACATTTTTTTTTTTTAACGCTCAGCTCAGCCATGGTCATTCATTGCTGGAATCCTTATTAGCTGTGTAAAAACAGCGGGGGAAGATTTAACCTGAATGACATTATGTGGGTGATTCTGAGCCGTGCTCTTCCAGTAAAAATGATAATGGTGTCAAGACCTGCTTGCCTGAAGTCTACACAACATCAAAGCCTAAGAGACAGTTAAATAACTCAGGTAAATGGAGATAAAACCATTTCTTTCGGGGAGACATAAAGCCTAGACAACCCTCTGTGCTGGGGAGAGGACAGCACAGAGCTGATTTAGGTTATTTACTTCTATTCAAATTTGCTAACAATAACCCTTACAAAGAATTTGTTGGCAGTATTTTTTCAGTCTACTCACTGTAGCCATTTCTCTATGGACCAGTTTATTTATACCCATACGAGCCCCACATTTCGATATTGCAGTGCAACAAATGTACTGGGATAACTCCAAAGGTTATTTTGGAAGCTCACAGCTCGTCTTCAGTGCAACTGTTCACATTACTTAATGGTAGCACTTTCAGAGACTATATTGCACCACTCTGAAGGAAGAGTTGGCTCTCTATTCACTTGTGTGCCACTCAGGTTGCTCATACAAATTTAGAAAGCTCTTGTTGAGACAGCTAGCCTGAGATAGCGCTACAGAAGTGCAGATCACCCAAGATACATTCCAGCCACTGTTTGAGTGTAAATATCTGGGGACTGCGCAAATTTTAGCTGGTATTAAACTAAGACTAAAAGATTTGGTTTTAATATGTAAACTATTTAAAATTCTTTTTTAAATGCAAATCTGGACTAATGAAATACAGTGCAGGATTTGAGAAATTCCCAGCACAACTTTTTCACCTGCTTCGAATTTCTACTGTCTCCAGGCTGGTGGGATTTCAAAACTTGATTCAAAGACCAGCTGCCTGAATTTATAGGAAATGTATTAAAGGTGGATGATGTCATGGACTCGCATGCATACATATATATATGAGAAGTTGGATGACTGTAACAATATGGACACAGTCCCTTTGTCTTGGATGGTTCTGTGACACACGGTGCCAAGACATTCACTCCCACGCATGGGCTCTGGAGGGGGAATTTCCTTTTCCTCCTGCTGTATGTAAAAGTATGAGAGAGGGGTTTTTTGGTGTTTGTTTTTCTTTTTTTTTTAAGCAGTGCTCTTTATTATTCTCAATCTGTAAATATTTATGGACTGTAAGAAAATACACCTGCTACTTATTGTTCCATGTGAAACAAAAGTGCAGAAAAGAAAATGCTAGAAAACAAAGGAGATGCTGAAACATATTTTATCAATTACTGATACGTACTAGACCTTAAAATGAATTTTTTCAGAGAGAAAATTAAAATCAGATAGCAGTGAAGTTAAACCGTGCTGTTGAAGAACCTGGCTCCGAAGGCTCTACTTACTAGAAGTCATAAGGAATGACTGCAGCATTCTCAAAAACGGATGACAGTTGAGTGGGTTGGAAAAGTGAACTCAGTACATTTTCAGAGATGATTATGGGTAATCTATGTAAGCAAACTTGCCTGAAGAATCCCTTTTACTACAAGGCTAAGGGAATTTTGTGATCAGGCTCATATGAATTGGCATATGACCGAGCACTGATTTGTATTTCAATGAGACACTTCTTGGTTTAGATGGGCTCTATCTACATCGTATTCAGTCCGCGAACATTTGAATTAGATTTGGATTTTGGTGCCACATAGCTTTGGTGGCATGCATAATAGTCCAGGCTGCAAAAACACATCTTAGAACTTGGGAAAAACCCTTTTTTTGAATGCTAAACTGTACTGTCTTGGCTGCGTGTTTCTCAATACCAAAACTGGCGATTTGAATCATTCAGGAGAAAATGTGCTTATTTTTATTAATGAAATACCTACAGTAAGAAGTCATAATGTGTGCAGGGATGAAAATGGTTAGGTAAAATTAAGCTATACCATTATTGTAATATATCTTCTCAGTTTGCAGACTCATAAAAGAAACCTTTTTTCTCCCCAGATGTTAACATGACCCTTAGGTCAGGGACAGCTGTTTGTTGTCTCTAAGGTAGACACAGTCATTTCCTTCTCAGAGTTTCTGTAGATGGAGCTGCTGAAGTGCCATTTTATTGCCGTTCTTGCCATTTCTAGTAAATGTGGATAGTCCTGCTTATATTTTGTGAATAACAGGAGGCAATACTGTGTGTCTTGTATCTCTTCCAATGGGAACATGAATGATTGCAGTGTTTCAAAATCTATTGTGCAGTAAAGGAGCAACAGTAGGCTGTGATTATCACTTTCCATTGCCAGGAGCATCCTATAAACTGATTTGAAAACTTGCTTGAGTTGTTCTTGTCTCAGCTTCTAAATGTTTGCAGCGGCATCTAATAGCTTTACAGTAAGTTGTGCCGTGCTTCTGCAATGGCAAACTCCCATCCAGGTCCAGACCACAGGCAAATTCTGCTTGGAATTGCCTCTGTTACAAGTTTGTGATGTCTGTAACTTTCCCACGGGGAATCTGATATTTCTTACGTGTGATATGGGGAGAAAATCCCATACATTGACAGAGCTCTGACTGAGCCTTGACGTGAGCTTGAAGTTTTTATTAGCAAGCCTGGTAAAGTTGGAGCTGGCTCGTTGCTTCCCGCTGAGCAGATGGTGGTAAAGTCTGATCAGACCTTGCTAAAATTAGTGGATGCTGGCAAAATTAGCTTGTGGGCCTTGAAAAATATTAATTGAGTAGTCCTCTAATAGTACATTGTAATTCAGCTTAAAGAGCTTAATCAGAATCTATTACATGCTGCTAAAGTGGCTCAATAATGGGGGGCTGATTCATAACAGTCATAATCACTTCATTGCACTTTCAGTTTAGATCTGTTTTTCTTCTTGCTTTAGTGCTCAGTAGAGTCTTCATAACTAGAAAAACATTTGAAGTCATTGTTTGTAATATTAACGTTTGGGGTTGTTCCTATGAAATAATGGAATAGTAAAAGTCTTAATTAAAGGGCAGTACACTTTAAGTTTTATTGCTTTACTTGCATTTGTGGTGTAAAAATGCTTTCTGACCAATGTACTGACATTTATATTTAAATCTTTCCTATCATCATGGAAAATCCTGGGGATGGATTTTTTTTGGGAAGTGCCTTTAATTTTTGAGAATGTTTTTCTTGCCGTATTGCTCAAAAACTACTGGCTTCCAGTAGTGTCTGAGCTATCAGGAGTTTGAAGACACTGCTGAATTTGTAAAATATATTATAATAATACTCATTTAGCTCCTTTCCAGAAAATCTTTTGCCTCTAATGGGGTGTGACAACAATCAGAAGTATAGCTAGAGATCCCTCTGGTGTCCCCTGAGGAGCTGCTGGTGACGCTTAAGAAACTGATGGGCTCAGTTATTGTTACTGCTCCTTTGCTGGATGATACCTTTCCCCGTGGTTGAGTAAGAGGTCATGGGATGATTCTGAGTCTTTTTCTGTAGCTCTAACTTTGAATTACTATTGCAGGGTGATTTCATATGAAAGACATAATCCCTTGTAAAGTCTTTTCTGTAGGGGTCATGTCAGGTGCCTTGTGCGTGATAGTCCATTAAGTCATTATAGCTGTTTCTGGAATTATTGTATATCCATGCTCAAATAATTTATCTGTAAAATGGTGATTATAAGATATTGAAGTTATCCTGTTCCTGTAGTCTCTGTTCAGGTTTCACATCTTCAAATGTTGGCTCAGTAGCAATGTCCAAATGTGCAGACAAAAGACACAGTTTTCTAGGGGCCTCAACTGATAGACATCACCCTTGTTCTTTAGGGAAGGCAGAGCTGTCTGATCAGCAGACCTTACTTCAAGGCTTTAGGTATGGCACTGATTTAGTAAATGACATCTCTATCTCAGCTTATGCATCTGTTCCATGGGAGTAAAATCAGCTTTCGTCCAGATCAAATTGTGCGTGCAACTTTTCATAAAGGACTCTGAATATACGCATTGCTGTGTAAGTAGTGTGATGTACGATGGTGTTACGTTTTGCTGGAGTGGATTAATTTAATTAATTAATCTTTATTTCAATCGTGGCTTAAAAGTAGCCTCTGTTTGCATAATTGATTTAAATTTTGCTTTGAGTGTTAGTGTCTCGTGATTTTTCTAAAGAATGATTGATTTTTGTTTGTTAGTAAGCATTGATTCCCAATGAAATACACAGTGAATTAAACTGATTGTTTCTGTTTAGAAGGAGAGGGTTGTGGGGTTTTATTTGTTTGTTTGCATGGGTTTTTTAAAATCTTTGAAGATGTCACTCTTGTGGAATGATTTGCTTGTACTGGTTTAAAAGAAAAAATCAAGGGAGGAGGAGCAGAACCACTTTGGACAGATTAAGAAGTGGCTCAATTAGGATGCTTACTTCCTTTTTCAAAATAAAGGCAAGGATTATGTTCCACTGTGTAACTGCAGGTGAAAGGAAGCAGAGAATTTTAAGAAGAAATGCGTGAATAAGCATGAGAGAGAGTTGTATTTTGGAAGGGAAGAAATAAGGATATTTTGTATATTCTGCACAGTGGTGGCATGTATGAGGTTTTGAGAGAAGCAGAAAAACTAAACAAGTAGTGAGTCAGTTTGTAGGAAACAGGAGCAGAAAAGGAGAAAGTGTAGAAAAAATAATTAAGAATGGAGATGTACAAGGTTCTGGATGTGAGAGTCAGGAACTTGAGCTTAATGCAGAAAGCAATGGGTAACTGCATGTAACTGTTTTCAAGGGGTCAGTGCAGGCAGGGAGGGTAATTATTTTAGCAGCTATATTTTACATGTGTTGGAGCGTGGGGAAGAAGACCTTAAACAGGAATTTGCTGTAACTGGTGCAAGTAATGTGAAGTCTTGGACAAAGATTTTAGTGGAAAGATTGGAAAGGACATGGTGGATATTGGAGATAGAAAAGTACTGATAGGATTTGATGACAGCTTGAGCTGTCATCAAGTGGTGGAGAAAAGAGTTGAATCGGCCATGAAATTTGAAATCCAGAGAATTGAGAAAGATAGTAGTATTGTCAACAGTAATGGCAAAGAGGTGAGAATTGGAAGAAAAGATAAGAAGTTCAATTTTCAAGAGGCTGACTTTGACATCAAAATTGTGTGTTTGAGAAGCAGGCAAAGAAGTGAGATAGCCTGCAACACAGGGGAAATGAAAGATGCAAGTGAAGATCGGTGATTCATCAGTGTCAAAATGGTGCTGGAAGCTAAGGGCAGGTGAAGTCACTGAGAAAGGCGTAGGGAGGAGGACTGGGTGAGGTTTTGAAAGAGATCAGTGACAGCAAAAGGAAGAAAAAGGAAGTGCTGATCTGTCAAATGGTGGACAACCATGGTAGGAAAGTGGAGCGAATACCAGGTGTTGCATAGCTGTGCCACAAATCAAATATACAGGTGAAGTTCTTATCAAATATGGAGCTTGGAAGGGGTTGTAAATGGAATATTTAGAATAATTATGGAAGCTGAAGGTAAAAAACCAAACAACCCCAAAGTGCATATTCACTATACCTAAAGATGCAGGATAAGAAGTATTTTATATGTAGGTGACCTTCCCCATTACATATGTAATTAAAATGCTGGGTTTTGACTTTTAGGAGAAAGAATCTGTATTAATTAGTGGCAGCCCAAATGGAATGTCCAGACATT
Source organism: Rhynochetos jubatus (assembly GCA_027574665.1). Classification (NCBI taxonomy): domain Eukaryota; kingdom Metazoa; phylum Chordata; class Aves; order Eurypygiformes; family Rhynochetidae; genus Rhynochetos; species Rhynochetos jubatus. Next base: position 34,485,400 of record CM050655.1, on the reverse strand, counting down.
CCATTCTTGCTGCTTAGAAGTGTCCTTAGGTTTTGGTAGAGTTATTCTATCCAGTGCATAGTATTCATTCCTCAGGTTAGGTCTAACTTAATTCAGATTATTTCCACTAGGTGAGTAGGAAAAGATGTCAGGAGTTGCTATTAACAAGTAGATGAAGAACTTATGAATTTTCCTTCCATGATTCAATTACTTTATTTCCAATTGTAACTGTAAGCTATTATCGAATCTTGTACATTAGAATAATTTGAAACTACCACTTAGCTATGTTAAGATCATGTAAGAATTGAAGACTAAGTTTTTCAAATGTGAGTAGAGACTTTTTATATTTAATTTTCAATATAACTTTTAAAATATATTTTAAAAAGGCCTTCACTTCTGTGAAGGCTGTATACAGGCTTCTTTGAGACTGTCTCATGCACTTTTTCCATGCGTAACATACCCCAAATCACTATGTTCTAAAAACATCTTCTATGCTTTCAAAACCTTGAATTCTTTCATGTTTGGATAGTTTATTGTCTTGGAGGGAGCAGTGCACATACACTGCAACACTGGACTGACTTCAGGTGCTGCACTGGGTGTTACTAATGAAACTTGAGCTTCTTTTGCCTTGCTGTGCAAAACACAGTGTTGGTGCATATGCTTGTCTGTCCTGCGTGCCAAGTGGCTCTTTGAGATCCTTTTCTCCAGAAGCACAGGCAAGAATTCCTGGATTTTATCATAAATTATAAACAGTCACCAGCTTTTTACGTGCATGAGAATAATTTAATAAGAGGCCTTTGAGAGAAATGTACATGTATTATCTTTGATTTATGGAGCAAGTACATTTTAAAGAGCATTTAGGTGATCAGTTCCCCCTAAGTCTCAGATACCTTATGGCAGGTCTTTTGAACACATCCAATATATCCATAATTCCTTCTGAGACACTAAATATTATTTTTAGTTTAAACATTGGAAAAGAAATCATTTTTTAAAGCTTATTAAAATGTTATATGAATATTTTTCAAATATAATTTATATTATCACTGGTGCATAACCTTTCAAATGAATAATTCACGGCAGCTAGTAGTCACTTTTGATAATCTATAGTGGTATATTATGTTGGTTCTGCGGAGAGATTAACACTTATGGCCTAAGGAATAAAACCGGAGAATCTAATCCATTTGTTTGCCTATTCACAGTGACAGATATTTTCTTAAATTAAAACCTATTAGTCTGAATTCTGAATCTTAAAATTGAATCTGTTTCAGCTCATTTTAGACTATTATAAACCAGGATTATAATATATAACATATTGCAGGCAAAAAAGTATGCAGACTATTGATTTTCAGCACAGTTTTTCTATCACAGACAATGAAGAATGTTTCTAACAAAAATTTATAGGATATTAAGCAGAGAAATGGTTTCAAAAGGCTATTGGAAGGTGCAGGAAATAGTATAGACCCTATCTGTTAAATATTGGGTGTTACAATTTTTCTGAAAAGCAGCTGAATTTGAAATGTTTGGTCATCCCGTGTTACACTAGCACATCTAATATAAAAGTAAGAAAAAATGTAAATGCTATTTTCTTAGTATTAGTTGGGCCTGATCCAAATAATGTTATTAAAGTATGAATTTAAATATAAATAGTGATGTAGTAGAAGTTAAGGTTTACCAGAGAAAACACTGGGATATATGCAGATGGTACAGTTTACGTCTGTTGGTCAATTAAAATTTAACTTCTGTAACTGAGAAATGTCAGTGATACACATTATTGCCTTTGTTGGTTGGTTTTTGACTAGGAGCAATGGGGGACCCACTGGTATTGTCTTAGCAGGTACTGTGCAGTACTGCACAAATTGCTCCAAATTTAAGGAATATGCAGATGCTTCTGTGTGGTGGGACAGGGAGATACTAGGAGCACAGGACCAAAAGATAATTTTAGGAAGCACACTCCCGTAGTAAGGGGGAGGCTTAGGGAAAGCTTTTTTTATGTTTAGATGTTAAAAAAGCTGCCCCATGAATTAAAGCCCTTGTTAGAGTCATAGAATTGTTTAGGGTGGAAAAGACTTTAAGAACGTCCTGTCAAACTGTTAACCCAGCACTGCCAAATCTACCGCTAAAGCAGCTGAGCACATTTACATGTCTTTTAAATACTTCCAGGGATGGTGACTCCACCACCTCCCTGGGCAGCCCCTTCCAATGCCTGACAACCCTTTCAGGGAAGACATTTTTCCTAATATCCAATCTAAACCTCCCCTGGCACAACTTGAGGCTGTTTCCTCTTGTCCTATTGCTTGTCACTTGGGAGAAGAGACCAACCCCCGCCTCTCTGCACCCTCCTTTCAGGGAGCTGTAGAGAGTGATGAAGGTCTCCCCTGAGCCTTCTCTTCTCCAGGCTGAACACCCCCAGCTCCCTCAGCTGCTCCTCACAGCACTTGTGCTCCGTTCCCTTCTTGGGACACGCTCCAGCCCCTCAGTGTCTTTCTTGCAGTGAGAGGCCCAAAACTGGACAGAGGATGTGAGGTGTGGCCCCACCAGTGCCCAGTACAGGGGGACAATTCCTTCCCTAGGCCTGTTGGTCACACTGTTCCTGATACAAACCAGGATGCCATTGGCTTTCTTGGCCACCTGGGCACATTGCCAGCTCATAATCAGCCGCTGTCGACTAACACCCCCAGGTCCTCTTCCACCAGGCAGCTTTCCAGCCCCTCATCCCCAAGCCTGTAGCGTTGCAGTGGGCTGTTGTGACCCAAGTGCAGGACCCGGCACTTGGCCGTGTTGAACCTCATACAGTGACCAAGGCCCATCAATCCACCGTGTCCAGATCTCTCTCTAGAGCCTTTCTGCTCTCAGGCACATCAACTTTCCCACCCAACATGGTGTTGTCTTGATCCACTCATCCAGGTCATTGATAAACATATTAAATGAAACTGACCACAACACTGAGCCCTGGGGAACACTTGTGACCAGCCACCAACTGGATTTAACTCCATTCACCACAGCTCTTTGGACTCAGATATCTGGGCTGGTCTTTGTCCCTGCCAGCTCACCTTCCAGCACATGGAGACAGCCTGCTTCTGTGCCTTGAAGATTTCCTTCTTGAAGAATGTCCAGCCTTCATGGACTCCTTTGCCCTTGAGAACTGCCTCCCAAGGGACTGACAGATTTGGTGGCCTTCTGCAATGGAGTTACAGTGTTGGTGGATATCATGGTTTAACCAGCACAGTGGATAAGGTAAGAGCAACTGGCATCATCTACCTGAACTTGTGCGGAGCTTTTGATACTGTTCCACACAACATGCTTGTCACGGACTTTGCAGTGGATAAGGAATTGGCTGGATGTTTGCATTCAGATTTGTGGTCAATGGCTTGATGTCCAAGTGGGGACCAGTGACAAGTGCTGTTCCTCAGGGGTCGGGATTGGCACCGCTGCTGTTCAACATCTTTGTTGGTGACATGGACTTTGGGATTGAGTGGCTTCAGCAAGTTTGCCGATAACACCAAGGTGTGTGGTGTGGCCGACACGCTGGAGAGAAGGAGTGCCATCCAGAGGGACAAGGTGGAGAGGTGGGACACTGCCAACCTCATGGAGTTCAACAAGGCCAAGTGCAAGGTCATGCACATGGGTGGGGCAATCCCAAGCACAAGTACAGGCTGGGTGAAGAATGGATTGAGAGCAGCCCTGAGAAGAAGGACTTGTGGGTAATGGTGGATGAAAAGCCGGACATGAGCCGACAGCGTGTGCTGGCAGCCCAGAAAGCCAACTGTATCCTGGGCTGTATCCAGAGAAGCATGGCCAGCAGGTCAAGGGAGGTGATTCTCCCCCTCTACTCTGCTTTTGTGAGACCCCACCTGGAGTGCTGCATCCAGCTCTGAGGCCCTCAACATAAGAAGGATATCGACCAGTTGGAGTGAGTCCAGAGGAGGCCACAAAGATGCTCAGAGGGCCGGAGCACCTCTCCTATGGGCACAGGCTGAGAGAGTTGGACTTGTTCAGTCTGGAGGAGAGAAGGCTCTGGAGAGACCTTATAGCAACCTTCCAGTACCTGAAGGGGGCCTACAGGAAAGCTTGTGGGGTGTAGGGGAGGAATTTTTACCAGGGCCTGTAGAGACAGGACAAGGGGTAACAGGTTTAAATTGAGAGTGACTAGATTTAGATTGGATATCAGAAAGAAGTTCTTCCTGGAGAAGGTGGTGAGGCACTGGAACAGGTTGCCTAGAGGAGCTGTGGAGCCCCATCCCTGGCTGTCTTCAGGGCCGGGCTGGATGAGGCTTGGAGCAACCTGGTCTAGTGGAGGGTGTCCCTGCCCGTGGCAGGGGTGTTGGAACTAGGTGATCCTTAATGTCCCTTCCAACCCAAACCAGTCTGTGATTCTAAGATTCTGTGCCTGTCAGCCAGTCTCCTAAACAGCCCGAAGTCTGCCCTCCAGTAGTCCAAGGTATCAGTTCTCCTAACCCTGTTCCTTACTTCCCCAAGCATTGAAAACTCTTGTTGTATTTCCAGCAGACATCTTCTAAGTTGAAGTTCCCCACAGGAACAAGGCCTAGCAATTGTGAGGCTTCTCCCAGCTGCCTAAGGAATATTTGCTTACAAACTCCTTCCTCTCGAGTTCTTATTGTGGGCAATGAAAACAACCCAAACATGCAAATATTGATCTGCTTGAAAAAGTATCAAGATAGATGGAGCCTGAGTCTTGCGGCAGGGACATGGGCATTATTATGGTACATAAGCTTATAATTAAACCAACTGCTTATTGATCTAAAAAAACCCCAACAAACCAAAACAAAAAACCCACAACCCAAACATTTATTTTCTCGCATTATGCACTTTTATGCAGGCAAGGCTCTGTGGTTTTCACTATGAGGTAGCCTGTCTGAACAGTATTGTAAATAGCCCTCAAAGCAATTGCTTTAAACACTTCTATTTCCAGCAGTTAAGGCAAGTGGCAAATTAGAGAAAAATACAAAATTATATAGTTACTGGAGCTGCACCTGCCATAATTGGGTGTGAATTTGGTCATAAATGAACTTGGTCAGACATCTGGGGAGGTGGAACCTTTTAGGACATGCTTCCAGCGTACTAGTGACTTTTAAGCGTAATGTGGAAAAATGGATTTTGTTTTAGGCAATAGTGGCTATTAAACCCATGTTTTAATAGACATATATGAAACATGGTTTTGGGTTAACTCTTTGCAAAAAAATTGCCCTTTTTTGGCACCTTATTATGGAAGCTATGGTATCTGATAGAAGATATAATAGCTATCTAAACCTTTAATTTCAAAAAGTTATGCTGCTTAAATTCTGCAGTTATTACATGTCAGTTTAGTTTTGAAGAGAGTAGGTGGCCAAATTGTACAAGAAGCAGTTAGCAACATCAGTATTGGTACTGACACACTGTGTAGTTCAGCAGAAGATCATTCTATTAATTTATCTTTTCCTTTGTCAGAAACGCTTTGAACAACTTCACAAACAGTCTGTTACTTTTGCTGGATGGACAGGGAACAATCTCTCAAAGCTGGTTGGTATAGTGTGTAGTGCAGCTATTACATGACCCTGGGTAAAATGCCAAGATTGTACTTAAGGATTAGACTCTGCTAATTTTAATAAATCATTGAAAACGTAGGGGTTTGTTGTTTTTTCATGTCAAGTAAATGCTGTGATTTAATTACAATAAAGTATTTCATAAAGGGACAAAGTATTCTAGAAGTTATGACTTTAATAAGCAATGAAAAGGTGATTAAATAACGTGAATCTGTTTTCTGAACCAGAATTGGGGTTCAGTGTATACTTGAAAACTACTAGCAGAATGGAGGAAGTGGATGCTGTTGCAAGTTTTGCATAAAGAACAAAAGCTGAAGTTTTTTTTTAAATGGGATCAGAATGCTAATTAAAATTACCACTGGGTCTTGTCATTGTCTTTTCTCTACAAACCCACCTTCCCCAACCTGAAATGATTTTGGAGTGTAGTCCCTGATTGTATGCTAAGAGAAATACCTTTGTTTTTTTTTTTTTTAAAAACCCCAAAACTGTATTATTTGTGAGTCTGGTCTAATGTGCCTAAATCAGAAGTAAATGTATAATTAACCTTTTTTCATGATAAATTAACATTAATTTTCTTAGGATTAGTGGGAAATAGCATAATATAGGACAGGTTTAGCATTCATAGTAACTGTCACATGGGACCTTTAACACTCTTACAGGATTAGTGCAGCCAGTGATTCATCCTGTTACCATGCACACAGAAATAGTGTGCAGCTTCTGACCATCAAAGAGGCTTTCCTAATTATCAGCTTTTACAAGTGAGCGTAGCAAGATTAGAATATAAATATGAGGAAGATGGTTTCAGAGTTCTTGAGGGAACAAGATAAAATGCACTCTCCCCAGTGAGTAGTGTGATTTTGAATGAAATTTTGCAGTATTGTTGAGAACCCATCATTAGGAAGATAATTAATGAAAAGGCCTGTTGTTAGGCCTAAGTGAGTGTGGTGTCTGTATGTCTGTCCCTCTCTTTTTCTTTTACAAGGGCATTTCTTCCTTGTCTTACTAATCTGAGCATTCTTTATGCAAGGAAAAAGATGAATAATTTTTGCAGAGTGGGAAAGAACAGTTGAACTTGAGAAGCACTGGTTGAAAGTGTACTGCTTTGATGATACTGAGAAACAGGCCAGCTCTGTTTAGGTACTGAAATACGGATTCAGTGCTTAATTTTTGGAATCTGAGAACCCAGAAGCAGAATTCCTGTGCTTATACACTTGAACCAAAATAGGAAATGAAAATACAGACGCTTTGGAAGCATCATTCTGGTAAATCATATTAGCCAACAGAAACTCCTCCCCCAGCTGTGCTCTGATTCATGTTTCCCTGAAAGCCTGGCACAGAAAACAGTGGTTCAAAAGTTAAGGATGGATGTAGTTTGCCCTACCTAATGCTGCTCCCCCGGAGCGTGCATGCAGAGAGCGACTGCTGCTTAGCAGAGGTAATGTGCTGAAATGTTGTGTAATGTGCAACTTGATTGTAGATCTGAGTCCATAGATGAGAGAGAAATTTTTCAAGCAACTCACTCCACCCCCTTTTCATATCTTTATCCTTTGCTGTAGTTGCAACCAATTTATTGTCCATAATACACCAATCTTGACCTGCTCAGCTGGGACTCTCTTGTGTCTCCTTTGCTAAATATCAGCCCATGGAGGTGGATGTGGAACTGCACCACCTGAGCAATACCTCAGGAAGACAAAATGTGCTTACAGCTGATACACTCTTAATATATCAAATATACCCTTTTACAGCCTGGTGAGCTCTGCTTGGTAAGTTTGAAAGAAAAATTACTGGGGATCATGGCTCCTCTCTGAATATGACTGTAGATTGTTTGTGCCATTAATTCATGTTGGCCACCAGTCATCTGTGTTCTCCTGGAAACATTCCGCTTTGCATGCAGAGTTCTTGTCCGTGTAGAATTTAACAGATTAGTCTGGGTTTTGTGGATATCCTAGAAGTTTAGGTGCTACTGTGTAGACTGCCATATGTCCATAAATCTCAGACATCTGGCAGTCCAGCTGGAACTGGTGTGTGCATAAAATCTCATATAGCCATGCACAGCAAACAGTGGGAGGAGCTGGATTCCCTCCTTCCACATGTGCTACTCAGTTGACTTGTGCATGGAAAGGTCCTGAGCTGTTGGACTGGTTCATTGCACATCAACAGGCATACCTGCAGTCTGTTTTTCTTCATGTTTCTTAATTTCCCTGAGCTCTGCTGTTTTGTGCAGGACAGCCTGGGTGAATTTAAGTGACTATGGTAAAAATGTTTGTTCATATGTGATATATATGTGGGCTTAGACCTTTAGAGACCAAGTATTTGAGTATGAAGGGCTGGATTCTGATTTTACAAACAGACTGTAAATTCAGAGCACTTTCTGCGTCTCAGTGCAGTTTTTCTAGGTCTACATCTTAGCAGCGGAGATCAGCATGGGTACTGCTCAGTGGGACATTTTTTTCCGCTTTCTTTTGCTTTCCTGAGTATTAATGTTTACCAGGAAAACCAAGAAGGATGAACTTGTATGGTGTGTGTTGAAAACAAGTCTTTTTGTGCTTAATGTATATTGGAGAAATTGTTCAAGAACAATTTATCCATAGATTGTCACTGCAATGCTTTCAAGGACAGTTTCATCTTGGGTTATTGGCTGTTGTAAGTGCCAGTTGCACAAAGGCATATTTAACTTGTGCACTCAGTTTGCTTTATAGTCAGATTTTGCATTCATGAACAGATACAATTTGCTTATTGTTTGGAACAGTTCCTTTCCTTTTATGTAAATTCTTCATCTTCTTTAGACTCCCATACCTCTATTACATGTCAAACAAGAATCTGATCATTGGGCAAGATGTCTATATGTAAAACAGAAACTGAGTGTAGTTTGGGGCAGCTAGGTTCCATTGCCTTTTAAATTATAAATTACATTGAAGCCCAAAAGTGTTCAGCATGTATGCTGTGCGACAGCAAGGCTGCAGAACTGCGTCTTTCTAGACAGATCCTCTCTGAATTGTGCACAAGGTAAAACCTTCATATAAATACGAATCCTGAGAGCATGAAGCTGTTTCACGTGAAACCTAAATGGTTGCATGACGTTGTATGTGTAATTATCTGCAAACCCACAGGCACACCTACGCGTAGACTTCAGTACTCTGTATACGGATGTGTAGGGTAAAGGTCTTCATTTTTATCTTGTAGTGTCGGGGAGATGGTGACTTTGTGTTGTAATTAAATCTTTATGATATCAAGAAGAAATTACTGTGCTCCAATCTGAAAATTCATTGTGCAGCTAAATGCCTCTCTTTGCATAGAAACTGTTCATAATTAATAATCTGTTTGATGGATTATTAGTGCCAGTCTGGATTGGCATCTGTACTGTGGACATGATGTACCTGATTGTACTAACAAGTTAAAACAACATGTATCAACTACTCTAATTATCATATTGCCACTGTTTTCTACAGATCTAAAGATACATAATTCAAGCTGACAAGCCCAAAGATTTTATTGGAATGACCTATGATACCCTAACTTCTCATTAATATACAGCCAAATGCACAATATCAATTAAGTATAAGATACAACCTCAGGGCTTCTTAACATTAGTAGCAGTTAAAATTAATAATGCAACAGAAGTTCTTACTATTTTATTTTCCTACCATGTTGAAATGGCAAACATTGCAGTATAAAAGCTTTCTTAAAAATGTGTGTTTTTAAATAGTCAGTACTTTTTTGTGTTTTCGATTTTTACATTAGTATGGAGTAGGAGTAAATAGCATTTAAAATGAAGCCATTGTTTATTCACAAATCAAATAAGCTACCGACAGCTGCCCTAGTGGCTTCCTCATTCACTTAAATTAATGCCTAGGGCCTTGGGGTGAATAGTCTTCTGGGGAGAATGTGGGCATTTATTTTCGATTTCCATTCAATGTTGGGTCTTTTAATGCCAAATCCTATTTAATGTGCACATGTTATGTTGAACTGTGTGCAAATTTATTCTATGGACCACTTGACAGAATTCATACTATTAAAGTCACATACAATTTGTACTCGAAAAATAAGGTCTTCTCTTTTGAACAAGCAGCATACAATTCTGTCTTTATTTTAGTTTAAGATCTACATAGCACTGAAAGTAAGTCCTACACAATAGTAGGTACTTTTGAACTAAGCTTGAGGTTTGATGTTTTGGATTTGTTCCAAGCCCTGTCCGTTTAATCAGGATTTTCCTGTGCCCTCAAGTGTTGAGACAGTGCTGTGATGGATGCAGTTCAAGAACTTGAGGGGGAGGGTAGTTTTGCTAGGTTCAAGTATCCTTCTTTTTTTTTTTTTTTTTTCCTTCTTCTTTTTTTTTTTTTTTCCCTAGTTGGAAACGGCTGAAATGTATTTGGACACTTACAATACGTCAGGTTTGCAAAATTAATCAGGCCCTATGTCCACATAATGACTTACACCCTGTGACAAAAAGGAGGTGAGAGGATGTAATTGTGATAATTCTGCTGTAACCTAGTACCTAGTGCTCAGTCTTCTCCTGGGGAAGAGGAGTACAGAGTTCCAGTCTACTCCAAGGACTGCTTATGCATTTAACAAATAATTGAATCAGAGGACTGTCACCATCTTATTTTCTGTCCTGGCCCCATCTTAAAATGACCGCTGCTTTTTTTTTTTTTTTTTTTTTTTCAGCACCCCAGTTCATTAAGCAAGTTCAAATAAATTTCGGTCGGCTTTAAGCTTTTTGGGGTTGGGGAAGAGAACATTTTCTCTGTGGATCTTGAAGGACTTTGTTATCACCTAAATGGCTAACTGATCTCCCCAGTAACTGTGAGGTTATGGACAAGCACAGAGATTGAACTCAGAATACAGTTTAGTAACACGAGAGTGGCAATATGGCCATGACCAAAAGTGCAAGGTCTGTAAATAAAATGCTTATAGACTTTGTGTCTTTCTTGTAGCAGCTGAACAGGGGCCTGGAACTTCATAATTTGGGATTAAGTGCTTAGTTTCCAGCTAAGAGCCAGCACAGATATCTTTGAAACATTACTGGAAAGCTGGTTCTAGATGGCTTCTAGCAGAGAACTGCATTTAAAGTTGAGAAAGAAACCAAAGGCCACAAGTTTGACCTTCTGACAGCCCCTCAGCAGGAATGTAATTTTCCTTCTTTGCACTGGCAACTTTCACCAGCTTTTGTTTCAGAGCTCAGCCTCAAGCCTAGATTTGACAAAAACTGGTAAATCCTGGATAGATTACACCTTTTTTTTTTTTTTTTTTTGCTATTCTTCTGCTTCTTCCTGCTTTCTTCTGTCTATGCAAATTCTCAGATTTGCATAACCATGCCTGAAGTGGAAGGTGAAGTGTCCTTCTTCGGTTATTTCTCTGCCTTCCCATTTCTCTTTTCTTCAGTCCCTCTAGCACAGGTCATAAAGGTCATATCCCCTTTACTGTTTAATGTTCAATCTTCCTTTATTTTCTGGATTTAGAAAGGAGAGGTCTCAGCCACTGTAGTACTCCTCTGCCACCAATTCTGCTGTGTTTTTGTCCTTAGAAAAGTTAAGTCAGTGCTAACTCGTGCTTCAATTCCCAGATACCCCAGTTTATAGCAGCATGAAAATGACACGACTTTTGAAAGCTTTGCAGAAGCCCTGCATAGTTCTTAATAGCACCCATGTTATGACAGGGGTGTTGTCAATTTCAGGGTTTTTTGCCACATTAGAAAGTTGTAAGCAGCAGCTGAGGGGTGGAGGTTGTGTTGTTTCCTCAGTTATTTTATAGTTTGGGGTTTTGGCTTGTGTCAAACACCTCCACCCCAGCAGCTTCAACAGGACAATTCTGCATTTGCTTTATGTGCACTTCACTTTTGGAAGGTTATCTTTGTGACCATAAGGGCTGGGAAACAGTGGGCAAATTTGTCAAGGCTGCATACGTTAAGGTGGGCATTTCAGTTCCCCTCAAGGTACTTGGATCAAAGTGATTTTTCAGAGTTGCCACATTTCACCAGCTACTGGTACCTCAGGATGAGCTCGATTTGTTGCATGTCTCTAGAAAACCATTGCTTTTATTGAGAAGCATAACATGCAGTAACCTGGTATACCATTGTGCTCTTAATGCACTTTTTATTTTAGTAAAAGCTTATATTCTGTAAGAATTAATGGTTGCAATTCCTCTCTTGCCAGAGAGAGCTTCCAGCTCAGCCTGCAGTTGGAATTTGTCCATACTTGCTGGAATATCGGTTATCCTTGTTTGCTTTTTTAATATTGTAATTGAGTCCAGAGGGAAAAAAAAAGGGGGGGAATATATAGTAAAATTCTGTACCTGTAAGAAAGGGGAGGAAAAGATGGTATGTTTGAAAAACTTCTATGTTTTGTAAGTCATATTTGCATATTCAGCGTGCTACATGTAAAAAATCAGCATGTACATTTTAGAGATATTTTTTCTTTTAAGCATTGCTTCCCTGTATTTTATGAATATTTATTCAGCAACTCACGTTGAGTGATCTGTTACCTGTTCATTGTCTTCTGTTTCTATGTTAGTTCAGTTTATGTTTACAAAAGCCATTTTCTACTTTCCTTGCCTCTCCTCTGTTACTCCATTCTAAAAAATCTGCATTTTTCAAAGCTTACCAACTTTGTACATGAATTTAAGGCTGCCCTTTTCTATTGAAAGTTAGAATACTTTGTCAGGAATACAGAATTACTCTAATAGAATGAATTATATAGTAATGTTGTGCCTCTTTCTTTTTGTGTCTACCACTGGAGGCATGTCTTTGGGCTTTCATAGTTGAGCTGTGAGCTGCTGTCTGCATTTGCCTGTGTAGTGGCCATTGTGTCAAGTTTTTCTGGAGGAAACCACAGTCCTCTGGTTGTTAAAGTTAGTCTTTCCCTGCTTCTCTGGAGGACAGAGCTGTTTCTTTCAAATGTGCCAGCTAGAAATATTTCCCATCTTACATTAAACAATAGAAGTATTAAACACCCTTTTATGGAACAGTAAGAAAACAGAAAATACAAGTCAATGGCACACCAGTGTTTTTACCCATAAAATCTATGGAATTCTTATTCTCGCGTTAATTGAGAATTGGCTTAAACTCCAGGGCCTCAGTCAGAGTACCTATGCACCTAGTTACTCTTTCAACCCCTGTGTTTTCACGCTCTTGAAAGCCTAAATACTTTGGATCTGGCATAGGAAAAATAGTTATAGCTATAAATTACAAATAAGAAGAATTTTTCTTGACATTGAAAAGAGGTTTTCAGGATATGAAATGACCAACCTCTGTTGGACCTGGTTTCAGTGTCGGATCTATAGTATGCCTGGCTGATACAGTTTTTTCGTGGCACTTACTCCAGTCCTGAGTATGCCTAATTAAGGTTAGACCAGATGATCTTTTGAAGGCCACTTCCAACTTGAGCTGTTTTATGTTTCTGTGTTTCCAAAGTATCTCAGGTAAATTCACGTAGGAATTTACCCAAACTCGCCTATTCCTTGGAAGTGCATTAGTTGTTCTCAGGGCTAGAGAGAAAGAGAATCCAGCTCTATTTGACGCTTGGCTTTCTGTTCCCTGCTAGTTGGCCTCCATGCACTGTGTGTGGGATACACTCTCTCTCACAGGATGCTTTGCCTGGGGGCTTCTCATGATGCACATCTTTATGTTCATTATAGTACGCTGAAGTTTGAAGTCTCAGAATGGACTGGACTACAAAAGAATAAGAAATTTACATTAGCTCTTATCCCAACAACCCTTTCATTTGCATACACAAATGATAAATTCCATCTTTGCTATTGCCTGGCACATTGATTTTCTTTTTAAATTCCACTTTCTGGATACATATCTATTTTCCCTTCATTACTCTTTTATGCACCTGTTAAAACACAACACCAAGAACCCCTAGGCTTGATACACAGAAAACAAATCCTTTGTGAATTTTTAATTAACCTGTCTATATGATTTGAACTGAATAAACAAAATTTCTTGCATATATTTCCATTAACTGGCCTTTTGTATTCTCACAGATCTAAGCAAAACCTTTCTGAGAGAAGACTCAATTAGCATTTCGATCTCTGTTTCACTTGAACAGTTCAGCCCTGTTTTTAAGAATGTAGTCTTTTGTCTGCAGACAAACACAGGATTAAATCCAACCTAACATATCAACTAAATCAAAATTGGCCAGATTACCCTTACTCATCAGATGTTACCCATGGAGCACGATTTCTCCTTGCAGACTGACGAACTCAAAAGTGGCTCTGTGTGACACTTCATTCTACATGTACCACAAAGAAATGGGTTTGTGGGTCCTTGGATTCATGGGAGAAAATCCAGACTGGGATACCACACCAAAGCATAAACCTCCTTTATATAGGAATAGTCTTTTCCAATCTGTATACCTTCTTCTGTTTGTCCCCTTTCTGAGGACGTTGACATCTATAAGATATTGAAATCTCAAAGAACATGGGTGTTCTTGGAAACCCTTTGTATCGCGTTAAAATTGGCTTATACAGATCCGTGCAGCAACAGATGGAAATGAAAGTATGAATTTCTATAAATACAAACTATGTATGCTGCTGTTTTAAACAGTGCTCTCCAAGACACAGTAATATTCTTCCAGTAGAGTGTAACACCTCATTTATTCAAGTGTGAATGTTATTTTATAATGGCAGTGTCATTCATTCCAGTGTTCCTGTGCACAGATGTAAACAGATCAAATTATTTTGGTTTTAATTTGTCTTATGTTCTCTCTGCTGTGTTATAATTTAAAAGCAATAATTAAGTAAAGATGTTGCACTGCATTATTCTAGCAAGCTGAGGGAAATAGCCTTAATTCCCAAGTTCCATATTCAAACAAAATAGTGATAAATATGGTGGCAGCAGAATGAACACCAGTTGTTTTTCCTGCAAAAAATGAATCCAGCAGCGTTCCTTGACTACAGTTAGCCTTTGGGTCTACAAATAAACATCCCACGTCTACTTCAGACGTAGGCAAAATGCAGTTGACTAATTCTGCAGGCAGTTTATAAACATATTTTGATATGTTTGTCCTTCTAAATCTTATATCAAATCAAATGTGTGTCACACAGCATGACCTAGCATAGCTCAAAGCAAAGTAGCACGTACAGAATTCACATAGGCAGTTGCAGGAGAAATACAGTGTCTTTGTTTGTACCTTGTCTGCCGCTCTCTGTCTTTTCATCTTTACCATAATGCTAAAGATGTTCACACTAGCAGTCCAAAACACTTCACCAATGTTGTTCATAATCAAAGGGCTTTTGACCTTTCCAAAAAAACTACCGAGGTTCGTTTGTTTGTTTTAGGGGCTTTTAGATTCAACGTGAAGTGCACGCGCACACAGATGAATAGAGGTTGAATCTTGAGGCCCTTTACTAATTCAGAGTTCCCGCTAACCTTGAATGCCTTTAGAAGATGTTTTTTGGAGTAAACATTTTCTTCTGTAAACTGCAACCTGCCTTTTGCTAGACCTTTGAAAAGAAAGACTTTCATTTATTTCTGAAGTGTTTTTCAAATGCCACATCACTATAATTCCTACTGTTGTCCTTTGCTGCTCTTTCAGCCACTCACTTGGCTGGAGTGTAGTTATCATGAGAACCTATAAAAGAAGTACTTTGACGTGGCTTTTTTTTGGCCCAAGAGAGGCTATTGTTGTGCTAATAGCTCTAGAACTGTGTCTGAGACTTTCAACTCTTTGGCTGGTGTTAAACTGCTTTGCTTTTGTGAGCATCCCTTTTTGGCGGGAAGGACATCCGTGTGAGCATCCCTGTGGGGTTACTAGTTCTTGTGTCTATCAGTATCCAACACGCAGCTGTAAAACCTGCAGCCACTCTGCTATGTAAACAGCGTTGCATAGTGATTTCAGAACACTTCAGTTTATAACCTTTCTTTGAAAACCAACTCCCTTAATGATATTTAAACGTGGATTCCAGATGTGACAGTTAAATATACCTACCCCTCGGGAAATTAGCAGTGGTGTTTCTTTCTTTATTCATTACTAAGTGCCCTCTGCCATTTTTCACACCCTGCCTTTCATTGTCTCTCAATCTCTGTGTACTGCACATTACAGCAGAGATTGCTGTGTTTCAGTACTTACATTCTCATGAGGTAATGGAAGAACAGCATTATCAGTCTGCTGTAGCAGCTGAACAATGTAAAGTCTTACTGCACTTAATCCTAGTTACAAAATCTACCTATACAGCAAGATGTTTCACGTTCCACTGTCTACCTCTCGTGTGTTTATGTGGGTGTCTTTGTATGTTGATGCACTTATGCACATAGGAACATGACCTGTTAAATGTCCTTTTGGTAAAAATATGCAATTTTTGACTAGCAAATGGGGGTGGGTTGGTTGGTTGGTTTGTTTTTAATTCCAAGTCAAGGATGGCTTAACAGTACAGTCTTAAAAGTAAGTGGCAGCTGTGTAACCATGAGTTTTGGTCATGGATGGAAATATCTTATGTCATGTCTCAGCTACAAAATGGTTTGCCTTAGTTTTCAGAGTAAATATGTTTGAAAGACTGTTCTAGAAAGCAGCACATTGTGCCAAGCTGGAATATTGAATAGCATGGGAGTTTTTTAATAATATTACCATAGGAGAATATTAGGGACACATAGGAATCTGCTTAACTTCTTATGAATTGTTGTAGGATCCAAAGGCACTGAGTTTTCCCAGATGCTAATGAACTTTGTACTCTTTGTCCTATTGAGGCCATATTTCACGTATCAGGCACTCAGTTCTCTATGTATCTAGTTGATTTGGGCACTGACTGTTCACTAGGTGCTGGAGCTGATGTCATCAGACCTTTGACAGGGCATTGCTATCTACAGATGCTGCATTTTGGCTTAACAAACCTCTGCCTATAGATATCCTTCCCCTGGCTTCTTCCTTCCTTGAGTCCTCTCACTGCAATGCACACATGTTTTCAGAGGTCTGTTCTATTCAAACAGATTTCATCTGGTTTTTTCAGAAGTCGTCTTGGATTACATGCCATTGAGATCACTTCTAAGCAATGCAGCACAAAGCTGAATATCATCAATCTCTGTTTTCTTAAGTGTCCTTTCATCTTTTTAGATCTATACTTCAGGGAACCACAGAGACCTGGCCCTCTAATAACATTTGTGATATACTTAGGGCTCAATTTAGACTAATTTATGTTACCTGCTTAGTAAATTAAGATCATATAACAGAAGAATTAATCATTCATAGTTGTTATTGACATATGCCTTTCTGCTTTCAAAGAGAACATGTTAAAATAATACCTAATTAAAAACGCTATGCATAAGAATATCATAGATCTATATATGGCTAAATGCCTAGTGGCCCATAGTGCTTGGAACTTTCTGTATGTGTGGTGTCTGTACGATGGTATATATATATTTTTTCTAAACTGTTCATCGGTCATTGATTTTTAACCCATTTAGAATTATAACTCTTACAGCAAAGTAAGACTTCAGGTAATCTTTGTTATGCTGCATAATGTTGTCTGTTGGTTTATGGTTCATGGATCATTGGTTTACCACTGGCAAGTGAAGTGTTCAGCCTTTTCAAGTTAGTTCCCTGAAAAATTGTCATGGCCATTTTAAGAAGAAAAGACTTAACTGGGGTAAGAGCTCATTTCAACTGCCCACATTTAAACAAAATTAACCTTGGCTTCCTCTGTAAATGTTACTGGGAACTCTGTCAGGCTGGGAACATGGCTTTGACTGATGTATCACTAACTGGATGAAAATAAAAGTTTCAAATCTACTTGGGACATCATTCAAGACTGGTTGGGATTTTTTTCTCTAAAATACATGATAAAGATTTCTTAACAGTGTACAAAGTTACCTTAAAAGCTCTATTAGAACTGGATTTTGGGACCCACAAAAGAATCAGTCTTTTAATTCTGCTTGGGACAATGCCTAGGTCCATTTATCTGCAGTGTTAACTAAGACCTTAGGATATATCCAAATTTTGTATGGAAAGATGGTGTGTTATAATTAAGAAATTACTGGAAGACCTAAGATTTCTGCTTATATCCTTTGTGAATATAGAGATTTCACATGTTGTCTGACCAAGTAATAAATACTTTTTCTGTGCCTCATTTCCATAGTTATAAATTGGAACTGTAATATTGCCTCACTGAGGTATTAGGAGGAAAAATGATAAGTTCATTAGTATTTTGTGGTAGTAGGAAGAAATATGTAATGATGAAAAAACCAGAATTACTCAGACATCAAATATGAAAACCTATGTTTAGATATCCCGATTTGAACTATGATTTGGTCGTTCAAATCAAATACAGACCAGATTTTGCAAAAATCCATAACGAAATCTCATCTTCAACTTGCTGGAATTTTTTTTTTTTTTTTCAGTAGCTTGCTTCAGGAGATGATTTAATTTTACTTTAAAACAACTGTGGATAATGGGGCAAAATATGCCTACAGGAAGATTCCAAAACCCCATGCCCTTATGCTGCAGCCTGGCTGCATTTGTAAGATGCTCTGTGGGCTGGGCAGAAAGGTCATACAGCATGCAAAGCAGCCACTCGGCAGCAGCCTTCCAAGTGCAGGACAGCACTCAAGTATTTAGTGTGCCAAGATGATGGGGTCTGAATTGGATCAACTGACACATTTCTTTCACACTGTGACTTGAGATGGCTGGATTTATAGAAGTTTTGCTTTATGCTGTTCTGTGTTTGGTAAACACAAAGTAGCAGGCTGCCTCCATGCCCCCAAAAGAAAGCATTTGCTTTAGGTGTATATGAATAGATGTCCTCCTTGTCCATCCGTCACTGTCTTCTGGGTCATCTTCTGCGTCCCTGGTGGTTCCATGCTTCCTCTCTGTTTATATTAATGCTCTGTCATCCTCAGTAGTGGGGAAAATCTCATTCCTTACATCCAGTTATTTTTTCAAAACTCTGAGTAGAAACATATGAAATTATTCATTTTTGGCAGGATAATGGTTTCTTTGTTTGTGTAAGCTTTGTGCATCCTTTAGATCTTCTTATCTTTTACCAGATCACATTCAAGCTCTTCATCTCTACTTTTAAACCTCAAATGCTCTTACTCTCCCCTACGTGCATATTTTACTCAAACTGCCTCTCCCCATGTTATCACGTCCTTCTGATTTGCTTTTCATCTTGTATTATACTTTCCCCAAGCTGCCTCCTCTGCCTCCAAAATCTTCATCCTCTAAACTCTGGTGCTTTGTTTTGCTTGTCATGTTTTTGCTTGTATCTCCAAGGCACAAACTTAACCAACTGTATGTTGACTATGTTAAAAATAGGACCATGTGCGTGTAATTGTATTAATAAAAAGAAGGGTTTTTTCATAGTAGGTTCACAAGGGTTATTTTTCCTTTGCTAACCAATCCAGATGTTTTAAAATCAGACAAAGTGTTACGACTCACGCTTCTTAGTTTCTGACTTAAAACTGGTTGGAGGCAAGAAGAGTGGTGTGGGATTTTAAAGAAAAATATAAGATATTGAAAGAAAAATATTTGATAAATTCTTAGCAAAATGAAGAAAATCATTCAAATCTATAGCATAATTTTAACTTACCCTAATGACCTGTAATTTCCTTCTTCTGAAATGTGACCCCATTACATTAATCAAACTGACATTGTTGTGATATATTATACTTATTAAAAGGGCGAGTCTTTCATTGTAGTTAGTTTACAATTCAGTATTCATGCTATATATCTAGTGGCAGTGCTGTACAGAAAATTAGAATTATGTGGGGGAATTTGTTTTCCCTGTTGGCTGAGCCAAACCAGCTTTTTTTAAGATTTGTTGTTAATATCCTGCTGTATCATTTCAGATGCTAAATGGAGCAATTTTTGAATAAGACACATAAAACAGTGTGTACTACAAAATATTTGATATATATTGAATAGTACTAGGTCAAGCACCTATTTTTTTGTCTGTTACTTGCTTTCAGCTATTGTGATGAAAACTGATTTGAATAAATCTTTCTTTCTTTCTTTCTGTGGGCCAGATTCATAAACCAACGTTGATCTCTATAGCCATTTGTTTTCACCAACTCAATAAAGCTTGATAGATCTGTCCCAGTGAGTAATTCAAGTATATATCCAGGATGATTACTGTGCCATGCGATACCCATGCCATCTCATGTTCAGGCAGCTGAGCTTTAAAATTTTCACAGGCATTAGCTGAATTGTTGTTGAATGGAGAAATTTAACTCATTCATCGCTTTCAAAAGGGTAGATTTGTCCATTTGTTGTTGTATTTCTGTGACTGAAAAGACGACTTCATAAATAATTTATTGAAAATTAGCAATGATTAGGACAAGTTTTTAGAAGTTTTTCTGGTGATGTATTTGTCCAGGTTTATTTTCTGCTATAAAGAAAAAATCATAATGTTCAGAGTAATCGCTCTGTTCAGCTTCTTATGATTTATGCATGTGTTAGGAATTTAAGAATAGAAGGATTTCTGCAGTGAATCACAGCAGATGTCCATCAATCCCAGTCTGACAGCAGTCAATAATAGCTGCTTTCCAGGGTATTTTTGTACCTTTTTCCTCTCCATTAAACTCCATTGTAGCAAGATAGGTGTATATGTGGCATGGTATCAGTTAATTTGCTCTTAGTACAGGTGGAGGCAAAACAGGAAGTGGTAATGAAAATTGAAGTCTTGAATTTTACTTATAGATTCAGTATTTGTGTTGGAGTAGAGGCTCCTCCATGGGTGCTAGAACAGACTTTTTCCACAACTTAATATATAGATTTCTGTTATGCATTAGTTTTGCAGAGAAAGAATAAATACCATCCTCATTTTTTCTGTGTGATGCTTAAAAGAGCTGTAGATAAGATTTCTTCTTCTGTGTCAGTCTCTTGTGAAGATGGAAGAAGGCTTTGAAGTGAGACAGAATTTCACATCTCTCAGAGAAGCAAGAAAGTTTCTCTGTATTTTTGAGTCAAATTGCAGTATGAGAATATAGTTTGTATATATATACTCAAATTATATTGAACATTTTACCCTCAAAATTCATGGGAGCCTCCTAGACTGGAAGTTTACAATAAGTGTACACCATTGCTGCACGCTGACACTGAAGTGTTGAAAGCCATTCCTTCAGAAGGTATTATCTTCTGTCACTCTTTGTAAGAATGATGGCGATGATCCACATATGAATCATGTTTATTACATAACGTTCAAGAGCCGTTTGGGAACGAGGTGCCATTCTGCCAGGCTGTACGCAAACACGCAGTGCAATATAAACCCTATCCTGATGAACTTACGAAGTAAATCACTAGGACAGACAGAGGGACAAAGCGTGCAAGCAGTGAAGGGTGTGATAACTGCAAATACTATGTTAGTTCTATGATTGATTGGTTTAATTTTATTAAACCTGCGTGTTAGTGAAGACTTGTTTTTCTCTCTTAAATGTCCACTATAAATATGTTTAATCAAGGAAAGGGAAGTAGAATGAAAAGGCAAGTGTGCCTGACATTGATAGAAATCCTGTTTGGAGAAATTGTTCAGGAGCAGTTCATCCATGTAAAAATATGATCCTTGTAAGACTGCCAAGGTCATCGAGGCCTGTGGTGATCTGATGAGTAAATGCTGGTCACGCCTGGAGGCAGCTTTAGCTTCTGAACTCAATTTTTCAAAAAATGTAAAACAGTTTTACAGAAAAGAATGTTTGTCATTAGCCTGTCAAGACCATTTCCTCCTTGTTTTCTTGGTGCCCTTTTCAACAACTGTATACCCCTTTATGTACCTGTCAGCTGTCCTAGATATGCACAAATGGCAGAAATGCTGGTACTGGTTTGCATTCTGCCATTTGGGAGGTAGCTCAGCTGCCCCATGGGATGTAGAGATGTGCATATATAGCCCTTTTAATGGCAGGTCATTGACAGTCTTTTGTACCAGTCCATTGTGGTTGGTGTGCCCATACTAACGGTCACTCCCAGCAGATTACAGCAGTGTGGCCACCTTAATGAGATATGCCAACCTGATGTCTGAATGAAAATATATGGTAGGTCAAGATATTCATATATTCATGTAGAAACAGGCCGAAGTCTTTAATGAGAACAGTACTAGGTTATTAGAAAGATTAATCCTTTCATTGCTGGCCCTCTAGCATCCCTGCTGACTTGCCGTCAACAATTGACATATGCAAATTCCCCAAAATTTGGGGCAAGTTGAATTCATCTGCTTCACTTCTAGACGTAGTAGGCACAGGCAAACAGTTCATGAAGATTATTTTGTTCACAACTTCTGGAAAACCTTACTACGTTTACTATCATGCAAACGTGTCTTCATTCTGTGGTATACCTTGATGTTTGAATTTACACATGATTTGACATCCCTTCAGCATTCATATTTTCTTTGATCCCCTAGCTTATTAAAAAATGCAAATCTAAATTGTATCTTATTAATGTGCTTCTTTGTGCTAAAGCTGTGGGGGGTTAAAATCCCAGCTTTGGTAACGTATTTGGATTCTTAATGTGCAAAGTGCAAAGAGAGCTAGACTTTCTGCAGGCCATGTTTTCTAATCAACTGTTTTGAAAAAAAGATTTTTATTGTGCTTCTATTTCTTGCTCTCATGGAATTTACAGAAATAAAAAGAGTAATGACTTCATTGTTATACAAAAAATATTTTCAAGCATAGATAGAGAACCTTATTAATTTCTGCAATTTCTCAAAAATTACAATGAGGAATCTTGGATAAAAATTCAGAAAAATATGTATTTTAAATATATGAAAGCCTTTTAGCTGGTTGATTTGAAGCAAATAGTAGTTTTTGACATGGACCTAGGGCCTGGATTTTGTATTAGTAAATAGTGGTCACTCATTTTTCCAGTTAAATATAGTAGCTTTTAGGTACTGAGTACATCCTTTCGCTATATTTTTTTTTTAAAAAAAGCAAATGCTGTAAAATTACTCATGCATTTAAAGCCATTAAACTGCTCTTTATATTTCCTTTTTGCACAACTTGACCTATCCCTTTGCCCTGGTAAAAGCTTTCTCTGCATGTTTAATGGCTTTTCTTTTAGTGTTACTGCTTGTTTTCTGAATTGCTTCTTATGCATCTGCTTAACTTGTTGGGAATTCGGGTGTGTCACTGTGATTTAGGGTTCTGCATTGCATAAAAATATTATAGCAAAAGGCAAAGCACCTGTAAGATTGGTTAAAAGAACGTAGGAATATCTTTATCAATTACCTGGAGAAGGGCATCAAGTGCACCCTCAGTAAGTTTGCAGATGATCCCAAGTTGGGTGGGAATGTTGATGTGCCTGAGAGCAGAAAGGCTCTAGAGAGAGATCTGGACACAGTGGATTGATGGGCCTTGGTCACTGTATGAGGTTCAACACGGCCAAGTGCCAGGTCCTGCACTTGGGTCACAACAGCCCACTGCAACGCTACAGGCTTGGGGATGAGGGGCTGGAAAGCTGCCTGGCGGAAGAGGACCTGGGGGTGTTAGTCGACAGCGGCTGATTATGAGCTGGCAATGTGCCCAGGTGGCCAAGAAAGCCAATGGCATCCTGGTTTGTATCAGGAACAGTGTGACCAACAGGCCTAGGGAAGGAATTGTCCCCCTGTACTGGGCACTGGTGGGGCCACACCTCACATCCTCTGTCCAGTTTTGGGCCTCTCACTGCAAGAAAGACACTGAGGGGCTGGAGCGGGTCCCGAGCAGGGAAGGGAGCTGGGGAAGGGTCTGGAGCACAATTCCTGTGAGGAGCAGCTGAGGGAGCTGGGGGTTTCAGCCTGGAGAAGAGGAGGCTCAGGGGAGACCTTATCGCTCTCTACAGCTCCCTGAAGGGAAGGTGCAGAGAGGTGGGGGTTGGTCTCTTCTCCCAAGTGACAAGCAATAGGACAAGAGGAAACAGCCTCAAGTTATGCCAGAGGAGGTTTAGATTGGATATTAAGAAAAATGTTTTCCCCAAAAGGTCTGTCAAGCATTGGAAGGGGCTGCCCAGGGGAGTGGTTGAGTCACTATCTCTGTAGATATGGTACTTAAGTGGGTAACAGTTTGACTTGGTGATCTTAAGCTCTTTTCCAACCTAAACGATTCTATTGTTCTATGATTTACATTTCCTTTTTAGTTTCAAGTTAAATTGTGTCTTGAGTAGAAAGGAAGAAAAACACACAGGAAATGTTAAGTTTTTTTCCTTCTGATGGCCTGAAAACACTCCAAAGCCTGATGAAATTAATTTTAGAGTACCTAAACAGCTGAAGCTGTTGCTATACCATTAGCATTTATCTTTGAGAACTCATGGAAGAAAGCGGGGATCCCAGTGGTCTGAGGAAAGACTAACATAGTACCTACTTTATTTAAAAAAAAAAAAAAATATATATATATATATGTATATATGTGCACACACCATCAATAAAATAAACCTAGGGAAAAGGCCCAGGGAATTATGATCCAGGTTCCAAACTCAGTGCTTGGAAGAATGATATTAAAAAAAATTTGATTTAAAGCCATCCAGGGGATGTAAAGTGATAAGAAGGGTCAGTGTGGATTCATTAAGAACAAATGTCAAAGCAGTCTAATATCCTTTGTGACAGGGTAATTGTCAATTGTTCTGAATTGTAGTATGTGATGTTTAGGTTAGATGTTAGGGAAAAGAAATCCAACTTTAAGAATAAATATGTGCTGCGTGTAATACCCTAGAAGCTGTAGCATCCCCTCCACTGGCAGATACTTTGTAAAGGATGGCTCAGGTTGGCGTGCCACAGGAGGATCAACTAGATAGCTGTTACAGCCTTGAATTTCTCTGATCTTGTTAAGATTTCACAGCACAATACAGGTTTTGAACTACTTGGTAAAATACTTGACAATGGGGCTTTCCTGAATTTATTTGTTAGTGTTTACAGTAGGAAGGCACAATGCTTTTTTCTGCCATTTCCTATGAAATTAACTGAGTTTTTTTCTCACACATTTACATATACTGTGTGAATGTACACTGTAGTCTCAGGTAGAGAACTTTCATCGTCAAGCAGCTCATGTTCAGTTATATATTTGTGTGGTGGCTCATCATGTGCAGGCCACGGTATTATTTTCAAATATCTCTCTAAATCACTAAACCTCTGTGTCCTTGTGGAGCTGGTTGGGTGGCAGTGAGATGAGTGTGGCTGTAAGAACTCCGGCTATACGGATCAGATTACAACGTAATTTACTGGTTTAATCCAATTTTAACTGGATTAAAAAAAAAAAAAAAGAAAGAAAAAATCCCACCTCTGTTTGTACTCTAAATTTCATTTTGTTCAGCATTTGAGCAGAAGGCCCCAAAGTACAAAACTACTGTCATGGATTCCCGCAGGTGGGAGTTTTGCTCGTGTCCTTTCTTTATGCATTTGGCAAGAGCATAAAACCATGAACTTTATCCATTGTATGCAGCTAAAATATGAAACTAAGCTTTTCTTTCATTTTCACTGTTACAGTTATTCCTCTTGCAAAATAATGAGTGAATGCACCCTGTTTGGCTTAAAGCAACGGATCTATACCCAGTTAATTTGTGGATAAATATGGGTTTCTGCTATTGATGTTTCTTGATCCACACAAAGTGGTTATATTAATACTGAAACATTATTAATCAATAGGTAACTCTTTAAAAATACATCACTAAGACTAGCCAATTACCTTTAAGTATATTTCAAAGGCGACAGGGCAATTTGACTTACACTCATGGTCCATTAGAGACTTCCAAACATTTTAATTATAAATATATTTTTACCTACAGTGAAATATAGAAAGCAAATTTCTCATTCTGGCCTCAAAAAATTGATAAAACCCAAACTGATTTTTCAGTTTTTCAGGGTTTTTTTTCATTCAGGAAAGTACAAAAATATGCTTAAATTCATCTTAGTCCCCTGAATTAAAACCAAATAAACTATGTGTTATCTCATACTGTTTTTAAGATTGTCTGCTCTGTAAGATCACAAAAGTAAATTATAAAGACAGATAATTTCATTGAAGTGCATAGTTCTGTTTGGTTTTATAATACTAATTAACTCTATTGACTTCCAGTGAAACTGCATTTTTCCCCCCCTCTCTACCAAAGGAAAATATCACCAAAGCCTACAATCTATCTGTAAATTCTCAGAAATATGTTCTTTATTCAAAGAATATAGGCTGTAGTTTTGGGAATTATACAGTGTAATTTTTATACCTTGCTGAAAGTTTAAATACCGGTTTGAAATATAGAACATACTCCAGCCTGTTTATGGAGTCACTACTGATGCTTCTGCTTTAGGAAAGGAATGTGTTGGCTGAAGTAGAGTATTGCACTGTGGTTTACAATCAGATGAGAAACTGTATGTTTTCCTTTGAGATTATTATACCATTCTTCATATAAATTTCCTCATTTAAAAGTAGACTATTCCCCCTCTGGTTTATGTCCCTCAACAATTCCCCAGCATAAGCAATCTAGGGAGAATAGCGTGAGGTGTAGCTGATTGTCATTCAACGCAAGTGAACTCTTTAGGTGAACATTAGTCACTCTTTTAGACATGTTAGCTTGAAGTGGAAGCAGTCAATTACAGAGTAGAAGCTTTATGGCTACATTATTACCATCATACTATTAGGTTTTCGGTAGTAGCATTCTGTTTGATCGACCCATGCCAAGACATTGATGGATAGTTTTGTTCTTCAAATGTCAAATATGTGGGACTTTTGTACTTTATTTACTGGTGCACTACTGTACTGTGGATCTCTCTCCATTCTACATCATTCTAGCTTTAACAGCTAATCATGATTCGTTTTATTTGAAGTTTTTGTGTTGATTTCAATAGTGTTCTTAATCTTTCTTGCTCTCTTGAATTACAGTGGGAGCGATACTATTGTATTGGATGTACACTTAATTGGATGTGTGAAAGTTTCATGGTTGTCTGAGGGCCTTGGAGAGCAAGAGCTGTTGGTGACTGAGAAATGCATGTGAACGGTGGATTCCAGTGCGTAGTGAATTTTGAGATTCTGTTCTCTCCTCTGCTACATGTTGTACTCGTTTGGGGGTTTGGGCTCTTTATTATTTTATGTCTCTGTCTTACATCACAATACAGTTTTAGAACATCACTGGCTTCAAGATGCAGATTAAGTAACAGGCTTTAATCTGAGTATTATTTTTTAACTAAGTACATGCATTTGTATGTATATTCAGAAGTAAAAATACTGCTTTTGACACTAACCAATAGGTACATAAGCAAACTCTTTGGTTTTGATGAGGAGGAAGCAGCATGTAAATACAAAGAGCAGATATACATAGGGGGCTTTTTCCTATCTCCAACAGGACCAAGAAGACACTTGTGATCAGCCTTTTTGTGAGGGGCACTGGTTCTAAGTCGTTTAACCTTCTGCCAGGATTTTCCTTATGGTGTTACTGAATCCATGTTCTTCAAGAAAAATAGAGGAAAAAAAAAAAGGCGGGGGGAAACTGAAATTCACCAAAGCTTTCTGCTTGGTTTGGTTAAGCATCAAGGATTGCAGACAGAAATAAGCAATACAAAGGCTCCACACCCATCCTGCAACCATGGCTTCTGTGACACAGAAGGGCAGAGCAACTGTCATAAACCACAGCTGTGCTTATGCAAGGAGGCTCAGGGAGTTGTAGTCTCCATGTTAGCACATCATATAGTGATGGGTGAGCTGTGTCATGTGCCAGAGGAATGGCTCTACCCCTGAACAACTATTGTGCCCTGTACGATTGCTCTCTTTGCAACACTGTACCCACAATGAAGGGAACGTCACTATTATTTCAAAACCATCCATTAGGTCAATACTGCACAAGTGTCCCAGCAGGATGTGAGTTGGGATGTCAGTCTCACGGTTTGAAGTCCTGGCAGCAGTAACACTTTCAGGAGTGTTAACCTTGAAAAAAAGTTATAGTGGTTTGGGTAAATGTTATCATTTTGATTAGAGGAGTATTATACACAATTTGTTCATCTCTTATCCATGTTCCTCTCTTGACAGTGTTACTGGTGCAGGATAGCTATAATTCTCCCCTCCAGAACTGGCTGCAGTTCAGTGGTGTTCATGTGTGTGAAGTGATTCTAAATAAAATAGACTATTTAAATGTAAATAGTGTTGCCATTTTATTTAGTGAGGATCACTCCTCACTAATTAGGAGGATATTCATTTTACTTTAGTGTCTGAACATTGAAATAATTAATTTTAGTGTAGGACTGGTTTTCTCTTTCAGGTTTTTTTTAACTTTACTCCTATGTGGATGTGCATTCACATATTTGTAAACATGTACACTAAACGAAAGCCAATGCATTCCCTATGTATTTTAGAGTTAAAAACGGAACCAAGGAGAGTGTAAACTGATGCCCAGTTCATGATAGCACTCAATCAAATGCTTAGTTGATTTAAATGGGTTTAAAGCGCAGGCTGAGTTAGGCACAAAACCTGGATCCAGAGCTTAATGAAGTAAATGGAAGTCAAAATACTGTGTTCAGTGGGCTTCTGACTGGGCACTAAATAACGGCTGAGGCATGGGGGCAGCACCTTGTGAAAGAGATATGAGTGCTGTGTAGTTAACAGTGGAGTCAAAATAACTTGAATTCCTGCTTGCCTTTTTTCAGGAAGAACTACATTTTTACATTTGGAAAAAAAGACAAGTTGTAAATTTATGAGATAAGTATAGGTAAACCAGACTAGGTCAGAGAGAAGGATCAGCAGAGGACAGGGAAAACCAGAACAGTGAAGACAAAACAGGAAGAAACTTTCTCTCTATTGCCACGTGTCATATGTGGCAGAAGTGGAAGTGAAAGGTAATTTAGAGTAGACAGTAGGCAGAGGTCTAATTATTAGTGTGGTCTAATTTATTAAATAACATAATGATCTCAAGTTAATAAACCCTCCAGTTGCATGTAGGTAAGTGACATACATCATACAGAGCTGCCCTACCTTCACTTTGTACTGCTTTACCTTCTGGACACACAGTAGGATAGTGACCATCATAACCACTATTAAATCTCTAAGTCAGTATCATTTAAGTTATGTATTTCCAAAGTATCCTATTTCCCTCATTCCATTAAGTACATCTGTCTCAATGCACAAATCTCCTTGATCTTTGGCTTTTGAAGTCTCAGCATTGAGACTTACGATGAAGTCAACAGCAACACCGTGACTGCAGCTCACATAAGCTTCCCAAAGCTCATCCACAGCAAATCCATGAGTAGACAGGAGTTACCAGTGTTACCTTCTCCACATTATGGTGAATTCATTTGTATTCAATAGGATTGCATTGGGAGCAACTGATAGAAAAAAAAGAGCAGCTGGTGTGGTGGATTAATGGAATGAGGCTTGTATTGTTTGGTAGATAGGCCAGATAACTGCCCCAAATGGTTTTCACTAGCAGCAGGGAAAGGGAGGGGTGACTCGGTGCCTCCACAGCTGCTGCGACTTTTGCTCGTCTCTGACTCCATTGCTCTCTCTGCCGCCGTGATGTCAACCTTCGCCCACCCATACTGCTGCTGTCACTAATTGAGCATCTGCCCTCTTTCTCCTACTGCTGCGCTCCCGTGATTTTATCCTCTTCTTTCACTTGTGCTAATGTACGTTTGTCATGACCACAGAGACATCTCTGTCTACCTGACAGGAGTTGTAGGAGAGCTTTAGAGAAGGTAGAGCTTCCCTCTTGTTACGCTGGAGAGAGTATCTTTCTGCATTCTCTGCTTTCAAATGTTTCCTGGTTTATCTCATCAGCTGCTGTTGTCAAACTCGATTCCCAATCACTTCTCCAGTCCTCTGTCCTCTCTTGATTTTCTTTCCAAAAGAGTAATACAGCAGAATAAGCAAGATAATTTTTCTACTAAGGTTTTATATGCTTTGACTCTTTTTTTTAGGTTATAGCCATCAGGAGCAAGCTGCTGTCATAGGAAAGCTAATATATACTCCTGCAGTAGACAGTCAGTGTTTGTAAACCATCCCTACCTACACTGGTATTGCTTGAGGCTGGAAAAGCTATGCTTAAGCAACTCTTGAATTAACAGGTTTTGTCTGTCTGTAGCAATCTCAGGAGTACAACTCCTACAGTAACTCTTGGTCAATGGATGGTTTGGTGTTTTTTTATTTTGTTGTTGTTGGTTTTCTTTTTTTGTAATCTCCATTTCTTTCAAATCTGAGAATAAAATATCCTAAGTTCAGACATCTGGAAAACATGATTCATGAAGCAGGAATTAGTAGAGTGGGGAGGATTGGCTTAAAAGAAGAATGGAGTGATGGGAGAATGACAGTCTTCAAGAAGTTCAAAATCCATTGCTAAGAGGAAAGAGGTTAAAGTTAGGAAGGAAACAGGGGAACTATGTTGCAGAAAGTGATAGTTAGATTAGATACCAGGGAAAAAAATTAATGGGATGCACAGGGAATACTATATAGCTCATTACAGGGGCTGTGAAGTTATTGAAAAACAGGTTAGAACATAGATTAGGCAGATAATTAAGGTGGGAAGAGACATTTGGAGGTCATTGAGGTCCCACTCAAAGCAGGGCCAGTTTCCACCCTGTAGTCCCCCTGTCCAAACTCTGTGTTTCCAGCTCGACTGCACAGATTAATGTGGAAGACTATACCAAAAGGCTTGCTAAAGTCAGTGTAAATTGACACTGTGCTCTCCTCTTGCCCACTGAACCAGTCATGTCAAGGTAGAAGGCTGTCAGGCCTGATTTGGTCTGGGTAAATCCATGCTGACTGTTTTTCATCACCTTCTTGTCCTTTATGTGCATGGATATGGCTTCAAGATGGGCTTGCTCAATAACCATCCCTCCAGCTGGGGCTAGGCTGACCCACCTGTTACTCCCTATATGCTTCTGTTTGCCCTTCTTGAAGATATTTGTGACATTTGCTTTACTTCAGTCATCGGGAAGTTCCCCTGATCGCCAAGACCTATGAAAAGGAGATCAGCCTCACAGTGTCATAGGCCAGATCCCTCGGCACTTTTCCAGGTCTACCCTCTGGTCTTATGGACTTGGGTATCAGGGGTTCATTCTGGCTATAGTTGGTCTTGCTGTGGGGCAGGAGGGTTGATTCTTGTATAAAATCCCTTCTAACCCTGAGATTCTAAGATCAAATATGAATGCCAGCTTTGTCACGTACGAGGTCTTGTCTTTCTAGAATTTCCTTCCTGCTATGAGAAGCACTCCTTCCTCGACTCCTCATTTTGCTCCTTGAATCTAAATGCGGCAAGTTTTTAAGGACTTTGGGTAGACCAAAGTTTCTGTGGGTCACATTTGCCTCTTATTTAAAAAAAAATATAATTGAAAATCCTACCAGTTAGTTTGACTTATGCACTGTTTGTTGGGCTGCTTCTTGCACTTTGTCCATAGACAAATTTCACGTGATTCCCAAATTTGCACATACGGATTTATATTTTTGTTCCTGGTGTTGGAGTTCTGCCTAGTTCTATGCACATTTGTAGTCTAACTTGAGGGCTTTCTTTTCCTGGTGTGACAGACAGTATTCACATTCCCACCTTTGACCTCTTTCATGTCGGTTCACGTATTACTCTTTCATTTGATGCTGACAAAAAGAGTGGTTCTGTATGTGCAAAAGCACTACTTTTTTTTTTTTTAATATACCCTAGGACTTTTAACATGTTTCCTTCCCACATTTTAATAGCTTTATTGTTTAATGAAATAAAAAAAGTAAAATCAGAAAAATACAGCTTTATTGACAAAGTGATTCTTGGCATGTAGTTGAAACGTTAAAATATGTGTTGGAAAACTTCAAAATAATAAACCTCAAAACAGGACCTATGTTTACATTTTATAGCATATATTATGGCTGAGACTGAAGATACAAAAAAGTAGTGATCTAAGCTTAACATCTTGCATAGTCAAAAATATATTGTTAATTCATTAAAATGCTCTAAAAATCCTTATTATTTGAAATACAGTTATAGTTTTAAAATTTTTCTGAAAAATGTTTGGATGTTTTTCTTGAGCCTTTGTGAAAGTTTGTTTCTTTGTAGTGTCTTTCCTCCTACCATCAGACTTATCATTCCAATCACATTGAGTTCAGATATCTTACTATCAGCCTTGAGTTAAACAAAACCACTTGGATTATTCCTCAGAATTATCAATAAACATATATGTAGCTTTCTTGTGAAATGAGACCTTTAGGAGACCTTATTGCAGCCTTCCAATACCTGGAGGGGCCTACAAGGAAGCTGGGGGGGGGGGGGGGGACGGACACTTTTTACAAGGGCAGGGAGTGACAGGACAAGGGGTAATGGGTTTAAACTGAAAGTGGGGAGATTCAGATTGGAAATCAGGAAGAAGTTCTTCATGGAGAGGGTGGGGAGCACTGGCACAGGTTGCCCAGAGAAGCTGTGGATGCCCCATCCCTGGGAGTGTCCAAGGCCAGGCTGGATGAGGCTTGGAGCAACCTGGTCTAGTGGAGGGTGTCCCTGCCCATGGCAGGGGGATTGGAACTGGATGGTCTTTAAGGTCCCTTCCAACCCAAACCAGTCTGTGATTCTATGAGACATTCAGCCAAATAGTTTGCATACATTCTGTGTAGATATACACGTGTGAATACAAATGTGTCTATTCTGTATGCATATATACGAGAAAGATCTAAGCCTTTTTAAGGTAAGAATATACAGTGCTTCTAATGTATATAATTGTAGAACTCCTCTGATTTTAGTGCACCAATGTAAAGAAAGAAAAGTCTCATGTTGAATTTAGTTCAACAGCAGGAAGCTAGTGTGGTTAGAGAAAATACCATATTCAGGGCCAAAACCCTTTCCTTGTCCGAGATCGGTGGTTATTTCAGGTTTCGATGTCATAGCTAAGAGCATGTCTGGCCCCTTCATTTCTGCAACTGGCATGACTTCAGGAATAAAGCAGTCGTTAGTGAGCAGAGAGAGGACGCTGGAATTTCCTGCACTCCTGCTGTGTGGATTCAAATGCTAAGTTTAAATAATGGATGAAGCTAAGATTATTATAATTGATCATTGTATGATTTATACAGAGTAATTATAACTAGGCTGAGAAAGAATTTTCAAAAGCTAGTTTCCTGGTAGCCAGAGCCATTAAATAACAGTGCACTGCCAAAACAAAAATTAGATGGGAACGCAGCCACAGAGTTCAGAAAGTCTGTCCTCCACCTGATTTATAACTACCCGTATTACGACAGTATCGGCGGTATTTTCTTCTTAGGCACAGTAAGAGTTGTTGGAATTGTGTTTCTTATCTTTCTAACACAAGTCTGCATTGTTTTAAGCTTAGTCAAGCATAATAACTGGAAAACTGGAAAAATGTAATATATAACAAAACTAAAAGGTGCAAGAGGTTGAAAAGGTTAATTAAAAGTGTAATGATTGCATTTACTGAGACAGTCCAATTAATCACTTTATTCCAGTGTTCATGTGATACAGAAACCACTGGCACAGATAACTGGTTACTAGTGCCGTCATACATGGTCTGTGTTCATTAAAATACATATTTTTCTACGAAAAGGAAATTTAACTTTCTATTTTATGCTTTTATTTATTTGAAAATATTTTAAAATGGTAGCTGATGTTTAACCCCATATCCTCACATAATAC
Organism: Rhynochetos jubatus; assembly: GCA_027574665.1. Taxonomy (NCBI): domain Eukaryota; kingdom Metazoa; phylum Chordata; class Aves; order Eurypygiformes; family Rhynochetidae; genus Rhynochetos; species Rhynochetos jubatus. The sequence continues at coordinate 34,452,405 of CM050655.1, read as the reverse complement.
TTTCTCCAGCCATACTCCCTCTGAACAGTATGGGAGCATTGCCCCCTTGGTACTTGCAGTCTTACAGCCCCACGGGAGGTTTGCTTACAGCTTAATGGGGTTGTAGGTATAAAAGAAATAAAGCACTAGAAATACATCATTATGTAATATGATCTCTGTGAAACAGTGAATATGACCAACAAAGTGAATTCTCAAGTGTCAACAAGCACATCTAAATGTAATTTTTACCACGTCAACTGGAAAAAGCAAAAAGAACCTTGAAGGATCAATTACAAGGGTCATAACCTTGTATTATCTGATTTGCTATAATATTCACACAAGCTTTATTGGAATGGAACATAAATTTGAAAAATAGTGAGATTAGAAAGGATTGCAGTGCTAGAGCAAAGAGCTAGAAGCTTTCTCCTGGTTTATTTTGCTGGGGCAGCACTTTAGAGGGAGCCCATTATAAGCAGGAGAACAGTAGTTATGTTAACACGGTAATTAATCAAGTCTGAGGAAAAGAGGAAACAAGTTGTGAATTCAATTCTGCAGTAATAAAAAGAAATGCTGAAAGTTGCCCTGTAAATTGGCGTGACTTTGGTAAACAGTCCCTCACTGTGTCTTGAGAACTTGCATGCAGTAAATCACTTCTCATGGCAACCGTGTAGGTTTGAGTATTTTCACAGATTTATTCTGTATTTCTGCGTGTGCTAGTTCCTTCTCAATTCTGTTGACTTAGTATTTAGCTAATAATAAAATACTGAACTGTATAACATGAGAGCATAGGCAGTAACACATTTTCACTTTGAATTTTTTAAGGGGAAATTAATTAGAAGAACTCAGCTGAAACTGTGGCAATAGACTTCCACATTGCACAACCAGCCTCTGACTCAGTACAGAGCATGAATTGTATATGGAATGACTGAGATCACTGCCTCAGAAAAACAATATTCTCTATATGGTCCCAGTTATGTATAATCCATCCCTTATGCTAGTGCAGCGTTGATACGTTAAAATGACCTTTACACCCTAAAACTCTTTAGGGCACAACTGAAATCATTGGTGCAGTAATGTGAGATACAGTGACTGGATCAGTCTGCAACAATTGGAAGTGTCTTTTTTTATTCATACATTTTTGCCTCGCTTGTGAGATACCTTGGACAGAAGAAGTAAAAGTAGCACTAAAGAACCAACTTACTGAACTTAGATTATTGAAAATTCAAAAAAACTCTGGTGAATGAAATTGATTTAACTGTGCTGGCATGAATATGATGCAAAACTGCTGTCTTCAGTGCCATGCGGAAAATTAGGGAAAACAGGGAAAGGCTTAACCTTTCATTAGATTTGTAGCAAAAATGAAAGGTGATAGATCAGGATATCGGTGTGAGTGAAGACAGAATTTCAGCAGCAGACCACAATGTTGTTAACACTGGGGAGCACAGCTTCCTCTCCCTTGCTGCTGTCCTTGAATAAAAATCTAAACCAGTTCACTGTAGGGTGAACTTTCCTCTTACATAAGCTATAAATTGAGCAGATGTCCCTCAGCCAACCCACAGTGCCCAGCCACCTGTTTTTTCTGCTCAGCCTTCCCCCATTCCTCCCCAGAAAAGACTGATAGTACAAAAGGAAATCTTAAGAAATAATTTCTCCCCTTTTTCACCAACAAATATCCAGCATAGGTGGCTTCTCTTGCTGTCTACATCTGTAATTAAATGCAGCAGGAAATAGTCAATTATATGTATCAGGATCTAACTCTAAATGGAGATGAGTGATGCTGAGAATTAGAGGCCAGATCAGGTGGTGAACTTGGGCAATGCAAAATGCAGCACGTAGGGCATGTGGCCCTCTTAGTAGGATTAAACATCCAGAAACAGACAGAGGGAGAGTTTTAGGCATGTAAAGTCAGGAACTCCTGCATCCAGGTGATGTCTAAAGATGTCCAGAATCCTTGTAAAGTGCATAGGGAATACTATGTAAAAATCTGAAACTAACCAACCAAACAACCCCAACCCCAACCAACAGAAAAACCCACACAATAAATCGCTAGATGGACAATAAGAAATACAGAGACAGATTTGTTGGAAGACTGTGAGCCTGAGGACCCAGATTCACAGCCTCAGGCGGGTGCATCTGCCTACACAAGTATCGGTGTGTGCTCCTGCTAGTAGAGAGCCTCTCTTCTTTTAATGGGCATCTAGCAGATGTCATGGTGCTTTAGTCATTAGTGATCAGAATAGTCTGAGGAATTGGGATGGCTGCGCTCTGTGCTCTTCTCTGTGGGTTTTCACAAAGCCTGGGAGACTGCCCTATGGATTAGGCAGTAGGTTGGTCTGGAATGAAGGAGAGGAGCTGTGGTATAGAAGGCATTGGTTTCTTAGAAGAGAGCAGAAGTGGCTTCACGCCTCTGCAGATTACAATTAAGGGAGTCATCTTCAGGAAGGGAACCCTGGTTTCCAGTCATTGCTCTTGTAAAAGAAATAACTCTCTTGCCTGGGTGCAGGCCAGAACCCAGCAATCTGCCTCCCAGGGAGAGCTCTCATCCTTGGGCTGAATCATCATGCTCTCTCTTGTGTTTTGCAATATACACTATTTCCCATGCACCTTTTTGAGAACATCCTACAGCAAGATGTTCGAGAATCCTTCCAGGAAATGAAAGCAGCAATTCTGAGTCTCCAGGTCAGGGAAGGCATTGAACCCAAGTCTCGTAGATCCTGACTGGCGATTCAATAGTGAATGAATCTCATCAAAAAAAAGCTAGGGTTTTGAGGTCGACTTTGGGCATAGCAGTTGTGCAGAACACGGTAGTGATGAACACTTCCAAATCATGTCTGTTGGTTCACACTAAGCAATGTAAATGTTTTTGATATCTGCAGGCCTTGAACAGCAGATGGTCTTTACTTCCTTGGGTGGATTTGTGGGTCTGTTCAGAAGAGAATTCTAGGGACCTGTGGAATTTGAGTTACCAAAGACTTGCACACCCAGAATTGGGGAGGACTGACCAGGAATGTGAAATGTTCCAGCTTTGGTCTCAGGAATCTAAAGTCTCAGTTTAGGCAGTTTTGGTTTCGGTCCTTTTGTTGCTCTAGCCCTGGGTGTGCTCTTGTGCACACAGGAGTCAGTCTCAACATCCTTGTCCACCTGGTGTACCTACTGCTGCCATCTATTGTAATTTCAACATGCATATTGTTGTATTTGGTAGTACTATGAAAGCCGTGGGTGTAGCTGAAAATGTATTAGCTTTAATTTTAAAAAGTAAAGCATGTGCTTGTCAAGATTATGGAAGAGGTTTGAAGTAGGCCTGACTGTTCTCTAAAAGCTGAGTCGAAGTCAAGTAGAACCTCAGAATAACATGAGCATGTATGTGCATCAGCATGATTTCTCAGGGGTGACTCGTTTTTCCTCTGCCATTTAGAAATAAGTTGTCCAGGTAAATGGTAGTTTATTTAAATCCATTAAGATGCAGATTTCCCATGCTTTCCGTATTTTTTGAATCTGTTCTTCTTACAAAGCAGAATTGCTTTGGTGAACCACATAGCAGCACATTTGTAATAGTGGGATCATGGTTCTCCTCTTTGTTCTAGTTGGTTTTTGGTTCCTGCATGCCATACTCATCTGCACTCACGTGGTTACTTTGATCACTCTGTGATTTTGCCTTTCATGGCATTAGCATTTACTGCTCTCTTTACATCATCCCCTTTGCTACAAACCTTAGAAAACCTACTAAGGCTAATTACTTGCAAATAGTAATTGTAATTTTAATGGCAACCTCAGTAAATTGCTTTTTATGTACTGTAAGAAAATTGAAAACTAAGTGTCCGTTTTGCTATTTAATAAGAATGTTATAGAACAAGTAGTAGTCTTTTCACTCCCTCCATCTAGTGAGAGAATAAATAAGAAGCTACCAATATCCACTGAGAATCCCTTGTTGTGCAGCACAGGGTTAACAGGAGTTGAGGAGACAGCCAAAGGCTCAGTGGGTGCAGAAACGACAATGGAAATGCAAGGAAGAGGAAAGATGAAGGTGAAGAGACTGTATAATAGGGTGGAGTATGAAGAGGATCACACCCAGCAGAGGAAGCCCTATTAAAACTTTAGAAACCTCTCTGGATAAAAGACCGGAGTGTTTGGCTGCCTTTGTGCTGTCTTATGGGAGCAGGAGTCCAGAACTGTTGCAGCGATAACAATGTTGGACCAGGTGTGGGGGGTTCAGGCAATAACAAATACCAGAGTGGTAACACCTTATACTATAATACAAGGCCTGCTTTTTCATCCGTACAATTTATCCGAAAAAGCCTCACCTTGCCCACATGTGTTACACACGCAGTAGGATCTGTGTAGAGGTAGGTTGGTATCAATAAGCCAACTACTCTGCCCCAGAGTTTTTGCAGGTTGTGTACTGCAAAGTGCGTGGTAGGAGGACATTTTTAGGCAACCCAATTGTACGAGTGTTGAGATCTGCTGCTCCCACCAAGGCAGCAGCTCCTGGCTCTGGCTGTGTTCAGCCACAGCCCTGCCTGCACCACCTCAGGATAGGGCTCACAGCTGCTGGTGACTTTTGCGGGGAGGGAGGCAGCATCCTGGTGTTCACGGATCTGCTCTGCTGGGCCCCTTGCTGCGGTGGGAGCCAGCGCCTCCCACACAGGCATGAGGCATCCCTTACCGCCTGCCTGGAAGTAGCTTACCTCAGAGCCTGCTGTGATTTGGCAGGAGCGGTGATCTGCGTGGTGTCTCAGGGGTTTCCAGATGGGCCCAAGGCAAAGTGGACTTGGGAGAGAGGAAGCTCTGGGTGGAGAAATGGTGGTGAGAGGGAATCGTTACTTGTCCCAGACTGCTGCTTTGATCACCCTCAGTCTGCATCCAAGTGCCCCAAGAGAGAGGGGACCTGAAAACGAGTCTCCTTACATAGACCTTTCCCAAAGAATGCTGGCAGAAAAAATAGTTCTGAATTAGATCCATTTGCTCTTAATGTGCTCAGTACCTGGTAAGGCCCAAACTCCTGCCTGTCTTAAAAATTTTAGCTTTGCGGAACAGAACCTGGGTGAAATTTTGACCTTATGTATTACTGCTGTGTAAGTAATCCTCAGAAATGCTCTCAGTATTGTTAACTGTAGTTACCACAGGACTTAGGAATAATTATGTTGTACTGTTGCAATAAAATAAAGCATAAAGTATGTTCTGGATTGTAAATTTTGCATTAAAACATGATTTAAAAGCTTGGGAGAAGCTAGCATTAATGAGAAGAGTTGGTTTAGGCAGTCTTTATTTCAACTCAAGTTGATGCATATCTCTTATGTGCTATATGTTAGTTTGGATTTAAAAGGTAGAAATAATCTGTATAATGTGATGATAAATATGCCAGAAACAATAGTTAGATATATATGTAGCAAAATGGAAAAAGCAAGTGGCAAATTACCGCCAGGGGTAGTTCTAAAAAAAACCCCAAACCAAACACCAGAAGACCTGGTCCATATACAACGTCAATGTGTAGAGGATTGCCAGTCTTGGGTAGATAGAAATTGTATTAAAAATATAAGTTAGCATAACTGTTGTTTATGAAAATTTGCACCTAATTCAACTTTCATCCAAGATAACTTTCACTGCTGTTCGCGTGGTCATTGAATTGGCTTGTGCTCAGTTTTTTAAATAGATTGATTAACCTGTCGATTTTGATTTTTGAGCTGTTCATGTTCACAGTGCTTCTTAATTCTGTATCAGCATTTGGACCCTTAATGGAAAACACGTATATGATTATCAGTAAAGAGGTGTTTTATTACATCTTGAGTTTTCTTTTAAAGAATGCTTTATAATATATCTTACAGAAAGCTGATGTCTGTTCGTATTGAAATGCTCTTCCAGAGAATCTTGTTTTAAAGAGTGGAATTCAGCAGTTGACTCCCAGGCACAAATAACCATGTAATTACTCTGCAATCACATAGTAATTAGCATGTACTATTCATATATTGCATAATTATATGCCCTGAAGATTACATAGTAATTATATTTGTACTAAACATGTAATTCTATATACTGTATAAAAATAACTTTGAGAGTTTGTAGTTAAGATTATAGTTGTGTGCTAATGTAATACAACATTTTTATATAAAAATGTTACAAGTTTCTGAGAGCGTTGTATATTGGATATCTCATTCTTCTGCATCTGGTGTTGCTTAAACTGTGGTAGGCTGCTGTTATAAGAAATGTTTGGCTCTGTTAATTTATAGCCAAATATTGCATGATTATAATCTTGTAATTTGTGAAGATACGAAGAAAAAAGTTGCAGTTTACTGGGTAGGGCTTGGAGCATGAATATTGAGTGTACAAATGTTAAGTATATGAACCCACTGAACATAGTTACTGAATACCACTAGAGTGAAAACCAAGTCTAATGCTACTTATGCACTGCATTATTTCTGGGTAGGTAAGATACCTGGGATAGTAGAAGGTGATATATCTTGCCCATCTTGGGCACAATCTGTTCAGGCAATTGCAGTACCTCAGTGTACCACATCAGCCAAGCTACATCGTCTTCTCCTCACATGGAAAAAGACAAAAGGTGAATATCCTGATCTGGGAATGGGAGGCAAACTAGTAGGAGAATGGAGAAGAGTGGCATTGAGTTACAGAAGGACCTTGGACTGAGTTTTTGGGAAAAGCTGGAAAACCTAGGAAAAACTTTTATTAAGAAGAACTTAAGGTTTTAGATCTTTTGAGATGTTTTCTCTTTGGCCAACCCCACTAAGAAGTTGTTGCCATATTTTAGAAATTTGCAAAATATGCTTTCTTCACCTTGCAAATTCTGTAGCAATGGCAAGTTAATGTATTTTCTTGGATCTGTGATGTTGGCATTCCTAATTTCCAAAGCAGCACTGCATAGAATCATAGAATGGTTTGGGTTGGAAGGGACTTTAAAGACCATCCAGTTCCAACCCCCCCTGCCATGGGCAGGGACACCCCCCACTAGACCAGGTTGCTCCAAGCCTCATCCAGCCTGGCCTTGAAGACAGCCAGGGATGAGGCACCCACAGCTTCTCTGGGCAACCTGTTCCAGTGCCTCACCACCCTCTACAATTATTCTTAATTGAATTTTGCATTCTAATGCCAGTTACCTTCATTTTCAAGCAAAGCATATATTGGAGTTTAATATGTGGACAGTGTATTGCAAAATTGAATGTGTAATTATAGTCTTAGCTTTTATCTGAGTTTATTTTTTTCTACAACTTCTTATAGAGCGTGCATGTGTCTGTGAAAGACAGACATATTCCTTGTTTTAAAATGTTTCTTTCACAGACACTTGTTAATTCTATGTCAGCTCTTTCAAAACTTGTAGACTTCATAAAACTTCCAAGGTTCATTCAGGTGGCATCTGTAGATCTTCCAGCAATGTCTTTACCGAAGCATGGAGCTGACAGGCCTTGTGGGTGGCCTCAGAGAACTCACAGTCGTGGGGCTGCCCCTGCTTTCCTTTCTGTCTGAGTGGGCTGTTTTCATACCTCAAAACTGTACTAACAGGCAAGTGGCTTTTACATTCTGCAGAGTACCCAAATTCTCTCTAAATGTTGTTACCTGGTGTAGACACTGAATGTTATTTATACTGGTCAAGGGAAAAATAAAACATTACAGCTTTACAGAACCAGAGTTAGGAGCCCACGTTCTTGTGCGAAGGGCCAAATGTGTCCCCTCCAATTTATCAGTGATTTTAATAGCTTTTTAGTGCGGCCAAGTCTTACCCAGTGTTCATTCTGCACGTCTGTTACAAAGAAGATGAAGTACAGCCTGCCCAGTGTAATCGTCACTTACTTGCCAGTGTTCTGATCTTAACGCATGCCTGTGCTCTTGTTCGCTCATTAAACCATTACCCTAAGAAACGTAAGGATTGGTCGCAGTTTCTGGCACTGAAAGTTTTGTATGTAACAAATGTATAATCAGGATCTCATTAACGGTGAAATAAACGCGAACATCAAAACACAATATAAATGTGACGCATTTCTTACTGCTGTTGTGTTGTTTTTTCTAGTGGAGCCAGTACTTTCAAAGGGGAACAATTGCTTGGATGCAGCAAAAGCTTGTAACCTAAATGATACCTGCAAGAGGTTCAGATCTGCTTACATAACCCCCTGCACCAGCAGCACGTCTAATGAAATCTGTAACAAGCGGAAGTGTCATAAGGCCCTCCGGCTATTTTTTGACAAAGTTCCCCCAAAGCACAGCTACGGGATGCTCTTCTGCTCCTGTCGAGACGTAGCCTGTACAGAAAGGAGACGGCAGACTATTGTTCCTGTGTGTTCATATGAGGACAGGGAGAAACCAAACTGCCTGAATTTACAAGAATCCTGCAAGAAGAATTACATCTGCAGGTAAGATAGCAAATGGCAGGGGAGTGATTAATGAGGTACCAGAGAGAACTTTTTGGTACTGCTGGATTTGCCAGGACTCAGGGTCAGAATATCCACTAGGGAAAAGGATGAGTGGGGGAAAAAAGCAAATGCCTCTGCCATCCTTAACAAAATAACAAGAGCCTGCATCTAGTTACAGTGTGTGACTTCTCCAAAACTGTTCACAGCTATTCCCTCCCATTACAGAGGAATTATTAAACCTCCAGTTTAAGTTTTACACGTTTTTGTTTGAAACATTTTCATTAGGTGTCTCTGTGAAATGGTGTCTCAGAATGATTTTTGTATCCCATTAGTGATCAGGTGACAATAGAATTATTCGTTATAATGGGATTTATTTTCATTATAATCTTACATGTGAGCACTAATAACTGTGAATACAAGCCACATGTTGGACCTCATAAATGGTCACAGTACATAGCCTACTCGTGGGCTTTTTCTTTATGGAAAGAAAAGGAGTCCACGTTTGTAGACTGGATGCCATTATCTTCTTAGAGCTGTTTTAGACTTGGAATTGTTTTCTCTCCCCTCCCCTGACAAGAGTGCTGGGCTGATATAACTGGAGGGTCACAGATTCACTGACCTAATTCTCAGCCTCTTTCCTCTGCGTGTTCAGCCTGGACAGAGCACAAACTGTGTCCTTTTGCCTCCAGCAAGTTCCCTGCAGGTTGTCACACAACAGTGGCATACAGGACCTCCTCTGCCCTCAGGAAACACTCAGCATTGTGTATGTTTGTATTAGAACGATGTTGTGCTAAAGTCCTGTTTATGAAGTTATGCCCAAGAATCTTGCTCATTTCTAATGCGTAAATTCCTTGCTGATTATCCAGTTCTGTGAATTAGCAAGCCAAGAAATAAACACTATTGTAAAATGTCAAGGACATTGAAGATGTGATATACATCTTAATAAGTACTTACAGATGCCTGGTAAAATATTTGCTTTGAAGTTTGTTTATGACATCTCTGCTGCTGGTGTTAAACACTTAGCTGTAGCCCCTCAGATGTGCCGAAGTGTTGTTCACAGGTGAGGAGGCAAGCAGGGCTCTACCTTCCATGACTGTTTCCTGCTGACACAAATTAGAGCAGATTTAAATCAGGGCAGGGTTCTCATTTCAGTCCAGTGAGTTGCATTCAGCACCTTCAAAGCTGCTGCTATTGCAGTTTGTGAAAGTCTCAGAACCACCTGTTTTCCATGTCATGCCCTTAGTCTTTTTTTCTTAATGTATATTGTTTTCCCTATGCACAGGCCCTGTTAATTGGAGTTACAGTATCTTTACCGTGTTTTCTGCCAAACTTTGTGTGTTACAGTGCCAAAGGAACGGGAGAGAGGATTTTATAGGGAGACTTCTTCCTATTATTCAGGCTGTAGGGTTCAGGAGTTAGTTAAATTAATGCAGTTACTTCTTTCATGGCTGTATTTTCCTTTGGTCAGCGTTGATCTAATGTTGTCTCAGCAGCTAAGTTTTTAATGGCATTTTGTTTAATTTGGCTTCACGAATCCAAAGTTGTGCTTTCTCCGTTGCAATGCTGCAGAGGAAAGCTTGGTAAAAATCTCTTCTCCCATTGCCCGAAGTTGCAGCCAGCACTGAGGTGAAAACGGAATTCTTTACACGTTCTTCCTGTGGCTTCTTTCACTTTATGCCAAAATTAAAAAGTTTGGACTTTTCCAAGGCTCAGTGGGACCTGACTGTGAGGGCGAGGGGCAGCACTGGTACAAGGGAATGGGTGGGCAAATGCCTGTGGGGTCTGGAGCAGAGTCTGTGAGTGCAGCATTTTGGTGCTGTGCCTGGAGGTAAAGCAGGCTTGGTGTGTTGCTGAGAGTCATCTCGTGTAGGTGTTAATATCTCCTGGGCTGTCTAAACTGCTAGTGTATTTAGTGCCTCCCCTCTCTATTGTCCTGGAGAGGAGGAATCAGCATCAGAGCTATTCCAGCCTAATGAAAATACAGTGAAAGGCGTTTTGTCTCTGTGACTTATTGTGCACTTAGAGGGAGTTGGTGTGATTTGTTCCCCTTGTCCCATAGGAAAACAGGGACTGGGGCAGGGGAAGAGAGAAAGGGGAGAAGCTCTTCTTTCTCCCTACTGTTGAAAGTATTGTCACTGATAAATATCAGTCTATATAGTAATTCCAGATATGTTTAGAATAATTAAAAGCAGGTAGTCAGTAGGCAGAGACTCTGAAAACTTCTATTTCATTTCGAAATCAGGAAGAGTATCTAAATGGGAGAATAATTTCAGGATATGTTCTGCCTACTGTGAAACCGAGTCATTTAGAAACTATTATTTGCATGCCTGTTATATCTATTAAAGCTTCTTTATAATGCTAGTTATGACAAGCGGGACAAGTTCTAAAGGGCTTCTTAAAGTGCACTCACAAATGGTTTACAATTGCTGCTTACTCTGAAATGCAAGATTTGAATCTGCCCATATTCCGTATAAAATATACACTGGGCCTGCAAAGACTTGCAAACAAGTATTTAAACATTCAGTTTGTATGCTTTTTGTCCTGGATGCATCCATCACTGAATCTGTTTTTGAAGCAGAGTTAAGAGCAGTGAAGTGATTTGGCCCAAACTGTAGGTACCACTAACTGAGATGGCAGGACCCTTTGCTTATTTTTTTCCTTTTTTATTTATTAATCTATCTGTTATACAACATGAACTCTTAATCAAGGAAAAAGAGACCAGAAATGTCAGGAAATGCAAATAAGTTCTGACTTATGTAAGCAGTCCTAATTTTTCAACTTCATCAGAATACTGAATGGCTCACTTTCATTATCATTTTTCTGCTGCCTCTACTTGTATCCCAGTCCATATCCAGCTTTGAAATGGATTGGAGTCTCTCAGACATGCCTGTCAATGCTCACTGAAAAGAAGAGCAAAAAAACAAAAGAACAAAAAGAAGCCATTAGAGTTCCTTTTTATTTATTAACATAAACATAACTTCTAAGGAAAGTCAACACACTGTCAAAAACTTTCACCAATGATGTTGTCTTGGAATCGCTCAAACCTCTGAGGATCCTCCTGTTCTGATCACTTCAGCCACCAGTTAAACTTTGGAAAGTTGCCTGCCATGCATTGAAAATACCATTCTGCTGTAAATGCAAAGCAGTGTGCTTAATATTTGCCTCTATCACATTTGACCGTATTTCAAATACTATTTTCTTTGAGTAATGAAGGTGTGATTCATTAGTTTGGTCTTTTTAATAATCTGTGTTTTGAATTTGCATACCTCTGCTGTCTCCTGGATATGTTCAGAAGGCAGTGACCAGAATGATAATGATACAGACACATCATTTATTGAAAGAACAGTATCAATCCAGTCACGTGCTGCAGAGATCTGAAAAGAAGGGTAGTGTAAAATGAAGCAATTTTGTTAATATAAGAGTCTAGTAACAACATGTTTCTTGTCCTCCACAATTACTATATTCAGAATGGTTGGCCAAATCACTGAGGCTCATTTTTAAGATGAAATAGCCAGAAAGTAGTTCTTGATTAATTTCAGAAGGCGGCTGTTTGGATTTTTCTTTTTTTTTTTGGCTAAAATAAATACTATTCTTAATGTTTTGCTTTTAGTTCTATAAAAATCACATGTTGCTGGCTCTAACGATCTGATAGTGGGGAAAAAAAAGGATAAAATGGCCATATAATATATTTAAATAACTTTTCCTTACAAGCAGTCTGAAAGATAATAATGAGGTGTCCCATTAGGTTTGAATAGATGGGTCATCTCTGTGAAAATACAATAAAGATATTTTTGGCACTGTGTATTCAAAGAGCTAATTCGTTACAAACGTGCTTTCACTGGTGTGTTCTTACCTCTTGACCAATTTCTGGTCACCTATCCTCCCCATTGTTAATTTTGTTACAACCACCCATTCAGTTCTATGTGGAAGATATCTGCATTTCCAGGTATAAGAACACTGAAGATACGCAAACATTTTCATCCGTGCGTAAAAGAGCTCATCCACAGTAGAAGCTAGAACAAAAGCTCAGCTGCTTCTACGTTTCCTGCAAATGTAAGAAATTTGCCAAGAAATTAATTTTGCTTCTTTGTATTCTGTTGAGTATTCTTAACGATAATTACCCTGAAAGGGAGTCACCGTATCTCTGCTGCTTTTCCATGAGGCACGTGCAAATCTGCAAGTGCTCTATACCAGTACCTGTTTGCGAAAGTGGCTTCTCTGGGTAAGACTTCTGGGCTGTTCCTGCACCACGTACCATTACTGGCTGCAAACCCTACAGCCTCACCCATAAGATTTCCCGAAGGACTGGGTGGTTCAACACCACAGGCAAGTCTGAGATGAGATGCTACAAATGTGCAGTCAGCCTTTTGTGTCCTGCTATAGGAGAGGGGCAGCCCAGCAGCTTGTGTTAGGAGAGAGCCTTCTTCAGTTACAGTGTTAATGAGTAGCAGGGAGGAGTGTACTGAAGGGATGGGGTGGGGGAAGATGGGAGAGGAGAAGAAGAAATATACCCTTTGCCTCTGATTTTCTATTCTTTAGACTTCTCCTTCATTTTTCTCCCTTTCTCCCCTACTTTTTTCTCATGCCTTTCGCCCTTGCTCAGTCTCCTTTCATCTCCTCTTTCCAGATCTCCCAATCATTATCTGACTTTCACCACCTTTCTGCTGCATGTGAATTCTCTCTGTTACGGCCACTTACAGTGCCGCCTCCTCTGTATGTTGTGCTTTTCCTCCCTCAATATCCTGCCACAGTCCAGTGATCGTCTGTAATTCAGAAAATGAGAGGGAAAATACAGGTGCTGCCTCCCTTTCTGAGCCTTGTCGCTCACATGGGTTACAATTCAGTTGGCCAGCTGCTAAGCTTCACCGTTCAGTCTCAGACTGGCTCTAGCTTTGTGTGTTAAAAGGATACTTAGTGGATATTTTCAGGAAGGGCACAGCAGCATTATACAGTTCTGTATAACAGAGCTGGATTTGCATCCCTCCAGGGCATTTATATCAGTTTGGCACTCAGAGCGCTCTGACAGCTCCTTGAGATGGTTGTTTTGCTGTGGGTATGTAAACCCAGGACAGCAACGTAGTTTTTGCAATGCTGTTAAGGACATTAAAACAGGGTTACTCTTGATTTCTAGAGACGTGCAGGCTATGCCTGTACTGTATGTTTGGAGACTGAGTCAAGGAGTGGGCAAAACCTCTTGTGAGCTGCCTGACTCACCCTGCACTAGATGTAGGATGTCTGCAGTCTAATGGGGTTACCTTGAGCTCAGGCTACCTGAAAATCCTCCATGCTCTCTCTGAGAGGGGCATCAGGAAAGCTCCTGTGGTCTGCAAAATGCCAAGTGGGATAGGAAGAAAAGTAAAGCGACCCTCCAGTCCATATACATTTCCACAAGCTCACTTCATGTCTGTAAGCATAGCCTGAACTGGAAGAAGAATGATTTGTATACAAGTGTATGCGTACATGTATATATTGCTAGACGTAACATACTTATTTAGGTGAAAGAATCCCAGGTATTAATTCATTTTAATGCATTATTAGGAAGGAACGATCACAGTTTGGAAAATTCAAAAAATGGGATCTGGAGGGAGGTGGGGCAGAGGAAACATGATAGTGTAGTAGAATAGGTGCGTGGGGAATTGCTAGCCTGGAAAAAAATATTAATGCAGTCTCTGCAAAATAAGCAAAAACCCTTTCAAGTCAAGGAAAAGTAAAGATAGAAAATACTGCAATATTGTATTATTTTCTTCCTTTCTAGTCCTTTACATGATTCATTACATTGATGTCTTTTGTTAGCAGAGTACAATAAACAAAGTATTACTTCCCTCCCCTCCTCCCTGTCCCCCCCCCCCCCCCCCCCCAAGGTCATTTTAAATTTCTTCCTTTGACTAAATCTCTGAATGAATCAGGCAGTTCCTCCTTAAAACATATCCATAAATCCCTTTGGAATCCAAAAATCAGAACACCCAGCAAAATGAGGCTGCTTTGTCCCTGTTATATTTTAGATGGATCTCATTCTGCCGTGCCAGGATCTGCTTGGCCAGTCCTCATTTATACTCTCTCTGTTCTGCTTAAGAAGGTCTTGAAGATTAAAAGCTTGCTGGGTGATTGACATTTCTGCAAAAGTAGCAAAGACAGAAGGATATAGTATCAAGAAAAATGGTTCAGCTTTATTCCTGCACCCAACTTTCACATCACTTTGTGCTTTAACAATGAGGAGAGCTTCACACACAGGGGGTTTATGCTCCAAGAAGCAGTTACTAGACAGTATCTTTACGCTGAGGTCCCTTGTCAGGCAAGCTTGAAACTCTCCAAGCAGCATCCCTTCAGTCAGCTAGAACCTCTGCTGATTCCTGAAACGCAGTCTTCACGGAAAGGGAGTGCAGTTCTTTTGTGCCCATTATCTGTAAAACACAAGTTATGCCTCAACATTGTCAGAGCTGTTTGATTCAGATGACTTCTGCTTTGCATGGTGTAGCTTCGGCAGTATCCCTGATGTGACTGAGGTCCTTCTAGTTCTTTCTGGTTAATTTTAATGTGAAGAACAAACCATGGCGATGAATATTCATTGTTGCCTCTCTGTAGGGCTGAAAAAGTGAAAGAGGAAATTGTGTATGTCTGTGTGAACATACAGTAATCAGAAAATAAACTTGGATACAAATGAATACAGTTTGGTAAGCTGTATTTAGAGAGTCTGCCACCCATGTCAGTCCCTTCTTAGCCAAAATAATTCAGTGGGCTGAAGTACTCACAGACACCAGTAAACTTTACCTCTAAGAACTTGGGGGCATTTCTATGGTCCAGTTGTGGTCCTTCATCTCCGTGTATCATATAGTCTGAAAAGGCTTGTTTTGTTATTCTAAGAAAGAAAGAAAAAATGCCTGTGTAATATAAGAAAGAAGACGACTACAGATTAGCAGGGGAGATGTGGCCCGTTTTGTTCATTTATCATGGTGGAAAGATTAAACTACATATATTAATGAAGCAGCTGCACCCATGTTTAGTCAAAAATATTGAAATCCAGGAAAGTTAAATTTGACATTAAACTTTAATAGAGATCTAGATTTGGAGCTACTCATGTTCTTACGGATAAGCAAGCACTTAATTGCTTTGCTGGATGGGGTTCCAGTAAGAGTATTGCTACCACTGATTTGTTGAATTGTTAGTCGAGAGGTTTTTGTAGGGAGCAGGAGGTTAGCGTCCACCGGTTTGCATGAATAGTTGCCACCCACTAATCTGTTAGGTGTGGTGAACAGAAGATTTTTGATCCCTTCTAATGCACACTCAGTCACATGTGGCTAACTTGCGGTTTCTCAGCAAAGAAAGGGTATATATCTCACACGATAGCATTTTCTTTAATAAATCAAAATGTTTTCTCATTTACCTCAAACCATGTATATGCTACAGGCAAGAAGCTGCTGTATGTTTAATGTGAATAACAGAGCTATTATATCAAGTCCATTCCCTGTGTGCTTCCTCTGACATCAGTGACTTCAGTAGATTTATTCCAGGGATGAATTTGGCTATTCCTGTTCTGTGTAGGTAAATCTTCAGGCAGTGCTAATTAAAAGAATGTCAACTGATTTTACCATTCCATTATGCTGGACTTTGTAAAGGTTATTTATATCACTCTACATCAGGCCCCAGTGAGAGAATATTTCTGGTGGCAGTTCATCTATTAAAATAGCTGCAAGAAAATGTAAGCACTGCAACTAAAAATAAAACTTTGTTTCTCAACAGAGCAACTGACAGCCACATGCATATTTTCAAATTTTAGCATTTAATGTTTACTGAATAGAAATTGCATTGCTTTCATTATGTTTTATGCACTAACATGTTACTGATAGAGTAACTACTATTAAGCGGAAGGCAGGTGTAAATGTACCAGTATCTGCAAACGCTTCTCAGCAGAGGTGATGGTTGTTTCCTATGCTTTGATTATCTGCTGGCTTTAAAACAAGCGACACAGACAAAGTTTTCTGGCGCATGTTTACTGTTGAATATAGATTTTCTGTGTGAGCTGACTGTGACCCTTGCCTATTATTATTAATAGATGACCTTACACTCACATGTTTGTGCTTACATTATATTTGTTCAAGCACATTATATAAACCATTACAGTGAACTTTCTATAGTAAAGCACATACAGCTAAAGAGCTCTGTTAAATTAAAACTTGACCATATAGGTCAAATGTTTGGTTCACTTTCTTTTGTTGCAATTCAAACATAAGTTAAAGTGTCTGTCCTCTCACTTATGATGCTCCCTTTTCTAATTGGGCATTGTGAAATCCTGGAGATAAATCTCAGCAACTGGCCATCATGCAGCATTGCAAAATCTTCAGAATGGACAATGTCTTTCAGAGCAACTTCTGTAAATAAACCACAGGCTGACAGCTCTCAGCCTCAGTGGCTGTGTTCAGAAATTTTTGACAGTGGAGGCAAAAAAACCTTCTTAAGACAGTCACGTCATCCTTAACTGGTAAAAATAATTTCTTTTCTAATCTGATACTACAAATCAGTGCTTTTTGTACTAGTGTTATATATCCATATAGCTTCTAAAAGCAAATAAAACACGTTGAGTAAGATCAATGCTCTATTGGTTTGCTAGTGCCACAACTTTTCAACTTGCTGTTTGATGGGGCTGTTTTGTGCACTAAAAAAAGAAGAGTTCACATAAAAGAGACTCTAATCTGCTTTTATCTTCTCTATTTCTGATTTTATACTTATTGTCTTACTCCTGAAGTCAAAACAGTTTTTAGAGTAGCTTCAGGATGAGTTTCAGTCATGCTGACTGCCTACAGCCCCTGCATAGTTGAGTGCGAGGACACACTGGGCACCTTTTCTTTCCTTCAGTCCGGTCTCTGACAAGGAGAGATGGACAGGAATACCACCACGCATATCACAGTGCCACTGAGCGATTTTCCTATGCAAAAAGCACCACCACATAACCTTAGAAAACCTGACAATCCAGTGCATCTGTCAAGAAAAACTCTTCTGGTGAAGAGAAAACTTGTATTGGACTTTTATGATTGTTTTCTGTCTCCAAACTCTACAACAGACTCATGCTTGAGCCAGCAACGTTCTGTGATAGTTTATTCAAGTGGTTACAGAGGACATTATTGTCATGGACGTGTTTCTCAGGTACTTGGAACCACATCCTTTCAGTGTGCACTCATGATGTGGTTGTTAATAAACACCTAAGCATCCAGTGGCACGCTCAAGGACTTCCTGTGACACTAATTTCTTGGGCTTGCGTTTTGAGAGTGACAACGATTTTCTTAGGTTTCCAGTCTGTAATTCAAAGACACTCCTGTCTGCCCAGCTAATGAAGTGAGAACAATTCTATCCGTAATGCACTAGTTCTTTCCTGAGTAACATGCTATTGAGAGACACTCTGAGGTTTGGACCTCTTTAAACATGACAGTCATTTACGTTTAGGAGCTTCAAATTAAACAGCATAAAGGAAATGAAATAAAATGAAAAATATACAAATTCACAGTACTCAGAAAGCAGTTAGTGGATTTGTTCTTTTTATTGGGAGAGATTTGGTAGACAGACAGACAGACTAAATAGAAAGATTACCAGCATCCCCTGATAGAAATCACAGACTGACAGTTCAGCCTATCATTTTGTAGAAGATTCTCAGAGAAGTGTTTTCTTTGCAGCTGAGAAGACAGAAGCACATTATGCATGCTTGAAGTCAATGCAAGGAAACAGAGCCCCGCAAAACATATTTAATATAGGTTTGATTTCCTGTGGAATGCTTTCCAGATGTTCTCTCAAACAGGCCTCTAAAAATGGTCTGGGGTAATTTTTTTTGCAAACAGAAAGAGCAAATTCTGGTTCGTGTTACTGCATCTGAGAATCACTGTTCTAATTTTTTATTGCATTACCTTGTGCTCAGGATTTGCACTGTATTTTTCAAAATTGGTTTTATTACACAAAAGGTCAGTAGTATAAAAATATTTATGTTACCCAATTGCAAATAAATCATACTTGTTTAGAATCACATTGGAGCTTAGGAGTTTTTCTTAAACCCAAAGGAGACCTAATGTATTAAATTAAAATTTCTCTCATGCACAATCTTGAGTCACTTAGAGAATTTAACTAACGTTAATGAACTATGAGATTAGTGTTTTGTTAAGTTCTTTTGTTTTTCTGTAGCAGACATTGTGTGAAAAGATCTAACAGGTCTCTAGCAGAGGAGCATGACATGAACAGAAAATGGTATATAACTATTTTCTTTGCATAAAATACAGTAACAGAACATGGGTGTGGGGTATGTTTATTTTAGAGTACTTGTTACTCAGAAAATTTGTTTTGTTAATAGAAGAGTAGAAAGAATACAATGTTTGTACTGTAAATTTTAAAATACAGATATGCATAGGTGGAAATATTTTTTTATCTTGCATCTGGGGTACTAGATGTATAGAAGGCCTCTGGCAAACAAAAAGTCTGGATGGTACTTCATGGTGGGTACCATGGGTACTTCATACGTGGTGTGGAACACGGTACAGCCAGCCAAGCAGTTTGGGTTGCGTGTGGGTGCTCAGCTGGAGGAACCAGCTTTGGTTCCACGACCAGCACTTGTGTCTGTGCCTGATGCTCTGAGCAAGCATTCGTGATGCTAAGAGGCATGCAAATGAATCTTGTATGGTCCCTGGTTGTTTCTCTATCCAGTTATTCCACAGCCCAAATAGGCTGCCTCTATGTAATTGGGGATTGTCTGTATTTTACTTCCAGATGAACAACACAATTTTTAGAGATAAATCGAATCCAGAATCAGATATTTGCGTGGGCTTAGGTTGCCAGTCATTTAAAATAACAAAACAGAAGCAAAACCAGATAAAAACCATTTTTCTTTGGTTGGTAGCTGGTATTTGGTGTCCAATATCCTGTATCTGTTTCTTCCAGTGTTGCAAAAGATTTGGGTCTGCTGATGTGGGAGAATCTGATTTCAATATTCAGGTCTTGGGAGCCAAATGATCTGCCATCAAATCTTTAATTTTTTACCCTTCCTTCTCACTTCCCCAAAGGTACAAAGGTTGAGCTACGTGTCAGGGTGTGGCGTGGGTGGGGGCTCCCTGCTGCCTGTAGGGACCCCCAAGGGACAGACAGGGCAGAACTTTGGAGGCAGGGCATGTTAAAATGACCATTTAAAAAAAATTGTCAGAATACAGAGTTGCTCACAGGTGCTCAATAGTGTGTGTACCTAAGTAAGGAGGTATGCGATGTATTAGCAGTACACAGCTCTAGTGTCTTCTAATAAAAAGAAAAAATGGGTCAAAGCTATATTGCTAGGTGCTGGGAGGGTTATCTCTCTTGTGATGGAGTTGCTCTGAGGCTTTTTTCAGCTCGGTGGTTGATAGAGTTTCTTATGTAGCCTTTGCTTCATTTTCTCGCTGCCCACTCACTGCGAGTTCATGAAACAAAAAGAAAATGGAAAGCTCCTCCAACAATGAAGCCATTACTTTGGCCACGTACCAACCTCTCTTGCCACTATAGCATCCCAGCAGAATAAGCACCACCCAAGCCATACGGGAGCTATTTGTAGCAACAGAGGAGGACACTGCATTTGACCCCCATGAAAGAAGAACAAGTATTTTGGCTTGGTTTTTTTCTATAATGGTGTCATTTATCACTGTGACACATATTCATTGACTTAGTCTGATTTTTCTCAGTGTCAGATTTATACTTCTTTGCTGTTTTGAATATTGATGCAGCACTTGCCTTACGTGACTATACGATGTCTGCCAAATGGTGTCTAGACGCTAGAGCAGCTTTGACTAATTGGTGTAGTCACCCCAGTCACTCAGCTTTGGCATTTACGTACTCCTTATATTACTACTGTCGAGCCATAAATAGGTACCTAAACACAAGCAGCAATGTAAAGAGAGGAGGTAGTGAGCATGTCTAGCCCTCAGCTGACATTGCAGGGGGCAGCAGCCGTCACTCCCTGCATTCACTAACAGGGCAAGTAGTTGTAGTCACTCACTTGGACATCACAATGTGCAGTCAGTGGAGATTCGGTGTCTGTCTTGATCTGAAGATCACCAATGCAAAGGCAAGGCTAAGAGAGAAGAGAAGATTTCTCTTTCTCGGCTCAGCCCCTGTGTACCAGCGATTAAAGATGCAGCCAGAGAGGAAAAAAAAGAAGTAAGACAGTAACTGCCTGCCCAGCAATAGAGGTGCTTCATGGGGAGGACTCGTGCCTGGCTCATAGAGCTGCTTTCCAGCTGGCCATGCGGTGCACCAGATCCAAACTATAAATGCAGTTTTAGACATTTTCTGCAACATCATCATTTATATCGTGCTTTTAAATATTGCACCAGTACAGAAGCTGAGTTGACCAACTTTAAAGAGGGAGAACTGATAAATATCAAAGATAATTTCAGAACATCAAAGCACTTTTACAAAACTTTGAGAATAAAAAGTAGTGAAAACCTAATCAATGTTGCCTACGCAACAGGCCGTGCTAATATAAGATTAAATTGCAAAAATTACATGCAGATTAAACACAATACTGCTATTAACAAACCTTGTTTGTAAGCAAAATTCAGAAGTTTTGATTTATCCTGCTGACTATTTGAAGAACTACTGTCATAAGGAAAACAAATTAACTATGTTTTCTTTGTGTTTTTAACTGTTACAAATTATTTTACTGGTGCTAATAGAAAGCATCAGAGAATAGCAGGTTTGGGATTTTTTTTCTTTTCTTCTCAGAAAGACTGTTTTGTTTGAACAGATTTACTTTGAATTTGCCAATAGGATTATTCTTTTTTTCTTTTCTTTTTTTTTTTTTTTTGTCAGTTAGTGGTATACAAAATGTTTAAACTAAGCGTTCCAGAAGATCTGTGGTTTACTTTGAGGAGATTTGCCAGGGTAAGATAGGACTCATTTAATTTATGGATTTTTTCCACTACAAAGAGAGGAATTTTTTTTCTTTCAAGGAAGAAGATTTCTGTGTAGTTCTCTTCAGTTCCTTTTTTTTTTTTTTCTTTTTTAATGCAAAAGAAGGGAAAAATCTTTAATGCTGCTGTGAACAAAGAGGATTTGTGATTCTTCAACAGAAAAAAGTGGTAATAGTTCTCTTTAAATTTCATCCTGCTACGTGTTATATACAATATAAAACTGCTTGGTCATGGGTTAGACACCAACAAGTTACTACCCACAAGTTGCTTCCTGCTGAAGGAGCGCTAAGTTAACACAGTATGCATATTTTTTATAGGACCGCTATCATCTGATTGCCCTTTTTCAGCATCCCTGAAAGGATTGCCTCTTTTAACCAAACAGTTCTTAATATCATGAGCAATACTTTATCATAAATTATTCTGTGGTTGCTAATTAGGCTAATTTGTTTCTCTAGATAAATAGCAGTTCCACTGGTTTGGTATTGCTGATGAGCACACTTTCATCAGTGCCCGTCTACTGAAAATGTTTGGGACTAGATCTTCAGTGAGCGTTGATCAGATCTTCACTGAAAATGATGGAGTTATTTTATGGCAGATGGAGTTTGTCTCTGTTCTGATTTGTCAGCCTTAACTTTAACTCCAATGGAAGTGAATCCACGTAAATATCAGGTGCAGTTAACAGCTCATTAGGGAGTGAGAACTTTGATAATACAAAGTTTGGATGACTCACTAGGGAGGAGGTGTATGATCGTGTCCAGTAATGCTTGGACCAGAGCTATCTGAACTATATTTGGCTTATGAAAACTTAAATGTGCAACACTGTCAGATCATTACCTTTTATGACCACAAAAATTCTTTAGAAATTAACATAGAAATCAGGCTCTAAGCAAAAGGGATGAGCAGAGCAATTTTCAGCCTCCTTTAGAGTTCACAACAAATAAATTTCTTAAGCAGAGTGGTCAGTAAATGACTGGAATTATTCCATATTTATCAGTCCTTAAAAACATTTAGAGAAGAGGAACATATTAAATGATCTCTGGACCAATGCACCTAATAATCTGGAAAACTGGGCATTTCAGAATGATGAAATGAGTTCAGGACATGTTTTCAGGATTTTCAAGATGCCGATCATATAATTGCAGCTCCAAAAAGATTTATTTGTGGTCACATAAATAATGAAATTTAAATCCGAGGAGCTACTTTGTTTTAGAAACACAAAAATACTGTACCTACAGCAGGCTTGGACTTTCTACTACGGTAGAAATTTTTCATACTAGATAGATATAATAGGCTCTCTTCTGTCCTAAAACAGGCTTCATCCACACATTAGTAGAGTTTGTGAAAACCTTAGAAACCGTCAACTTTCTTTGTTCCCAGTTGTTCAGAAGGCTGCATCAGAGGCGCTATCTTAATTATTGACTTGAGAGAGGAATCACTGCTGTGACATAGGGTTTCCTTGTCTTCGTGGAGCTGCTATTTATCTTTTCTCATATCTTCTCAGCCTGTCTCATGGTAGGTACTGTAAATATTAACCAGCAAAGTACAGATTTTATGGAAATTTAGAAATTTGTGTATACATATAGGCTATCTTGAAGGACTGGTAGAGAGCTTGACTTTTTAAAGCTATTAAAGGCAACTGGTTACAGATGTCCATCTCAAGACTAAATGGTTAAATAAGAGTGAAAGACTTACAGTTGGCTGTTGTTTGAAGGCAACCATGGATTTGCAGGTGTCAGTGCAGTTAGCCAGGGATGGAACTAAAAAGAGGTCATGAGAATAGCTCAGATAAATTCAGACACAGTTTGCATACAATCTATTTATAGGATACTTTCTCACACTAAGCCTGTGAACCTTTTGAAGTTTGCCCATTGCTGCTTTCAGGCCAATTAATGATGTACATCCAATTCCATTCTGAGATAGGTAAAACAATATAGCAAACAAAGATAATTAGTCTCTAGAGCATGTAAACAAATAAAGTAAATCACTTGCAAATCACTTGTTTCTGCTAACTTTAGTGTTTTTGTTGCAAAGCTAAAAAAAGCATTTATATTGCACATCTACATAACGCTCGAGCAGTGCTGAAAATGCATAGATGATGCTATTCTGATTTTGAGAGGGCTTTGCAAAGGTTAACAGCACTGTGAGCTGTTGTATGCAAGAGAACATTTTCATCCCTTTTTTCACAGAGGAGGAGATTGAAGTAGGGAAATTAAATAATTTTGATTGTGGAGACACAGGTCTGAATGGGACTTTATAAATAAACAGAAGTCACTGCTCCAGGTTTACAGTCTAAGAGAAAGCATGAGCAGAGCTGAGGAGTGCAGGCCAAGATGGGCTGGAGAGTGGCTGTGGGTTGTGGGACCTTGCCCCACCTCGGTGAGCCTCTCAAATTTTACAGACCTGAATGGGAGCTTTAGGTGGCCTTTAAAGCACAAATAACCAGAAGAGTTCCTGGCTGCTAGTCCTTTTCTTGTTTTCCAACACAGTAGCCACCGGTTAAGTGCAATACCTTCAGTCCTAGTCCTAAACCACTTTCTGTAAGTAAGTGGTGCTCTCCCCCTCTTGGAATTGTGGTAACTGAGGTAAGCGAAGGTAATACGGCCATTCAGCAGCAGAACTGGATGCAGAGCACTCCGTCCCTTCTTCTGAGCCCCGGGCTCAGTGCTGTATACTTAAGATAAATGCACGTTTTACAAGAACAAATAGGTTCTCAGTACCATGGCTTGGGGCAGCTGCGGAGACCGTGCCATCTGGATTTGTCGGCTACCCCTGCTCAGCCAGCTGGTTCTGCAGGCCGCTCCAGAGCAGGGGTAAACCCATTCCCTGGAAACTCATGGCAGCACCAAAGCAGGTCCTGCCTCAAGTCATGTAGTAAGAGGACTCTGAGCACAAACACAGAGTTTTGTGTAATCAGTAAAACAGCAGAAGCTGTGTTCTGTTCCTGTAGAGTAACAGATTCCAGTTCAGATCCAGGCAAAATGACTGCTCTTATGATAAAGTCGCTCTTTGTCTTTTGGTTGGGTTTTTTTCTTTTGGCATGAAAATGAAGACCGTTTCTTTTAGTCAAGGGCAGGCATTTCACTGTTGTTCTGTCCCTTTTTACTGTTTTCTTACACTTTTTTGTTCTGACTTCCAAAATTGATTCTGGAAAGAGATGCGTCTAAGAAAGCGACTCTCATCATCTGAAATGTGTCCAATATGCATTTAAGTTAAAGAATATTAAGCCTTGTCCAAAAATAAAGGGAGTGTAAAAGGTAAGAGTGCCTGAAGGCTGGATTTTTAAAGATATGCATTTTTCTTCCTGTTGCAGATCTCGCCTTGCAGATTTCTTCACAAACTGCCAGCCCGAGTCACGGTCTGTTAGTAGCTGTCTGAAGGAGAACTATGCTGACTGCCTCCTCGCTTACTCGGGACTTATTGGTAAGAAGGCAGGGAAGGGTGGGGGCTTGCTCGGTCTAAGAAAAACTCCCAAACTATGTTTTGAAGGCCCACGTGAATAAAACCTGTGGAATGTAATACTGTACAATATGATACTATTGAAAATTTTTCACCTACATGTATTGGCCCTGTTTTACCTTACAGAGATTCCTGGGGTAAGTTTGTACATTGAAAGGAAATTAAGGATAGAAGATAAGAAGAAAAAGGTGCTTGAATTCAAAATTAACAATTATAAATTAAGCTTACAAAGTCAAGCTTATTAGGGTGGTTGAATTTGGGCAGGACCGTGAAGTAGGAAGTTATAAAGAACAAGTGAAACTGCAGCTTGGTTGTTTCTGCTGCTGTCATCACCAGGTTGGGTAACACACCTCTTGGTCTTTAGGGAAAGTTTGCAGGACATTTGAGGAATGAGACAATAGACCAAACTAGCCTTGTTTCACTTCCCACTGCTCTTCTTTCCAGGAGGTTCTTCTGTCCACTCTGTTTTCTGAGATGCCTGCCAATAGAGGTGAACTGAGACCAAATTTATCATCTGAAATCCTTTTCCTCCCCAACATAATTCATTTTGTTTGCTGTCACCTTGCTGACTGTCAACAGACACAAGGATGCCTTTATGCAAGCCAGATTCCATGTCCCATGTGCAATATTTGATTCCTGAAAGAGGGAGATCATCTCAGGAGGGTGAACTTGTAGAAATACCATGGTTGGGCAAGAAAGAGTAAGTGAATGTCAAAACTCTGAAACAAACAGATTTTAAAGGCCACCAGATAAGATGATTTTAAGCTTGCAGCCTGCACCTGCTGCGATGCAGTAATATCCCCTTCTGTTGGGTGTGAATGTCCCAGCTGAGGCCCTGAAGCAGATCCTGCTGCTAAATAAATGTCTCTGGAGATAATATCCAAAATAAAATATTTATAAAATAGGTTGGTTCTGCTGAAAAATGACTGAGAGCGATATTCTCTGCCTTATTGTTATCATTCTTACTACTCTAGCAGCTAACAAGTGAAGTAAGTTCATGTGGCAACTGGTAAAATAAGATGTGATGGTTTCAAAGGATATGCTTCTGTGACTTAGGAGATGAAGACAGTATGCAAAGGGTATAACATATGAGTAGTTATGACAGAATGTCATTTGACTGTAGAACAAAGAATTGAATAGGCTTGAAATCTGATCTAGTCAATGAGATTAAGAAGTCTAGCTGCTGGCAAAGAGTAACTGTTACTAATAGATACTTCTGGGTAAGAGCTGCCAAGAAGTTCTTGCTGGACCTAGTGAATTTTGCTGGCAGTTTTGTTGGATCCATTTTTCAATTTAACCTCAAGGATGACCCACTTCCTATGTTCCTGTGTTCGTGTGGGTGACCATGCTGCAACATCAGAAATGTGGAATGGATCCCTAAGGAATTGAAATCAAAAAGAGATCTAATTTTCAAAGGGAAAAAGTAACGTTTTTCTTCCTTCCTGCTGGCCTCTAGACGCATGCAAAAAATAGGAGTACTGACTAGTGTTACAAGAGATTTTACTTCTTCATAGTAATTCTGATAAACCAAGAAAATTACCAAAACAAAAGTTTAATGTGCTGAAGCAGGAAATTCTACTTCTGATATCAAGCTGATTTAAAAGTGGAGTAAATTATGTGAAGAGCATCAAATTTGTAAGATGCTGAGACAGAAATCAGAGGTACAATCTTTCAAATGTCTGCTTAATATATATAAAACACAGGAAGAAGAGATAGGTAGACTGTAGGGAAGAAGCTGTTACAGATCCTTTCATTCATCAAAGCTTCAGGATCTCCAGGTGTTTTAATTAAGATAAAATATTGTTCATTAAGATAAAATATTATTTCATTTAGCCATTTCATTAAATGTAGCAAAAATTATGTCTCCATAGGGTTTGTTCAGGGAATCGAGGCTTTTCTATGGTACAGTGGGTGTGATTCTGCTGCCACTTACAGTGATGTAAATCAGAGTTCACTGAAATTAGTGAAATCCCACCTGGAATAAATTACTGAAGTGGGATAGATTCACGCAGTTTTTTGTATTAACTGCTTTACCAATGAATGGAGAACAGTCTATATAGGGTTCTTTAAAGTTTGCATCAGGGTGTTACATATATTTTGTATATGTGTATTGTACAGGAATTACAGAACATACGGTTATGTATATTTTACATAAATTTTGAGGTATATAACTCATTGCTTTAGGCTTCTTGTTACAGTAATAGGGATAAATTATTTTAATTTTTATAATTAAAGGAAACCTATAAATATATTTAATGTAGAATAAGATTGGAGATAGCTTTGTTTGAAATTCAGTGCTTTGGTTACAGCCTAGTTAAGCCATCTGGACCTGTCTACACTCCCACATCAGTTAGGTATTGCTCTAACTACTGACTTTAAGATCTGCTTTATCATTTGCTTTCTGACACTTGTTTGCCATAAAATCCATCCAATTTCCCTGGGATTCCCAGGAATTCCATGACAGTTTATCTGAATAAACTGGAGTTGCACTGGGCAAAGGAACTTTAGTCACATGCCCCTTCTCCTGGGCTCACCATCCACCTCCTCATTCAACTGATCCTAATCTGAGCAACCACTTAGCTGTTTTCAGCTCAATTCTGCGTGTGTCTAAAACAGGGAGACCCGACTGCCTACTACTGAGGCCATCACAGACCTATTTGATGGAGAGAATGCAGAAAACCAAGCATATCCTATTTTACTGCCAACCACCATGGTTTCTCTGATCCATTAGTGTCCTTCAGCAGAATTTCCAAGATGCCAGCTAGCAGGAGGGAGGAGGGGAAGACACACACATTTGCAGGGGAAAAAGAAAATCCACCCCAGGAAACCAAGCATATAATCCGCTTGGGTTCACATCTGCCCCCAGGTTTAAATGACAGACTGATTTTCTACTAGCTGCTCTTTCAGCCACTCTGTTTTTGCTGGATGCACAGTTTGTGTGCTGTGTATACACATTCCTTCTCCTGTCTTTTCTGTATTCATCAACCCTAATCGTAGCTTGGTATCTGTTACGCTTTCAGCTCCTGTCTTGACCCATTTAATTACCTTACTACCTCTTAGTGATAAGAAAGTCTTACCTCAGTGACCTTTTTAATTTCCTCAATACCTTGCTGTTTTTTTAACCCTTCACTAAGTGTTTGTTACTAAGCTTTTTTTTTTTTTTTTAAGCCTACTGTTTTCTTTCCATTTGCAAAATCCTCCTGGTTTTCGTTTTCGCTCACTTCTTTTCAGATCATGTCACATAGTTGAAATAGTGTACTGAACCATCAAATGGATAATGGACAGATATTTTCATTTGGTTTATTTTAATTTAACATCATTCCTCTTCTTATTTTTCTACTGTCAAGTTTTCATTAATGGTGCAAATGATATTTGCCTATTTTACTAAATTCTCTACCTCTATTTAATAAGTTTTGAACTGTGCTGTTTACTCATGTGCTAATCTCATGTAGAACTTGAGCAGTTATTACTGCAACTGTCTGTTAAAAGCAGAAGTAGAATGGCATTACATTCTAAGTTAAGAACATCCCAAAACAAGACAAAAGATGCTTTTTGTGAGTTTGGCAGTGGGGCTGCATTCATTTTCGTGTATGTTACTGCATTAGGCCAGCTCTTACAGTCTTTTCTCCTTTGTCTCCCATGTCATGTATGAAGCAATTTGCATGTTGATTTGTTCAGTTCCCAGTGCTGCCTGGTGACTGAAAGGCTGTTTGACATCACTCTGTGATTTGTGTTATTTCTCATGTTCCTTTTTTTAGCTGAGTCTTATAGCCCTTTCCTGTGTGTTACTGCAGACTCTTGGACCCTGGACCTATGGACCAGATTTTCTCTGCTAGTGTACACCTTGGGTCTCTAATATTTATCCTTCATCTATTCCATCTTCTTAATGACTACTTTGATGTCAGTTTTGAGCCAATGTGATCACATTTCCTCATGATATATAGCTTGTCCTAGAACGGTAGATTACCAACTGAGGAATGTGTTTCCTGAAACAGCTGTCATCAGTACAAGTCTGGAATACCTGCCCCTTTCTAATTAATTTTTCCTGTTTGGCCAGACAAATAAAACAAAGGTTCAGACTTTTCAATCCTTAGGGAAGTTAGGAATCTCTGACCTGCTGGGGTGATGCCTTCAGTGAGACTACTGGTTTAAATAAGTGCTGATAGCATCAGAGTTGCCTGATACAGATTTTTAGAGTGTAACTCTAAGGACACAGCTCCACTTATGTTTGGTTTGGCAGCAATGCCCTTTTAAGAGTTGCCCACCTTCTCCCAGTCCATCCCTCCCTTGTGCCAGCGATTTCCACCTGTCATTTCTGCTGATGCAGCTCTCTGTGGGAATGCAATATAAACCTTTCTGGAGGAAGGGAATGGGTCTTTGCTTCATGAGTCATTTCACAGTCCCCGAAGTGGTTGCATTCTGACAACCGAGGGTGTGAAGTACAGCGCAGGGCTGGGTGTCAAAGGACAAAGGGAGACAGGAGTTGTGAAGTCTGGAACTTGGAGACCTGCCATGGGTTTGCATTGTGAATCCAGCTCTGATTACACAACTTACCAAGCGCTGTTTGCTGTCTTCTTAGTATGGAAAGAATATTTCAGGATGCTCACTGTATTGTACTTTACTCTTTGTTAATAGGCACAGTGATGACACCAAACTACATAGACTCAAATAGTCTCAGCGTTGCCCCGTGGTGTGACTGCAGCAACAGCGGTAACGACATAGATGAATGCCTGAAGTTTCTGAATTTCTTCCAGGACAATACTTGCCTTAGTGAGTACAAAATTAGATGTCTTTCAGTGTGTTTTCTGGAATTTCTTTACTGCTTAAGTATGTTATGATACATCAAGGCCACCTCTTCGCACTTTGTAAACATGGTTCTGCTCTAGGTGTAAGAATTGAACGAGCGAATATGCCTGATACTTTGGTTTATGGCCAAGATGGCAAGCATGAGACAATGTTGAAAAAAAATTCCAATAACAAAGTTACATCGTATAGAAATATGTTTACATCACAGATCATATTTGAATCCGAACAGTCAGGCAGCATCTGTACCAAGAAACTGCAACACCTGAGGGGCTTCTATATAATTTAAGAACTTCATATAAAAAAGGACATGTAGTTTATGGTATGAAGGATTTGCTGTAGGTAAGTATAAATTGGATTGTGCTTGCAATTTATAGCCAAGCTTCAGGTTTTTTAGGCTACTTGTTCTCAGATGCCTGGTTTTAACACTAGTCTGGATGGTACCTATTGTAAAGATTTTGTTAAATTATTGATTTATTTTTTTTTAGTCAAACTCACTTCCAAATTAGGGACTATTATAAATTTTAGAATGGCTCAGTGGAGTCGATTTTGGCAGGTTCTCCTTTCAAATTTCCTGTCTGCCTGGAGCAGCATAATTGGATGATGTGGAGTATGCATCAGAGTTTTAATTTCAGATAAATGAGGAGACCAAAAGGGCTTGGCTTCCTTAGCCTAGCAGAATAGAAGTTGAAAGGATACGTGATTGTCCTCTGAAATTGTGTTAGAGGGGCAAGCCCAGGGAGGGAGAAGGATTACTTAACCTAGAGGACAATATTGGCAAAAAGTCAAAAAGGGAGATATTGACCATACATATTTAGGCATGAAATTGGAAAATTTATAACCATCAGACTAAAGGTAAGAAATAGGCTTCCAGCAGGAGTTCTGAGGGTAAAGAATTAATACCAGTTTTAAAGTCATATTTCATCAGTTTATGAAAAGAAGCATACATCGTTGCTTTTTTTTTTTCAAAAATAGCAAATTAACTCGATGATCCAGACTGTCCTATTCAGCCCTAATACTTGAGCTAATCCTAATGCAGGGTTCGGTTTGTCTTTTAGCGTAGGGTTTGAAAGTCTCTATTGTTAGCGTCTCAAAAGGTAGCGTAGCTGTGAAGATATGGGGAGCTTTGCGTACAAAAAGTGAGTGACTTCAGTCACTATTTGATGCACTATTTCTTAAGCTTTAGAAGAATGAATCAGTTACTCAAGATTATTTAACAACAACAACAACCCATAAAAAATTCAGACCCTGATTGGGTAAAAATTAACAATATAGCATCAGACCTTCTTCAAACCTAATGGGACTGCCATTTATATATACAGTAAAACATCAGATTTTATTCCTTTCTGAATGTACTAATTGCTAGAAATGTTACATGTTCCTTTTAGAACATAAGGACAGAGCGATCCCTTGTCTTTCCTTTTGCTATCAGTATAAAAGCATTAATGAAGACAAATCAAAGACATTAGAGGTTACTGTGAGACAAATTATAGTCATCCTAGCTGTAAGAGATGTCTTCTTCATGAAGAAATTGGAGATGTTTCTGGTTTAATGCCATTTTTTTTCTCTTACAGAGAATGGGAAAAGTTTCAATTATTATTTTAATTGTAATTATCATTAATGGGCCTTCCAGTGCCTGGAGAAAATGTCATTTATTTATTGGATGAGATTTTTTTAGACAAAACAAAAATCACTTTTTCATAATGGGATGAAACTAGGAGTTATCTAGCTAGTCTGATTTGCTAAAGTATACTTCCCCTTCAAACTATAAAATAAACCAGTGATTTGGGGTATTGTCCTGCAGAACTGTGAAACTGGCCCATTCTAAAGCAAGCTAAAATTCCAAATCTGTAAGTCCCAAATAAAAAGATATTTCATATTAAAATGTGCAGTTATGTATTAGCTTGCTTGTACTTTTATCCTCCTTATTGGAAGATGCTGGTTTATTGGTAATACTACAGTGGTGGCAGTACTGGCAGGATTGCATGTATTTTTGTGATCCTTGCAGTAATGGAAACAGTGAGTTACTGTTAATTTAGGAAACCATAGGGAAATACTGCTTTATATATTGCCGTGTTGAGGTAGAACCAAGAAAAATATAATTCCACTCTTCCTTCTTTGTCTCCATTAACCCAACTGATTGTGGTGCCTTTTGCAAATTAATCTCTTTGCATGTTAGAGTTCTAAAGAACTAATATCAGAATAAAATACATCTTTTTCAGATGAGAATTAAATGTAAATTATTTTATAAGGCAAGGAATGCCACTGAGAAGTATTAATAACTTCCACATATTAGTCCCCAGTGAAAGTGTTTGATTTCTTGTACAAAGAATTTGAAATAAGAAATCCCTAAATCCATGTTGAATCCCCAAAGACCTGATTAAAAACTGTTTTTCTATTTGTTTATAAAGAACCCCAACCAATTTACTCATGCCATAAACACACTCTTTAATCCCATGAAACTCTGATAAGCTTTTTAACTTTTATATTCGAAAGTTTAGTTTAAGCATGCTTCCCTCACCTAATTATGCAGATTTTGGTTGAAAACTGTAAGGAGAAGATTATTTTAGTTAAACCATTTTGTAGTTACAGGCATATTAGTTTTACTACACGAAGCTGTAGAAATAAATTATTATTTTGCCTGCTCTCTGTTTTCAGTTTGCTATATAACATCACCTGCCTGAATTAGGACATAACATTGAAACTGTATTTTAAATCTTGAAAGGGTTTTTTTTGAAGCTTTTGGATGGCAATAAATATGATTGCGTCAAGTCCTAGAGCTTCTGTCAAGAATTACTGGGAACATTACAAAGAAGAGGCTGCACCAGATAATTATCTGACCCCAGACTCTCAGTTCATGTTTCTGATACATTCAAAATTGACACATTTGTCAGCCTAAAAATTGAGTTTCTATAAATACACATTTTCAATGGAAGAATAATAATACAAATAATAATGATTAAAAAGTCAGTTCTGCTTTCTGCCATTTGTTTAGAAACAAAAAATTGCCTGTAATTTATTCTTACAGAAAATGCGATTCAGGCCTTCGGCAATGGTACTGATGTGAATGTGTGGCAGCCAATCTTACCAGTACAGACCACTACAGCCACAACTACAACAGCTTCCAGACTTAAAAACACAGGCTCAGAGACCACCAACAATGAAATACCCACCCACAACGATTCACCAGCATGTGCAAACCTGCAGGTAAGAGAGTCTTGTACTTGTTGCAAGTGCCTAAATGAAAGTTTTTCATAGATATGTATACAGAACAGTCTCGTGCTGCATAAATAAGTGACTGCTTAAATTGGAATATCTGTTCATTCCTATGTTGTAGTTACAAGCCAGATGTATTGTAAGATATCAGACACTCTTAGAAACATGCGTATTTCAAAGTGAATTTTGTTGCCTCTGATTCAGCAGCAGGTCATAGTATTTAATTTGTTATCTCAGGTTTGGATATGAACGTGGCACTCTCCAAACTCTGCCAGGATATGTCGGATTAAATTAATCCCCTGAGTAATCAAAATTCAGAGGTAGCTCTTGATGTCATGTAGCATGTTCTGCTGCCTTCTTTCTTATGTTATTGACAGTAAACTTCAGAGGGTTTTTTGGCTGAGTAGGTCTGGTTGTTAGAGAATATGTGGTGCTGCAAACTACATAGTGAAGAAGCTGGACAGAGACAGAAGGTACTTTGAATCAGGTGCTTTCTTGAACTTGGGTCAAGGTCACAGTGTGATTTTGGCCAATGGCTGTAGCGATTTTCTTTGACACTTCAGTTAGGCTATTCAAGGTCTGTCATTGATTCTGGATTTAAAGAGGCTCATCACTTGCTGAAGGCAGTATATGCAGCTCTTAGAGACTTTGAAGAACTTGGGCAGGAAACAACTGCAAAATCAAGCAGGAAAGAGGTAACAGGAAATGTAATCTGAAACACCCTTAGGCCAGATTATAATCTTGGGTAAGAAAAATTTCTGGTGGTTTAAATGCAAAATTAGGTCAGGAGAGATCAGCTTGGTCTATTTATTTTTGATGTTACAGAAGGAAAACTGCTATTTGACACCACTGAAAGTATCCATGTTTTAAGGTCTTATCTGATACTATTTTTTTTTTCCTAGATTCCAAAACTCTTCTATACTTGTAGCATTCACATTTCACTCACTTATAAAAAACTGATTTTGTATTCTTCATATTAAACTGTATGAAAGTTTCTATATTCACTAAAGTGGACAGCTTGTATCCCTCAGAAATATATTTTACTTCTTAATCTTTCCTGCACCATTCTCTGATCTTCATGCTTTTCTAGATTCTCCATTTATTTTGCATTGGCAAATTGCATATGAATTAACATTTTTTAGCGATATTACAGTCACAAAGTATATGGGGTTAATGGTAGATGGTGTTGAATTTAGGTCCTTCTGTTTTAATTCTAATTTTTGTATTTGTGCGTTCATTATTAGTCAAGCTTTGTAAGTTATGGCTGAAGGGGAGATAGTTGTAGGCAAGCATTTCTGTATTGAGTAGTCCTTTGACCAAAGAGAATATGGTAAAAAGAAAGGTAACCTTTTAAACCTGAAACTTGGAATATCTTGCATTTAAAGCAACACCTTGATGGGATTATTAATTCACTTCATGTTATATTTATAATTTGTTTTATGGGAAAGACCTCATTGTCCTTCAGTGTTTGTACAGTCCCCTACAGAGTAAGGTCTCCAGATGCTACCAAAGTAGACAGGATAAATAATGAAGTGAAGAAATGGCAAGTGATCACAAATCCCATTGGATTCAGTTTGATTAGCAAATGTTCCTCAAGTCTGAATAGATGTTCCAGTGGTTTGAAAATGAATGAAAATCTTCCCTGTCCTTACTCCTGTACTCTGGCATTTTGAAGTCATCCCACATGAGTTTATCAGCACTGGATTTAAGCTATGTTATGACTGCAAGTGTACCCCTGATATACCTGATACAAGAAGTAAAGGTCTGTAGGGAAAACAGCTTCCTTGAAATAAATGATCTCTCCTGTTCTGTAGAAATTATAGATGTCTGCACTAAAAGGTCACTGAAGTTCTGTGAATCAAGCAATTTTATTCTTGTGAAATATAACATTCTGGTGCTCACTACTTCCTTGTGTCAGAACCGAAACACAAAGAACAAAGCTCTTATATTTTAATGCATTTCTCAAAGAATAACTTACAAACAGAGCCAAAACAAGCCCACACTTTTTAAAAAAGAAACCTGTGTTTGTTGGACAGTATGGTGCCACTTTGCATGTGAGACTGAAACCTCAATGCAGATCTTACAAAAGAACTGGAGGCATTCATATCACACTTGGAGAAGTGTATTCATTCCAAGGCTCTCCTCCCATGAAAAATATGCCTTTGTAGCATTTTCAGAACGTGAACTAGTGCGACCAAAAGCAATCTGAAGGGCTTTGTTATACGCTTAGCAGTTGAGCTGAAAGGTTTCAACAAGGCAGTATAGCCTAAACACTGTGAAAAGTGGAATTTAAAGCATTAGTCTCAGCAGAAAAAGACAATGGCAGAGAGGGGATAAGGAAATGATCATTGAGATGCTGCGTATCCTAGTTAGTGGGTTTAAAAATGCAGTGAAGGAAGAAAGAGCAGGAAGTGATTGATTATTATAAATTGCCATGGAAATAAATACCGTGAGGGAAGAAAGAGGAGGAAGTGATTGATTAGTATAAATTGACATAGAAATGAACAAATACTAACCTCCTGGGGATGTAAAATACAGGTCACTAACCCAATCTGCCAACAGTGTCACTGGCTGAACAATTTTTGATACTTTTTTTTTTCCTGATTTGTTCAGAATTCTTGTATGAAAAGCAAGAATACACTAACGGTTTTGTCGCTGTGCCGTGTTATCGTACACACATGCAGTCCTGGGAATCAGAGTTGTGAGTGCTTAAAGAAACTATGAGATGCTCTTGCTTTACCTGTACTCAATATTTATTTTGAATACCTGTTGAGGTTTTGGATTTCTAAATAATTTTTGTTACAGTGATGCTGTTTAGAAATTATTCTTCATTTCAACCATTGCTACAAGAATTTGTAGTTCTCCTTTATGGTGGTATTCTCTTATTTCACATTGATGCAGAGAAAAGTTGATTTCTGATATATGCTTATTTTATGTTTACGTATGCGTGGATTTCTGTAATACATGCTTTTTTCTAACCCTACATTAAATCAGCACTCCATCTTTGCCAGGAAGATGCTTAACTTTGACACGTGTTCTACAGACACTTCTATAAATCTGGCTTCTAACAAAGTTTGGTAAACACAGAGCATAAATAGTGGTTAGTATTATGTAAAATGCTAAATTCAAGTATTTTTTGAAGTGCCTGACATCTTTCAAAGGATCCTCAGCAACACATAAAAATAATTTATAAAATACTGTGAACAAAACAGAAGATGAATGCCAAGTGTGCTCCTTATACAGGCATATTTTATTAAGTAATTGCCCTCCCTATCTTTTTTTCTGATGGCTTCGCTCGAACATTTTCTGTTTAACTGACCTATTTGTTTATCCTTCATTCTCAATTGTGAATTGTGTTCAGTACCACCAATCAAAAAATGGTTATGGCCTTTCAGTCTCATGTTCTAAAACCACTGCTTAAACCGTCATGTTGGATTATTTGAAAGGGACGAAGGAATGAGTTTGGATGTGTACTCAAACCATGTATTCTTCAAGTAAAATGCAGCTTCTGCATTTAGGAGTGAAGCATGGAACTGGAAGATGATAATGAAATAAGCTTCAAATTATAGATTAAACTAGATTAGACCAATTGTTACTACATCATCATCAGAGATAAAAATGCACAAGTCAAAAATGATCGAAATCAAGATGGTTAAAGACATTAAATTTATTGATTGAAATTTACCAACTCCCTAGATAGTTCTATACTTTGTTTTCCCACATTTGATATAAATGTCTTGCTGCAATTAACCTTAGTTCAGCATTCAGAAGGAATTTAGTTTTTGTGCTTTTGAAGAACTGTGAGTAGTGGACACATGTAATTGAGCCCTTCAGACTGAAGGCAAATACTCCTGTATTGAGTTCACTATGTGCATGTCTTTGTACTCTTCGCAGCTAAAGTGTGAGTGTTTAGGACAGACGTGGGTCATATTGCAAGCTGTTTTACAAATTCACATAATTCCACCTAAACTTGACTTTAAGAAATAAGAATTATGGCAAGTTTTAGGACAAAACCAGGAGATTATAGTTCTCTGAGGATATTAGGACTTAAACGTGACTCATAGTCTGAAAATCACTGTGCTTTTCGCTTGTAGATCTATCTGTTGCAGGTCTTCAGCACTGTGTAAGGATCTGCTAATCTGTTTGAAGTACTGTCTATAATTATTTAATGTAGCTTCCCTTGTGCTAAATATTATTATTATAAAGCATTGTGTAGGTGTTTGGAGAGGGTTAAAAGCTTCTGAGGCTCAAGACACAGCAGGTGTGGAGCTTTATAGACTGGTAATGGCGTGGTGGGTGAGCATAAGCAGGAAACATGGGCAGCACGTAGGTGTGTGGTTGATGTGGGCATAGTACAACTGCTGGAATAGAGGCAAAGGGAACTTGATTTATCTCCTGAGCACCAGCATTAACTCACCCATACGCCTGGCACCCTCTTTTCACCGTCCCTTCATATAGTGTGTGAACTTTCTGTTTCTTTTTTGGTTTGTGATAAACAAGCACTGCCCTTTCAAATGCTCTGCCTGCTCTGTCCCTCAGAAGTCATGTTTTGACCTCTTACTCTGGGCATTGCAGGTACACAGCAAGTCTCTGGCAAAAGATGTACAGGAATATAAAACCCCCAATGCTGAAAAAAGAATATTGACTCAGTGCTTCGAATGAAAAGATTTAAATTTACCTCCTGTATTTCCAGAATTAAC
Source organism: Rhynochetos jubatus (assembly GCA_027574665.1). Lineage (NCBI taxonomy): Eukaryota > Metazoa > Chordata > Aves > Eurypygiformes > Rhynochetidae > Rhynochetos > Rhynochetos jubatus. The sequence continues at coordinate 34,414,986 of CM050655.1, read as the reverse complement.
TGACATGATGGGGTCAGCCTGCAGGTATTGGCAGCTTTTCTTCTGAAAAAGCAACATCTTTAATTTGCTTCAGTAGCAATTCTGTTCAGCCTAAAGAAGTCTTGTGTGTTTTTCATGTTCAGATTAAAATCTAACAACCAGGGGTAGTTTAAAGTTTAATCTTTAATTTTTTGCTTTGGGGAGCCCTGAAAAAACCTCTGTGTTTCACCGAAACTGAGACTACTTTGGCATTGATTTCATTGCCATTGATTTCAGTGAAGTTAATCTTTGCTTTAGCACCATGCTGGAGTGGGTCCTCAAAAAATGCGAATGCATAAAATTCCCTGAGACTTTATTCATTCACTGCATGACTCTTGCACAATTCAGACAGAAGCAGAGAAGGCCAGGTCACCATGAGTGAGGGACAGGTTTGGGTTTTCAGGCTGTGTGGCAATCTTGGTGTTTGTAGGCAGGAATGCAGTCGGCAGTCCACCTGCATCACCATGCAGACAGTGGACTTCAGTAGGAAAAGGTTGCTTGTGCAGTGAACGTATACATCCATAGGTACTGATGGTGTGATCATGTGGACTTACCCCACTCAGAGCAAGGCTGCACTTGACTTCACCGTCTTTGCCAAAGAATTTCAGGACCACACAAGAGACATCGTTTTCAAGCTTGTTGAAATCCTGCTGAAGTTAAAAGATCTGATTAATATAGCTGATTAATTTCTAAGTACAGAGAGTCTTTTGCCTCTCTTTTGAACATCAGAGGGTTTGAGGATGTAGCCAAATATCATACCCTATAGGCTCAGGTGTATCCCATTAGTGTCAGTGTTGACATCACCCGTCAGTAGAAAATTGTTCTCATTTACCAGCCTTGGTTGAATTTCTTAGTTGAAGATCGGACCCCCTTGCAAGATCACTCACGATGTGTGGAGTAAAATACAGGCTAAAACTCTCTGATGGTGTAAGTCAGCACGCTGCTGTCAGAACTACACAGTACACTGCTTAATATTCAGTCCCTTGGGCATGTAAGACTGGACCTTATATTTAATGATCAGTACTCTGATGAAACATTTTTAACGTGTGAATTCAGGTGTAATAAATTTCTGCTGCTGAAAGATGGCAAAATGTTTTATTTTGCATATTAGAATTACAGTTTAAATTATGGGGTTTTTTGATTAGCATACTTTTCAGTATACTCAAATTTTGTGCATGTATACTGCTGGAGAGCTTCATACTTTAGAATTATTTCATCAATGATAAAATATTTTACAGTTAATTTAAAAAAAATTTTAATAGTCTGAGCATCTTTAGTGTATTATAATAATACAGCGCTTTATAGCAGACTGTAAAACTCCAGACTACAGTTTGAGGAATCATGCAATTTTGTTTTATAGTTTAATAATTGTTCAATTGAAAATGAGTATGAGGTTACTAAAAACCAATTTAATGACTTACAAAAATACAACTTTATTAAAATGTACTACACACCTTTACAGAAAATTGAAATTTCTACAGACAGATTATGGTTCTTATCCTCAGAAAGAATTTTGCAAATTGTTGCAAATAAAAGCAGATGTAGCATTTGCAGTGTTCCCCTAAGCCACAGTTGTTTCTGTTTCACAACAGTATCCTCTTTTAGGAATACCCACAAAAATACAAAGTGCTAGAATAAACCAGAATCAGAAAATTGTGTCACATCAGATAAGCCAAATCAAACTATTCATAGCCCATGTTATTACTTTATGTGGTTCTTCATCATTTTAAGGGTATTCCTGGTGTCAGCCAACTTTAGTTCTCAATCAAATATCTAGTCCGTCATGTATTTCCTTTTTTAAAACAGATAGCTTACTATAGCCTGCAAAAACCAGCCATAAAACGGAGTACAGTATTATAATTTAATTTTAAAGCATAACTGCTACTAATAAAAATTCTAGGTCATTGCATTGTGATGGTAGACATTTAATCATACTGTCTTTGGAAGTATAGTTCATAATATATGGTGCGTTTATGAGACTTGACAAAGTGCTTTGTTTTTTGACACATTGTTTGCCGTTCGCAAATACTAGGTTTTAGGCATGACTCTGCTTTCATTTATACTTGTTCAAGTGAAAGTAATTCTGGTTATGTAAGCAGGCTGACCCTGTTGTAAAGCAAGTGCAGGCAAAAGCCATGGTGCCACCAGGTTTCTGATGGAACAGAGAATAAGAATATAATCCTTGAAATCATTAGCACTTTTTAATTTTACCTGGAATAGCTTGCAGAAGTCCTACTCACAGACCAGAATGTCATCGTACTAGCTGTTCCACAGGCTCATAATGAAAAGGTACTCCTGACCTTAAAACCCCAGTGAATTACAGTTAACTTCAGTGCAGCTATCACCTCAAAGCCTTTATTTATTCTGAAAACCACAGTGTGGTTTTGAGTGCTCTAGAAACAATAAATATTCCACTATTATAAACTATGTTACTGCACTACGTTATCCTCAAAAAGTATATTGACAGACATGAGGAAACCCAAAGTAAATACTGGCACTATCTCAGATAATTTATATGGTTGTCAATACAGAGATGTTTCTTTCTGAAGTATCAACATAGGTCAGCAGTTGCCAGAATAGACCAAAATTTAACAAATAAAATCTTTCTTTATCAATTTTTGAAAATAATTGTTATTTGCTAGGGAAGCAGAATGATTTCATAAGACTTTTATAATTGAAATGTATTTTTAAACACTGTGATTGAAGCAGTTATTGATGTTTTGTAGTGTGATGGTTTAAGACAAATGACGGTGAGGAGGTGAAATAATTTTGGTTAGCAAAGCATTCTAATCACAGATGCATACGTTTTTATGAATTGCATGCCTTCTCCAACCTCTGGGTGAATGGTGCAGAGGGGGTGAGAAGCCAGGGGAGAAGGTAGCATTTGTTGCACAACCTCCTCACTCTGTGGGGTAGAAGTCTCACTCCCAGAGAGGGAACCTGATGCGTTTTGCACAGTCCTGGTGCAGGATCGTTCGGTTTGCCTCATATCTTATCCTGCTCCGTGAAATCCCCAGAGGTTGGAGAGATGGTCCCATATCCTGGAGCGGGCCTGCCCACCTGAGTCTTTTCCCAAAATCTTTGTTCCCCAGTGTTTTTATTAGTCCTTTGGTATATGAGTTGGTAGAGCTGAGCTCGTGGATGACTACTGCATTCAAATTGCGCTGTAATTCCCTGATTTGCTGTCACCCTGGTTGGCTTTTGCAGTCTGCTTGTTGCAGACACTTCTGGACAGTTTGGCACTTCTTAATGATGAACAGGTTGTTTGCATAGATTAGCTATTTATTTCCTAGGACACACCAAACTATTTCTGTTGTTTGGGACAAGAGGTTGATTGTATTTTGTCTATTACTACAGCAAAGTGTCGATTAAAGTTCAGTCTTATGCTTACAGCTATGTCTGATTAACTTTCATTCCGAAATATTTTTAAAGATAAGAATTGGGTAGTATGCAGAAGCCACTGCCCTGTATTGGTAGATCCTGAGGAGTTATCAGGAAAATAGAGTTCTCCACAAGCCTCAAGAGCCTTGTGCACATGTTTAATTCTCTATTTCTTAGTACTTTCAAGCATTTGCTTTGTTGCTGGTTTTAGCTGAATGATTATGAAGAATATAGTAAAGAGGAAGGTGTATGGGTTTTCAGTACTCCAGTGCTCAGAAAAATAGAAAGGATAACTTCATGTTACCCACTGGAGGAAAATAGGCTTGAAGGCATTTACCATATTCTCTACTTTTATGCATCTTGCAGAATATGCCAATTGTGGAAGTGAGTGTGGCAGCTTTGTTCATGCTTTAACACTCAGTCTCATGGCAGCATTGCTTTTCCTGGCACAGAATTGTAACCTTTCCTCTGGAGGTCTAAACATCTCTGCACTGCCAGCAAAGAAAATCACACTTCTTGTAGAGAGAGAGATTCCCTTAAACTCATACATGGATAGCATCTCTAAACACAAAGATCATTTTTAGAAGGTTTTCCTGTATTCTTGGAAACCCTTCCTATTGAATAACCATAGAAATTCAAGAAATATACTATTTTATCATGGATTAAAATTTTCCTGTGGAAAACAATAAGCAAGACTAGTTCTGCCTGTTTATGTGATGTGAGACAGGCTGAGAGAGTTGGGGTTGTTCAGCCTGGAGAAGAGAAAGCTCCAGGGACACCTTATAGCACCTTCCAGTACCTGAAGGGGGCCTACAAGGAAGCTGGGGGGGACATTTTACAAGGGCCTGTAGTGATAAGACAAGAGGCAACAGGTTTAAATTGAAAACCAGGAGATTAGATGAGATTAGATACAAGGAAGAAATGCTTCATGGAGAGGTTGGTGAGGCACTCGCACAGGCTGCCCAGAGAAGCTGTGGATGCCCCATCCCTGGAAGGGTTCAAGGCCAGGCTGGATGAGGCTTTGAGCCTGTTCCAATGGAAGGTGTCCCTGCCCATGGCAGGAGGGTTGGAACTGGATGGTCTTTAAGGTCCCTTCCAACCCAAACCAGTCTGTGATTCTATGATATCTAGTCCATTTCTGAAACCTCACTTCTAGCTAACCATTAGTCTTGATTAGATCCTTTTTGTATCTGGGTTGGGGTTTTTTTTTGCTGTTCTTTCTTATTGCAGTTCTGTTCTGTAATCTTTGGGCACTCAACTGCCTCATAGACTTACTCTGGTATGAAATTCATTTCCTCTAATGATGTAGCGTTCAAATGCAGATTCAGGGGGTGGGGGGGGAAGACTTCACAAGACTGAGCAGGAGGAACGTTGAGCCCAAACGGCACAGGAGGAGCCACCCTACCATCATTGGCTTGGCTATCTTGGAAGCTGCAGTGGGGAAGGGGGAAGGGGCTGGGGGTTGTGGCCATACTGGGGTGCAATTAAGATATTGGAGTAGGTCTGTATTTTGATTTGGGAAGAAAGTCTGATGCAACCCTGCTTCCTTATTCTTGATTACAGAGGATACATTGCCTTCCTTTGCCAACAGCAAACCCAAGTATGTGAAGTGTGTTTATGCATATAAAGTCATTTGAGTCTAAAGATGCAATCACATGGCTTAATCAGATTCTGCTTTTGTTTATACACTTGGAAAAATGGAATAACTTCACAGTTGTGTGCATCGCAATTATCCTTAAGTGTACATTGTAATTATCAGTTACTTCTTACATATATATACATAATTCTTTGGTATTTCTATGTAACCCATAAACAAATATTCTTAAAAAGCTAACTACTCAGACCCACGGTTATCATGTGGCAGATATGATCAAAAGCACTTCAGTAATAATAAAGAAGATTTATTAGGAATAGTTTCTTCCTTGTAACCAACAGCAAATGAAATACAGAAAAGTTGAGTGAAAATTAAAATACAATACTAAGTAATCATCCTAAATCATACCTTGGTGACAAGGCAGCATAGATGTGAAAATAGTATACTACTGAAGACCTAAAGGTTGGAACCTTTTCCATAGCATGCCTAAATTTTTCAAGTAGTCAAACCAAGTCTGACTACATGAAATGAAACATAGTCTTTTAACCAAATTTGCTAACATAAATTCTTAATTTAAAAAAAAAAAAAAAGATAACAGAACATCAGAATATAAATATACTTTTGTTCTGCTTTTCACCTGCCTGCTCATTTTACTTATAGTCCTCACTGTACATTAGTAATCAAAGACTGGAAATAAATCACACACTTTATCTCCTACTTAATTTGTATTGCTGTGACTTCTAATCAGCTGTCTTACCTGAATAATAGGTCTCTAAGTTACCCTCAAACCAGCTACTCTACAGCATTTTTCAACTTACTATTGAGTTCCAGAACATGAGGTGCTGTCACCGATTTCAGTTTCTTGCCTTCAAAATCAATAAGAGTTCAAAATGTTTATTTTAGTCTGTACTTTGGAGGAGAGCCTAACTATTTCACACCAAATTGTAGTTTAATCAGTGGGCTTGGCCTAATAATCCCACCTCAGGTTAAGCCCTCCTGCGTGCTTAGCTCTTTCTGTGAGCCACAAGTAAACAGACTGACTGTTGTGCATAATGCAGGATATTTTTTCATAGGTTCACACAGCATGTGTCCTAAAGAATTATAGGATTATCCTCCTTCATGTCTTTCTTAAAACTGAATTAGGTATTCAGGGCAGTAATGTACTAAATACTGCATTACATGGTACTACTTTATTTTTCCAGATTGACGTTTTCAGAAGCCTCAAGTTGCCTCTAATTCAAGGCTAGATATGCATTACCACATGCACGTAAACATTTGGATGTACTGAATTCATGCTCAGATTCGAAATGTGTGCATTCAAATTTGTTGTGTCCATGGCAGGCAAGACGTGTGCCAGGTAGGATCTAAATAGGTACCTGCAGTCGTAAGCACCTAAATTGTGCAGAGAGTTGGATAAGTGGGCATATAAATTAAGTGTGCGTGGATGAAAGCAAAGCAATCACAAGTATCTGTGAAAACGTGTTCTTAGATTTGTGTCTGCACCAGTGTAAAAAAGTGGTTTGATCAGAATGTTTCTGATCAACAGCGTTTAATGGTATTTTTACAATGGCTTGCCTCCTAGAAAACATAGTGCATTAACAGTTGCATGTACCCCAGTTAAATTCTTGAAGACCATTATATAACGAATTCTGTGTCAGCATGCTACTCTGCACACTTCAATCACATATGCGCTGTAATTATCTGGTTCTGAGGGCAAATTTAGGGATCTGTTCCTGCAGGGAGCTAACTGCTTCTATACAATTTCAGAAGTCAAATGCAAATTCATAAGGGAAATTTGTCCCTTTTTTCATACTGATTTTGAACTTAATTAGTTTAACAAATTCTTGCAACTGTTTGCAAGATCATGCTTTCATCAACTCTTGGCCTAGTCCCTATTACTTTTGATTAAGATTTCCTGATTATTCCTAAGGATTCAGTCATGGTTATTTGTAGATGAGAAATTCAGATTGTTATAGGGAGAGCTGAAATGGTTTAGATAAAAAACACACCCAGCCTGCACCCAGTAAACAGCTTAATGGAGATACTTAGGAATCATTAATTAAGCAGAGGCTTTTCACCTTCAGGTTGATGGCTCAGATACAGTGTTGTCTATTTAGTGGCAGTACAACTCTTTGGTAAGCGCCCTTAGTGGGAGAGCTCTGTTCTTTGGGAGCTAAACTGGTTGCCCTGGGTCCGCATCACAGGGACAGCCCCTAAAAGACAAGTCATGCTGGCTCATGTCAGTGTAACAGGGGACTGGACGCTGGTGTGTCATGAACATTTAAAGAGAGCAACTGGCAAAGCTGCAGCTCCAAATAATAATCTCCGAGCCAGTGAGACGCATCTGCTCATATATGCTCTGCAAGTCCTCATTCATCATCTGCTGCTCTTTGTTATGTACAAAGCCTGTTGTAGTGCAATTACGTTCATCCATGCACAGCGTATCAGAAATGCGGTGTCTTATGCTGTTCAAGTGGTCACTGAGGCTGAGCAGCATAGTGATATGCCAGATCCCTTTTAAGGATGCTATTCTCCAGCAGTAGAGAGCCTAATCCCACCTTGGCTACTGAACATGGCATCTCTTAAACCCATTACATTCGCTTCTCACTGGGACAGCTCAATACACCAGTGCAGTGTCAGTGCTGGTGTGCATGTGCAGCCTGCGTATACAATATGCATTCATTCACAGACAGTAGACACAGTCTGCATTATACTCGTCCCTCATCTCTCGTAATGCTGTCTTAGTTCTGTCTTTCCACCCCCTGATCTGGAGGTAGGAGTAACACAAGAAGCCATATTGCTGCTGTAGTTGACACATACACCCAGATGCATTTTTCTGGAATGCTTCCTCTCTGGAAACTTGATGACAACGTATTGACAGTGAAACTTGGTAGTAAGACAAAGCTGATGCTTGCGAGTATTAGATGCATCTGAGTAGTTAGATCACAAAAAACATCCCTCACTTGGTCTGTTTTCTACTTGCCTCAGCTCAGTCCAGAACTATTAATAAGACTGTTATGCACTCAGGGAAATATTTGCTGCCAACCACCATCAATCAAGATTCTCTTCAGATAGCACTCTCAAGATGTTTTTCTAGGTGAAACCTTCTAATCTCTCTCTTGAGGCCCACTAAAGGATGTTAAAATTTGGTAGCATAGGGCACCTTCAAGATTTTTCTTGTAGGGCTTGCAATGAATTAGAAAAATCTGAGGATATAGGAGGACTGTCCCTTTTTAACAGAGCAGCTCATCTCACAGAAAGGGAAATGAAGGGCATGGAGAAACATCCTGAGTGTTTTGCGACGTTATAAACCTATATCCCAGTAATTCCTCAGTCTCTTTGATGAAGTGCACTGCCTGAGGTGCAAATTAGTGCCACTTTTGTGCATTGAACCTGTCCTCTTAAGAGAAGAAGTGCTCCAGAACCGCCTCCTCATTTCAGAAATACTACAGAATGGTTGTCAGTATTGACCTGAGCTAGATTAAACTAGCTACCTCGGAACGTAAGGCTGTGTATCCCATTAATAATCCCCTGAACTATCCAGTCTGCCACAACAGAACACTTTGAAAAGTAGGCAAACTACTCACAATAAATCTTCAAAAGCTTCTTCCAGTTTAGTATGGAAACCTTACAAAATATACCCAAACTGATCCTGTTGAACTCCATTACTTGTATTTTTAGTATTTTGTCTATTTGTACTTTCTGTTTTACTAAATGTAAACATAAATGTAAGCCTTCTGTCCTTCTGTGAATGATTTGTGTGATGAAACAAAGCAGGATCATATCCTGCAAATACAGTTTTGCATAATCTGATAATTATTTGCGTAATCTGGTTATTATAGGCTCAAATACGTTTCAATAGGGTTATAATTGTTAAACATTTATCATTCAAAATACTTTTTGTGTCTAAGAAGTTGTTTCGGTGATGGAAAAATAAAATCTCACTACCTCTTACGGAGCTCAAATTTGAGGCCATATATGCAGATGATGTTAGGAAGTTACTTTGTATTTTCACTTGGTGCTGCTTGGCCAGTGGAAGAATTCCCATTGGTGCCGTGGGATCAGGGCAGTAAAGAGTAAGGCACCTTTCTAGTAAGGTCATGACTCTGCAGACTCCTCTTACACAAGAGTTTCCCTGCTTATTTGAATAGCTTCATTAACTACAGTGTAATTGTTGTGTGTGAGAACATTGCTCATGTGTAAATAATGGATATGAGGAAGGCCACTATAATATCATCCATTAACGTGTAGTCCACTATAGTATAGCCAATTAAAGAGAATTAATGTTAGAATTTCACTCCTAGTGTTTTTGAGAAGGGAGAGTTTTCTCTCCTTCACTCCTTTCAGCATTGGAAGAATGAATGTAGGATGCTACATCAAAGTCTCTTGCAAGTCCTGAGTTTTAAGATCCATAGTGTAAAGGCCTTTTAATAACATTTAGGAAGCTGACAGGAGAAACCAAGGTCTAGTTTAGCTAATGGAGATCTGTGGACAAGACCAACTGGATGTTTGGTTTTTTTAGTCGTGACGTAAAGCTGTTGAAACATATGCTTGTCATACAAACTAAAATGCCAACAATTAAAATGTTATGATATTAATTCACTTTTGCAAATTAAAGTGCTATCAGAATTTATTAATAAGGAGTAGTAACAGTGAACTCGAATACCTTTCTACAAAAATATGAAGGCATGTATTCTAATGAAAATAAAAATAGATTATTATAGACACAGCTAGCAGCTACGCTCGAAGTTGTCTTACATTTCCCATTAAAAGAAATCCTGTGTTCAGTGACTTTAAACTTCACCAAAACATTAATGATTTGGGTGAAATTTTTCAAGTGATGTGTGTGATTCTGGCTGAATTCTTGGGGAACAGTTGCCCTTCAAAACCACAGGATTTTGGTTTTGTAATAGACTTACCTTGACAAATTTGATTTCGTTATTTAAAAAAATCTTTCAGATATTTTTAATTTTGAATGGTATTTTCAGTGCTAGGAAAGAACATGGATACTGAGGCAAGTACTGCAGCAAGTTCACTAAAATTTCAGTCCTTCCAGTGCTGAGGATACATCTCTGCACCTGCAGAATTCAGCTACAGGATTAGAGGAACAGTGAGAAAATGCTTTAAATTTTTATTTCAGTGGCACTTCTGGGGAGCAGATTGTGCCAAAAATGCAAAATTCCCCAATTAATCCACATCACAGCTGTTCAAGAGTGAATTACTTTAAAAGAAAAAAACTAGTCTCTAAATCATGTCGTGATTTAATGGGACTCGGGTACAGGCGTAGCCACACGACTGCAGATGTAAGGGACGTAATACACCAAGCTTGAAATGCGTAAAGAAAACTGAGGAGAGGAGGGCATGGCTGTGTGATGGGTGCTCACCTAGGTGGCTAGTTTCTTCCACCTCTCTGTACAAGGTTACTTTAGTGTCTCCAGCCTTTGCTTTTGCCTCTCCGTAACTGCAGCGAAGTCATTTGTTACCTGAAGTATTTCCGAAACGCTTTCAAGGTTTTCTGTGTTTTCTTTCTGTGCGTAACCATGCCAGTACTCACAACACCTATGCACATGCCCATATTGTTAATAAAGAGAAAAGTCTTGAACATTTTTAGTCACTTAACCACAAGCAGATGTTCATGGTCATACTCTTCCCTTCCCTTTAAAATTGATGAGCGAACGCAGTGCTCAAGAAACCAGCAATAATATCAGTCGCTTAAGGTTGGCATAGCACAAACAGAAGCTTCTGTAGTGCTCAGTGCTCAAGGCCTCGTGCAGGCTGGTGTTCAAGCAAGCTTGCCTGATCTTTCCTTCCAGCTGCACAACCAGCGGACACCACCCCTGGCCCTGCTGCCTGAGTGCGGAGGCAATGTGTGACCTTGTTTTCTTAATATCTTCCACCTACTGACAGCTCAGAGCTGGGTGTCTCAGGAGCAGGCGGTGAGCATCCCTATGGAGCTCCCTCCCTGCAACTCCGCATTCAGCTTGGGAGGCTCCCAAGTGTTTCTCAGCAGAGTCCCGGCCACACACTGTCCTGTCGCCCGATCCACACGAAGGGGAACTCACAGGCGTCGCACGTGGCTGCCTAGCACAGAGCAGCACATCACTGCCGCCCTGCAGCCGCCAACCCAGGCACACCCGGAGGTGTGAGCCTCACTGTAGAACCACGGTACCTGCATTAGTGCAATGCCTCTTTTCAAGGCTCATTAACGCAGTGCAGGCCTGGGCTGTTCTGGCTGAGCTGCATTTAGTCCCGCAGTAGCCGTGGCTGACAGCTGCTCAGGAGTGTTTACACCACACTCCAGTGCACCACGTAGCCCAGTCTAATAGGGGAGGTAGGTACTTTGCTGCTGCCAGACAGAACAACTCTGTTTGCATATTCGGACACGCAAGGGCACACACTCCAGCCTGGGGAACTGTTGTGGGGTCTGTGGTTCTTCAGTGGCTTACCTTTCTTCAAAATTAAAAGCTGAGTACGTCTTTTAGCTGGGACTGTAATGGCTTTGTGCTCATGCTGCTTTTCCTTAGATGCTGTTCAGTGCGCAACAGCCAGATGCTACCTGTAACTTCTAGGTGTGGCACTGGGTTGATAGCTCTGGTGAATCACTAGGGAAATGGGGTTTAATAATAAAATCCCAAACAAGCTGATTTTGGATTACATGGCTGTTCAGTTTTCTAACTAGAAGAAAAAAAAAAGGGGGAAACCTAGGCAGCATAAGCCATTGAAATATTAAACTAACAAAACTTATTCTGTCTATGGTTTTTAGTATTCTGTTTTCTGCCCTTAATGCAAAAATATTTGCTTTAGGCAAATCCATAAAAAGACCGTATTAGGAGAATTGCATAATATCCCCTAAAAATAGGAAGCAGGAATCTAGGACTATAGAAATTCATTTTACTTAGATAAATGAATGACTGAACACGAAAACAAAATTGTTAGCAAGTTACTGTACTGCCATGAAAGGTAAGTCAGTTCAGTTGTCTTGGCTGGGTGTCATATTTGTGCTGTGCTCACTGGGAGACTAATTGCTTGAAATAAATATTTGAACATTTCTGTGTCTGGTCCTTGTAAGCTGTTTGATCAGTTTGGTGTTTCTGATAGGATCTGTTTTTTATAAATCCTTTAAGATTGCTGTTAGGCAGGTTTTGTGTCATATTGTCCCTGCCATGTAAGTGCAGTGAGAGGTGGGGCTGAATTAGGTCTCATTTTTACTAACATAAGGATCTGGGAATGTTCCAGCAATAACTCCTACAGTACAGGTGATCTTTCCACAGTTGTTTCTTATTTTGGAAGGATTACTCCCAACCCCCCACCTTACCCTCCCAATCAAAGTTTCTCATAATTTTAAGATTGAAGAAGTTGGAAGGGAGGAGGTTTTCCTTTATCTGTATTGGACTTTATCAACTAATAGGCCTCTTTCTCAGATTTCTACAGCCATGTCTGCAGTTAAGTATGTTTCTAGCTACAGCTGTCAGGAGATCCAGGTCTCTGCATTGGACACCTGCCAGAGCAGAGCTAATTTGATCCATCGTTACCCAGTGGTCTGAGGAAGAGAAACTATTCCCAGCCCACCTGGCCTAGTCCAGAGAGATTGGGCAGTGCTACCTCCTTGGTGACCAAAGCAAAACAGGGACCAACGTGTGTCCCAGCCCCTCTTCCCAGAGGTTTCTTCATGCCTGCCCTGGGGTGAAACCTTTTCTTTCAACCTCCTTTCCTCCTGAAAGCAGGAATGGAAACATTCTCAGGAGACCTACCATCCTTTTTTCCCTTTCTTGACTAGAAAAGAAACCTCCCCACTTTGAGGTTGCCCTCTATCTCTTGTTTCTGATGCTTAAGTATGCAAAAACAGCAAGAATCTACTGATGCTGACGGATAAGGGGGCTTTTTAAATGCAAGGTGTGTTCCCTCCAGAGAGGCAGATCTTTGTGGAGGTAGGTCTGTCGCTGTGCGGTGTTGCCCACTGAGCAGCTGTCGGCTGGTGTTGGATGGGGCCTGGCTCATGGTTTCTGAATGCTTGAACTGGCAATCCAGAGGGTGGATGGGCTCGAAGGCAGTCAGGGCATCTGCCAGTGCTCAGGATTGCCTGGGGCCTGCCGCCCTGCCCAGCTGGGGCAAAGCTGGGGGGACAGCCAGACAAGACCCCTGTAGGAGAACAGGGACAAACTGTGACTTTAGGGCAGGTACAAAGCTATGGGGGACAGGAACTTATTGCTGGGAGTTGAAGGGATGTGAAGGGACTGGTTGATAAACTGTTCATTGCACTGTATTGCAGCCTGTGTGTGTTTCCCCAGTGCCTATTTGGGCACAAGGGGATAATTGGTTTGCTTTATTTAATGTCTCCCAGCTGAAAAACTTGTGATTTCATTCTTGCTGTGATGGGTGTCATCTACATAGCTATGGAGACTAGTGCCAGCAGTGTTGTGGTATTGCTTGTTTTTAAAAGATACTTTCTTCACTGTACAAAGTGGGAGGACAGCACTGTAGTGCTTTTATGTAGAGTGATGACCAATAATTTAATGCCCCAAGCTTGCATCCTGAGGGCTGATTCAGCAGAGAAAAAAAACCCAAAGCAGCAGAAAATAAGATCTGACTTCTTTCTTACAGGATTGTGCAAAGCTGATTGTTTTTATAGCTTAAGTAGCTTTGCACCCTGGCTGTATGGTACGGGTTTCAAAATTACTCTGTGCTGAATTGGATCCTTATTTTAGTGGCCTGTGTCTCTGACCAACACTTTGCTTATCTTCCCTATTGAAAGCAATTTATACTCCAGCATGGCATAGTACTACTGTGCTAATAAGAAAATACTATTGACAGTTGTGACAGATGCACCAACTGCTTAGTGAGCGCAGAAGAGTTAAACTGATTGCATTTTTAATGTCTGTATATTTCTCTGCTTATTGTTTGTGTCCTGCTGTTGGAAAAACAGGCTAGTTGCATAGTAAATCTCTCTAATCAACACAAGAGAAGAACAAAAAGAACAAGCACCCTCATTTGTTAGAGCTACTTCAGAAGCGTGGTCATTTGAAGGATGTATTCTGGGAGATTTGTCCCTCTTCTTCAGAAAGGCTTGTTAATATGGGCATAACTAACCAGGCATCTCAGGAGAGGACAAAGGCACACTCATTAAAATTAGCTAAAAAAGCAACCCACGTAACGGAGATCTATCGTAATGATACTTCTGTTGCCTCGCGCTGTAATGTCTAAGCAATACATTCCATAAAGCACTTAACGCCCAAAGTGTGTCACCAACAGCAAGGGACTGGTTTCTGTGTTCAGATGCTCACTCTGTGCCTGTTTGCATTCAGGTCCAATGCATTTATTTCCCTTGACATGCTTCTCCTTCCCTCCAAATTAAAACTCACCTCTGTTTGGAACCGTCCCTGGTCAGACCTTTTGTTTGCTGTGGGTAACACAGATATACATGCTGTTTGGGATATATAAAAGTACTGCTGGATGACAAGCCATAAATAATGTGTGTACTGACTCCTGGTGAGATACTGCTGCAGTGATTAATGCATTTATTAACCATGTAGTGCTGTGATTCGTAGAAGCTGGATGATAGCTGCAAGATAGCATTTCTGGGAATAAATCTAGGGCTATAGTGTCAGCGAAGGATGGAGATAGAGGGTTTTGGTGGATGGGAAGAGAGTTGCTAGGTTTGGGAGGATTTTATGGTTGTTATTAGGTGCAGGACAAGAGAAGGCTGGGTTTAGGGTATGTTGGAGCAAGGACATAGGATGGAATTCATCTTGGAGTCATTGGAATTAGAAGGAATCATGGAGGTCCTTCTGGAGGAGAAACCTCTCTGTAAGCAATATTCCTTTTGCCTTTCAGAAAACCACTAGCTCCTCTGCCAGTCCTGATTCTCCTTTCTTTCTAGGAAAGAAATAAGTAAAATTTTGCTTCTGATCATGAGAGTTCTTTTCTGGACATGCAGTTGGTTTCTCTACTGGCCCTTGACAAATTGCAACACTTCGGTTCGAATAGTATAAGCTAAAGGTTGCAAAGACCAAAACAAGGCTTGTATGCCTAACGTACAGGGTACCGAAGAGCTCATCAGGAGGTGCATGCATATGATTATCTCTAAATATCATCTGTGGCTTGTGCTACCACAGTGATAAGATTCTCTGCAAAAGCAGATGTTCATTTTTACAGAATATAAAAGCTTAAGTGAGTGCAAGCTTGTTGGCAGTATGGGGGCAGCTTTGTCAGAGTAGCACATATTACTGAATTACAGTTCCCTGCAAAGCCGGGGTGAGTGTCAACCCATCTTACATAACTTTGTTTTACTGTCAGAGGCATGTCACAGCTGAGTGTATAAGTCATTAGCAAATGCTATTTTACCTCAGCAGAACAGATTTCATACCTCTCCCATATATTTAACCAATTATTTTAAGCTGCTTTTCTTTCACTGTTGTGGGTTTTTTTTTAAATTATTTTTTTATCAGCCCAACCCTGCTTACGTTTTCTTCAACGGTGAAATTTCCACAGATCTTTTTGTCACCAGATAAGAGCTTTATATTGCAAAAATTATGTGAGTTTTTATACAGACTTTGTAGCCATTTGTGTGTGCTGTTTTACTCCTGTGGAATTAGGTACTTCTAGCACATCTGAAGGTACCTCCTTGCCTGTACGTGAGGCATGTAGGAGACCCGAGATGGGGTTTGGCAGTGAATCTTTGGCATCTTGCATCACAAACAGCTCTCATTTCCCAAATTTGATGGCGTAGATATCCCCTGTTAGAATTGTCTGCAGCTGTACGTGATGGGCACACGTTTCTATTGTTTAAGTTTTTAGGATAATGGAAGGAGTGGTAAATATCCGATGGCTGAGGATATCCTTCATAATTCAAATGAAGTCTGGTTGTATTTCCACCAAGGCTATCAGCATAACCGCCAAGCCCTGACTTTTTACCTCTGGTAAGGTGTTCACTCACTGTGGTACCAATACAGCAGTCATTTCTGCCCGAGAGTAGGGCAGGAAGAATTTTCCCCTTAGGTTGTAATCACAGGACATACACTTTCTATAGCACTCTCTTCAACACATAGGTGGGTTTTTTTTCCATTACTTGTGATACAGTGATGCAGTGTTGTATTATAGTAGCGCAGCCTATGCCAGCATTTCCATTATAACCCGTTTTTACAGGTTTATAACTCACGAGTAAAAACGTACTCTTCCAATTTGAAACTTGGCATATAATGTCTCATCTCATCCTCAGAATGATAGTTTTTTCTTTCCCTCCGCCTTCCTCCCCCCTGGAAAGAGGTTTTGGTTTTGCTGTATTTTTAAATGGAAGATATTGTCCTTTCTGTTTTGATAAGAGAAAAGCCTGGCTGTTTATTAAAATTTTCAATTCTAAGAAAGGAGGGCTTTTATAATAGAGGATGCATGTGAGTAAGTGTTGTTGATGTTAGAATGACTCCATTATGTATATGGATACAGAGAAGAATTAGCTTCCAAATGAAAGCTAGGCGATATTGACCAAAATTATTGAAAAGCTTTTTTTTATGGTGATTTTGTTTCTAGCTGTTGATTTTATCCTTAAAAAAGTATTCTCAAAGGTAAATATGTTTTAGCTGTTACACTCTGTTTATCAGGCTGAGTGAAGTAAAGGAAGACTGCATGTAGACAAAATAGTGATATTTTTCTTCTTTCTCATTTGGGCAACACAGTACAATAGGAACATAAATTCTGAGTTTGGTGTTGAGACAAGCTACCAAGTCTTGTGGTTACCAAGACTTGTGGTTAGCACAGTGTTCAAAGCAGGTGTAAGCAGCACAGCACAATGTTTCCAGTAGACAGATGCATGTGTGGACTGAGAAATTTATCACTGAATGACAAAATAAGAAATACAAGGCTTGTATGAGCCTTACAGTTTACAATGTCAAGATCTCAACATCTGAACCTGAGGCCTCCTCTGAAGCCTCACATTCTAATTCAATCTAGTATGGATGTTGAGGTAGTAAGAAAATCAGGACTGAAATCCAGTTTTTCCTTCTTTACCCATCTCCTTGGAGCCAGCCATTCAGGAGTTGAAATCTACCCAGTTGCCATTAAAGGCAGTTTCCTAACCTCTGTGAGTACACCACCGCTGCAAATGCTTCACTGTGATGCTTCTTGTAGCAAATTTACTTCCGGCACTTCTTTTTCCATTTAGATAGTTGAATTTATGCTTACCATAACTACTTTAATGGTACTAATTAGAAGAAAGGGTATGTAAGAGAGAGATTTCACAGAAGGCCTTTACTAATGAATTGAGCTATTATTTTGTAATATATTTGAAAACTATCAACATATATATAATATGCATTCTTACGATAGCTAAGCTGTCCTTTCTCTTAAATCCCAGCTCGTTCAGTTTATCAGTTGTCTCTAATATATCTATTTATACATATAAAAATATCAGAAAAAGCAGGGAATGTGCTTTCTAATGAGAAGTTCTGTTCCTTCATTTGGATTCTAAAATCAGTAATTAGGTCAAAGAATATGTTATATCCATAGGCGGCACCAATGGCTTTCAGATATATAAAATAAAATAGCTGTATGTGGAACGGCTTTTTTTGAGAGTATAAAATCAGAATGCTCAGCACTTCCTTGCATCAGCTTCACTTCAGCCCGTCTCTGCCAAAACCAGTGGGATTCTGCAGTGTGGAATGAATGCAACACAGTGAGATGCAGAACTTAATTTTTTGCAAATAAATTGCATGTAGAGCAAAAGTATCATACATGCTCAGTGCAGTCGGTAGATTCAGTGTGGAAGTCCAAGTCTTCTGCTATAAGAATTGATTGTATGTTTAACACTGGTAGCTCCTAGAAAAGAGTGCTGTTTATGTTTCTGGAATATACAAAGAAAGAAATGATATTGAGAATCACCGAAGTACTTAAATCAACCGCAGCACCATTTATTGAAAATATCTTCAGCACCATAGGGATTGCTATTGCTATTATAGAAAAGCAGAAAACTCCCAGCCCAGTCATGTTCACTTGAGCAATGGAAGTATTAAACACCTTATACTGCTAGACAGAGTGCACACCATTGCTTTCATTTTGTATGAGGCTGCCACCAGAAATGTTTCTTCCTTGAGTCAGTGTGGAGAGCACAGCACACAGTGACAGCAACAGATGGATGCTCATCGTAAGATCTGGCTGAAGATAGAACAGATTCATTTTTAGTCATGATCATCTAAAATAGTCCTGTATTTAATAATATGCCATGTGTAATAATCAGTGGATGCAACGTAAACTAACAGCTCAATTTGAATTACAGGTATATATTTTGAAAGATATTAAATGTTCTTTCAGTAACTTTCTAGAAGAGACTCTGGCACAGCCATGCACTGTGTTAAAATTATATTTTCATAATAATACATAGATAAATTGCAAGAATCATTAAGGATAAAATAATCCTGTGTCATGTATTTTCTTAAAACTGAGGAATATGAAAGATTTTTTTGTTAAAATGCAGTGGTATTATGGTAATTATTAACTGTCACATTTCATTTCTTCTCATGAACATCCAGCCCCGTAACACGTTCTCTGGAGCTGATGGCACTCATCATTATAATTACTAAGTACCCTTTGCTGACTGTTTGAAGTTTTGCTGTAAATTCAAATCAGAATGTGAATGTTATTGGAAAACATGCAGTTACATTTGGAGAGTTTATTTGCTAATCATGTGCAAATCACTGTCAAAATTACAGGTGCATGACAACCCCTGCAAATTTATCTAGTTGTTTTGTGCTATTGTACGTATAAATTTTACAGGCAATAAATTTTGTATTTGTTCGTAGGCACAGAAGAAGCGGAAATCCAATGAATCTGTAGATACAGAGCTCTGTCTTAATGAGGTAAGAGTGTGGGTCCTGTGTATTTCAGAGCACAAGTGTCTCCACATAATATAAAATGTTCAAAGTCTGTCAAGGTTATATCGGCTTTACCTCACATTAAAATCTTGTTAGTATTACTGTGTTTGGATGCCATAATGAAGAATGATCTTACTCAGAAATCTGGAGCTGGGCTCAAAGTGGCCTCTGTTGACTTTGTATTTTACTAGCTGTGTAGTACATGTTTAAGCAGATCCCATGGTGATTACCATTGCACCTAGCAAATATAAGTAGTTAATAATCTGCAGGAACACGAAGTGATACCGCTTTTAACAAATACACGGAAACATACTGGACATCATTCTGACTCTCACAAAAATGACCACTTTAGGGCATGAGATGGCGTTCACATCAGGAGATGTGATGCTCCTACATCAGGAGACAGATTGACAGCCCCGAGAGACATGAACCTCCCAGTGCTGTTTGAGTAGTCTGCTCAGCCTGACCTCCAAGGTCCCATTTCAGGCGTAAACATTACATCAGTTTCCATGTCTGTCAGTCCATATCCTTTGTACTGAGTCTCTCAGGAAGCTTAATAATTAGTGATGTACATAAATTAATTTTCACAGTGTGGAAGCACGTAGCCTAGGGATTGGAGCGAGCCCAGCATAAGCCACCACATGGATGTGACCATATCTTTCAGGTTCTCCTTCACCAGTCCAAATTTGCACAGTTCTGCTAAACAATGACAATTCTATAGCCCATTCCTAATTCTTTAGATTCTATTAAGAATTTCTTGTAGATACTCGAATGAAGCTGAATAACATGAGGGAACAATGCAGTAACATTAACAGGTCTGTTGACTTCTTGTGCTGGCTAAAAGACTTTTCACAAGAAGGCCCTAGTAACTGTACCTTACCATAAGAACTGCTGGTCCATTTTATCCCATACTCTGTCTGTCACAGTTTACAAAAAGCAGATGCCCAGGGCTGAGTATAAGAAAGCACATGGTGATAAGTAAGTCAGTCCCCCAATGCCTCTACTACCTCCAGCAGTTTACATCTCAAGGCCTTCCAGTTGGCCAGTCCTAGCAGGTGACAGCCAAGTGAGAGAATGGCCTGGAGATTTATCCATGAGTGTGTCTCTGTAGATGGTCATTCCTGTGGAAACTGATGCTCTGTTGTTATTCTTTGTACCTGCACTTCTGGATACTTCTAACTTCTACCTTAGTCCATTGCTTCTGCAGGATGGGCGGAGGCTTGTCCCCTCTGTAGGGTCAGTGCGACTTCGATGGAGTAGGTTGGACTTTATGACCTTAGAGGTCCCTTCTAGTCTAAATTTTTCTTATTCTGATTTTTTTTTTTAACGAGGATGATAAACAATTAGAAATAGTCTTGTTGCACCTCCTTCTTAAACAGCTCACTATAATCTGCCAAGTAGCAGTTGCATAAACATACACTTTAATTATCGGTAGCAAAGAAGACAAGGAATGTAATGCAGCAATTAGGGGAAAAAAGGCGTGAGAAAAGATAATTTTTCATAAAATAGAAACCTCCATTTTTTCTAATCCCATGGATTAGATTTTATTTGTTGCTCTCCAGATGTTACTTGTTATCACAGTTGTTCTGTTGACTGTGCAGTAGTTGCAGTTTCTCTGTGGGTCCTGTGTGCTTTTTTTTTTTTTAATAAACAACTGGCATGATAAACACAGCTAAAAAAATTGCTGTACTTAACAAGGGTGGGTTTACACATAGAACCACTGCTAAAGCAGGGCTTTTTTCAATACTGTTTTTGTCTTCTTTTTTTTTTAGTCAGGTTCTGCTGGTGGTTTTATCCTTTAAAGTAACTTGAAAATGCTGTCATTTTAACATCTGTTTTTATGCCTTTTGGATCTTTGGATCTGTGACAGCGATATATAGGTAACCGTGGAGGGTGGGACACGAACAAGCAAAAGATGAATTTCTTGATGCAGATGTAAATATTTTTGCAATGAGTATGTGTAATGCTGACCAAGGAAAGTATTGTGTCTTGCAGAATGCTATTGGGAAGGACAACACAGCAGGAGTCTCCACCAGTCACATATCTGCAGAGAATTCCCTCGCTCTTCCTAGAAGCTTCTATCTAAGCACACCACTCACTCTGATGACACTTGCACTCTCACTCTGTTTGTTCCTAAGCTCATCAGTCGTCTTGTAGCTGCATTACAAAAAGGACGTGTAAAAAAAAAAAAAAAGTCAATCTGTTTCCTGTCCTCTGTTGTTTATCTGGAATTCCAGGTCTGGGAGCTAAGCTGAGGCACTCCTGCTATAGAACAGTTTCAGTCAGCTGGAATATTTTTTTTTCTCTCTCTCTCTAAAAAAGCTTCTTGTGATATTTAGAGGCTTTGTGAAATATTGGTGCAGTGCTACATTCCAAACCCAAAAAGCTTTTGGGCATGCAGTGTTTTAAAGAGACAGAGTGTAAATTTGCCTGTAAAGCAACCTGGTTGGATTATTTTAATAATTATTGTTTTGATTCTGGCTTTTACCTGAGAAGGAGGATGGCAGTTTTCTTAAGATCCTATTTATCTCATTGTATGGTTTTGATTTTCAAATTGGTTGAACTTCAGATTATCAAGGATGCCAGGCTTTTGTCTAACGGTGAATGTTCCAGGGAGTGGACTTTATGAAACTTCTTCATTCGATAAATTGCTACTGATGTTAAACTCTTTCAGTGTATTAGCATTTTCCTCTCTCAATGTTTACGTACTGTAAGTGATTCTGCGTTCCCTGCTGAGAAACCATTATAATTCGCGTACAGGTGTAATGTACCTCTTTCGGTTAAATTCTCATAGTGTGGCACAGAACTTTCTAACAGTACATTTATCTTTTAATTATAATCGTCTAGCCTTAACAAAGGTGAAGATTCTTTTAATTAACAAGAAGCAGCCATTGTTGAAAGCTTGATAAAGATACATTTCTTTAAATTTGAGGATAAGCAGTAGAGACAAATTTTGCTACAGGGTTTGTACAGTCTATGGTCTTCTATGCTTCCATTGTGATAATATAGTCCAGTTATTATACTGTTTGTTTAATAAAAATTACATACAATTTATTTGCTCTACTAAACCAGCATTATCTGTTTATACATAGCTGATAATGTCAGCGCAAAAAAGTTAGAGGAACTTCATGCCTTACTTCTCTTATCACAACATTGTGGAGGGAAAAGAGATAGTAGGATATCATTTAAACTATGTTTTATTTCTTAGATTGCTCAAATCAGCACAGAAGGATGGTTGATCCAATTACAAGCCAGCGTCCTGCACACTCACCCCTGGGACAGGCTTTTCTCACCCTGGTAGTTCCTACTGCAGACCTTGGCAGTGCTGACATGATGAACTGTTTGCAATACCAGTTCCATAAATTGTCTTAATGGTTTGGATGGCAATACTGCCAGTTTACATGATTCGATCGCTTTGGTTTTCATTCAGTGACACTGACAGCCTGTGCTGGCTCCTGATGATTTTCTGTGGTATCTAGAAGGAATTCTTTAAAGCTTTAAATGTCATCAAATAGGCAGCATTTCTCCTAAGGGCTGTCTTTATACCTTACTGTGATGGCTTGTTGACTGTTACAAGCAGTTATGTCTAAATGATCAACAGTAATCAGTTTTTGTTTCTACCGAAAGTAGAAGATAACTTCACCAGGCAAGGAGTTCATCATGTTGAATTTACAGATTTACATTGAGATTTACACAATTATGCCCAGGCCTGCTCTGAAATGTCCAGATCAGTTATCTGCGATACAGCTATAAAGTACAAATCACTGATTTAGGAACTGAAGTTTGGGAGTGTGGAAAATACACATCTTACTAGAGATTATTAAACCTATTGACAAGTTCATTTTTTTGAGCTTTTCCTTAGCTAATAATAAACACTTTCATAAAGTCCGAAATTCACTTACGTACGCGTGATTATGGTCAAATAATATAGCTTTCAGAGCACTGTGTGTGTGAGAGAATTCTAGGGTACTGTGTGCCACTGAACATAACAAATTAGACAATATTACTCTTTAATTCTGTACTGATAAGAAATTGCAAATTACTTTCAAAGGCATCAGAGCTGCTTTCGGAGAAGAAATATATAGCACATCATTACCAGGAAAGCCCATGTGGTTCCTGTTGCTCTTCTTGTAGAAGCTAATCAAATTATTGAAAACTAGTGACAACAGAAAAAAGATTACGAGATTCATGATTTAAAAAATAAATCAAATTATTTTCTGTCAAAAGGAGTTGATAATATAAACTATTGAAATGCTAATGAACACAGCATTATAATTCAAAAGTCTGACATTATCCAATTAAAAATATTTTCAAAACAAATTCATAAACATTGCAATTATTAAATCCATCTTTGATCCACAAAGCTTTCTTTAAAATACCATTTGTATTCAGCACATTAAACATTTTAAGGAGTATCCGGAATTTTAATAACCTCCCGGTATAGTACATACTTTTTGAAGATTTTTTACATTTTGTTTGATTCCAGTATCTCTATTACATTTAATACCAATTATTAAAGCTTTGACACTGTGTGATCCAGAATAAAAGCTATTGATCACTTACACTGTAAACAACAACCTAATTAGGTTCTGATTACAAAAGAAATTGCTAGTTATCTGATTCAATGAGAGTTACCTTTGGAAATACAATTATGTATGCAGTAGGGGAAGAAACGGCGTTTTATACAGCTAGCCATGTTACCACAGACAGAGCACTCGAGCTTTTTTACCTGTGCAAATTAAAAGCATACCGAGTTCTTAATTTAAAAAAAAAAATAATAAATTTTCTTATTAAACAGGCAAGACGAAAAAAACCCCTAAGAGTCTGACAACTAATGAGGGTTTTACAGGCTTCACCATGCAAATATCGGAGGATTTTCAGAAGTTGGATGTGGGGTGGATGATGTCAATTTAGCGTGGTGACCTTGTCAACGCAGTCATTTGCTGCAGTGTGGAAGTACGCAAATTGTTTAATTTTTTCCCCTTTCAGTCACTAAAATGCCATATGTTGAGTGCTCAATGAACAAGCTTAGGCTATCCCTTTAATACATTAATTTTATCAATATAACAGTAATATTGGAGCTGTCCAAATACAGGAAGTACATACAGATGATCTGCTGTTTAAATTGTAAATTTAACCAATTCTGTTGTGTCTAAATTAAATCATGGGCTACCGTAAACATATACTAATCATCATCTTTTTCATTTAACATAATGGAACAGACATTGTCATTAGTATTATTAGGAGTGTGTATACTCTGCTCTGTCAAATAACCTGATTATTGTGTTTATGTTTCTTCTTAAAAGTAGTACACACAAAGATAAAATTCAGACTGAATTGAAATATATGGCTGAGGTTTTGCACTATTTAACATTAATACTAATTCCACAAACTAGTCCAATGAAAGACACTGAATCTTTCAGATATTAGTAAAAATAACAGCAATTGAGGCTTTCCCCTGCCCCAGTGCAGGCAGTGACATCCACTGATTTGGTCAATAATGAGGAGTGCAGCCCTCATTTCATTGACTCCACTCCCTAAGGTCATGGCTGCTTCAAGAGAATAGGGAGGGAGGTACCGCGCACCGAGCAGGAACTGTCCATCCGTCACCACTGCGGCACTGGCTACTTTCCATTCAACAGCTTCATTCCCACTCTGTCATTAGGAAGAATTGGGAGGAACAGGAATTCTTAATCATTTCAAAGCATTGCGTAGACAGACTCTGCCTGGAGACATGTTCCCAACCTTTTTTTTTTAAATGAAATTGTGTCTCTCTAAGACCCAACCTATTGACTGTAAGGCTGTTGGCAATTTCAGGGATGGAACATGAAAATATACACCTTTACTAACCCTGTGCTTTTAGGCTGGAGATGAAGAAAACAGAGAAGGAATCACCTTGAAATCTCAATCCAATTCTCATTTGTGATTGTTGGCTTAATCACAACCATATTTCCACAGAGGAGAGATGGTGAGAAACCAGTGAAGACGAGCAAAACTGAGAACAGCTCCCTGAAGAGACATACATCTTGTGTATGTCAAGTGGCAGGAGGAATGTTTCGTACTTAGCACGGGGACTCATTGAAACAAAAGGGCTGGGTTTTCCTAGGAACAGCAGCTCCTTCAGAAACAATCAGTAAAAGGTGGAAGAATGAGCAGTTATTTGTACAGCAGTTGTAACTGTCTTTTGTAAAATGCAATTGTTTGTCTTCAACACCAAGGTGGATCTGCCTCACAGAAAAATACGTGCTCACTGACTTCTGCATTAAAACTGTTCTGGGCTGAAGAGTCCGCCAAGGTTGTTTTATACCCATAAGGTTAGTCAGGTTCTACCTGATGTCCCTGACATCAAATAGAAATATATTTACTTCTGATGAACTTGGCAGAGAAATTAATCCAGTGACTTGTTAAGTATTTCTCATCTTTAAATATTTGCTTTTTCTCAGCAGCTCAGTTCCTTCTATGACATTTCAATTATTGGCTATTTCAGCCTCTCCTTTGACTTCGGAAGGTCATTTTCTTCATCCTCTACAGTAATCCACTTTATAGATTTGCCTCAGTGTTGGGGTTGGGGTGTTTAATTTGGGTTTTTTGTTGGTATTTTTTTTAATTACAGCCTTCGCTTCTGAAAAAAAAAAGTGATCAGGGATGTGTCGCTACTGATGGACTACCACCTTTACAGGGGGAGGAAATTGCAAGTTCCTGCTTTATCTGTTTAGTACTGGTTTGACTAGCACAAGCTAAAACACGATGCTTCTATTCCCCAGACAGAATTTAAAATCTAGTTTAGTACTGAATAAGGATTAAACAATTTTGAACTCTAACAATCTATTAGACATACTTAAATACTTGTAATGTATTTTTCCATTTGGAATTTTGGTCAAATAGATAAAGTCTCACTGAGTAGTATTTTTTTTTTTCAACAGAAGTTTCATTTGGAAATTTTGGTGGGTCCATTTTTAAGGTAAAATCAGGGAGAGCGGTGAATTCCCATTTTGAAATCGATATTATCTTGACTTTCATACACCCTTATTTCATGTTTTCTTCCTGTGAGTATGTTTGCCTTCAGGGGATGGTTATGCTTAATAGATACGTGTTAGATATGGTCACCTCAATAATCAGAAGCCATGTCCTGCAACTCCTACTTTGGTGCTCCATCTCCTTTATCATTCATATAAGCCAGAGCAACAATTTCAAGATGTGGCCTAAAGATTATCTGAAGTTTAAAAGAGCACAGAGTCAACCAATTTCTCAGTAGCATTTCTTATCAATATAGACTGTGATATTATAACCTGTCACCATCTAGACTAGACACTAAAGTTCTCCGAGCACATTTAACCAGAGCAGCTGGTTTACCTTTGCCATGTGCCAATGACAGAACTTTGCCATGCATACGCTCAGAGCTAATTGCTGGCTGGACTACAGCAGCCAAACCTGATCCCACTTCAGCAAGGGTTCCCCTTAGCCCACTTTCTTTGGTTTCAGTGATTCCAACACACCTTAACTTTTTTGCACTACTTTTTAACTGTCAAAAGGAGAATTTCCTAGAATCCAGGAGAAAATCAGTCATAGATTTAAGGGCAATTTTCTTTAAACTCCTCCTGCCAAAATACCACATTAATTGACCTCTTATGGACTTCTATCTTCCAAAACATTGAGTACCATCTGCCCAGCACTTTCAGTCCTTTGGAAACTGAGCATGAGTTTTGGGGATTCAAGCTTCCAGTAAATGAGGCCACGTTTGTTTTCAGGCTTCTTCAAACCACTCATTCTATGAACTGATGTTATGGATAAATATAAGTAATTAGAGATGATGTCGTGGCATTATGCTGCTCCCCATCTTGGCCAGCTCATGTCAAGCAGTTTTTGAGCATTGGTACCAATGATGCAAAGTTCCTCGTGGCTCCTTCAGCTGGCCATTGCTTTGATAGTAGGTGATATTCAAAATCCTGCTGTGCACAAATAGTATGTGTTTTATTGCTTTATTCTTATCTGAAATACACCTCTCACCCCACCCTCTTCTGAGTTCATTCTCCTGATCTACTTGGAAGCTGAACATGGTTGACTGATGCCCCCCAGTTCTTGGTATCTCTCTCCATAACATCCATCTCCCATCAGTAATCTCAGTCCATATTCACTGACCAGTTGCATAAAAGCAATACCACTGTGGGCACTAACAGGCAGGAGCATTCTTCTGGCAGACCACAGATGCCCTAGTAACACAGGTATGTTGGAACTAGCTGGTGTGTTTGTACCAAGCCTTTGTGTCTACTTCATCGCCCAGGCCTGTCTAGCCAGTGTGGAGTTCACTTAAACCTTTCCAGCGCTACTGGCTGACAAGTAGATCGTGCCAAGCTTGCTAGCGCCAACTCTTTAGCTGGTCTGCAAGGAATAAATAGTTGATTTTGTCCATTGCACTTGTCCTTAGGTGGTAGTTTAAAGAGTACAAAAGCTAAACCCCCTAAGTTTATTGAATCACAGGGAGATGTAAACTCCTTCAAGCACAGAAGCCAGGAAATCTGCAGAAACTCCGGAGTAATTTTAAAAATAAAATTGCAACCTTATGGTCCTCCCCTCATAATGTTTATAGAATGGGATATGTATGACAGAAGGATTTTTTTTTTTCTCAAAACCAGGTGAAAACCTAAGGATACAAAAATTACTGTTCAGGGAACCACCATTTATTTTAGCAGGGGATACCACAGAGAGAACACTGCTGGGAAATAGAAGTGTTCGTCCCGATAGGTAGAATACAGAGAAATCATACTTGGTTTTTTTAATTTGACTTCATGAATTGGCCCATGGAAACTGTTTCCCCTTTTGAGAGGTGAAGCAATTCTCTTAGGAGTTTGCTAACTGAAGCTGCAGCTGATGGTCACACAGCATCTCTTTCCCACATCCCCACACCTGATTATCAGTAATGACATCTTCTGCACGCTTTGGGCTGGGGCAAAGACTTTAACCCCTAAGTGAAAGTTAATTCAGGAAGAGTGTGTCTGAGGAGCGCTAGAGGTAGAACAAGGCCCTACACTGGATCGTGCTCGGCGTCAGGAGTGGGCAACTGGGCTGAGCTGTCACACACTCCTTGTAAAGAAAAGTAAGCGAAGGTAAAGACTAAAAGCAAAAATATGGTCTTGAATTTTACATTACCGCCTCTCTGGGAGGGTCACAGGAGAAGTGAGGCATAAACCCAACCTCTACCTCTTCCCAGTACCTTCCGTTGTTTCTAGATGGGGGGGGGGGGGGGGGGGGGAATCCAACGCGCAGCTAGTGGAAGAAATTGCTTCAAAGAACCGCAGCACATGGGAAACTCGACTGGTGGCAATTATCAATCTCTTGTTCTCTCCTCCCCTAAAATTACTGCTACTGAGTTTGCTTTACAGGGTTTGTATGATGTTTTGTGTAGCACTACTTAGTGCCAAAATTATTAGCTGTGGTTAGTACCGCTCATGCTGGGAAGGTGTATGTGTCTTTCACCCGTGGTTATGTCTAGATTTGCACTTTTTGAGTAAAGTGCAAGTTGACAAGAGCTGCAGCAAAGAGGAAATAGCAGGGTAAGGCTGAGGTAAAAGTGATTTTTGTTACATTGCATTGATAAAGGGATTAATTGAGGGGAGGCAGAAAAGATGCAGATACAGGTAGCTGGTAGCATTTGGACCCAGGCATTCACTGTGATCTGAGGATATCCAATGCTTGTATTTTCCTGCCTTTTTTTTTTTTTTTTCCTCTTTCTGTCTAGAACATGCTTCCATTTTCTGGAGGAAATTCTTACACGAATAGTTAACGTTCCTGTGTAAATTCTATGCTGTCATATGGATTTCTGTACATCTCACTGCGGGTTATGATGTGTCAGGTCTTCAGTCATAATGGCTGGTAATTTGTTGTACAAAAATAAAACCACTGTTTACTTGTTCCTGTTGACTTACTTAGACATTGCTCTGAGGACATAGCTCTTTGGCCTGTCCACACTTTGGAAGTCAATTAATGATGTTTGGCGTTTTCTGTTAGCATAATCCTCCTGCATTAGTATTGTACATATCCAGAAAACAATCCCTCTCAATAAAACATTATTCTCTTTTTTTAATTAAAAAGCATGTTTTTGTGAGAAAGATTTCCTGGTTGGTTGTTCTGTTTTGATTTATACAGAAGAAAGGAAGCTTGACTGGCAAAAAAAAAAAAAAAAAAAAAAAGGAAAACAAGCTTATTAAAGGTTGATCTCATTGTTCCCTGTTGTTTTACAGTCCACTATGATCTAAGAAAATAAAAAATAAAGCTTTTCCCTTTAAATATCGATGCATTTGCTTGCTCCCTAGTCTTTTTGTGTTAGTGAATGTGGCCTGCAAAATTACAATGAGGGGGAATATCAGATGGAAAGACAGGCACAAGAGAGGCCAGCTGGCCCTATTCATACTTGTTCACTCTCTGGCACGCAAACACGCCTCCACACCCATCCCACCCCTTCGTCCTGCCAGGCCAGAAAGAAAGGGCTCGCTCCTATTTTCACACAATGGGAGCAAAAGAGCTGCAAAGGCTTTGAAGACAAAAGGGTCCGCGGGAGGGATATTTTAGGAAATGCGGAGTGTGCTGGAAGGGGAAAGGGAAGGTGGAAAAACAAGCTTTCATGATGCACTTACTGGTGTTGATGACTAGAAACCAGGAAAATTATTTCAGCGTTTACTCATTCAGACTGAGACTTAACAAATGAATATATTATGAGCAAAGAGCAATCACAGCCGACAGTGAAGAAACGGCTGCACAGCAAAGGGCAGGCCAGAGCCTCCAACTGTTTTAAGGCCAGAGAGTTTCAACTGCTGTTGCCTCAGAGAGAGAAAGCAAGGCTTCGGGGCAGGATCCAAGAAGGAAAGATGAGAGTGGTAGCAATGCACGTAATCAGGATGAAAACGCTGCTCTTTTAGGGCTGAAAACGCTTTCCCAACCAACACAGCAGCAACTCACTATCCTGTGCGTTCCCCATCCTGTTTTGGCAGCTCCAGAAAGGAGTAGAGTTGCATGGGGTGATGCAAGCAGAGGTGTTTAGCTGTCCTGGCATCGTTTGCTGCTCAGATGATCTGTGTTTTTGGAGGTGGGAGGGAAAGGCAACAGAATGTGTATGGGAGCATCCAACAGCTCAGCTTGGATTCCTGGGCCACCTACTGAAGTTGCTTGGACTTAGGAATCACTGCTGCTATTACAGTCCTGGGCATAAAGTGCTGCAGGTACTTCAGCTCCTGCAGTGCCATCTCCCAAGTGTTTAACCATTTCAAAGACAGAGCTGGGGGATGTGATGCACAAAAGCAATCAAAGCATTTGACAGTACGAGTTAGCATTACAATTCCTTCTACCTAATTTCCCATTCTCTGTGCTGCCGCAGCGCTAGCACTGTGAAAGAAGAGAGCAGGGAGAGGGAGAGCAGTGAAGGCTCCATTCAGGAGGTACAGCTCCATGACAAACTCACTGAGCAGCAGCCTCTCCGGGGACAGATGAAACCAAGCTGTGTTCGACACCACTAAGCAGCCAGCTATGCATGGCCAGATGGGTTCTTTTGTGTGCATCGTCTGTGGGTTTCATTTTTAGGTTTTGTTGGGTGTTTTTTTTAGTTTAATTGTTATGATTTGCACAGTCTCCCATTCACAATTTCCCTCTAGGTTGAGATAATGGCAACAGGGCTACTTTACGCGACAGAGGGCAACTGGGTAAGTTAGCATCAGGGGTCTGCCTAGTAGGTGCACAAACACAAGCCATTGTGCCACACTGCCCGTCTTCCACATGTATATATTATGCCATTAATAAAGAATGATGCCTCCTACCATCAATCTTTTGTTGTGACAGAAAGGACCGTTGTCCTTACGAAGAAACTGCATTCTCCCTCTCCACTGCCCTGGATGGTAGGTGTTAAACAAACAACGGCCATCACACCAGGCAATTTGTCTGACTTTGGCTGGGAATGTTAGTAAGGGCTGGTGATGCTCAGATAAGTAGGATTATCTACTGTCAATGACATTTATAGAATCATTTCAGTTAAATGGGTTGAATTATGCAGAGATGTTGTTAAATGACACCCTGGTAAGCAGAAATTGGTTTGACATCTTCAAAGCAGGCATATGATGGACACATTAGAAAGGGCAAAATGGCCAGTTTCCCATTAGGAGTTTTCTTAGAGACGCGGTTCCAGTGTGCCGTTAAACCAGTAGAGTGTGTCAGCAGTCTAGGACATGGATTTTGAAAGGTGGTCTTAACCTTTTTCCAAGCGCGCTCCTACAGCTCTCCAAGCCACTCTGCCCATGCAATCATCCAGTCCCAACACTTGCACATCTCCTGTGTGTTGGCAACAAAAACTGTCTGTGTTATTGTCTGTTTCATGCTGGTTTACATTCAGAGACAGGAGTATTATTTCCTGAAACAATTTTTTCGTAACAATAAACTCAATTGTTTTGGTGATACGCATGTCTTTTTCAGCCCTAAATACAAATTACAACCCCTAATTCTGCATCACCAAATTTTTTATCTATATTAATCACAGAAAACTGCAGAGCAACAGCTAGGGACAAGCCAAAATAGGGACTGGGAAATGTTGCTCCAAGGTAATTACACAGAAAGTTTTTTTGGTTTTTTGGGGTTTTTTTCCCCTCACTCACCCCAAACAGGATTCTAGAAATTATGTTACTTTGAGGTAGAAAGCATAATTCACAGAGTCTTTAATAGAAAAAAAGACCACATTTCTGTTTTGTAACATTCTAAAATAAAGACTGGTACTCAATTGCTTTGGAAGCACCTGCCATTCAAGCCTCTGAATTGGTACTGTATATATTTCTTAAAAAAAGAACAACATTCCGCCAACACTGCCAGTGAGGTTAGCTAAACAGATGATATTTATCTCTGGGTTTGCAAGCGTGTCACATCCCTCTTGCTTTCAAAAGAGACAATAACAGAAAAAAAATCTTCAAGAGAGGCAGTTGTGTCTCACAAAGTACACACACACAGAGATATGCGAGCATAAAACTCAAAAAATTAAAAATAAACCTACATTCGCCAATCCACTGCTGGCTTTATTCTGGATTGGAGAGGCCTCAAAGGTAGTATTAACCTGACTGAGCAGTGATATTTGCCTGTTAGTCAGAGGTCAGAACCTGGTGGCTATAAATACAGTTTAGCTTTTTATTTGTCTCCAAAACAATATTTGTCAATACTGCACTGGTGTTCTGAGCACATTAATGGCTGCACATAACTCACTGCCTGAGGGTTTTATTATTAATACAAATGTAGGTAGGCTAAATATTGAGTGACATTATTAGAAAGGGATTGTCCTGCCCTCTGTGACTTTGACTGATGTCAAATGAACATAAAGTTCTCTAACACGTAGCCAGGATTCTCCTTGTACTTGCAAGAAACTCTGTCTCTGCCCATCATGGGAGTTGTTGAATAACCTAAGGAAGGTTATTCAAACGGAGTTTTGGAGTGCTAGCCACCTGAGTTAGCATATAGAAAGAAGTTGGCCTTCTTGGGTCATCTCTGCTCAACCTCCTCAGTGGGATGGGATTAGGCCAATTTGTGAGAGGCTCCAGAACCTTCATCCTGCTTAAACACAGCACACGGGGCTGTGGCATAATTAAGAACTAGCATGTCCTGGTGACACTGGTTTAAAGCGATGTCTCATTAAAATAAATAAATAAATAAATAAACAAAGCACACTTAAAGAGTACAGGAGACTTTTCTACTTACAACCTGGTACCTGTGTTACCTCAGACATCATGACCCTTACACACTGGCGTCTAGACAGATGTTACACTGCCACATTTATCTGTCACGAACTTGTTCACAAGAGCTCTTAGTGCAGCCTCAAACTGCGCCTCAAATGCCTCCACCTGCTACAGCCCCAGTGGGCATCCACAGCAGCCAGATGCGAAGCTAAGAAGATGCTTTCTAGGCACACAGCTGGCTGCAGGAACAGCCGTCCTGTCAGGTCGGGTGGTGCCCAAGTCTCTGATATGTGATTAGGCAACTGACTGGTGAGCTGCACTGTGTTATTCCCCTAAATAATATTTAACCTGAGCTTCTAAAAGAAATTGCCCTGATCAAAAAAGAGATAAATAGCTACACATAATGCCCCTTGGTTGCTAGCACACAAAGTATTGCTGTGAGGTTTCCTCCTGAAGTGAGCATACATATGCATGTTTAGATAACTTTTTTAAGCCGATTTTTATAATAAACGAGACAATCTTGTGCTTACTTGGAATGTAGCAGTGAGATTTTTAAAAATGCTGTTCAGTATAGAAAAGGAATGTTTTTCTGCTGAAGAACACAAAATTTGTGTAGTTGGGGGGTTTCTCATGATTACAGACTATCTGCGCTTGACAATAACTTTCAACACCCAGTGACATTAATTTCACTTGACTTCCTGTCTTAAGGTCAAAAACATTAATCGGCACTTCTATCATTAGCTCGGTTTCCTTTTCTATTAAGCGATTATGATCACTTACTATTAATGAGTCGTGAAGTTTTAATAAATTTTTGCTAGTGTGAAATTGCTAAACAGTAATTATGGCATATACTGTATGGATGGTTTGTTCCACAATGTACATTTTGCTTAATGTTGGTTAGAAACATCTACAAAAAACAACAGAAAATAATTAACTAGTTATGGCTGAGGATGTGGAATGGTCTTTTTCACCACGTTTATAGTCAATAAAGAGACAAAGCAGGTCATTCTTTTTGTCATTGCTGGAATTACTGTATTTCTGGACCTTGTGACTTTTGCAGTTCTTTACATGAAATGGCACTACCAAGGCTGCTTACTAAACAGGAGATGAAAGAAAATATCACGTCTTTTAAGAGCTATTGTTTTAACTTGTGTTATATTTCAACTGTTCTGGCATTGAAACAACAAGGTTAAAAAACAAAAGCCAGACCCTTTCCTTTAATACAGAAGAGAAATAACACAACAAATCCCACTGCCAAAATGTAATGTCTGAACACTGCCTTGGCTTTCCTGTAGCTTGCCATTACTCACAGACACATCTAAACAACCAGTGCCAGATGCTCGTTTGGAGCTTGGCTGAGGTTTTTATTGGTTAACTGACTTTTTTAAACACTTGTCAACCAGGAGCTGGACTAACAATGGCTCACAAACTGGCAGGTAACTCTGAACACCAAACATATTAAGATGGTATATTAAAGAAAACAAAGGAGGTTGCAGCGATAACAGTTCGTGGCTTACTGACACCAGTGAAATTTGCTGAGAAGACTGTATCTGCTAGAGCCACTGCAGATGTACTCCCTTTTGTACTGAAGCCAAATTTTCTGTAGGAAAATTGTGTAGGAATATAGTCAACTGAAGCACACTGGCTTTGTTTAGTGTTATTTGGGTGACATTGCACCCATTTCACCTCAGTCAACTACTTAAAAAAGTAAGATAAGATCCTTTTCAGTGGTTGTTGCTATACTGATAGCAACATGCACAGAATGGAAGTTGTGTTGCCTGTTTGGAAGGCCCTGGGTGAGAAACCATCTGGGTCAGTACTGTTTGTTTTCAGTAAATCTCATCAAACTGGTGCTGAAAAATTGAAGATGGTTCCAAGAAGAGCCAAAAGGATGATGCTAAGAAGAGCATGGCTAATAGTGCATCTCTGACAGTGTGACCTCACCACAAAACCACTATGTATTGTCTTTAACACTGACTGTAGGTACCTAACAAAGAACAGAAACTGGAAAATAAATAGAGAGTTTTCCATCCCATAGACAGAGCTTTAACAAGGCTAGCTGGCTGTTAAATCTAGACCATTTCAGAATAGAAAAGCATTGCATTTTTAGCGGAGAAGGTAAGGAAACATAGGAACAAGTAAACAAGATTTGTACTGAGTTCTCCACCATTGAACAAAATCTTTAGAACCAGAGGAGACGTTTTTCCCAGAGAAAATCTCTGTTCAAAGAATATTTTAGGAAAGTCCTGCACAGTGCCAGAGGACTGCCTCTTAGTCTGTAAAGGGTAAACCCCATTGCTCTAGTATATCGTGCTGTAGTGTTGGAGTTGCCACTTTGAGATGTTAGAATAGAGTCTTTGCACTGTCTTTGAAGATTCTTTGTATTCTAAAATGCAAGAACAAGACATAATTCTCCTGGTTATTTCAAGCATGGAGCAATCGCAGCAGAGCTTGACTGACAGCATGCATGTGTGCATGGCAAGACTGGCGTTCTGTAGGTCTGAAAAATGCCTCACACTGGTAGACTCTTGCACTGGAGAAGGATAACACCAGCAGGGTGCAGTCAGAGATACTGCTCCAGTAATTCTGTCATACCACTGTAGAAACAGGTGGCGTGATACGCAGGTGTGTTTCAATTCAAATCTAGTGTCAGTCTAGCAGAAATTGAACAGGCCCTTTCTTCCTGTTACAAAAAAGGTGAATACCTGGAAACAGTGAAAAGAATGTCTTGCATAGCCTAGGGTAATTAGAATTTAAAAATAACTAATCAGCTTCCTGTGTCTTCAACAGTATCTGTGGCACTGTAAATAGCAGTTGTGTCCAAAGTGCACAGTTGCACCATGCTGCTGGGACAAGGTCATAACTTTAATGGTAGCTGAGTGACCATCTGTCCTTGCAGTTGTTAGAGTATCATCTCCTTGGAGAGTTACAGAGCAGTATCAGTGCATACTGGAGGAGCTGTATTGCTCACCAGCAGTTACTGGGACCCCTGCCTGTATGACTTGTACTGATCTGAGGAAGATTATTAAAACATTAATTCATATCTCTTGTCTTCATCTTCCTGGCCTGATTCTCACAATGTTCATTACTAGGTAATGTGCAGTTATATCATCTAAGTTTTATAACTCTCTGAGGATACTTTGGGTCAAAAATGAGCTTGAAATTCCAGGGCACAAGAGAAATATAATTTTTATCTGCAGAAACAACAAAGTGTAGGGAGAATTATGACCAGCAAAAGTCATCATAGTCAAGTATCTACTGAAAGCAATTTTACTTTAATTGCACCTGAAACTGACAATTCCTGAATATGCAGAAAGGCCAGTAATTGCTTTGTGGGGATTTGCAAGGAGGCACTGAACGGTGCCTTGGATACATGCACCATATAGGATTACTAGGAAAGCCCAGCCAGGCATATAAGGACATCCAGTTAACTTAAAACACATGGTAACTCCAACAACCAAATTTGTTTTATAAAGATTAAACAACCTCAAGTATGAGCGGGTGATTGGATCATTGGCACCTTTCCCTCATTCATTAAGGGTGCCAAGACTCCTTAGTAAGTGTGACTGGTGCTATTACAACATGGTAAGTCCCTTGCTCGATAGTTGAAGTGCATGACACAACATTCACATTTGTGCAGCTGTGGTCTGAAAATGCCCCTTGGATCAGTGGGCAGCCAAAGCGGGCACAGCAACACGTGGGAGTTTGACTCAACTGCACAACGACATTTTCAGCACTGTCAAGAGCTGAGCCCCAAGCTTCTGCAGAAAACATCCTCAGTACCTAGGGACTAGTGAAAATGCAGTTTTCAGGGCTGGCAGTGGCTGAATAAGGGTTCAAAACACTAAAACTAGGCTTGGAAATGTAAAGCACAAAGGATCGTGGGGAGCCTTTAAAGAAGGAGCACAAACACCTCTCAGAGGCAGCGGACAGATCACAGGACTGTTTTTTATCCATATGTAAAAGGAGATGATAAACACGACAGGCCTTCAATGGAAAGTTGTCACTGGCCATATGGTGACGTCTGGCTAGGGGGTGAGATTGTTCGACCAAGCAAGCGACGCTAAGGCAAAGTCAGAGCTTGTTTCAAAGCTCATTCCTCAAATTTGACAAGGGTTTGTGTAGCCAACTTCATTGTTTCCTCTCTGTACGTTAGTTTCTGTCTACTCTTTTCATGGCTTTGTATGCAATTACTGGATGGCAGAGTATCACTAGGTTTAAAATAACAGCATATATATGCTGTAAATTCACATTTTAAAACAGATTTCAAGTTGATGATACTCCCTACACTTGCTCAGAGAAAAAGCTCTATCCTTTAATCCCCTTCAGTTTTGAAACACTTTCAGTCCATTAGAGCCACATAAATACCAGACACAAAACAATAACAGGCTACAAATCAATACATTTGCACAGCCAGACCTAAATAAATACGATACAATTGCTGACTCAAAAAACTAAGAATAGTCCAAAGTTTCTAGAGTAAAATGCCAGTGATGAAGTAATGCTCAACTATGTGTAAGATACTCTGACCCTCTTGTCAGCTGGCACACTCAGCACAACATATTAGGAAAACATTTATCAACAAGGCCAATCTTCTGTTAAAGTAATGGAACAGTTAAAATTTAGCATGGTGTAAAGTGGGTATGGTTCAGCATTATTGTGGACAGTATGCTGTTGTTAAGTAGAATGAGACACATTCAGTTGAAATATTCAGCAGTGATTTCTTGTGAAGCGAGAATTAGGCCTAGCAGGAACTTTATAAATAATACACAATCAAATCAGAATCTTCAGCTTGGAAATTGATAGTAAGCATAGAGATATAAACATACTCACCATAATCACACACGATTGGTATCGCTGCAAGGGAACCTCAGGAAGCCTATAGGAAGAGACAAACCAGAAAGAATGACAATCTTCATTCATTTTGCCTTGTACATCTTAAATGTTTCTGCTCTGCAGCTGGTTTTGTAATAAACAGCAGAGGATGCTTCCAAAAAATCATACTTCAAACAACTGGGAAAGAAAAACAAGGGGGAAAAAAAAAGAGAGTGTTTTGTTCAATTTCAAATTATGAGCAATAAAGTCCATTGGATTGAAGACCCAAGTAGCAATTTAAAGTTCGAGTCATTTCATACCATGATATTCCTTTACTGCTTAGAGTTATGGCTCCCTGGTCCTGACACAAATTAATATTTTACTGCATCAACCATTAGGGAGGAGCACAAGCATAGGAGGGGGTACACACATCAGCAAAGGGCAAAAGGCAAAGCAGGCACAAGAGGAATCACTCTGGTTTACCTCTGGGCAATACTTTCGTGTGCTTACCTAGTTGTCTTGAGAGGCAGGAAAACGCCGTTAAATCCACTTTATGGACGAGGACATAAAGGTTTAAACAGTAAATGGATTAAATTAAAACTAGGAGCCAGGCTCTCAGGTGTTTGCTCTCCACGCTGCCTAAGCCCAAAGATGCCTTACTTCACTCAGTACTCTCATGCTGGGCTCCAGAGCTCATTAAGCACTTCTGCATGCTGGGAGGCTCCCTGGGTGGAGCAGAAAGGCACCTGCCTCCCATCTAAAGAGCTATCACACCTTAGGGATACACAGAAAACCACCTGTGAACTCTGCCCAGGATCAAAATGGAAAACACAGCTGGAGCAGGGTGCGGTGCTGGTGCTGCCTCCTACTGCTAACTTCTGTTTCCTAAAGTCCTCTGCAAAATGTGGGAAGCCCAGAGACTTGTCTCTGTTTGGCCCAAAGACGTTCAAATTAGTCCTCTGCCCTTCAGAGGAGTACGAACCAGGCGGCTGTGGCCAAAGCCAGGCCCGGTCACGTTGCCTTCCTGTGCTGAAGCTGGTTTAGAAAGCAATGCTGGTTGAGCTAGCTGTTGTTTCCTTGTAGCTGCTAAGCCTCAACAAATTCCTCATCTGAGGGTTTCAAAATGCACAGAACCCATGAAGAATTTCCACTGAAATCAGGGAGAGCATGTGTACAAGTGTTAATCAGTGTTGTACAAGCTACAGCAAGATTACGGCCACTGTCTTTCTGCCTTCTCCTGGAGGAAGGAATTTTAATAAATTCGAAGACGACTGACACCTTCGTTATTAATTCGTTTTATTCCTTTTGCATGACTACACATAACAGAGAGATTGCCTGCAGTGAATTGTGTCTCTGCAAGATTCCGAGTGCCTACATCCTACAGAAGATGC
The DNA here is from genome assembly GCA_027574665.1 of Rhynochetos jubatus. NCBI lineage: Eukaryota > Metazoa > Chordata > Aves > Eurypygiformes > Rhynochetidae > Rhynochetos > Rhynochetos jubatus. Next base: position 34,376,234 of record CM050655.1, on the reverse strand, counting down.
AGTTAAAGCATATTCTAAAATGATAGTCCAGACAAAGAGCATAACTGTCATTGGTGCTTACTGTAACCACTTTAGGAAAATTATCTGGTAGCATATAACTCATGTTACATGACAGCACTTTGAAAAGGACAAGAGAGAAGGTGAACTCATGAAAATCCACAGATAGCAGCCCCTTTTTCACTTCTCAGAGAAGTTTGCAGTTTTCTGGAGTTGTTAGTGAGTAGGTACTACTTTTCTAAGCTTTATACACCCAAGACTCTCCTAGGCTAGTCTTACCCTCTAAATACAGTTGACTAAACCCTGTCTTAATAATAACTTGAAAATCTTCACAAGCTGACATGTCTTTTATCAAGAGCATGGCTTTAGGAAGTCCCACTGTGTTTATTGATGCAGTTCAGATCAGTGTGTATCTTGGAAGGAACCATACTGGATGCTGTATAATTAACATGTATGGTACCACAAAATAGTCATAGTGAATGCAAATACTGCATTTTCTTATACAATTACTCAATGAACCCAGAGGCTTGAGGTACAGTAAGGTTTTGGTTCTATGATGTCTATAATCTTTCTTTGTGGAGAAATTGTCCTAGTTCTAGTGTCTTCAGTAGTGGAGCTCATCTCCACTTGTTTGACTTCAACAAAGCAGAGGGGTAGTAGCATGCCCAAATCATCCACGTCATTCTGCACAGAACAACAGATTACAGTTCTGGGAAGATCCCAATATTGTGGGAGGCTGCACTTTTATACATAGGTTCTTAAATTCCCTATCCCTCTGCAACGCAATAAGTTGTTAGAACAATTTCCCTTCTGTTCCCAATGAAACCATTCATTGGGAATAGTTAATTAAAAATTCATCCTTTGAACTCTCAATTTGGAAAAGAATTCCAAGTAGTTTAGCTCTCTCAGGAAATGAGGCGAGATGAAAGGAGTACAGGCATGACAGGGAAATGCATTGGTAAAGGACCTGTGGGACAAAGGAAGTCATCATCTCAAATAGAGGAGAAGAATCAGTAAGCAAACTCTAGAGTGAAGACGATCTTGGCTCCAGTTTGAGACATCTTAAATCACAGAATCACAGACTGGTTTGGGTTGGAAGGGACCTTAAAGGTCATCTAGTTCCAACCCCCCTGCCGTGGGCAGGGACACCCTCCACTAGACCAGGTTGCTCAAAGCCTCATCCAGCCTGGCCTTGAAGACAGCCAGGGATGGGGCATCCACACCATCTCTGGGCAACCTGTTCCAGTGCCTCACCACCCTCTCCAGGAAGAATTTTTCCTGATATCCAATCTAAATCTCCCTGCTTTCAATTTAACCCATTACCCCTTGTCCTGTCACTAGAGGTTAAGCATCCAAAGCTAGCTGTAAGCCAGATCTTCTTCTAGGCAACTCTTATGTTTAGTAATTTCTGAGAATTCAGCCTTGTTCTGCTTTCTTCAGCTCTACTTTCTCCTGGGCTTTGATTCTGTCATTTTAAGGCTGCGTGTTCCATCTTTGAGAATTCAACTGGGTGTTATACACATCATTTGTCAGAAACCTGACCAATGCTTGTGCACACGAGAAACATGGATATAACATTTTTCAAATCGATGTTGGAAGTGACTCTATTCACAGTAGTCAAATGAAGCCTAGAAGCCCAGGATTAATGATATGATAACTGATAAAAAGATCTTTCTACATTTGCTAATGAAAGTAAGTAGACAAATCGGCATGAAAGTCTATATAATTTGTAAGAGATTAAATACTTTTTTAAACTTTGCAGCTAAGAGAGAGAAAAATAATGCAAAGAGAAGCAGAAATAGAAGGTTGTTAATAGGCTTATGTCTACAACGTCTGTTGGGAAGATTAAATTTAGCAATATTCTCATTGTGAAATTATTTCCTTCCCCTGCCAGTAATTTTTATAGCATGTATCCCCAAGTATGGCTTTTTTTCTGATTAAAAAAGTGCTTGGTGACATTGGCCAATCTGTGATCAATAGGTGTATCCTTAGCAGCTCTCAGTTGTTACCCTCTTTTCCTGCATGGAAGCTGAGGTGCGATCATTCAGCCATTCATTCTGTTACAAAGCAGCCAAAATCTCAACCAATTTGCCTATGGATACAGAACAAATGGATCTAAAAAAGATGTGACCTTCATCTATCAAAACAGCTACCATCTGGAGACCGTAAATGTTGTGATCCTACCTAGCATAAGCTTCTGCACACGCATGCAAATTGAAGTCAATTTTGGTAACTCAGGCGTAATGAGGTTCAACAATGTTTTAGTAAGATCACTGTTAAAATTACAGGTTACAAGCTGGAAACTGACCCATCATCCCTATTTTCACTCTAAAAAAGAATAAAAGGGAAAAATATCAAGAAAAATCAGTTTATACAGTAATCTGTTCCCTTTCCATTTGAAAGCCGTTTTTGATTTCTCAAGGTCTGTGTTCAGCGTCCCACACTTCGTCACAACGTGCCACATGTGTCCAGATGTCTTAGGTTTCCTAGCAGTGCCACCAACTCCTAGATACCGTGAGATGAACATTTGAATTAGCACAGATACATCTGCAAAGGAACGCTATGCCACGGATAGCCTTAGGAATTGGTTATGTACCCAGTTTAGGAAAGCACACACACTCATTCACATGCAGCTAACAGGGTGACATCAGGCTGCATGCAGGGAGACCTGGGTCATTGCACAGTGTCCTGGTTCAGCAACAAGCTCAGCCCCAGTAGTCCCTGCTCCCCAGGTGCTTGTTCTGCACGTTGCCTCCTGACCCCGGTGCCTGCTATGCTTCACTTGTGCCATCATAGCTGTTTGTGGAGCTGAGCCGTAACCTGGATTCCTGAAATGAACAGCCAGAAAATAACTGTTAATAATAAACTGTTGTATCAACACAGTTGAGGGGTGGTGAACTGCAAGAAGGTAGGTGGGAATTGGCCAGGGGAAAACGCATCTTTGGCCAGCTTTGCTGCTGAAACCCCTTATCTCCCTGATTGCTCCTCTCAGTTACAGCAGGGGTGTTAGTGAAGTAGCATTGATGGGATATTAAGATATTAATATCCACATAGATATTAAGAAGTTGGTTCATGGGGACATTTAAACCTTTTATTGCTGTTACTGCTGTGAATTTAAATAGCATACAGCTTTCTGCTACACTTTCTTATGGTACCTTTGAGGACGACAGGGAATTCAATGCCAGATCAGCCTGTGATCTCTGTAGTCCAGTGCCTTGTTGTAAACACTGGCCAGCAAGACATTTCTAAAAAAAGTCCCTACAGATCAAAATTGCAGTTAAAAATGAACCTGTTGGCTGGGAGGTTTCTTACCGGATTCAGTGGACTGAAGGTGGTTTAAAATTATCACAAACACCCTGCTCATTACAGAAAAGCTCCTACCTACTTTACTGTTTTAAAAGGATGGATTGTAACTGATAACAAAGAATGCAGATAATCAAAAAAAATCAGTAACAGTGAAGTCACACAAACTTTTTCTTCTAATTTCAGATTTTGAAACTCAGGTACATTCTTACATATTTGCATTCCTGTCATTATGCTTTGAGGGCCATGGCTGTGGATGTGTTTGCATCCACACCTAACACCAAGGCTTAAAGAGCTACCACTCCAAATAGACTAGAGAAAGATGAAGAAATATGCTTATCCTTATTTCACAGATAGAGATCTGAGAGAGAAATGAGGGACCTACCTCAGGTCATACAAAGAGTCAATAGCAGGAATTGAACAAAGATTGCCTGAATCATGCCCTGTGCGCTAATATCTTGACCTTTATAACAAGGCATTTACACTTCCATAGGAAAGAATTATATAGATGGCTGAGGGAAAGCAATGTGCAGACCATTAATTATGTTTTACCTGCCCTTTCTTTCCTTTTTCCCAGTTACCTCCTGGCCCCACAGCCTGAATCATGAATTCCTGAAGAATTTTCTTTGTTCAGGGTATCTATACATGGAAGATAAATAGAAGCTGGAGGAAAAATGCCGAGATGATAGAGTAGATGGAGGAAGTTTTCTATGCTACTAATGTATTTCAATATACTCCTCATCTGAGCTCTGTTCAGCTACTCTGAAAAAAGAGAGAAAAAACCTGAATACTTGGCTTTTTCTTCTAGGTAACAACTGCAGACAGTAGGTGCTGAAGAGAGAGTATCCCAGCTTTTTAAAGACTGACTGATAAAGAAAGAGTTTTGTTAAAAGTAACAGCAGAAGAAAAAACTTCTGCTTTATTTCTTGTTCTGAGAACTTCCATCCATTCTCCAGAGACACTGGCAGTGGAAACTATAATGGTTGATGATTTTTTTGATGGCTAGTGAGGATTTTTTAAAGCACTGATGGGATTTAGGAGCATAAGTCCCACCGACAGGTATTACATTCCTTAGGTTTGCCTGAAATGCCACACTGCAATTAACACCTGGAACAGCAGATTTTGTGCATTATCCTTCATAACTGCAGGTGATGTTGGATTAGATTTAATTTTTTATTGCACTAAAAGGGTTTTTTTTACTTGTGCTGGGAATGAAGTTCTGCTCTCTCAGCTCTTGAGTCGTGGCCTCATGTTTCGAAGGGCATGGGGTGGCTGTGACTTGAACTGTACATTCAGGAGAAAATCCCACTTCCATCCATCCCTAATAGTCTCTCTTCCTGCTGATACCATCTCTCCCGTGTCTCCTCAACCGCTGAACTGAATAACAACATATTTAGCCCTCAGTACCAGGTGTGCTGAGTTGTGTTGGATGCTGCTCTTGGATTTACAACTTCATGTAAGGAAATTCAGCACTAGTTTTAGCCTGCACCATCTCTTTGTGCTTTTACTTATGTGGGTAGAAACCAGGGGACATACAAAGACAATCACCAGACCACTGGTTTGAATAGCTTGTTAAAAAGTTTACATCTGGCACGAAGGCGCACGTGCAAACTGCACTATCTGCTTCTAATATAAAGCACATTTGGGAGAAGAGAAACAGATCATAACAGAAGAGTTAGCTTCTGTTGAGGCTGCTTAGTTGAGTGTCTTGCCCTTCACATGGGGAGCCATGGCTCTTTCCTGCCAGCAGTCATCTGTACACTGGAGAAAGCTTTGAACAGCTACAATTCAGGCACTGATCCTGCTAATCCCACTAATCCCATGCCCTGATGTGCTCCATTAGCCTGTAACAGGCAGATTTGGATTTTCACAACTGGTGCCAATCTATGGTTCAGAGAGGTGGCTCATACATTTCCCCACGCCCAGCCAAAAGAGGAACAGGAAGGCTGCACAAGGCTACACAGTGACTGTGCCAACCCACACAAGCTCCCTGAAGGCCCAGGGAGATGGTCTGGTTTGTATACCCACACCAAAAGTCACCATCAGTGTCTCTGGCAGCTCCTGGTTTACAGGGAAGAAACATTATGTCATGACCCTGTTAAGGGCAAAATGCACTAGCACGGTCACAGGAGTAAGTATCTGCTGATGCACAGAAACTATCTCCAGCCTTCACTTCAGTGCCACCAGTTTCAGCAACTGCTTGAGTTACATGGAGGTACATAGCCAACGTGGACCACGTGCAGTGGCTACAGTAGTGGAGAGAGAAAAACATTTTAGTTTCTCTTTAGACCCTCAATTGGCACTGCTAAGAACAAGTATGTATTACCTTAGCCCACAAAAGCTGTGAGCTTTCAATTAAAGATGACAGCATCTGTGTGCAAACAGTAAGTGGAAGAATCATTTAATCCTAAGGAAACTTCTAGGTAGCTAAAAGAAGTGGAAAGATGCTGTGTGTGTGTATGCATGTATGTATTCTGAGAAAGGCACACTCTTTGTACCGATAAACTTTAAAATATGATTTACTCTGTGCAGGAAGCAGTCTCAAACATCAAAGCTTCAGACTCAGCGCAGTGTCAAAAAACCATGAAGCTTTAAGACTCGACCAAGCATCAACACCAAGCTGAGGCAGAAGCTTTTACTCTTGAGACCACCGACTGAACGGATTAGATTGAAAAAAACCCACAACTCTAAAACTGCTGGTAGAAAAATAAATTACTAACTGTCTGTTTGCTCAAGTATGTCTTTATTTATCCTGCTGCACTCTACACATCAGTATTTAATCTTACTGTATTTTAAATGCAGCTAAAACCAGCTGTATACGCACTAACTAGTCAATAAACTAATGATAACAAATACCTCCAGCAGAGGAGACAAAGGTTTGCTTTTAATCAGAGAAACTAAACAAAGACCAAGGTAATGATGTATTAAGCATTTTCTCTCATGCTGCAGAGTGAGTTGGCCTAGAGCCATGCAGCACGGTACAGCTCTTTCCTTTGTGCATGCATTTTTACAAGAACGGTGATGATCCACCAAGGGTTATTGTACTGGTTCTGTGACACTGGATCCAGCTGCTGGGCAGAGAGGGAAGATGTTCTGCTGCAAGTACTGTGGTAGATCATGATAATTCAAGGACTACAGACTGCTTAGGCCCTTCTGTCCATGTAGTAGACCTGTGCCTAAAACTACTGTGGTGCCAAAAGGTAGGACCTCCTTGTGCTGAGCTCTGTATGTTGCGGGGAAAAGCTCATTCAGCAGGAGTATACAGATCTAAACAGGCAATATGCATAAACAGGGGAAAAAAACCCTGGAAGTGTTATAATTTCTCTTTTATATATCAATAATAAAACATGACAGAGCTCCTAAAAAGTTATTTAAGGCCTTGCTCTTAATTTCAGTGGGAGTTATATACCTTGGTGGCTCACAGAAACTGTGCCAGATACCCACCCAAGACTTTCATACAGTCTGTGAAACAGATGGAAAATGACTACAAAGCAGTCTTGTAGGCATTACAGTCATATATTTTCCTCCTTAGAGCCGCGTGGTTTCATCCTTAGATTTTGAACAGTGAGGAAGTGAACAGTTGAGGAAGGCATGACCAGAGAAGCTCAGTTCAGTGTTCTGAACTTGTGACACACTCTATTCCTAATGTTCCTGTTGAAAAAGGAGTGAAGTCAGTTTTATCTAAATTCAATACACTTGTATGACACGGTGACTGAACTGCTAAGTGGGGGACCCTCTCTCTCTTTCAGTAGTGTACTCGGATTTACAAATAGCCTGCAGCAGCTGGTGGGCTGCAGCTGAAATGATAGTTGGCATTAATGCCGCTTGCACAGCTTATCTACAGGTCTGCTTTGAGAAGTTTTCATTATTTGGACTAGAACTGGGCTCCTAGTATTCTGCACAGAAAAGGATTCCCTCCTTTCCGTCAAGTTTACAGACTGATTTCATATTAAGGGCCACTGGTTACTCTTTTACAGTTTCTTTCCCCTCTGCTCTCCAACAACCTCTCTCTGTACCTTTGTGGCAAATTTGCACACTTCAGAGCCCCTCATTGCCTAGGGAAAATTGGAAAAAAAAGGGGGGGGGAGGGGGGAGCAAAAAACAACTGCAAAATTGATTTCATACAATACCAAAAAAACTGAATCTCTTCCTGTTGGTATGTAAGCTCTGCTCCTGACAAAGAACAAGATGGAAGGGAAAATAAAGAGAAAGATAAACAATTGAATGAAGATCCCAGGTAGGAGGCTGGCAGCCTGCAAAACTCCATCTCTTCTGCCACTTATTAACACTAAGACCATTTAAGAGGCACTGCATTGTTATGTCTGTAGCAGGGCAGCAAACCAAACTTAGTGACATGGAACAAGGTGTCAATAGGCCTACAGATCTGCAGGAGGACTTTAATTGGGTGAGAACATATGTCAGGAGGGGGTGGAGGCTGAGTTCTTTTTATTAGGAAAAGATGTTACTAGGCATGGTAGCTTTTGAGAAGGAAAAACTTTTATTCCTTTGTCTCTGCTATCATAAAAATCTACTAAACCACAAACCGTTCAGCTTTGCAATGAAAGAGTGCCTTTTGTGTCATTTATATTACCCTACTGTGCTCTTATTACTAACAGTTTTATGCTTAAGAACAGCACTTCGAAAAACATGCTCTTAAGAGGTTGAAAACGCTCCCTGCAAAGCTTTCTTCCTTTGCTCACACCCCAGAATCCCAATCAACAAGTGGATTTTGTATTCAGGCTCCCCCCTCCACCAACCCAGTCCCTTTTTGTGAAATATTAATTCATCCTCAGGTTCCAAAACAAGATATTGAAAACCAGCTTAAGACACTTTACTCCCACTGGGAAATGCCATCCAAGACTCTTGGTGTCTGGAGAGCAGGAAGGTTAGGAGGTGAGAGGTAGGAAAAGCTACTGCCCTTCTCGAAGGAACAATGACTCTGAGAGAGAGGCAAGAAAAATCTGTCAGGACATACAAATTTGCCTCACTACACCGCAGTCTCTTGTCTTTGAGAATGGTGGGGAAAACACGGCAATCCTAACTCTCTCACAGAAAAAAAGGAGCTTGCCTGAGCACGTGTGCTATTTGAGTTCACAGATCCTGTGCAGCTGAGGAATGACAAGTTATCACAAGCTCTAGACTAGAAACTAGAGCAGACATATTTTGTCCTTCAGCCTGCTATCCTGCTACATGCTACAATGAGCATCTCTTCTCTGCCTTTCTTCCTTGTTCACCCTAAGTTAAATTATTTTCATCAGTGAAAAATGCTGGGCTAGCTGAGTGTCATGGGAAAACGCAAATCTGGGAGCTCTACCCTACCCCAGGAAACAGGGGGAGAAGGGCCTGGACTGGCAAGTGATGACCTCTACCTATTTAAGAGAGAAGCAATGTGAGTGGAAAGTTTTCCACTGCAATCCTACAGAGCACTCACGGCTGTTTTGTTCAGCAGAGCAGCGCTGTCCTGCAGCGGTTCAGTGTGTGGAGCAGTTTTGGTGCATGCAGCTGGATAGCTTTTGGAAGGTGCTAAGCCAGAAGCTTCAGCCCAGGTGGGTGCCAAACGTGCCAACCACTAATGGGGATGTGACAGTGTGCACCAATGACCGGGCCTTTAACAGGAGAACTTTTCACAACATGCCTGGTGGGGAAACCCAATCTAGGGGACCAGACGTACTGCATCTGAAGTCAAGCCTTCGAGCTGCATACGATGTAGGTGTAGAGGTCTTGGCATCCCTGACTCTGCCTGAATCTCCCTAATAGGTCCTCTGACTGTTCTGCCCTAAGGATGCCAAATTGTTATTGTACCTAAGGCCACAGCAAGTCTCCTGGGGCAGAAAGGGAGCCTGAAAAAGGACTAGAGGACTGTGTAGTTTCCATGGGATTTTTCAGACTACAGGCAAGGAAATCAGATGCTTCCAGTGCTGCTTGAAACCCTGAGGAACAGTGAGTCTTGCTATGGTCTCCTCAGAGACTTGGCTGAGTCTCTAGTCTGCCAGAAATTAATGCAAGAATCTTAAAGTAAGATGAGCTAAGACAACTGCAATGAAAACACAGAATGGGAAAGGACTGATGTTTTGGGGATCTTTCTTTTGATACAATCCATCTCTCACAGAAAGTTTCATAATAAATGAATCTTAATTTCCCAGATGTACACTCATTTCCCCCGAGTGTGTCTTTTCAGAGACTCAGATAATACAAGCTCCCATATATCTCTGGGTAACGTTTTGCCCTTTCTAAAAAGGACTTTGGACACGCAGCTCTGAAGTTAAAATTGCATGCAACTGATCAATGTTCATGGTTAACTATAATCAAATAAGACATTTCTCCTCTGATTAATTTCAAGTGCATTGTCAAAGGTGGTACAGATAATATCAAATTCACATTGTGAGGCAAAAGAGGCAGCACACTGTCTCTGTACTTTTCAGCTGTCTGGGTTAATGAGAGAGTAAGGATTGTTCCATGCTCGGCAGGGAGGAGCCCATCTCATACCTACAAAAAAAACCAGAAGGTGGTATTCTTCATGGTTCACCAATAGGGGACAGCCTTTCGTATGTTTGTCAGATTAACATATTCTCAGATGGCATTTCCTGGAGGGAATAAAGTGTCTCAAGTTGTTTTTCAAGCTCCTGTGCACTGTCTGAACAGATAGTTATGAAATTGCTTTGCTAATGCTTACAGTGGAGAGGCTTTCTATTATATGCCACGGTGAAAATATTCAAGACATAGCTACACGTACTCACTGTCTCTAAAGGTTCAGAACAGCTTGCTCTGTCCTAAGCAGAATGCCATGCTGTTAAATGATGGGGCAGCAACCAGAGAATATTTCATGTGATGGAGGAGCCAAATTTCATTGTGAAAGCACATGCCAGCTCACCTCAGCCAAACTGGTTATGGTGCACTCTACTTAGAGCACATCAGCAATATATCTGCTCTGTCTCTTCTAGAAACATTCAAATCACCATTTCTCTCCCTCTCTCAGCCCTTTTTCACTGTGTCCTTCCTTCTTCCCTCAAATGTCGCTTCCCCGCCTTTTGCCAAGTATTGTAGTTCTGTACCCAGAGGAAAAGAAACATTTTACTCTCTCCAAACCCATCCCCTCTCCCCTGATGTTTCCCCCTTTCCTCCCTTCCTACTGGCATTTCTGAAGGGGGGGAAAAGACTCTAAGATGGTGACGTTAAAACATCTGCTTGTTTACATGGGTTTAACAGCTTTAACCTGTCCCAAACTCAGATGCTAACAGGGTTACAAAGGTATACTATTTGCCAGACCAAGCTGCTCAAAGGACAATTTCTCCTTCCCTCTTCCTCCAGCCATGTAGATATGTCCAGATGTACTATTTGTCATTCCTGGGTAACAGGGCTTTTTCATTACAGCCATCAGTTTCTATTCCTAAGGTCACCGTTTGTTCTGTCTGGGAGCCGCTTACAGGCTCGAGGTGAATTTAAAGGCTTATTGCTTCAGTTTAGTTTATATTTTTATGAAACCTATATGTCAGTAACAGTTGTTGCTTTGACTGATTAGACAGTCTCTAAGTACAATGATTAAATATGAATATCATGGGATGTTTATTCAGACCTAATCTCCCTCTCTCAATCCTCAAGACGTTATCTGTAGACAGTTGCTAATGTAGAAAATGTTGCTGCTATCATCCAGATAGCAATCTGAGCTATCCCATGTAAAATTTGATGGATATACTTTCTAACAGTGGGGTGGGAGGTGGGCAAAAGGCAGGGTTTCCAAAGAGCAGGTTTGAAACTGCATGCATCACAGTTGTCAGCTAACTGCGTATCAGATTTACTAACAAGCCTTACTGGGGCAGGGATTTCTAATTTATCACTGTCTCACACTGGAAGGAATGCTTAAAATACATGGTCTGGGCTATTTTAGGTAAGACCTGCAAATTAATCTCCATCTTGTTGCATTTCACAGATCTTTATAGTGAAAACACCTGCAATGACTGTAGTTGACAAAAGGCTGCCTGCTCCAGATCTGCAAATAGTGTAACACCTACTGCAAGGGAAAAAAGCATGTAAGGTAGTATCCCACTCCTGTAGTTCAAACCTACCTTAATTTCATAATGAAAAATACCCTGTATTTTGAATAATAAGTATCTACATCCATGAGAGGTGGTTCAGCACCTGCCAGTCCATTTCTCAGACAGACTAAAACCTTTTCATGTCTCTGTTTGCTTAAAAACCTACAGCAGGGCCAAAAACATTACCCAGAAATATCCCTCTGGCCAGAAGTTTTGCCCCATCTGTGAAGAGCTGGTTTCATGGCTTCTCACTTGATTCTCCTTCATCAGAAACCTGGGGCTGGCCAATAATGTATTTAGGGTTTTGCAGACATTTGCTTCCTTCCAGCCCCCAAACCCATTCATCAGGAATAGGTACCTATTCTGCACTGATGGAAAAGCAGAAAAGGTGGCCCCCAAAAGTTGTCCTCAACCTCTTCCCCTGAGTCTATTAGCTGAGATTCAGGCTCTAAGTGCAGCACAAGTGCCAGGTCTCCTCTTCCTTCTCACTGTATTTCATCAGCAGGGCTCAGTGTTTGATCTGTTGTTGAGTGATTGAAGGCGGAAACAGTGTGGTCACCCTTGTGTTATTTAATGCTGTTTTTCCTCAGTTTAGCAATTAGCGCAGTCACTGAGCTGTTTTACAGGAGGTGTTGCTATGCTGAATTGTTCTACAGCTGCACAGGATCAAAGAGTCACGAAGGGAGCCCAGCGCGTAGATCTGCCACATGTTCCTTCAACTCGGCTTTGGTTGATGTTAATAGTTCTGACTGTGGTCATTAACTCTCTTTCTCTCTAAGATTTTTTATGTCTTGCAACATGTCTGAGAGCTTCGTTCCGGACTAGCAAGCCATGACAGTGAGCCAGGGAAGATGAGACTGATGGAATATAGCCAGGGCTGTGGCACTGTCCTGCAGAAGTATTTTACCCAAAAAAGGAAAGATCTCTCACTGTTTCACTTACCATTATGGCTGATGTACTTAAGAGCACTTAAGGATGCGTTCTCTGTCTTCAAAAATCTAAATAGGACTACATAGCTAGTGAGCCTTAAGAACTGTAGTTTTATAGGTATACCCTAATGGAATGGAATGGACCCAATAAGGAGAAAACACGTCAAAACTGAAAGTCAACTGAGAAAAGCAATACAAACCTCCCCCCCTCCTCCGAAAAATATGCTAGCCATACTTGTTCCCCTATTTTCTCAAGTTTAAAGCTTCCTCTTTAATAAAGGTTTTGCATCACTAGATCTGTCTCAAATTGCAGTAAGCTTTCAAACAATGATAAATATGACATCGCCATAGCTTTGTCAGAAGGGTTTTCCAGAGCTTTGAGTAGGTGCTGCTGCTTGCCTCTCTACTTTCTTGTAACTAGGGCTCCAAAACACAGCACCCTTTATAGTCTATGGCAAAAGGCAGGGGTGAGCAGTGCAGTGGTGAGGGTAGCAAAGGGGAAAGGAGAGGAAACCAGTGTCCACAGTTATAAAAAGGACAAGGAAAGTGGGAGGGGGGTGGTTTGACAGCACCAGCACATGGGGAGGATAAAGAAAATACATTGAAGTTGGATAAGATAATATACAGCAGAAAGTATGTGAGTACAGGCATGAGTTACTCCTTCCGTTGTTTTATTCTGTCAACATAACAATGAATATATATTTTACCCATTTAAATGGCACTATTAATATTTTACAGGATTCTGGGCCTTCCTCAATTAACCCCATGAGGCAATATGCATTTCAGCAGCAGCTTCAAAGGTATGGCTTTTCCACTCTATTAAACTCTATTAAGCTTGTACAGGTCATACACCTGTAAATATGGCAACCTGATTATTCATTTTCTCTTACTTCTTGCCATGTCTTCACCAAAGTCTATAGTCACTATTCATTTATTCCTGTGTTCTGCCACTTGACATGAGAAACTTTGTTCTCTTATTTCAAGGTCTGATTTACTTTTTAAAGACACTCTGTTGTCCTAAACACCTTGATAAAACAGGGAAACCCAAAGTCTATGGCTGGGACTCAAAGAAGGAAGGCGTCACCTTGCAGGCTGCAGTCTCATGCAGCCCATGACACTTCTCTCTTTGAGAAACTGTACTCCATTTCTTTAAATCTGAACAGTGATGCAGACAAAAAAAAAGGTTGAAGGTTTTCTGGGGACAGTGTAAAATTCTCCCAGCAGTGAGGCAGAATGTAAATCAGAAATTTTAAGGACAAATATTCTTTGTTTTAAGAAAGTGATTCTTTCTACTGCTGCATACCACTGTTTCTCCTGTAGATCACGTTAACAGTGAGGCTCATCTTTTCCTTGGGGATAACGTGTCACAGAAGATATGGGTATGGATCCTATCATTTTTCCTCACTATAAGGACAGATGTTTGCTCTGACTGACAGATCTAAGAAACAAATTATTTTTCTCTCTGTTGAGATAGATATAGTCCTTGGATAAATTTGAGGATGATCAACAGATATCTTTTTTAGAAGATTGACACAGAACTTGAAAAACGATGCACATGTCCCCTGGCAGGAACAGCCTCTCTGAAAAGCAGTGACATAGAACAGGAAACAAATGATCTACACTCCTTGCCCATTCCATCATTCTACCCTGTGCTCTACACCTTTATCAAGGCAATCATAAGATGAAGGCTTGAGGCAAAGTGAAAACATGGTATGTTGCCAAATAGTTTCTAATAGTATTTTTGGCTACTCCATTGTTCATTATTTCTTAGGAGGAACTTTGTTCCTTGGCAACTAGATGTTGAGCATTAATTTCATGCTGTGCAGGGAATTTAGACTTCTGTTCATAACCTCTTCTTACCTCCGCAGTACTAGGGCAGCTCAGGGAAAGGTGTTTCTTATTTAGGAGAAACACAAGAGGAGGACAAGAAGTGGGCCCGATCCTGCTGAGCTACTTGAGAGCCAGGAGAGCTTGCCAGAATCCCGCAGCCTGCCCAGGTTCTGCTCCCGAAGAGAAGCAATCAGCTGTGGTAGGAACTAGCCTCGGGGCTCCTCCACCAAAGAGGAGGTGGCCAAGATATTACATGAGAAATGTCACTGCAGCCATTTAAGTTCCAACACCTCCTTCTGGCCTGGAACAGGACAGAACTTCCCCCTCCAACCGCTAAATGAATGAAGGAAATGAATGAAAATTAAAAATCCAAGACATGCCAGAGACTCCACAAAATCCCCTCAAGACTACAACAGTGGAAAAATTATAAATCCTAAAAAATAAGGAAGGAGGGAGAGAGGAAAACCCAGTCAGATAATGGATCAATAATTCACCATGTCTAAAAAATGTATACCATCTTGTTATTCAGTGCCCATTTTCTTTTTTCTCCAGCCTTCTAATGACTTGCCAGATGGACCATCCACTGTGCAAGCAACTATGTGTGTCACTAGAGTTCCTTTGAAATGTCATTTGAATCTTTTTTAATATTGGCTTAATTTCTTTTCTGCATTATGCTAGTCCCACTTCAATCCTAAATGGCCATGGAAAAGGCTGCCTAGCATTTAGACACAGAATCCTATTTAAAATGAGTTTAATACTGGATACTGAACACTGTTTAAATACTTGTGTTCCTCTGCTGTTTGAAGCAAGAACTAGCGTCAGTCTTTCTGGGTTTTAAACTTCACCCGTTAATGAAATGTGTAACAGATGAGGCACAGGATGTGGTGCTTTCACTCTCTGGATATAGCTGTAATTAAGCACTGCTCTGCTAGCACCGAGACTTCTCCAAAATCCCATCTAGGTAGTGCAATCCTCCACCCCAAATGTGGAATCCCGTGACTGACACAGTGGGAGAGCCCTCAGTTCTGGGGTCAGGAAATATCTCCTCTTCAGCCAGGGGGTAGCTCTGCAAAGCGACACATCCACTACAGCGGCTCCCGAGTGGAGCTGGAGCACTCTCCTGGCCAGCTCCGGTGCTGCCTGCTGGGCATTCGCATCAGGAAGACTTGAGATGGAGCACCCTCAAGAACCTGCTTATCTGCAGCCCTCTTACCTGGGTGACTGATGAGAGGGAAATCAGGTGCTCAAGACATATAAAAGACGAAGAGAGTGTGTTGGACTCACAGAGCTGCCAGGAGAGGTATTGATGTGAATCAACTCCTTTTGAAGCAATTTGATCTCTGACAGATTGTGTATGCCCCGAAATGACCATGGCCTAAGTGACTAAATTAGGTCAGATACTTCAAAGATTTGAGGGCATGATGTTATTATGATTTATGTGACTTTTCCTGCATTTTGCACCCTGGGAATTTTGTGAGAAGAAACCTTGGGTACCATATCTCTGGCAAAGTTGCATTGTGGAGAAGAGATGGAAAGGGGCGATGAAGCAATACCACAGCAACTTAAAGTAGTCTCATTGGACCGTTGGAGCACTAACCAAAACTCTGACTTAACCACCTCTCTCTTGTATTTTGTTTACTCATCATTTCCACTCACTGTGCCCTATTTCAATTCAGATTGTAAGTACTTCTGAACATACACTATATTTTTATTTGTTTCTAACACTGACTGGGTGCCCAGCGCTAATGATCACCATAGCCTCTAACAACTCAGAGAATTCTGAGTTCTGGCTGTACTTAAAAGAACCTCAAATATCTCAAAGTATAGAAATTCATAGTTGGGGTTTTCAAAATATTAATTAATATGTACCCCACTGATAATCCACCAACTCCCCATCTTTGTTCAATTCACACCTACTTTGTAAGGTGTGGGGGTTTTTTTCAGTTACTTTGCTTGTGTAGGAAGACTGCAGCAATACACTAAGGCTATATTCCACACGGAAGAGCTACTGTAGTACCAATTATTTGCGCACCACAGAGCTTTCCTTTTATAATTGACTTCATACATTCATGTCTTCCGTGCTAAGTGGGCAGCTTCATCACCACACTAATCTTTGCTCTGTTTGGAAAGCAAGTGCAGTAATTTCCTGATCTGGGCCTGGAAGCTTTATTTATGCAGACATACAGAGTCCTATATCTGAGAACATTTGTATAATTGGTGGTCTATGCAGAGCGAGCATCAGAGTTGCTGGAGCCCCACATGGTTGCTTTGGCCTGGCCTCCTCCCTGTCTTACTCACTATTTGCAGGGCTCCCAGACTTAATGAGTTGCCCTCAGTTCTCCCTTCTCCATGACTGGAAAGCCTCAGGAATTGCCCTAATAACTGCATCTCATTCTGTTCTGTATGGACAAAGTCTGGATGGAGAAGGAAAGCTTGCCAAGCCTCCTATTTTCCCGATTGTGAATGTGGAGTATATGACACCTATTTTTCTTTGGTCTACATCTGGCCATAAAGAAAATTAGGGTTGGCAGAACTCTACTACAAGATTTAAAGTCAATGGTAAAACAAACCTATTTGTAACAGAAATATGAAATTTACAGTACATCACTGATAGATAGAATAAGCTGTTTGTAATGGAGATAACAGCTATTTATATTGCTGTGGTGCTGGATAAACTTTTTTTTTTTTTTCCAGTCAATAATAAAGACACCAAAAAAATTGCATTTTCCATTGTCCAGAGACTATTTCTGAATTCAGGTCAAATTTCCTAATGGTTCCATCTGAGAAAAAAATATTGAGCCAGGACTCTCAGAAGAGATGGTAGATGGCTTTGTTACCTTTTACCCAACAGTTTAATGCAGACCCACTCAATTAATTTTTACTGAGGTCCACTTCCTCTCTGCAGAAAGCAGCATGCCATCTCCCGCCCTGCCAGGATTTGCATGTTGTCTTTTCAGCCAAGACGGACCATTGCAGCTGTTCCCTTGTTTCCCTGCCGTCCTGCCTAGCAAGACATTACAGAATGCTGGGCAACAAGAAATTTGTGGTCTCCTTCTTGAATCGCATATCTGCTACTGTGGTGATGCCTAAGGAAAATGAGCACAGGATGTTATTCAGCATAACCTGGCATGGCCTTGCTTTAAGGATTCCTACATCCCTCCTGGGACATGAAGTAGTTCGTCCACTGACACTGGCCATGTATATGTTAATGGGAGCAAGATGTGAGAGGCAGTTCCTCATCCCAGCTGAAAATCCCACATGTTACCCTGAGGTTCGCATGTTTCCCTTCCTTCCTCCTTCTTCTTAGGAGCGCTGAAGTGTGTCACACAAGCGGGACAGGCTCAGCGTGTGGCATCCAGAAGGTGCTCCTCCTGGGAGGTGGCTTGGTGGCTTTTGTGTCCGTCAGGCAGGGAACGAAGCTAAACCCGGATCTCCATCTTGTGGTGATGATTTCTAACCAAAGACCTAGTAAATGAACAGGATGGTATCTAAATCCCTCCTGCCTTTGTTAATTAGTCCTCACCTGCTTTCTGTAATCAGTGTTTAAAGAATGAGAGATTTCAACTGAAACTGATATTCCATAGAACTAATTTTATATTAAAATTTTTATAAATCATCGATTTTTATAAGTTTTGATGATTTCTCTCACTGGATGACACTTTGGTTCCGTATTTAAATTTATTTCACCTGCATGAAACAGCCCTGCATTGCACTCATCTTGACTTTTCACTGCAGATCCATTGGTACAGGGCTAGATGCATTACAGAGTTGCATTTAGTAGCAATTTTGATCATCTAGTTTCTAAATTCTGGAAATATTCCTGATAAATTAGCCTTACCTTTGTATTTTCTGGATTTACTGGTAGCTGGAAGCTTAAAAAAACCCCACCATATAAAATCTGAGAGTAGTTTTTAAAACCACCTTGACAGAAGGAACAACATATCCTAGAGGGAACACTAGGACAAATTACAGGGATACACAGGAATTGAGAAAGTCTGTATTACTTCAGTTTCTCAGTCTTCATGAGTTACCTGGGATTGCCCTCACCTGCCCTCCAGTTCCATAACCCATGTGTCTGCTTGTAAATATTAGGAGCTGCTGCAAAGGTAATATCTCAAGAAGAGCTTTAAATATAATAATAATAATAATAATAATAATAATAATAATAATAATAATAATAATAATAATAATAATAAAAGTCTCCTAACCAAATCCACCCACCTACACTGACCAAAATCTTAAGCAGTTTTGCTTTCCCTTTTTAGGTGAAATTTTCCAAAGAGTCTGTTTACTTGAAACATTTCTCCTAGCTTTGACCAAATGCCTGACAAAACGAGAGGCTGAGAACTGAGACAGGCAGCGAGATATCAGGGATACAGAAATTTGGCTTTGCCGGGTCGAACATTAGCATTGCCAGAATATTAATTAAGGACATTTCTGGAGAGCTCAGGTGGCCACCTGAGGTCTGAGGCTGGGCTGAACATCAGCCTCACAACTAAACCCTTTGTGTCCATTACCCAGAAGCTGTGAATGAAGAATGCACTGGGCAAAACACTGGTCTCAGTGAAGTGGGAGGGAAAGGTCCCTTTGTCCTCTGAAGGGGAAAGGGCAGGTTGCAGGGGTTCACCTAGGATATTGTATTGCCTATGATTGTGAGATGGGAGGCCTCTTTTTTAAAGACAAATGTGCAATAGTTGAAACTGAGCTGGCAGAACCTGCCTGAGGAACAAACTCACCTTTTATTAAAACAAAAGAAAACTTGCCAGAGCTGCTAGGCTCAACACAGCTTGATTAAAGCCACTGGGGAATTTACCAATCAAGGAAAGGGCAGAGCATGGAAAAAATAAGAAGTGCTAGATCAGTTAAAAGTAGCTAGCGAAAACCCTGAGGCTCTGCAGCTGGTCATTACTGATGCAAGAGATAGACTGCCTCATGGAGAAGGGCTAAAATGGGAGAAGAGCAACACATTAATCTGCGGAGTTCAGCATTAGGGCTTGCTAATCACGTGCAGCACTGGCAGCTGTAGACCACAGACCACCTTCTCAGAATAGGGGCATTGACATAGATCCCTGTTTGTCATCAGAACTACATGTATTACCATGTCTGCATGCCTTAAGCAATCAGTGCAGCTCACTACTAACCTTTCATACCAAGGAAGACTGGTGTGAAAAGTAACTCAAGACTGTGTCCACACTAAGTGCAAATTGAACATACTGTGGAGAGCTGCTTGAATCAAAGCATTGCTTGGTCCTTCGACGGCAGGTTATCACTAGCCCTGCTGGGCAGTCAGCCCTGCTGGAAATCATTATCACTGGAGAGGATTCAGCTAAAAAATCTCTTCTAAAGGCACTTTAGTGAAACAATGTTAATTGCTAATTCTGCTTCTCTGCCTCCCACAGGACAGCAGGACAGTGATGGTAAAAGGAGGATGAACAAGGGAGCTCCCTGAGGCAGGTATATGCGTTTACCTAGGCACAGAAAAAGGGATAAAAACATCACTTTCTAAGTCCTTTTCACACTCTCATCAGTAGCACTGGGATAAGGAATTCAAGGTTTCACCATTCAGAATCCATTTCTGCCTTATTGAAGAACTACCTGACTCACATTCAGGCTATAAACTAACACTGATTAACAGCACTTTAAGGCACACGGTCGTGTATCTGGTCAGACCACAGACTCACCAGGATCCTGTACTTGCTACATAAGAGAGAAGAAACTGAGGCCAGCAGGACATCATATAACACAGATCACTTTGTCCATGCCTCTCATGAAGACAGAGTTACATGATCTCCATAGATGCATTTTCAGGCCTAATCTCCTCTGCCAGAAAGGACATGCACTGAACTCAGTGTAACCTGCTACCTTCTCACAGCCTGTGCTGGAAAGCAATTATTCTGTATTTGCCAGTGTAACAATGCCGAAGAATGGCAACAAATTTATTTTTGCCCTGCTGCATCTTAGAGCTTTGTACAATATTTTCTCCCCCATCCACCTCTCCTCCTGCCTGCCATAAGAAGTGTCAAAAGACGTCAGATTCCAATGTCTAAATTAAATGTAGTAATCTGATCAGGATGAAATGCCAAATGAGTCACCTCCTTCTGCATCAGCCTCTATGCCACCTGCCCTTTGCTCTGCTTCTTGGCTTTCATAGTTTGCTGCTCAGCACAATGTCCAAGATAATACAAAATTGACCTGATAAAGAAGGGGCTAATGGATAAAAACTTCATGAGAGCTTTCAGGTAGTCGACTTTGCAGTATAAGCAGATATAAGTGATGACATTTTTGGGGAACCTGCCCTATACTCTTCCTTTTTAATGGGAAGTGTAAAGTGAAGTTGATAGAATAATTCTGATTTTTTCACCTTCTCTCTTCTAAATGGCACATCAGTGAGACACTGACAATGTTCTCACCATTGAACCTGACAGAGAAATATAGGTTACCTGATTCCAGAAGGTTTCAATAATGTAAAAAGTGTTATTAATCTGAACCAGATGACCAGGTGGGGACCTGAACACAGAACAATGTGGGATCAATAGCTTTTAATAAACTTTCTGAAGTCACCAATCATTGTTTCTGAACACCAAAGAAGAAATTAATTTAAAGAAGGGCTCTGGTTTAAAAAAAAAAAAAAAAAATTACCACTTTCTCTGTATCTTCTTTGGCTTTACAGAAGTATATGAAATACCATCATGTGAATCCTGCTCTGGCAGGAGGGTTGGACTAGATGATCTCTAGAGGTCCCTTCCAACCCCTACCACTCTGTGAATCTGTGAATCAAGATATTTTACCTATTCTTCGCCTTCTCCCCTCTCTGAGGCCAGAGCTATGTTTCCATATGGTCACGATGGCTTTTCATAACCACTCATTTGTGGTTCTCTCATATAAGCTGAGTGAAGGTCAGATCATTTAAGAGTGCTGTGCCTTTAGCTGAAGGTATTCAGAACAATGAGCTTTGCTGCTAACTGGAAAACAGAATGAAAACGTCATAAAACTGTCTGCCACTGATAATTCCTTCTTATCACCAAGCCAAAAGAAATAATTCTGCACTAAAATTTAAGAAAGCTCAAAAAAGACCCCATCCCCCTACACACCTACTTTTTCTCTTTGGTTACGCACTGTATTAAGTTCCATGTACCACACTGTTTAGGCTTTCTGATGTAGGAAACCTTAGTAAGACACCACTGTACCTCTCAGGCTATCCTAAAAAGTAGATAAGGCCTTTTCTCTTTTTAAAGGTTCCCCTTCTAAACAAGAATGTCTTCAAAATAAAACAACCTGTCCCGCACTCCCCTTCCCTTTCCCCACGCCCAAGTCTTCCCCTCTTTAAGCACTTGGCCTTCTTGCTTCACATACATGATCCTTGTGCAACTGCAAGTTCTCAAGCCCCATAGCAACCAGATTTTATCAGTAATAACTATTTGCTGCAATCAAAGCTAAGGAAAAAGGCAAAACTACTGAAGGACTAGATGGTGGAAAAGCCTGATGAAAACAAAGACTGATCCAGTGGAAAAATGGGGCATGCTAGGGGAAGATGAACCTTTCACTCTATATACAGGAGTTTGCCTTCTCTGTATTCTTTGCCCTACCCCTATATCTGGCTGGCTTCCTAAGGGTTAAGCCATCTTTCATAGCAGGAAGGTAAAACTGTCCTAAATGTCTTCAAAAATCTGCTTGCCTGTTAGTAATTCCCTGGTGACAATGTAAAGAAAATCAAACACCAGACTTCACATCCTGAGCAAGCCTGGTTATGCATATTTAATAAAAGGAAACATAGTATAAGATAAAAATGGGTGTCCATGGAAACTGCATACCTAGCTTAAAAAAAAAAAAAAAAACAAAAACCAAAAAACCCCACATTAAATTTTACATGTGACTTACTTTCACATATATTCTCCCTCTACCAGTTTTGGTGTTATGTACTGGCTGTCAGAGATCTTCACTGTCTGCCTGTCATTTTTCACATCCTGGGGATGATCTCAGGATTGCAGAGCTCTGAGATCTGTCATGTATGGTTGTGCTGGTTTTGGCTGCGATAGAGTTAATTTTCTTCATAGTAGCTAGTATAAGTCCAGCTTTTGGACTTGTGCTGAGAAGAATGATGTTTTAGTTGTTGCTAAGCAATGTTTACATTAAATCAAGGACTTTTTCAGTTTCTCATAGTGTCCTGTTCTCCCAGTTTCTTTCCTACAACAAACTGGAAGAAGACACAGCCAGGACATCTGGCCCAAAGTGATCAAAGGGATATTTCATGCAATGTGGCATCACGCTCAGTATATAAGCTGAGGGGAGTTGGCTGGGAGTAACTACTGCTTGGGGTTGGGCTATCGATCACTGGGTGGTGAGTAATTGTCGCCTTGCATATCACTGGTTTTTTTATACTCCTTTATCAGTAATATTATTCTTTCCTCTCCATTTGCTGTCCTATTAAACTGTTTTTATCTCAACCCACAATTTTGGGTTTTTTTTTCTGATTCCCTTCCCCATTGCACTTGGGGAGGGGGGCGAGCAAGCAGCTCCGTGGTGCTTAGTTGCCAACTGGGGCTAAACCACAACAACACTACACAGCTCAGGCTGCACGTAGGCTTTTCTACACTAGGCAAATGGGCTGTAACAAAGCACTGAGCAGGATGCTTGCCTCTAGGATTTAAAGTTCTTCAGTAATTTTTTGTAAGGGGTTAGATGAGGGGAAAACAAAACAACGCAAAACAAAACAACGCAAAACAAAACGGCATGGGCAAGCCAGAAGCAGTCTGTGCTCTGCAATAAGGGGAGAAGGAGCTTTGCTCCCAGCTCTCACTGCTCCCTGTCCTCACACCCTGCATGTACAGGAGAGAGAGATGAGAAATATGGGTATATATCTCCCCATGGGGATCATCCACGGGTGATTTTTGGTGTCTAGCTTAAGCCCATCGTGCTGTAACAGTTCAAAGCTACAGCCAGCAGCTGTCCTTGTGCTTTATATGGGGTAGCTGAACCGCAGCTCTGAAAGCTGGGGTTCAAGCTCAGGACAGACTATAGAGTGTGCTGGGGAGGGGGGGATCAACAAACACTGAATCATCTTGTGGTTCTCTCAGCTCCAGTCACCGGAGCAGTGGCCAGCATCAAGAAGTGCTCAATAAGCCTCTTTGTTTGCAGCACCAGCTGCTAGGCACTGTGAACAGAGTTGCAGTAAGCAGTGGTTTGCAAGAGATGCATGTGCAGAGACAGACAGCAAAAGAGCTCTGTTACAATTAGCACAGGATGTACAATCAAATTTTTATCGAAATGAAAGCAATAGTTGGCTGCCTCAACATTTTACCTTTAGCAAACAGGCAAATATGCCAACTCTACCAGCTGGCTCTAGTACAGCTCTGGGAAAATGGTGAGATGTACACAGTGGATCGTGCTGAGTGATACACTGAGGCACCACCCAATCGATGCTGACAGCAAAGGTCACCATGGAAAACTTGACCCTCTCCAATCTCTTTCCATATGGAGTCCCACTGTATAAATTGCCATAGCGCTCAGCAACTTTGAGGATCAGGACCCTACCAAAGAAAAGCCTGTGGCAGGCTCATGAGCTACCACCTTATTACCATTGTTTTCAATAGAGTCACCACTTTCTCCTCTCCAGTAAGTAGGAAATTAAATTCAGTCCCCACTGCATTTTTTTTAATAGCAGTGAGGAATTTCCACAGTGGGATCAGACATTTAAACAAAGAGCAGCAGTTTCCCACCTCTCTCTGCAGAATGCTGACAAACCCAAACTCTACCCTCCTCCTCTCCACACCTCTGCACACATTTGTTCTGTAACTGCTGCCTTTCATTTAACTTGCTCTTAGGGAAAGACTTCCCAAAGGTTTTAGTTCCCCAATTACTACACAAACATAACCACACACAGCTAAGCTAATGCAAATAGATTCTCTGCTCCTTCATCCAGTACACTTGCTTCAGGCTTTACTATGCATTCATAAGCAAATTCTGTTTCCTCTCTCCTTCTCCCCCTGCATTCATCTTGAACTAGACAGAAACTTTTATCTTGTTCCCTTGTTATCATACCAAGCATCCACAAATTCATTCCACTGCTTGAATCTCCTCACATTCCTGAAACCTGCAAGGTCTTCACATGTAAGGTCCATTCCTGCAGGCTGAGTCATTCAGGACAGACCGACAAGCCCAGGCAGCATCGCAGAGGGTGTCCAAGAATGCGAAGTACCCACAGAATCAGTCTCAGGTGCAAGCTTCCCATAATCACAGTCACTATCTGCAGCATTTCCAGCCTGAAGATAAGGTGTGCTCCTACCTCATGGCGTCACAAGGGGTAATTTTTGGCCATGCATGGGGTTTAGGGTACATGAGTAGATTAGGTATTGCTCTACTCCTCCTGCCAAGCAGCGCATGCTGTTAGACTCCCCAGAGGATGACAGCCTTGCTCCATGACCTTGCCCAGAGTTTGCACAGCTTGAGGATTATCAAGAGTACTACCAACTTACAAGGAGGCCCACAGAACACAGGAATGTGGGTGAAGTGGGCTGACACAATGATATCTGGGTCCTGGAGGTCACGGTGCAGGGGGGCGGGCCCACCGCACCTCTAGAGCAACACTGACACCAGCCCTCAGTAGGAACAGGGTTTCTGGCCACAGAAGTAACTATCTGTCAGCAGAGGAAAGAGCACAACAGCATTTCTGATGAGAGCTGGCTCTTTCTTCCCAGCTGCAGGCAGTACCATGCAGTAGGCATGGGACAACCCATAGGCAACACGCACTGGCCTATCCCAGGACCGTGGGCCTGATGAGTCCTGGCAGCCTACAGGAAATAGGTGATCAAATACTTCTTTGAAGCTTGTAATACCAGTTATGCTCAAGTAAACATGGCAGGTGAGGAGGATGGATGGCAGGAGGAAGGGAAGAACTGTACTACAGGGTCAGCAGCAAGGCTACAATGACACACACGAAGCTGATGGGAACCCAGAATTTTGAACTATGGGTTGGCGGACACCTCATTCTGCTTATTATTCCATTTGCTCTTTTTTGCTGTCTGTTTTGTTCCCAGCATGAAGGTTTTTCTGTGTGACTTGCCAAGGATACAAGCTAAACATATTTCTTCCTGTCAGGGTAAGAAATGGTTAAGTAAACTTAGAAGTGGGTTTGTTCTCCAACTAGCATCTGTATTCCCTAATAAAGTCAGATAACTGTATTACTGGGGTAGCTTGGAAACAGACAAAATCTGCTTTCTGTTTTTGCTAAATCCACCGCTAAATGATTTTTGAGGGGGATGTTTTCATGGGAGATAAAAGACTAAAATCAATGATAGGACTGTCTGAAGGCTGAAGTTTCATTTTATCTCCACAAAAAATCAGGAGTCAGCTATTCCAGTCGCTCTCTATTAAGTTTTGGTTCAAAAATGTCACTTGCACTCACAGCAGTGCTGAAAAGACTATTTGTCTGAATCCAACAGTAGCATAAAGATTCTCTTGGAGTCTTTTGTTTATCAAACTAGATAAGCATATGTAAGTAATGTCGTTTCTTACAAGAAAGGACTTGTAGGTGATATGTAACCCAAACTATGATAGGTGACAAAAATTAATAACAGTTATCATAAATAGCTGTGAGAATGGTGTGAGGTCTAAAGATAACATGTACATACAGTCAGACATCGAGCTGTGGTTTAGGGAATTTAGGAGGAAAGTGCCTGACAGTTCAAAAAGGAAAATTACCATTTCTTCCAAACACTTTTCAAGAACTGCAACAACAGTTTAATTCTCTAAATTATGAACTTTACTGCCTAATCATGGTGATGGGTCTGCATCCCATCTAAGTCTACATAAGAAGTTTGAGAATGGAGAGAACAGTATGGAAGATACTGTTGGAAGGATCTTCCAACAAGATGGAAGTTAGTTAAAGATTCCACAATCTAAAGGGATGCATTTTACCTTCCTGATTGTACAGTACTGTGACATATTTTCCAGAAATACCAGCTTCTATAAAATGCCACCAAAGACTTGGTTTTGGCTTAGGTAACAGGGCAGGCAGCTGGCAGTGGTTCCTCAGTGCTGGATCTGGCCACTGGACACAAAGAAGAGCTAACAAGAGTTAAGGGATGGTTGTCTGCAGTAACTGGGCAACTAGAATTGATGGTCCTTGATGGGCTAGTCCTAAAATCCTAATTTTCCAATCAGTCTTCCTTTGCAGCTGGGTCTACCTAGAGACTCCTGCAAAAGGAATTAGGACTATTTCTTTCTAGACACTATACTCTTTAAACACAGATCTAGCTGTAAAATGCAACTAAGTAGAAATGAACTCCTGCTCATTTTCCCATTGCACCTAACTTGTTTTATAAAGAGCTTAGTCTCCAGTTCAGCTAAGACTTTGTGTGCTTAACTTTAAGGATGTGCTTAATGTCAGTGGGACATATGGGTAAGTATGAAACTGTGTGTTTCACTGAATGGGATAAGTTACCTCAAACATTTAAATGTTCTGCTGAACTGATGCCCTGGCAATCAGAAAAAGAAAAAGCATTTAATGGGACATTGAAGAGAAATAGGTTCCTAGTATCAGCTGGTAAAACTAGTATTTTAAGATTTTCCTCCTCATTGGTATAATTATATCAATAACCCATTTCTGTTCATCCTAGAAGGAAAGATTCCTTTGAACATTAATTGAAATGTGGGAGCTTAAATTAAATAACAGAACTCTTTGCTTTTGGGAATCTTTGATCGGAATGTCAAAGATATTTGGATAATTATTTCTATTACATCAGTGCTCAAGACCTTACCATTAAAATATATATAGATATCCTCTCATCTTCACTGCACTTCTAGGATTACTACATTCCTGTAGGTGTTCAGCCAGAAAAATGATTAGGTGAGTATCACGCATAACAATGCCATAAACCCAACATATGCCCTCACTAGGATTTCAGGGCTGTTGTGATGGTACCCTGCTGAGATCCTTGCCCCTAGTTTATATACATTCTTGTTACCTAGCAGTGTTAATGATGGCTCTAAAGCAAGTGGAGAGGTATGAAATGATAAACTCCCTCTTGCTGCTGCTCCTGTTCTTGAGTCTGGGAAATTTATCTTCCACGAGTTTCTGTACTTAAGCACTTTCTTTCACGAGTAGTTCAGTCATTGCATTTACCATCATTTGCTCTGAAACAGACACTACCCTGAATCAACCGAGGTGAGCAGTTTTTGAAGAGCTATACCTGGTAGACAGAAGCCGTCTGCCTTTTGGCAGCTCTCTTTCCTTTTCTGTCCCTCAGCTCACCCTGTAGCAGAATGAGGTGTTACCCTGTAAAAAAGAATAAATGCTACATGCAGGGAGAGTGTTTCTCTTCTCTCTTGCCTTATCCAAATGTGTTCTACTTTTCTCTGTCCTACAGCTATTACATCATATTCAGTCTCTACTTGTCCTCTAAATCTTGCCAGAATCTACATTTTCGCCTCTTCAACTGAAATTAATGACCACACCTATTCATCCTTCTGACATGTCTGTTCTCATTACTTCTTCATCCTTTGACCCTTTCTGGTGTCATTACCATTCTAATATCTTTTACCTTGAGTGTCTGCAATGGGAGCAGTTCTTTCGCATGACTTAGTACAGAGCATTACTAGAGAGTCAAACAATTTCTAATGCCTCACTAATATTTTCTTCATTTCTTTCACATGACAAACCACAGAAATATAGAGCAGTGATACCAATATTTCAAAAAAAATAACTCATCAAAACTCATCTAATGGCTCTAGCTTTTTGTCACAATCCTGGCTACATTTCAGTGGTAAAAAGACAAAGTCAGTGGCAAGTTAAAAAGGGCAATAAACGAGATATCATAAGCAAAATGCCAATAATTATGTTATTACTGCATTCAATTCTTAGTGCTGTACCTTCACAGTTTGTTACTTTGGCATTATGGGACAGATTAGACAGTCAACAGAAACTGATGTCACTGCTTTTCTGGTTTCCCTTTTAAATTCTGATGTATAACATTCGGGTTGCAGCTATCATTGGAGGTTTCCTATTTCTTTTAAACACTTCTCTTGCAGATTTTAAATGAATCAAGCACATATTCCTATAGGTTTTTAATTTTGTAAACATTTTTCTCCTCAAACCTAAATCTGCATTCTGGGTCATATTTGGAGATTTGTAATGTCTCTTTAATGGTTTGTAACACCAAAAGGATAGATACAATGATCTATTTTAAATTAACTTCTGTTTAAACAATAGTACAATTTTCAAAAAGATAATCAGAGGGGGCAAATATATTCTGATCCTAGGGAAATTATTTTGGCAATCAATCACAGTCAGTTTTAATACACTGTGTAGTTTATTTTAAGTATGTATTTGTTTAGGTCCAGATACCACACACTAGATACTGTTACCCTTTTTTAGTGATGTACTCACACTTCCTCACAATCATAAAAGAGCTATTTTCTGTATATATTAAAGACTGGTATCAATTCACTTATTAACCTACTCTGAAATAAATTAGGTAGATTAATTTTCTTAAATAACATGTTATTTGAATTTTTTTTTCAACAGGCACAGAATCATTCTTCTGTTCCTCTCTGAACCTTCTCTATTTTTCAGATTTTTTCTTAATGAGTGGAAACAAGATCTGGACAGAGAATGCTAGCAATTACCCCAGTCATACCATGAACTCATCTCCCTCCTCCTTGACATTCACTGCTTACCCATTCAAAGCTAATGTTTCCCTCTTAACTATTATATTGAACAGGGAGCTCATATTCAGACACTACCTATCGCAAACTCTAAATCTTCATCAGTATCACCGTATTTCAAGGGTACTTTTCTGCTATTCTGTACAGGTGACTGGAATTCTTTGTTTCCAGGCATATGACTTTGTATTTGACTGCATTATAAATGCATATTGTTCAGATGAGCTCATCTCATGAAATGATGCAAATCCAGAATATAGAAATGATCTGTCCTCTCATTACTTACCACTCCACTAATTTTTATGTCATCTGTAATATTTACCAGCAGAGATTTAGTGTTTTCTTCTAGATCATTGCTAAAGAATAACTAGCATCAGGCCAAGAACAGATTACTGCAAATGTCTCCATAGCATGCAGATTTTCAATCACAGTACTTTTGAAATCCATCTACTAAACACATCTTTCAAAGTATAAGGGGTTAGAAATAAGGTCTATATACACTATAAAGTGGTAAGGAAAGCTTAAGGTGTTTTAAACAATAAAAATCTAGCTGACCAGGCAATAGATTGGAAGCTATTGTTGCCATCTAATAACATTTTACACTATCCAGTCATAAAGTTTGAACTTCAGAATGGGAATAAATACAAAATCCCATTGTGCAACTAGTAGAAACCCAGTCCCTTAGAAATAATGCAGGACAGCTTTCTCCTTCAAAAGTCTTATTCTGAGTACCTTTGCAATAAATACAACATGATACTAATCAGTAAAAGAACTTTTAATATTCTATGTATTGGATAAGGAGAGGCATCTGCCTACTACATCCCCAAATACAAATGAAAACTGGAGAGAACTTTGAGTCTGG
Organism: Rhynochetos jubatus; assembly: GCA_027574665.1. Lineage (NCBI taxonomy): Eukaryota > Metazoa > Chordata > Aves > Eurypygiformes > Rhynochetidae > Rhynochetos > Rhynochetos jubatus. The sequence goes on along the minus strand of CM050655.1, from coordinate 34,346,622 downwards.
AACGGATGCGCAGAGGCAGCACTATATATGCATCTCTCCTCTTAAGAATGGCCTAATATATATGGTAGCATCACAATAACCTAATTCTGTCCTATCTTTTTCTTAGTCAGCACAGTACACAGTAATCTCACATGAGCCTGCATCTTGCAAGTTATGTAGGCTTTTGGCAGAACTGTCACTTCCCTTACAATACAATGCATTTTAGGCTTAGATTCATTATTATAGAAATAGTATTTGTCTAGTATTAGTCAGTCCAAATGCAACACTTTAGGGTTAATTTTTAGTGATTTATCTGGGTCATATATCACTATGTGATATGCAGCAATTTATCTAATCTTGTAGAAGGAGGGATACAATTATTATGGCAATATGTGAATAACTAATAAACTAGAAATCATGTTTCCTCTGGCTTCGATATGACTATTTAGGAATAATATTCAGCTGAAAATAAAATAATCATCAAAGATTTTGTATGGATTTCCAAACCACTTGCCAAGAAAGTCCTTTATTTCCACTCCTTCAGCCTTCCGGGACCAAGACTCTAGTCTCACCTTATTATTCTAAACAGTCAAATACTCTAGATTCTTATTGCCTTCTATTTTTGGCACTTTAGATGGACAAATAAATTTTTTGTCGCTTTTTGGCTCTGCAGTAGTTTAGTCAAATAGCTGTAGTTTGTCTTGCTTGTTACTATGATCCATAAGCCACAATCCAGACCCATAAATAAGGTACCATGTCATTGTGAAAAGAGAGGTCAAAACTTGCTCTTTGTCTTGGTCCTACACATTGATGTGGGATAATCTGCAATAATGAATATTAAATGGGGATATTGAAGGTCCTTTGTACCTTACCACCACAGTTTTGTTCAGAAACTCCTGAAGTCTAAATAGGTTAGTGTCATGGTTTAACCCCAACCAGCAACTAAGCCCCACACAACCTGATGGGATGGGGGAGAAATTTGAAAGACTGAAAGTGAGAAAACTCATGGGTTGAGATAAAGACAGTTTAGTAAGTAAAGCAAAAGGTACGCACACAAGCAAAGCAAAACAAGGAATTCATTCCCCAATTCCCAAGGACAGGCAGGTGTTCAGCCATCCCCAGAAAAGCAGGACTCCATCACAAAAAAACGTTACTTGGGAAGACAAACACCATTACTCCAAATCTCCCGCCCCCCCCTCCTTCTTCTTCCCTGAGCTTTTATATATATGCTTCTCTAAGCATGATGTCATATGGTATGGGATATCCCTTTGCTCAGCTGGGGTCAGCTGTCCTGGCTGTGTCCCCTCCCAACTTCTTGTGCACCCTCAGCCTCCTCACTGGTGGGGTGGGAAGCAGGGAAGGCCTTGACTCTGTGTAAGCACTGCTCAGCAACAACTAAAACATCCCTGCCTTATCAACACTGATTCCAGCACAAATTCAACACAGAGCCTCATACAGCTGCTATGAAGAAAATTAACTCTGTCCCAGCCAAAACCAGTATTTCCTCCCTCTTCCATTTTTACTTGGCATTACAGCATTCAGTAATCTATATGGTAAAAAGGGAAATCTAGGAATTGCAACAGCTCTTTTTTTTCTTCTATGCTGTACATCTGAAGAAAATTAATATCATGAATAAAAACATTTGAAATGTGACTTTAGAGTCTCCTGATTTAAATATTACAAACTTTCTTATTGCCAATAACACAAGGTAGATATTTAAGCATTCTTCAACTTTACAAGCTTTTACTATGTTAAATATTTTTACTTAAGGCATAATATATGTTTTAACAACTCTAGCATGTGCAAACCACTTTATAGCCCTGAGCTTCATGGATTTAATAGAGTTTTAAAGGTAATAAGGCTCATCTATTTTATGGAGGGGAAGAACTACCCTGACATGCTCATGTTTTGTGGGTACTAGAGTTTTCAGGTGCAAATAGAATTAGACAGATGGGGCGGAATTGGTAAGAAGACTGAGTTTAGTCACATGAATTGGATTTTCTAAAAGTGGAAACATGAAATCACCCTCTCATTATTCTTGCATCTGACAAAATACATTATCATATGTTTTTGCTTGAACAGTGTAAAGATCATTCAAAACACATACAATTGCAAATCAGGAAAGATCACACTTACGTGGAGCCCTGACAATGTGATCTCATCAAGCTAGAACTCGAAATTGCAAGTGTCACTTCAGATAAGATCAGAGAATGCTTCCTGTCCCAATGATGTGACATTATCAGGTTTGAGACTGTAGCAAAGGCACATGCACAATTTTGTGAACTAACAAGGCAGATTGAGAACACACTGGTTGGCAGGATATTTTAGATCTTGAGATTGCCTTGAGCTGGGCATAATTACAGCTCATTTTTTGCACATGGGAGAGCCATCTCGAAGACGAAAAGAGCAGGGTACTCACTGAAGAAGGAAAAATGTTGATCTTTCAATTAGCATAAGTTCAAGCGTCTGAACTTGGTTTCACAGCGTACGGACAGCTTTTGAGCGAAAAAAATGCTATCTTCCATAGAAAACTCTTAAACAGCTGTGCTTCCATTTGTACAGGAATCATTTAACATATAGAATTCTACTTTTAGCTGTGGTGTGTTTAAGCTCAGTTTTAAAAAAAAAAAAAAACAAAAAAAACCATCAAAACCCATCAACAACCAAAACACTATGGAAAATTAAGAGTTTATTGCTATTATATTGCATGAAGTTCATCCTTATGATAGGTCATTAGGAATTTATTCATGGGATTTTTTTTGTTGATTTGGACTCCTGAACTAAAATAAACACAGGGGTTCACATTCATAAAGAAAGACGGGCAAGGTGGCAGTAAGCCATTTAGATTTCTCGGCTTTCTGCATATTTTTGGCATTGTATAGAGCTCAGTACACAGCACTTTGCCAGGAAGCAATTCAGAACTAGAAGTTAGGTACCAGTCCAAAACAGAATTCATGCCTTAAAAGCAGTAATCAGGAAGATGCTGGAGGTCACATGAGAATTAACTACCTGAGAATGTTTCCTAACACTAAAAACCTCAAAGCCATTAAATGTCACTACTTCTGATCCGGAAATACCTTAGCACCTACAATTTGCCTTTAATTGAACAGGTGCCAAACTACTGCTTGTACAGAAAGATCTACTTTTTGGACTTAGGTGTCCTTCATGTCTTTAACTCTGTCAGATGGCTGAAGACCCCTGGAAGCCAAGGCTTGGGAGCACACCCCTCTATTGAAACCACGGGAGTAGAAGATGCACGTTGGTACTATTTTCATGGTGGAAGACTTAAGTCTATCATGGTAAAGCAGCTGGGGGAGGCAGAACTGTGAAATGCTTTTGCCTCAGTGCTTTAAATAAATGTACTTAGGAATAAAACATCATTTTATCAAGCATACACATGGTCTACTCAGAAATCACACGATTTCATGTAGCACGGGCTGCAGCATTTGAAATACCAGTTCCATGTGAAGAAGAATACAGAAGGTCACTTTGCCCCACGTATGCATGTAGTGTGATAATAACACAATTAAAAAATTAACATTTAAATGGAGAGCATACTATACCCCACAAAACCAGCATTTTTTCCCCAGCATATTAAGATCGCAATGATTGACAACTTTCTGTGCGACGTTTGACAAAACACGAAACTATAACTTTAGTGAGTAACGAAGAATAAATGGTGAATGAATGCTGAAATGAAGTCACTAGTGGTGAATGCTTTTTAATATCGTAACTTTTGTTCCAGCTCCTTATTTTTGCACAAATGTTCACATAAACTGGAGGAAAAAATACCTCACGTTCTTAATTTTAACAAATTTTCTTGCACTGATTAATGCAGCATTTTATGAGACCTGAAAGAACAAAGTTAAATGAACAAGAAGTGAAAACTTATGATGGATGTGTCCCTCATAGCATTTAGATCTTTTCCACTTGATTAAAAATTCCTAGTTCCTCTTCACTGAATTGTTTAGTTTTTTAGCAGCCTCTGTCCTGATTAAAACAAATTAGCATCAAAGATCCCCAGCTGAATGAGGAATCATTAATTGAGAAACATGCAATGCTCCTTAATTACCTTAGAACAGTCAGAGAACAAATAATCTTCGGTTTCAAAGGGGTTTGCACGCACTGTGCACCGTGGGCTTATTCTTTGTGTCTGCTGGAATAAAAGTAGACTCGCCTATACTGTTGAGGGATATCAGTACAAGCCTCAGTAAACACATTGTAGATTGTTTATCTAAAGTGAAAAAAAATAGCAAGGTAATGGCTGACTGGAAGAGATAGATGTTTCAGTTTATTATGTTGATCATAGCTTTCAATTTGCTTTGCATATGCCAACATTGACTCAGAAAGAATGAAAGCTGTTCGTTATTGATACAAATTTAAATACTCCTGGAGCTGGAGTGTTTTACTCAGAAGCACCTAACAAAATGTCAGACACGTAGGTACAGAGAGTAACTGTGCAGCTTAAAATAGCAGACGAAATAAGCAACAAACTTTCATAAAAGCTGGCTCAAAAGGAATCCAGGGAGTATTTGCTATTCTTTGGTTGCTTGTCTTTGGTACATAGTTCTTCTGGCTGTTGTTTTTTTTAAGCTATGACTCAGATTCCACAGATCAGTCAGTGCCAGACCTCCTAGGAGGAGTAACTGACTTTTTTAAGGGCACAATATACTTACTAATACGAATATCTTAACATTTGTTTTGCTTCACCAGCTCATAGAAGAAATCCTGTAGAAAAATGTCATTCAATAGCACTGAGCGTACTCCTGGAGTGGGGCTGTTATTTACACTGCTTTGGCACTAAGGCTAATCCAGCAAGTGTTGCTAACTTTGAAAGCAGACAGCAAAATGGAACGCTGTGCAGAAGTACCTGAGCTAGCTGGGAACAAGCTGGCTTGTGCCAGTGCCAGTATCCTGCGCTCTCTGACTGAGCTAATTAGCTCTGCAGAGCAGTAAGCTATTAGCAGGTGTGCAGGACAGTGCTGATGCAGCTATGCCCTTCTGGTATAGCTCCCCTAGAGTTAGCTGAAGATCTGCACAGTACTATGTTACACTCTATAGGCGTATCCTTACAATCCTGGGCATACAAAACCCTGATGCAATGTAATACAGCGTATGCAGTTGACATAAGAAGATGATCCCAATAAATATAAACACCATAGTAATAGATTTAAAAAGAGAGTCCCTACACAACAGGAAAGCTTTGGGCTCGCTCCCAGCTCCTATAAACCTGTGTCATTCCTCTGTCAACAATGAAATTTTGCTGACACAAGAGGGTGATCATAAGATCTGTTAAAAAACTTGAGCTAAATGTTACAGTCTGGCCTTAGAATTCTAGCACCTGAAGTGGTGCACCCAGCCTCCTACACTAAATCCACTTTGCTTGATCCTTTCTCGGTCCATAGGCATGAATTTCTATCTAACTGGATGCTTGAAGATTTCAAACATTTAACTGGGGCTCATTCTTCTCCCAGATTATTAAGGATGGTATCCACTCATAAAGCAAAACCTGCTTTTAGCCACAGTCTATGCTAATTAGAAAGGAAATTCAGGAAAATGCTCAAGCCCCTGGAGGACACTGCCCTCTTTACGCAGAAAGATACCATATGTATTTGCAAGTAAAAACACAGATTTTGAGACACACTACACTTCTAGAGATTATATATATATTCTATAAATATGTGTGTGTTTGTGTGAGCACAAATGTAATAGTTTGGGTAAACACGAGTTAGAATGGCACTTTATTTTTTCTCTCCTCCTGTGAAACAGAACTTCACCTGTATATCACACTCGTAACAATCAAGCGAGAAATCAGAAAGGAAAATGTCATGTTGTTTACTGGTTTAAGTTTTACTTATTTAGAGTTTAGTGATGCCGGTTTTGTTGTTGTTGAAACACTAATCTGTATGGGTACAGCTACTGATGCCCTTCCTGTTGGCCTTCATTTTTAGAGTCTATAAGCCAAACAAGTTGATATTCCCAGACAGCAAAACTACTGCTTGCACATTGCATTGTCACAGGAACACAAATAAAGAAACCTTTGCAATTCTATGTTGTTTGCCATCAAAGCAAGGTTTTGGAAAGCAGGCAAAAGCCAACCAAGCTTCATAGCCCTCCTTTTGGGTTGGTAATGTTTATAACAAAGGCAGTTTGTTGTAACAGAAGTTTGAGCAAAGCCAGGGTAAATCACAAGTTCTGAATGCTTCAATTTTGAGCTACCACTGAGCCACACAATTTTAAAGGCCTCTGTTGAAAGATGGATTAATTTATAAAATAAACTAAATAATAACATAAGGTTTACCATTAGTCAAATCAGTGGCTCAGAGGTGAAGAGACCATAAAGCTGTATGTTTTCCTTCTGATGGGACTGGGAGAGGCACAGTGGCAGGCAAACCATATAACATAGCAGTCAGGTTAGGTAAGATGAGAATACCTATACAGCAATACAATTAATTCACTCAAAATATTTCAATTTCTCAAACATTCCCCCCTCACCCCCCAAGTTTTGCACAAAACAACCCGCGGATCTATAGTGGTAGAGAAATTAGATGATGGTTTAGCCCATCTGTTCTGGCTAGGGTTGCCTGGATCTTGACATAATGGAATACCTTGGATACATGAGTGGCTCTGAAAGCTCTCTGACTGTCAAAGCCTGGGCAGGCTACAGGAGTGAGGTCATATTAAAGTATTATTGCTTGGATTTGAAGGCTTTCTCTTGGTAAAGAAACAGAGAAGCTTAGAAAACACTTGAATATATCTTGGGAAAGCAGGTAAACCTGAAGAGGTCTAAGGAAAGGATGGAAACGATGTAACGTTTTGAGTGCATATGGTGCAAGAGAAGTCAAAATGCAGTGTGGGGGAATGGGAACAACTGGCTGGATATCAAAACTTTAAAGACCTGTACAGGAGACAGCCTTGTCTCAGCAGAGTCAAATGAAACATGTATGCTATAAATAAAACTTACAAATTCTGAGTGATTCATGAATCACTGAGTAGCAGCTAAGGACAGGTTTGAAGCTTTGGAAGATTTCTATATAAAGTGAGCAGATGATACCAAGCGTAAGATGATCGTAGATAGGGTAGGAGAACTGCTGAAGAAACCAACAGCATACTTCCAAGAGCAAAGATAAAAGAATTTGGAAAGGAATCAGGATTACCATGCGGCTGGATCAGTTACACAATGAGATTGAAGGAAAAGAATACCAAGAGAGGAAGCTGATGTGAAACACAATATTTGAATGGCATGGTAAAGAGGATGAAGCAGAGGAGGTACGTAAATATCTGAGCAGGCAGAATCTATGTCTGTAGGAAAGGGTATCATTTTTCTTGCAAATCTGCTGAAAAATGACAATCTTTTATTTTCAAAGAAGGAAGTTACAGAGGGATGGGCCTGGGTTGTTTGTGGAGCTCAGTTCTGAAGAGATCCAAGAAACAATGACAACTCTTTGGGAAGAACTCAGCACCATGTGCCGACAGGGTTGACATTAAACTATTAAAAGCAGGAGGAGGTAAATGAAGCCAAAGGCTGTACAAAGTAATTCTGTTGTTTTCAGATATATGGAAAAGATTCAGAGCTATGGAAGGTGGTTTTCATAAATGCAATGTAAAAGCTAGTGTGGTGCCTGTCTTTTTCTTAAAATCTATAAACCTTTCTCAGAAGTCCTTCTTTAAACAGAGCAGGAACAGTTTCATAACACTGGTGGGGATTCTGGAAAGGAGTTGTACCAAATATTATACATTTTAATGAGATATTTGATAAGATATATCACTATCATCAGAACGAATATGCAGACTTACAGATTTAAAAAAAAATCTTATGATGCTATATCATGGTGTTTGAGCTACACTGGAGGAATTTATAACTCTATAAAACATTTTTAAATGGTATAGTCACTATTTGCAATGAAGAGAGTATAAAATCTTTGGCCCATTTAATAAAAATCAGGGATTAAGGCATGGAAATGCATTATCCCTGATATTCTTCAACATGGTTAAAATGGTACGATCCCTGACATTTTCAGACTACAGTAAATATCAAAATAGTGGTGCAACTTTGAGATCCTATGGTCTGGGAAGCTGTGAATGAAGCAGAAGGTACCCTAGAAGAAATGGCTACTTTAAGAAGAAAAACAAAGAACAACATAACAAAATCAGACATCTGAGAAGCCTGATTAATCAAAAATACCAGTAAATGGAGTGCATTAGTAAAATGTTTTCCTAACGATGGGAAAATGACCTAAATAGGAGAAATTGAAAGCAAATTCTGTGACTGCTGTTGTGTGAAACACCACAGAGTATGAATTATTTAATATCTGGCAGTAAATGTTTCTTTTCTTTGTTTTTAAATTATGACTCAAGTTGTGGTATAGAAAACTGCAACATCTAGCACTATTAAATAAGTCTGATACTAAATAACTTAATAACTAAAATATACTTAGCACTTATACAGTAACTGTTATTTTTAGATCATTAAAGAGCTCTGAGTACTCTCTAAACATTAATTAATTAATCTTCAATATTCCCATGACATTAGTGAGGTTAATTTTATCATTCCTAAGTATTCAGTTAGAAAACTTAAAGCAGAAAATTGATTTGCCATATTCCAACCATCTATTTAGAAACAGAAAAAAAAATTACCTACATTAATGCACACAGAAAGGTTTTTATATCTGACCATTTGGCTCTTTATGGTTTGGGGAGGGGTGAAGAGGAGACTTGCAGGAATATTAACAAGTTTCATGTCTGAGAAAAAGCTTTAGGACACAGACAATTTGGGTAAAGCTCTGTCATAAGAACAGCTATAGTGGTTATCTTATGTTCCAGACCCTATTTTTTTTCACGTATATTTTCCCCAAAATATCACACAAGCTCTTTAGGATTTCACTTAACAATAAATAATTTTCCTTTATTTCATCCACTAAAAATCATGTTGCAACAGTGATTTTTGATAAGTACTGACCTGGCAAGAAATGTTAAAATGCCTCAGACTTTCAATAGAATAAGATGTTTAAGATATCTTCTAGGTCTGGAAGTGTATTTGAAGAGCTCCATCTCATTCTTTTCTTGCCTCTTGTCTAATAAATGTCTTCTGGAAAAAAGCATTTGCTAAAATTGGAAAAGAACATAGCTAAGCGTTGTTTTGATAGCATAGAAAGGTAAACAGTTATTGTTAAATGAGTAACAATTCTCTCAAGCTCCAAATTCATATAACCTTTCTGTATTATTAACTCTAACCTTAGCATGTAAAAATTGCTACAGTAAAATGTACTGAAAAATAGAAGATATAAAAAAAATGGAAGGCACTTGCCTCACTTTATGCACTCAGGCTCAGACTCACTGAAAATACTGATAGCCAATTGATAAGCCCCTGTAACAACATTCTCAAGACAGTAATCTAAACAGACTTCTATATTCTCACTCAGAAGGCTATGTACATTTAAGGTTTTATTTCTGTAGGAATGATGATTTGTATACACATAAATAGCCACTGATTCAGTTAAATTCTTCATACTATTTATTATAATATGTGAGGAAACTGCGAAAATGTTCAGATCAGCTATGAAAACAATCACATAATTCCACTTATATTATCCATATATAAATATGCTTCCTGTACGTTTTAAAAAGGCCTGTTTGTGGTTTTTCCTCTTTGTTCATCATTCCCTTTGCTTTCTTATTTTCGAGAAAAAGGAAGTTTTGAACATATCTAAAGAGGTACAAAGAGATGTTTCTTTACCAAAACATGACTCAGCTTTAACTTACATGAGCAAGGACGTATCAATGAAAGAAAGTCAGAGGTAGTAACAGTCCCCTTTCAGCTTCACAGTAAACTTCAGAGCCACTAGAATTTTAACTAAATATACAAGATGGTGACTTTTCACATCAGAAATATCTGTAGCTATAGAAATGGCCACGTGGCTGTATACACACTCATCTAGAAATATAAACATTCATTTTGAAATTGAAATAGCATTCAATAAGGGAAAGCTGAAACAACATGCAGCCCTGAACTACACACGCCCAAGTTCTGCGAAGCCCAGTTCTGCTAGCTTTGTTTTTCTTCATTTGTATTTAGCAAACAAGCACAGCTGAAACCAATATGGGAAGTTCTGGCCACCTGTAGGGAAGAGTAGTTTTGCTATTGTTTGCTATAAGAACCTAAAATATCTCTAGGTATTCCATACTTTACTCTAGAGATGATCTGAAATAAGTACCAGTAAACTACAGCTTTTCAGCTAACGCTGCACTTAGAGACTGAAAAATATAGAGGTAATTTATTTAGTTTTCCCCAGTAATGTCAAGCATTCCTGATAGGACAACTTTTCTTAAAAAAATAAGAGAGAGATTGTTTTAATTACTTTTAACAGAGACTTTTCCTTTATTGTCAAGAAACCTTTCAGATGCTTTTTAAAAAACTGGTAATGAAATTAGATACACATTGACTTTATAATTTAGATGAATACTATGAAAGTTATTATGCATAAAGACTGAACATCTGTTAAAGTGATCCCAAACTAAAATTCTTACCATCAGGATTCCAGCTCTCTACATTAGATTATTTAGAAAATAATTATTGCTGCAGATTTTACATATAACAAATTCTATGTCCTAATCTGAACTCGTCCCAGTGTTTTTGATTTGAGAAGCCAAAGGGGGACTCTATCTATAAAGACAGCAGTCAGCTATGAAAATTTTCAAAACAAATGAATCTGAATGTTCCTAATTAATGGTATCTTCATGCCTTAACTTATCTAGAATTTGGCCTTTTTTTTTCCTTTTTTTTTAGATATAATATTAATAGCGGCAGCATATTTTTTTTGTTTGTTGGTATCAGTAAACTAACATTTCATTACATTTCATAGGAACGTAATGAATGGAAGTAAGTACTATAAAGTGTTATTTACACTTATGTGCACAAATTTGATTTAAGTAGTTTCAGGACTTTATATAAATATACAAATACAGAGAGAAACTGAAATAATGGTGTAGCCATGCTTCCACGGAACACCTATCTCATATTTTGAACAGTTATTCGTGACTACTGATTTCCTTCCACAGAATCCATGGACTCAGGGGGTGGAGGTGGAATCCTGACAATCAGAACTTCACTGAGGCTTACTTTCCAGAACAGTGCTTAGTCATTTATTTTTAATTGAACATAAATCACAATAAGGGTAAAACAGGCCATTCAACATTTTCTGACTCCAAGAAAGAGTTTGTACTGGGTCTGGCTGAGATGGAGTTAATTTTCCCCATAGCAGCCCTGACAGTGCTGTGCTTTGTATTGGTAGCTAGAAAGGTGTTGATAACACAAAGATGTTTTGGCTACTACTGAGCAGTGCTTGCACAGCATCAACATCCCAGTAGGCTGAGGGGAGGACAAGACCTTGGGAGGGGACACAGCCAGGACAGCTGACTCAAACAGATATGCCATACCCTACGATGTCTGCTCAGCAGTACAGAGAAGAGAAAGGAGAAGAGGGAAGGGCATTCATTATTACACCTGCCTTCTGGAGCAACCGCTATGTGTACTGAAGCCCTACTTCCCAGGAATTGGCTGGACATCTCCTGCTGACGGGAAGTAGAGAACAAATCCTTTGTTTTTGTTTGCTTCTGCACGTGGCCATTGCTTTTGCTTCATTAAATGGCTTTTATCTTAACCCACCAGTTTTTTCCATCTTATTTTCTCCCCCGAATCCTGTCCTGCTGAGGAGGGGAGTGACAGAGCATCTTGATGGAAACCTGGCCTCCAGCCAGGGTCAACCCACCACAGAGTACAAAAGTTAAGCTGGAGAACAGAGTTTTTAAAAAACTGGCTTTTTCAAGAAGCAATTATAATATGACAGTAGATAACACATCTAATCTGATGTACAGTGGTCATTATTAAGAAGTTTGTACTTGCCAACAACTAACAAAATGTAGTTATCAGACATATTATGCAATTTTCATACCCTTAAAATAGAAAGTTGTAACAGTTACTCTGCAACTTTGGTTTGAGATGTGTTGGCAAACTTCTGGTATTTAAGTGTGGCCATTATATAAACATTTTAATTTCTTTATTTTATTATATGTTTCACTAATTTGCATGCATTCAGGGACCCTGGGAGAAGAAAGATACTTTAGGAAAAAACATTCTCAGAGTGAATGAAAATGCTGAATGATCCCATGACAAACATGCTTTTCTCGTACAATTAAAATAACATTTTTAACTTTTAACACAATAAAATGGCTTATAGTTATTTGCCCATCTTCAGCATTGCAATAAAATATTTAATCCCTTTAAAACTCATACCTGCTTTTCAAGAAATTGCCAAACTCTGGTTGAGATACGAAGGAATGTAATCCTTTATGAGCGAGTACGGTCAAAACTGCTCTACAAGACTACATGGTCTTTCTGCGTACAGGGTTTCCAGTACATCCACAAAACACACACGGTATATTTCTTAAGTGAAATGTTTAGGTTGAGAATAACACAGAGTTTAGAATATATTCCAGACAAGTGGTTCTTTCCTTTTTCTAAGTGTATGCATCATTTAAACCGGTTCCATCAGTTTATATTCATTTGAACAGATCAACATTAAAACTTACAGAAAGGGTTGTTTTCAAAACACCTTTTTTTTTTTTTTCACTACGCTAAGTAGCACTGATTGAAAGTTCCCAACAGAATCCTTAAAAAGGAATTTTGAAAGTTTTAAGATATAAGAGACTGAGGTCAGAATAGGCAATAAAAGTCACAAGATTGTGATGGCATTATTTTAGGATAATAATCTTATTTTAAGATATGAAAATACTGAAACAATCATGCCAGCATAAGAAATAATTATACCATAATTCGTAAGTGCATAATTTATCAAAACAATAGAGCAGTCATGGTTAGACGCAAACTAATATTCCTGTGTAAGATATAACTACATACTGTACAATCGTTCCTTTTTATAGTTATTTTTACATTTAGTCCTCATCCAAATTAAGCTGAATATTTCTATGTATGAATGGCATTACGAAATAAACACACCTCACAACAGGGCTTTATTACCGCTACTGCACCACCATGGCATGCAAGTAACTATGTAGTCAACTATAAACAGCAAAATGTCATCATCATCCTGAAATAAAAAGAACATGAAAAATACAGATATAGTAGTAAACATCAATTATCTTTTTATATCTTTCATATTTACCAAAAGTCTATCATTATATGAGGTATTTTTACCTCTGTATCACTCTCCTGTACTAGTTTGGTGGCAAATTTGGAGTTCAGAAACTATACTCTCAACAAGCTTGTACAAGACTACTAGTTTCATATTATACTGCTGTCAACATGTAGTGTGTAAATGAGAACATGATACATCTGCTACCTACCCCTCAGCATTCTCTTACTCTTTCGTATATCCATGAATTTTAAGTAAAGAAGACAACTGAGGGCAATTAAAGCTGTTTGCTAGGTTATCTGTTGTGGTGACCAAGTCCCCAAAGAGTAATGTCCCATGGAAAGGAAACTCTTTCATCCACTTTTTGTTGCTGAGTACTGATTGTGTGAGGTTCCATTCTGGATGCTGGATTTGAGAACGACTGTTGAAGCAACATGGATTTCTATATAACTATTTATTTCTTTATTGTTACTCAGGGTCATTCTTTAACTGCTGTAAAAGTGAGGATGAGATGGAATTCTGCAGCTGGGAGAACAGAAAACATCCATACTTTATTACAAAATGAAGGATCAAAGTACTGACTGGGATTTATTTCTTCTTCTTGGAGGTGACGACAATATATAGATAGCAGCAAATTTCAATATTGCAAAGGGAGAAAGTAGAGTAACAGCAAGTTAAACTCTCCTTAGACTTGCAATCTTGGAGACTCTCTTGGTAAAAACAGCAAACTTGATTGCAGAAGAAGCTTTTCCATGCACAATTAACTTTGCTGATCAGTTAGCTGGCATGGACGAGCCACATGTGCTCTTCATAAAATATATCATTCAAAATAGACTTAAGGAACAGAAACATGAAAGCCCACCCATCACTCTGCTGCAGCCCAGATTATGTTTCCGAGTCTTTTTCCACATAAAGAAAAATAATCATTAAATGCTCAAATAATCTTCTTTAAAATGGAATTTTCTTTCAAATATTACACGTGGCCTCAGGTTATACCTACGCTAAACTCAAAAGCTGCCTACCTATTTCGGGCAATGATAAAAGAACACCTAAATCCACATGGTCTTCTTTAGTTCCTGCTTGCTGGAAAGAAATCTTAATGCTGATTACAAGGAAAGAACTGTACAATTCTCATTGTTACATTAAGCTATAGAAAAATGTCCTTTAGTTTCCTGGAAGTTGCTTAGTTTTCAATTATACAATTTCCTTCTACATTACAAAACAATGTACAGTTTTTCCCAGTTCTGTTCAAGGATTTTCCCTGCTCTGGTATGTTCAGGATTAAGAATACTAGGCATTTTATTTGATATTTTGTTGATACCAGGATCCACTCTTTTTATTAAAGCTCATCAAACATACTCATACGTACCATAAGTTTGTTCTGCTTTGGGGTATAGTAGGCTGTGTGACTATAACAGAGCACAGTACCTCTTATATTCATTTGTAGATTCGCCTCCATAAAAACTGAGGCTGTAGTATAGCTTTCAATGGAAGCCATTTAAAAAGAAAACATTACAGAATATACAATCGTAGTTTTTGAATCTCAGACACAAGTTCCTTGACGTGTTGAAAGATGATGTTTTCGATTTCTGACTCCTGAACTCTTCTCTTTACAGTCCGCAGGCTTCTGTTGTGAAATGTCTATCAGTGCACTTGCAATTGCAAGACCTGTAAGATAAAGAAGAGAAAAACAAAACTTAATGCCCAGCTTTCCTGAGAAGAGTTCCAGAGCAGTGTGATGGTTCCACTGATGCCAAGTTTTTGAACTTTCCCAGAAGTGATTAACTTTATTTCAGTGTTAGATAACAAGCTTTCACTTTCTAAAATGCTACCTGGAAACAGTGAAGAAACAGAGGAAGAAGAAAAGTGCAGTTAAGACACCAGACTAGAAATCAGAACTGAGTTCAATTCAGGTCTCTTATTAATTTGTTACGTGATCTTAGCATTACCTTTCTCTGCCAGCATTTTCTCCATTATGTGGACCAGCAGCTCTCCAACATGGATTTTCTATTATTGCTTGTGCATTGCATTTAGAAATGAATGAAACAATCAAATTAGAAAATAAAAGAGAAATGGAGACCATGGTTAAGACAAAACTGAATATTTCCATTTGCAATATATAAGCCTTCCTAATTTGGCAATACTCAGAGGTTAGTATTTAATATGAAGAAAAAGATAAGAAAATTCTTTCCCGAATAGATGGCTTTGTGAACATACGGTGAACTGTGATGGTGTTGGCCTGTATAAATTCTAAATGTTAACAAAACTCTTCTTTTTCAAACTCTGCTTAAGTTCTTGGTATTTCATGACCTGTTATGATCTTAACAGGGTATTAGAGAGGGCATGGACAGGTGTGCTTAGGAAACTGGTTTAAGACTTTACTCTTAGATTTGCTTGTTACTGCATAGTTACTAGAAATTACTGACTTCTGCTGAATGATGTGATTGACAACACACTTTGTTGTTCTACATTTTTGTACACTGAACATTTTGTACACTGTAGTTCTAAATTTTTAAATTCACACAGGCGATATTGCAATGAGTGGATTTGAAGTATTCACATCATTCATATATTCTACTGCACCACGGCTCCAATAAAACCATGACACATCTGCAAAAGCACATCTATATATACCCGTAATGTAGGTAAAGATGGTGCTGGTTCTCCATACTGCCCAACACATCTCAATCTCTAACCAATAGCAGTACTACTCCACAGGAGAACCTTTGAAAATACTTTTCATCGCGTTTAACAGGCAGTCTCTATATTTTAACTCAGGCCAACATGAAACTCAGTTTATCTATTACTGAATCCAATTCTGGCACTATTTTTCATGCATTCCGTCATTACAACACTACTAAGAAACTATGCAAAATATATTTTTCACTTCCAAGTGTTTCTAGAGGCTTCTGTCTTAGTAAATGATATATCATCAGATTCGGTTCAGGTTTCCAGTATCCTGAAAAAAATCTATGCTATTGCACACTGTAACACCACCCTTCTTACTTCACAAAAATGTTGCAAGAATCGATTAATGTGCATACAGCTTTTTAAAAGTGCATGGCACTATACTTTAAAATGCTAAGTACAATTATCATTGCTACAGTTCAGGATACGTAAGAGCCAAGATTAATTAAGTTGTTTTTCTCACATACACATATATTTCCTGGCATGAGTTAGTGATGCCTTAAATTGGACTTTGATAAATTAGATTTTTGAAATCTGTGAAGCACCTTGAAAGTATCAGCAATATCTGGTATTAGCAAATTCAGGGATAAAACCTAAATAACCTTTTGATGGTTCCTTACTTGTGATTCTGTCTTTAACAACTAGGCTTAGGTAGTGTGCTAAATGGAATGAGTATTATTAGGAAAACAGGTTTTGCACTTTTTTACAGGATATTTTAAAATATACATTGATGTATGATGCTAACCTTACTTTACACAGCAATTAGCAAACAAAGGAAGAACTATTTCCTTCAACTCTAATACTGCATACTGGGGTATACTGGCATGCCATCAGAGTTCCATTAAAATAGGGTCACTCTAGAGGATCATTTTTCAAAACGTCACACAAATCATCTGATGAAATTTGTTTATTATGGTCTCTACACCCAGCAGAGTTGCTTGTTATCAAAGCAATATAATTAACTGGGGGAACAATTCATTATTTCAGACTGGTAGTCTAAAGGAATTTCATTTACCAAGTCAAGCTGATGCACAGCCATTGCAAGTGAGCAGAATTTACATCAAAATACAACAGAAGATTTGATAAAAATGCGGTGCTTAAATATTCATTAACTCCCTCAACAAAACATTCTCTTTATTTTACAGGTGTGGTATCTAAATAACAATTGTGAATACATTTATAGTCCTTAAAGCTGGAACAGTAAATCTTATAGTGTTCTATATCTGTTACCTCAGTTTATAAGTTACTTCATTTACCTGTCTTCCCTGACTGCTGCCATTTCAATATCCAACCTACCATCCAAACTGGTATTTTCCAAACCAGTACGTGGTCTCTGGTTGCTTCTGACTCCCGAGTAAGGTGGCAGAAAGGAACAGTGGAATCAGTAAGCATCCCACATGGAGAATCAATGGGTCACCTCTAGTAGTCTATTTTCTGGAAATTCAAGCCTAGCTGCAGAACCGGACCTATTTTTAAGTTTAGTTTGGTTTTTATTAAATGTTATAGAAATAACATGACCTAGTTCTAGGCAGCTAAAACAATCTCTAACTTGTTTCAGGGATATGTATGGAAAGATCATTAAGAAGTGAACCCAGTCAAACACATAAGTGGAAAGTGTGTTTTTGAAAGAGATAACTGCATCCACAATGAGAAAAATATCAGAGAAAGCAATATGAACTTGGTTATCTTTAGCAGAACTATTGTCTTTCCTAATGGAAGTTAAATGGTAATAGTTAATTTTCAGGAAGTAAGTGTCTAATCATAAAATTACTGGTGTGTGAATTTTTTGTATTTTTTTTTTACAATTATGCAAAACAATTAATAAGTACAGGACTAAAATACAACACATCAAACGAAATTGCCTTGAAAAGCGCATTCCCAATTTATATACAAACAGCACTTCAATTCTGCATTTGAACAAAAGCATCTGCAAAAGTCATTCATTTTGAGATGCTCTCCTCCCAGTCTCTGTAAAACAGGCAGTACTATATATTTTAATTTTGCAGCAAAACAGCTTCATTAGGCGTGAAAGGTTAATTGCAGGTTTAAGTGCAGTTCAGGGAACAGTGCACGGGTCTGTAGTGAATAGCACAGTCTGCTACAGGAAGGCTGAGTGCTATAAACTGTTTGCCCTGCTGAAATGTTTTACTACCTCATTTACTAACTGTCTTCTTTTACTGCTTGTATTTGTAGTTCTTCTAAACCTTTAATAGCTACAGTTTTATTTCACTGTAATCAGATTTAAATGGAAATACCCATGCTGGGATGTTTAAACATTTTTCCTCTGATTGTATACAGCTACATTTGAACTGATGTAAGGCTACACTATCTCTCAAAGTAGAAAAAAACCCTTACATTGAAAAAGTTAGTTGTACATGCTGGTGTGCACATTGAAAACCTTTTTTCCTCCTCTATTGTTCATTTTAATGAGAAATGCATTGAGTTTTTACTGTCCCCTTTGTTAAAAGTAAGGGAACAAAGAATGACCTGAGATTCATGGTTAGGCAGGTAACTGGAAATGTTTTTTTCAATTTAAATATGTATTATTCAGAGATAACATTTGGATAGATGCCTTCATTTGATTAAATTCTACACATTTTCATCGTTACGCAGAATCAGAACATTCAGAAAGCTGAAGACAATAAAATAACTACAACTCAGGTAGATCAATTAGATTTGTTTGACATTTTAACTAAAATTATAGTCATTACTTAAGGTGACCTTAAGCAACAAAAATAAAATGACAGCTGCCATACAGGGAGACTTAAACAGAAAAGACTGAGTAAATGCTATACTATTAAAGCAATAGCTTCACCCTTCAGCACCCAGCAGTCTGCGTGTTACTTCCACGTGTTACAGTACATGCTCATCTAATAGTGGACAGAGTCCTTGTATCATAAAGGATCTGTTGTTCAAAGTCTTTCCATTGTAGAAGCTGCAATGCCGATGAATATCTATACAAACGCATGTGAGCAGCTTGAAGACATACACACTAAGTGATGAGAATTACAGACTAGTGCCTCATGAAGATGACCATAGCACACCGTGAAGCTAGTGAAGACGATTTCATGCTCATCAATAAAACTACTAGTTATTATGTAGGGAATTTTAATGAGTTATGTCAATTATCATTATTTCAAGTCTACAGAGCACTGTTTGTAAATGCACAATGTATGTGTGTATACATGACACTTACATACAAAACCACCTTGTCAATACTGCGGTTTTGTATTATCTAGTTCTTAATTTGATGAAACATACTACATTCACCATAACCTTTATGGATGCATATCAGCACTGTGTACATTTACTCTTCATAGGAAAGATGCATGTTAGCTATAGTGTCTATAACCGTGGAGGAACATAACTTTCAAGAAGGTTGTTACTAGGCAAGTGTTTCTGAGTAGCCACTGAAAAAAGCTCTCACTTTCTATGAGACATTGTGCTAGGAATATTATTCAGTTTGGTAAAATTTGAAAGATTGTCTGGTACTTCCTATACTTTTCCTGTTTGCTCAACAAAACTTTCTCTAAGTGGATTAACTCGTGATTACTTTTCATGACTGAAAAGTCCAGAATGGTTTCTATGCTACACACTCCTGTGCTATAGATCAAGTGGTGTCAGGAGATATCCAAAATACCCATAAAATAGAACCAGAAAAAAATTTGGCATTCAAAAGCTTGATCCACACAACCTTCTCCTAACCATGTACAAACCTAATACTCAAGTGCCTACTTTCCGGGAGAAAAATTAAGTAATCTGAATTTCAAGACTCTACTTGGCTAGAGGAACCACTGTATCACACAACAGAGCTAAGTTCATTTCAAAGTCAGAAAACAGTCAAATCCTTCATTTGTACCTGAGGGTCCTGATCTGGCAGGTGTGCCTAGACAATATCCAGAGATCGTGGACTTAGTCTCAGAGAAAAACAATCATAAGCAACTGCCAAGAAGAATAAGTATCTTCATAACCTGTCATATGGAATGCTTTTTTTATTTGAATTAGATTTTTTTAAAAAGGACAAGCTGACTGCACTTCAAAATCACAAAGTCTTTTTATGGGCTTCTCTTCTTGTTTGGTGCATGGATGTGTATTTTAAGTTGACACCACTCTTACTATGAGAAAGATATATTAAACAAACTACACTAACTAGCAAATTACTCTGGGCAAGTAAACCCATCATGGTTTTTTCAGTGATAATTTTTGCTAGATGGGAAGACAGCCAAGACTCCAGGAGGTTTTCCTTTTCTTATGCATATAACTTAATTAAATAACTAAAACATGAGACAGAACTTACACCATAACAATAATAAACTAAATAATGTTAGTGTGAAATTAAATGGCCACACACTAGTGGAGGGGAGATGTCATGCTCGTATGTATTATACCTTTGGTACTTAGTAATAACAGCTATCTATAAGGGGCTAAGAAACTCTTATTCCCAGAACAGACTTATAAATTACTTGCTGTCAGTTCGTGGGAAATGCAGACTATACAATAAAGGATCTTTTAGAAAATGTTCAGCCTTTCCCAATTTTTCTCATTCTGAAAAGGAAATGGACCTACATATTTGTGTGAAATATTTGTGCTCCAAGGGGCCGGTAGTGATTTTTCTTTTGTATACTGTCAGGCAGTTTCCCCTTCCCTTTCAGTGTGAGATATCTGTAGTTTAGTCTGTAATCCAGGTCTGTACAACATCTGGTGCATTTAAATTATCAAGCCTACCCATGGATAAGAGACAGCATGGGCTGTTTGGTCTTCCTGGCTATGGACAGGCAGGGACTGTCAGCACTTTGGGACAGCTCTTGTCCATCCAGCATGGCAAACTAACCTTACTGGTGAAGGGGTGCACTGAGGAGCTGCAGACGCTATGGTAGTGGGATGAGTGCAGTCTAATGCTGATTAACTGAGGCTTTTTTCTCCCACCTGCTTTTCTCAACTCAAGACCTCTTGGAACAGAAGATTCATAGAAACTTAGGATCGTTTATGTTGGAAAAGACCTTTGAGATCATCTAGCCCAACCGTTAACCCAGCACTGTGAAGTCCACCACTAAACTGTGTCCCTGAGCACCACATCCACACATCTTTTAAATACCTTCAGGGGTGGTGACAATAAGAAAATTACTGACTCCAAAGACTTAAAAAAAAAACCAAAACAAACAAACAACAACAACAAAAAAAAACCAAAAAAACCCCAAAACTGTAGTTAACTGCTGAGTCTGAAGACAAAACTTTCTTCTTAAAACCTGTTATTGACTCACTTTAGATATTACAATAGGCTTGGGAAATGGTTACATTTAGACTAGTTTCATAATAGCTCCTAAAGCTGCAATATTTATCAGCACTAAATTTCAATTAATAAAGCAGACGTCACATTTAGTCAGGAAATATATTCTTCTCACAAAATAGCACAGCTATATAGAATTAAAGCATCTTGATGCTATTATCTAACAAGTTTTACCTTGGCAAGTGATCTATTGTTAGACTATTATTTTATTCCACTATTTTAATTTTTGGACATTTGTTCACAAATGGTAATTACAAAAATCTGAAAATGCCTCTAACAGTTCCACTGTCTTTCTCAACATGGCTTATTTTATACAAAATGATTGTAGATTTTTGTATGCAATTTTTTTTCTTTTAATTTAAAATATAAGCCACAAGTAATTACTGCATGAATAATTATGCACATGATCAGATTTCTCTACCCTGTAATTCTTGAATATAAACTGTGAAGACTCAAACAGGTGTATATCAGTAGCAAAGTATGTTTACATTTTTAGGGTGAAAAAAGCAAATTTATAGGATAAAGAACACTTTCAGAAAGCTATCAGTCAAGTATATGAATGGAAAATCACATGCAAGTCACAAAATAATTGTTATTTTAAGTTATTGGCAAAACAACGGTTTTGGTATTTAACCCATGGCTACTAGACACAACTAAGAAGAAATAATCTTCTTACAATATGTGCAAACCTCATGCAGATTAATTCCTTGATGCTTTCCCACTGCATATTAGACATCATGAAAGTAATTGCACAGGTTTCTATAATGGACAGTAATATTTGAAACATTTGGATGTTTTTTGCACAACCTATTACATTTTCAGTTTGATTACATCTCCTTTCCACTGAATCATTTATCCATACGTTATGAAAAACATCTCTATTCTTGTGATGTTGTGCAGCCATTTAATTTGTTTTCAAGAAAATCACTATAAACTAATTTGCTACTCTGCAAGAATTTGGTGAGATGCATTAATCATGCCAGAAACTAATTTGGTTTTGTAAACCTATTTCTGTCGAAGAGAAAAAAATCTACTTGTAGAACTGAAGAAGCACTATTTTCACTTACTTTTAGCAATACCTGGGTTAATACAAACAAAATTATAATTGGTTTTGTTTAGAAGTCGGTATCACAGCTGTGACCCGGTTGGGGTTAATTTATGAATCTCTCTGTAGTAATTAGACACATTTGGATTGCAGAAGCCTCTTCCAGACCAGTACACTTGAGGTTACTTGTACAGCACTATTTTACTCTTTGTCTTCAGCAAACGTCTTTCATTGGGATTGTCCATGCCAATCAGAGAAAAAAGAAGATACGAAAACTGTAAAAAATCACGAGCTTGAGTTACAACATTTTAAAAACTTTTTACCCAAATCCATTGATGCTGTTTGACTCTAACCACTGTGATGAAAGCTTTTTTCAACCTTACTAAACATCGTGAGTAGGATAAACACCTGTGAGGCAGAGATTTATCATTCGTATAAAGAGTGTGATCGACCCTCCATCAATCCAGGCTGGACTATCATTCCATGTAATCAGAATACCTGCACATGCATGTACACATACATTTATGGGTATCTGGGAAACAGGGGGGAGGTTCAAACACAACTGATCAACCAGGAGAACAGTTAGAAGGAAACAAGGCAGAGGTATTCACCAGGGTTTGCTTCCCTCCAGAGGGGTCTTACTTGCAGGGAGTGATTTAGAGCAGATCTCTTCCTGTCTGTAGAGGAAATCTGGGGTGATTAACCTCACCAGGTGAAATTCAGTTTGTGTGAACACCTCCCTAATGTTCCATCTGGGTCATAATGTATATTGTCAAATTTGCAGCTTTACTACTCTTCCCCTCAAGACAAAACACACAACCTTAAAGACAAGAGTTTGAAGGGCCCAAGAGGGGCCAATTCTTCTCCCACTGGAGATAAAACAATACTACTTACATTATCATTTACTTTTAAGGAAGAAGATCAGAGCAATAATCCTCAAAGATGCTGTTTCTCACTCTTGCACCTTTATTTTGCAAGTGCTGCGTGTTTTTCCACTGTCAAAAATTTTATTTAAACCAGAAATTGATGAATATGTTCATACAAATTATTATAGTTCACCAGAAATGTAATAGGAATGCAGACTAACCGGAAGTAGGCATGATACCTGCAGTGCTTTTCCATAATGCATTCTCTCTTATAAGTTTTGCTTTCCAAGGTTGACAAAGTACTGGACTTGTTTTCCATTTCCAACATACTGCTGCAATATATCTTTGCTCTAACCACTGTTTGGCTTGTAATTTGGTTCTGGCCAAATAACAATGCCAGTTTTTCAGTATTCTGCTGATTTCCACAATTAGACATTCAGTACATCCCCAGCTACATAGCCAGCAGTCACCCTGACAAAACAAACGATCTTGGGAGTGTAACACGGAATTAAGTCAACAGGACAGAAAGCGTGCCCAGAATTTTGAACCGTATTTTCAAATATTACTGAAGTGACGACTTCAGGATCCTCAGGAATTCTAACACCAGGGTATTTGTAGTTTCAGTACCTATTAGTGGCCAAGAATAAGGGAAATAAAATAAAATAAAAAAGATGCAAATATCCTGCTCTCAGTATTAGGGTCACATCAGCAAAGCTAGCATCAGCTTACACAGAACATTGATTTTTATTAATTCTAGCAGAAAAGCTTGGTAAAAGGCTGAAAAGCTCAAATCATTAAAACATTTTAAAACCCAAAGATTTTATACAAATAGCCCTACCAGAATCCTGGTCAGTACCAAAAAAGAATAATTCGCACTGTGATTCCAGTACATACAGGCAAGCTATATAGCTACTAATTTGTTCTTTCCTGAATCTTCGATATTATTACGACTATTACGGCTTTAACAGGCAAAATGACACACTTAGACCTGGTTACTGTCATAATGCACGGAAATAGGGTTCCGTTTCAAACACTTCATGTTCAGAATTGATTACTCACACTTGGTCCTGAACAGTCAATATAGATAAATGCCTGTAAAATTACAGTAGCAGAGCACCGTTTCTGTTTGTGTGACACATGCAGGTAGAGCAAATGTCTGAAACCGTGAGATAGTAATACTATGGCTGCGTATCACTGAAAATATATTATAGGCCCTAGGCATGTTTCCTAGTTTGGAGAGAAAAAAATGGAAAACTGACAGTAGGCAGTCACAGCTTGTTACCTAGCTCTGCGTGTACCCACACTTCAACAAGTAGCAATCATTGTCTTATTAATCAATCCCGTTATAAAATTTGAAAGAACTATTCCGTTACAAACATTACCAAACTATAATTTTTGCCTTTTAATACATCATTGTAGATACCCCTTTGCCTCTAAAGGATGTAGCAGGAAAAACTGAGAAAGATCCTTCTGACATGCCAGATTCAGGCTGTGTTTCTCCTTTTAGGAACCAAATCCACAAGAGAGACAGGAGCTGTGAAATATTCCTCTCTCAGGATCAGATCTGCCATAAATCTCACCCTGATGTGCACACTCCCTTTTCATACAACCAAGTAAGAAGCTCTCACTCCTTTCCTGTTGAACAGATTTCATGCTACTAAATGGATGTGAAAGTAAAAGGTAGAAACTAAGAATACAGTACAGAAATTCTCATAAAGTCCATTTCCCAGCAATGGCAGCTCCCAGAAGATGCACTCCCACATACTGAAGCGTCACTACAGCAGCCCTTTCTCATCACTACTCATAGGAGTAAGAAACAGCAGAAATTAAACCACAGAGATGATGTTGTGGCACTTTGCTTGGAGTTTTCCAGAGTCAGGATGGTTCTTTGAGACAACAGGCAAAATTCAGAGCACTTCTGTGCATTGTCCTTCACAATATTTTCATTAAAAACTGGCATGCTTTATAAAGAGTCATACTGGCTTTGTATTTCCAGGATGTGATTAGGAGCTATTTTTCATTTACCAATTTTCAAAAAGTTTTTGCTATGTGATGAAGGAGAAACAAACCTTCAGCAGGACATTATAATTCCCTCACTGCAATTTTGCTAAATGTCCCATCTGTTTTTTAAAAGCAGAAATTACGTTGAGTCTTCTATTTTCTATTTAACTGCTGACCTTTTCCCCCTCTATTTTTTACCATATGCTTTTTGATCACATGTGAAAAACTTGGCTTCAGTTCTCTCATTTCCTGATTTTCTATATTTCAATTATACTTTAATGGCTATATATACCGTGATGATTATACAAGAGTGTGTTGTGAATGGAATCTGTTTTGTACTATCCCGGCTCTTGAGAACTGCTACAATTTGTGTTGCTTTCTTCTGTAGCCTCTGAAGTGCCTTCTATAATATAATAAACCCTGAATCTGCTCTTCCTTTTGCAATGCAATCCAGCATTCTGATTCCCATAATGTTGCTACATTATGATTTGCAACTATAAATAATTATCCTAAGTTATAAAGATAAAATATAAAACTTTAAAGCAATACCATTAGACAGCATACACTTGAGACTCTGAAACAGCCATAAGCAAACATTGATTTTCATAAAAAATAGAAAGAAGGTGAAAGTGAAAAGCATGATTCCTGCTTAGGATTAGTTCATTAAAAGCTTGCTGAAAGCCTGGATGCAAAGAATGGAAATAGTAGGTAATCAGTGGCAAACTGCACCTTGTTTCTAACAGGTGGGGCACCACATTTTATGACCTCTATCTTATAAGGGGAGCGGGAAAATCAAACAGTTAAAGAGAATGGGATTTGAGAACATGTGAGGTTCAGTAACAGAAAGTATTATCCCCCAAAAGGGGAGGCATCAGAGACAAGAGGGACTTATCTAAACCTCTGTAAGACTTGTGTTCAGATGTGTGAACTTGTGAGTTCATTTGTGTTTGTTCTGTCTTGTCTGGATAAGCATTCAGTATAATGACAGTGGAATATATAGGATCCCTGGCTTTATCCTACATTATTTTTCATTGCCTTCCTTCCAAATAGCCACACTATTTAACTGTCTTTACAAAGTACTTATTATTCTCTGTGGAGACTTCCAGTAATCAGGAATTCTCGTTTTGGATCTGATGTCAGTCACCAATACAACTGTAATTCCTTTCCACATTCTTTCATCTCTTTGGATTGTACTAATGTGAGAAGGTGGTGGTGTGGCAGGTTTTAAAAGCTGCAAACATCTTAATAATAATTTCTATTATTTCTTCTTCTCCTGACTTCTCATTTTAGTGGGCAATTCTTTTCCATGAAAAATACACACAACCAGTATTTGCAAAGAGAGATGAAAATAATTGCTCCAATTTGAGCTATGGTCATTATACAATTATTATATAAATACAATTATATTAATTATTATATAATTATTTCTTTCAGAGCACTGAAGTAGATTGTGAATGATCTAAATACAGCCAGCCCATTTCATTATTTGAGTCCCACATGTGCTTTAAGAACAATATTTATTTTCAAGGTTTTAAAAGCTATGCGCTAACTAGTGCACATTTTTATGCAACTTTTCATCTTTGATGTGTTTAACTGTACTTTCACTAATCATTCTGCAAAAGTGACGGAAACGTGTTTTTCTCACAGGGATGGCCTCAAGGATACAGCTATCCTTTGAGCCAGTGTGAGATATGAAGATGCTGACGGTCCACAGAGGATGAGGAAGTGTGGTTTAAGTCCTCTCCAGATCCACTGAGATGGATTTCAAGGCGAGGGAAGTAGGGCCAGGAGGATCTTGCAGGAACAAACAGCCTTTAGGGTGAGGTTTGCTGTGCTCTGCTGAAGCTGCATATGCTCAGTAATTTAGACAACTGGGACGTGCTTCATGTAGGACGAAGTCATGATGCAGTCTTTACATTTTCATCTGGCTTCCTACTCTTTGCCTTTCTATTTACCCAGGTAAAATCAACCCTGAATGAAGCCCTGAAATTTGTGTCTTCTGGTCATACCAGCAGTTGCAGAAGGTCCAGACAATGAGAATTTTTTTAGTGAAACAAATGTTTAACCATGTATGAGCCTGTTAACAGATTTGGAAATCTGGCTCCCAAAACTGAAGGCCTGACTTAAACAAGTTAAATTTTCACACTTTTTTTTTTTTTTCCTGAAAACAGTAGCCCTTTCAAGTCATATTTTAAAGCTTTCATTTAGAAAATCAATGTTTACTGATCTTTCCGTAGTTTAAATATGAAGAGATGTGTCCAGGGATGAAAAATAGTATTAAAACACTGAACTTGCTAACTCCAAAGTACTACACAGAAATTAACAAATGCATGCTAATATAGTGATTAGCTTGTTTGCCTAGGTTTAGTGCAACGTTTCCTAATGCCATTGTTCAGTGAGACATGGCTTGGTAGCACACCAAACCAGGACATGTCTTGATAAAATACAATGTGCTTAATATTTGTTACAGAAAATAATGTAAGTCTACTTAGAGAACTGAGAGTATTTGCAAAATACAACTACTTTTTGAGAAACATTTGTAAACATTTGTAATCAAGATATGCTTTGAGTTACTAAATATATTGGGTTTGCGTGGCAAGGTTATGGTAGTGGGGGCTGCAGAGGTGGTTTCTGTGAGGAGCTACTGGAAGCCTTCCCCATGTCCAACAGAGACCATGCCAGCCGGCTCCAAGATCGACCCACTGCTGGCCAAGGCCAAGCCCATCAATGATGGTGGTAGCACCTCTAAGGTAAGATAGTTCAGAAGGAAAAAATAACCCTGCATAATGTCAACTTTAGCCAAAGAGAGGAGTGAGAATATGTGAAAAACAACTCTGCAGACCCCCAGGTCAGTGGAGAAGAAGGGGGAGGAGGTGGCGCAGGTGCTGGAGCAGAGATCCCTGGCAATCTGTGGTGCAGCCCATGGTGAGAGGGCAGGCTGTGCCCCTGCAGCCACGGAGGGTCACGGTGGAGCAGAGACCCACCTCCAGCCCAGGGAGGACCCCACGCTGGAGCAGGGGTATGCCTGAAGGAAGGTCCTGTGACCCTGTGGACGGCCTGTGCTGGAGCAGGATCCTGCAGGAGTTGTGGCCCATGGAGAAAGGAGCCCAGGCTGGAGCAGGTTTGCTGGCAGGACTTGCTGAAGGACTATCTCCCATGAGAGGGACCCCATGCAGGATCAGAGGCAGAGTGTGAGGATCCTCCCTTGAGGAGGAAGGAGCAGCAAAGACATCGTGTGATGAACTGACCACAACCCCCATTTCCCATCCCCTTGCGCTGCTGGCGGGAGGAGGTAGAGAAATAGGCAGCAAAGCTGAGCCTGGGAAAAAGGAAGGGGAGGAGGGAAAGTATTTCTAGATTTAGTTTTTATTTTCTCATCATCCTACTCTAATTTGATTGATGATAAATTAAACTAATTTCCCCAAGTCCAGCCTGTTTTGCCCATGTCGGTAATTGGTCAATGATCCCTCCCTGTCCTTGTCTCGACCCAGAAGCCTTTTGTTATATTTTCCCTCCCCTGCCCAGATGAGGAGGGCAGTGACACAGCAGCTTTGGTGGGCACCTGGCCTCCAGCCAGGGTCAACTCACCACACTGAAAGATTGCAATACTAAGCAAAACTCATAATGAATTGTTGTCGGCTAGGTGGGATGAGGATGGAGCTACAGACATTTCACCTGGGATGACTACTGTGTTCTGCATAAATTTCATAGGCATTGACCCCTCACAGCATCTTCTCAGTAGCAAATAACCCAGAAAGTCCTTAGAAGAAAGTATTCTAGATTAGGTACATGTTTGTACACCTCTGGATGTAATGAGGTCACAAGCCACAGTGAGGCCTCTGAAAGTATCAAGAATATAACTAATAATAACAAAAAATAGTAGGAAATAGAAATGAAATTGGTGGCATCACAGGTATTTGTGGAGCTTTGGAATGACCATAAGAAAGCTGGCACAATATCATTGATACAGCTTGGAAAAAATGATTTGGAAAAAAACCCAATATGAATATAATGAATGAGCCTTTATTCCACATATGAAAGTGTTTGTGATACTAACAAAAAAGGTAAAATATTTATCATTCTAGGATCACAGGGGACAAAACAACAATATTTAATCTTGAGAGGTTTTATTTGTGAATTGGCATTGTCTTCTGTCCCTTGCGTTACCAGAATGATAAATGCTTTCCTTTGTGTAGGAAAGAAAACGCTTGATCCTGGCTGTGCGTTCATATCTTCATGCTACAATTTCTTGAGAGGTTTGGTTAAATCCTCACAAACACTAATGTTTACATTAAAGGTGCTAATAAGCATTTTGGGGTGGTTGTTTTTTGGCTTTTTCCTCATCCACAGTTTTAGTTGAAAGTCCCCTACATGATACTTTATTTTCTAGGGCAGATGAAACAAAATTCGGTTATCAGAGTTCTTAGGATAACTGGTGGGAATATTGCAGATGCACAATGTGATCAAAGCAGATGGAAAAGTAATCCCCAAATGACTAAGGGCAAAGCGGCACCAGTCCCAGAACTACAAAAAGAGCTGATGTGGATGAGACATATTAAATACTTACATTTGAATTTTTAATATTGAAAATATATGTCACAGCATTTTCATGAAGAATATTTTTCTTGAATGCAGTTCATCTGCTTCTCCTTGTTATGGATTACACCTTTCGCTTTTTATCTATCTTTAACTCCTGCTGTACTCTCTAAAAGTTCCAATGTCTGATAGGATGTTATGGGTTTTTTTCATATTCTTCTTACATTTTATGATTTCAAAAGCTAGCACAGAGTATTTCAGCGATCAGATGAGCGTTAACATACTTTGTTGCCAATATTTTCAAATGCAAGTAATCCTCTGGTTTGCACAATTCAAAATGAATATGGTACATTGCTGTGCTATCTAATGTGACTCAGCTTTGTGAGCTTCAGGGCTTGACTCTGCCTTCAGTACCCTAAGTACACATGGCTGAACTTTTTAGACAGTAAATACTAACCTGTTAATAAATATATGACTAGTAATCTGATTTCCAAAGATACATAAGCATGACCTCAAGAAAGGATTATTTTATTACGGTGTAATTCTTTCCATGCTCTGAGTGTTGGTGATAAATTCCTAGAACTCAGCCAATTTTATCACACCGATTTCAACTGCTAGGTTAGATGCACTTAAGAATAGTATTTAAAATTGCACACAAATATATTCTATGTGTGTTACGTATTACATCATGCATGGATAGAATGGCTCTTCAAAATAGTGGGATGGGTTTTCATCTTCTTTTCCAGTGCACTTGCTATTAATGTTACTCAGCCATCTTCCTGTAACCTCTATCAGCCCCAGTCAGGGATACAGCTCCCACTGTGTTGGGTGTAATATATGAGCACTGCACCAAAGACAATCTAAACAACTTTCCCCAGAGCTTAAATTTTCATGCTAGAAGAAAAATATTCACAGACCTCCTTAACACACAAGACTTTTGAAGTCAGGCTAAACATGAAAATTTAGCTAGATACTAAACTCTGAACATTCCGTAGTTCAGAGGCTTCAAACGATATTTCTGACATCCTGCTACACAGCTACTACTGAGCAGGCCTTTGTAGATAGCTGTGTTAATGATGTACAAGAAAGAACACAATCTAACTCACTCCTGCCTTTCCACATTCACCTTCCAGTTCTAACACAAATGAAAAAATACTATTTTACATTAAAACCCATCAATATAAACACTGAATAATGTATAGAGCAATAAGACTGTATTAATCAACTTTACTTTTTTGAGTGATAACTGAACTACATTATTGTGAAAACTAATAAATGAATAAGCTGAAAAACTCAATTATGTGTATAGTTCATTCTAATATCAAAATGAATGAATGACTTCTATTTTAAAATATTTTATGCTTAGAATTATGCATAGAATACCTGGGTAAATAAAAAGATTTATAGTTTTGAACAGATTGTAATATTAGCACAAAATTCCTGGGAAACTTTTATGACCTGTACAAACAAAGTTTTGTGTAGAAAATCATACATACAGAAGTTACAATGAAAAGTCAAGAAGTTTCCAGATTTTGATAGATTTCAGACTGGATGTGTCAAAAGATAAGCCCTGACACTGGCAGGCCGTCTCCCTTGAAAATTTAGACTCCATATACAGAGAACTTCAGGTAAACCAATTTCTACTTTCACCTCTGCCTCCAAATGCTGGTCTCAAAGGACTTCATTTCAGCCAAGACCTGTCAAAACCCCCAAATGCTTTTCATTACTGAATTCCTTCAGTATGTTCTGTCAGCTGTGTTAAAATAATAAATTCAAAACCGATTGAATTTTGAAAAGGGAGAGAACCACTTGAATTATCCCCTGATTTAGTTATTTCACTATGTAAAACTGGGGGGGCATATTTAAAATTGTTGTTTGAAGTCCAAGCTTCATATGCCATTTAATGGGGGTTTTATAGTACAGCAGGTTCAGGAAAAGTTATAATAAAAATCCCATTTTCAGTGGGATGTCTATGAGACATCAGGTGTGTGCTCCACTCTGTGCGTATCCTTTTAAATCATTAATGTTAATGATAATTCACTCACAAACATCCAACACAGGCGAGGTGCCCTGATGTTCTTAATTGGTGCTACGAAATTATAAGATTATTTTTTATATTCTGACATATCTGACAGGGAATTCAGAACATTTCTAAAATTCCTTTCAGAGTTGATTCTATACAGTTTTTGTCAGCATCAAGGCAGGAAAATGCACAAAAATATACTGCTGGATTAAGAAGGCAACAATGGTTATATCACCAAAAAAAAAAAAAAAAAATAGAAAAGTCTTTTCAAATTGTGTGTAGACAAGGAGCTTAGTTTGGATGAAGCAGTTGCAAGAACACCTTAATGGGGGACAAGAAAGCAATTAACAATGAAAAGTCACTGATGCAAAAGATAGTCTGAGAGATTAAAATCTTATTGAAACAAATGCTTCTCCATTGGATCATAATGAATTGAGCTGAAAGATCTGCAAAACCAGTTCACTGAACACATGAGAAGAAAACAATAATTTGTTACTCAATTATAGTACAAAGCTTTCTGACCAACACACTTCTCTACAGCATTAGTTAAATAGAAATAAGAATCTAGGGTAAACTGAATAAGACATTAGGAGAATCAGACATAGTATTACTTGAAATTGCAATGTGATAATATATCAATTTGTACAGTGCTTTAAAAACACAGGAAGAATATGCTGTATCCTAAATAGATAAACAAAAGATTCAAGGGAATAGAGATGGAATAAGCATAGCAGGAAGGATAGGGAAGGGATAGATGAAGCTAATAGTGCCTAGAAGAAAGGCACAGTGGCAGAGCTAAGCTGAGCATGGGGCAACTGGGGAATATTCTGAAATGAGAGAAACTGCGGAGAAGTGTGAAAAAGACAGAGAACATTAAGGAGTGAAGATTGAGAGAGGTGCCTTACATGTGTGGGAACAGACTGTTTAAATTAGAGAAATCCATCAGATCCAGGCAGATTGGGTTTTAGTAATAGGGACAAAGGTCTCAAATTCATCCCACCTGCCTTTAGGCACCTAGCTGAGACATCCAAATCTGGAGATGCACGTGTAAAGAGGAATCAAGATTGTAGGTGGGCTGAATTGCACTTTGAAAGAAGCTTTAAGAAAGAAACATAAGTAAGGAAATTATTAACATAACTAAAATGCATAGATTATGTAAAACCTTTGGATTAGATGGGACTGTTATAAAAGAGATTCAAGGGGGGAACAATAAACACAAATATCTACCAAAACCAGCTGTCTCAGGGAATTGTTATTAAACCTGTTATTTTTATAGTACACCCATACCAGGTCCTGTGTTCTTCGCTTGTGTCATTAGGGTAAAATGTGGTAGTGACAGAGGCAGACACAACAGAAGAGTCAGCAGTGGTGAAAATAGCATCTATAGAAAAATAACCCACCTCTTTATTTTTTACATGGGTTCTATTTAAATATTTCTTCTTTACAGTTGCTTTATCGCTATAGCCAAATATGAAGTTACACAACTGACACAATAATGTGGGATATACCAAAATAAAGTAGTGACTTTAGAAAGGACCTCCAATTGGTTAGTTAGGTAAGGGGAAATGATTTGATTCCATTCTGGAAGTTCAAGGAAGGAGAGATCATGTCTAAAAGGGCTCTTTCACCCTTTCAGCAAGAAAGATTGAACATCCAGCTCGAAAGACTGAACCCAGGAAACCTAAATGAGGTGAAATTAAAGGAACTTTGATGAACAAATCGTCAGCGTAGGTAAGTCAATGATTTATGTCTTAAACTGTGTGCAAATAAGGAATCAAGCAGATGCCCTGAAAGGTCAACAGGATTGGAGGCAGACCGTCAGAAGAATAACCATGACAGTAAAAAACTGGGAGGAACATGCATAGGTGGAAGCAACTACAGAAAAGCCAAAGTGCATTGTTAAAAATTAGTTATATAAATATATATACGCACATGTTATTGCAAATGAACATACTTCACTAATAATTTGCTGATAATTTATTCTGTCAACATCACAAACTAAAGAACTCAGAAAATGTATTTCAGTAATTTCAGGATGAAAAAAAATATCTGAAACCACGGATTTCTACACTGTCCAGTAAATAAAATACTTTTAGCAAACGAAAAATAACCCATGAAATAAGCTTCTAGATTTGAAAAAAAAAAAAAAATAAAATCATCAAAATATCAATACATTTTATGTTTGTCAGTCTGTAAACAATCAACATAAATCCCAAATGAAATTAAGCTGTAAATATCACATATTTTCAGATCCCTATTAACTTTCATTTCAGTCACAAAACCTTTGAAGAAACTCAGTTTTGTGTTCACAGTGCAACTGTGTTTTCTAATACTCCTAGTGATGTGCTACAAGCGGCATGTGATTAGGCCTAACGAACCTTGTCCCTTAATAGGGACAAACCCAAGGTTTAAAACTTAAGTATGAATAAAAGACAGGGCAAAAAGAAGCAAAATACATGTTGCCTACAGAAAGGTCTTCATAGATTTGAGGAATTATGGACAAAAGCTTATGTACATCAAAATATATCAAAAAGCAGTTGTAATATTTGTTTAAAATAAAAATAAAATAATTTAAAAAAAAGCAGGACTGCAGCCCTTCAAGATACCTTATACTTACCCAGTGATCTGCTGTTTAAAAAAGCACTGTGCTCCACGCCAGGAGTGTACAAACCCTGTACAGGAACCAGACAGTGAAGATATAGTCGTACATTGCGGTTCTTACTGCGATAATGAAATTAAGTTTTAGACATTTTCTGCATGACTAATCTCTCCTGATTACATTTTGAGGTTTTTCAGTGAATGGCTAATTAATGATGCACAAGGCCTCCTCTTTGTGTTTCTGCTGTCTCCAGTATGAAAGGATTGCTGCGCGTTGGTATACGGGCTTGCAGTGTCTATAGACTTGACTTTATTAGATCGTTCCTTGCCTTCCCTTGGAGGCGTGTGATAGCGATACAGTGAACCTCAGTGCTGGACTCAGCACCCTGAGCCATCAGCAGATGAATTCTGTGTCCTCCTCTTGAAAAGGGAGCTTTATGGGAATTGCTGCTTTCCAAGAAAAACAGCCTCCCTCCAACCGGACGGATCAAAACGGGGAAGAGAAGTGGGTGTTCAGCGCTGAATGAAAGGACAGTGCCTGTCTGAGTTTGTTCTTGATTCAAGAAATATTTCTTATTCTGTCAGTCTCTTCCTGGAGACAGGTACACAAATGCTTATCATCGAGTCAACGCATCCACTGCATGCTTAAACTTTTACACAGGCATCTCGTTCAGGACTACAGAGACCCATCCTGTCACTGGGGATCTATCCCTTAATGGAAGCATCTGATAACACTTCTAGGAAACGCAAATGCTTTTTTCCTCTTCCCTACAGTTGTCATCCACAAAAATATTTGTGGAAAGAGACGGTCTGCCCAGAGGTTTTGGGACACTTGACATTAGAACTGCAGAATGACCCTCAAGCAGAGCAGGCATTTGCTTCAAACCGATATTCCATCAGCCTTGATGCAACTGTGTAGACAAAAATACTCTCTGCAAATCTCTCTCACAAACTGAGGCTAATTCCTGGAGTGTCTAGACCAGAAATGCATGACAAGGATGTGAAGATCTTTATAAAATATGATTGAAGAGAAATCAATATTAAAAACGTAACCATAACAAGGGATCCATTACTGCTACAATATATAAAACAGCACTGTGCTATCCAGCAAACACTTGTAAGGTATGTGTCAGGAGTGGGAAATGCTTTTCTCAGCTCCCTGGGAACACACAGTGATACAGTATCACTGAAACCAGAAAATATTATAAGCATACCCACATGTTCTTAACCTTAAACAGAGTTTTCCACCATGGTGGGCTCTGTTGAGCTTCAACCCCCGTATAGCAAGGTTTACTTTAAGTTTTTAATCTGATCATGCATACTCCTAATTGTTTAAACTATAATTACAGATCTTAAATTGTTTTGCTTTCTATGAAAAAAGTGCTTTGGAGAGACCAAAACAGAAATTAAATGCATGCAAATAATGGAACTATTTCAATGGCACTAATTGCAAAACAATTTTTAAAAGCATATTTTGATGAAATAATTGTTTTAATTATACAGTATACTTAGATTTACCAACTATAAACACTTCAGCTTTTAGCATTAAGATAATTTCACGTGTACTGTTTTCCACACTTTAATTCAGAGCGTAAATAAACTGGAAATATCAATCACTGCAAAAGGACATCAGAACAAAACAGAAGGAAAAGTGGTGACCTCTCTACCTGTAACAGGGCACTATGATAGCAGTTCAGGGATACATCTAAATACAGAGAGGCAATTCATGAATTGCCTAGGAGAAACCTTAGTACTGGGGCACTAGCAGGGCGACCAAACCTTAGGTCGCTCAGAAATGGCATCTACCCATGGAGGGCTCTGAGTGGAGCTCAGCAAGGTCCCTTCTGTTGTGGAAGGACTGCACTGAGGCAGGTCTTCTAGTAGGGGTCTCTCTAAGTAGATGTCCTTCACAAAGGACAAGGTTCCTGAGATACTTCTTGACGGTGCACTCTGGCAGAACATGAATTCACCATAATACATGGCCAACTGTCTGAAGAAAAACCAAATGCAATGATTCTTATCTGTGTGGCAGTACCTTTCCACTGGGCTGGTCTTAAAGCTTTCTCTGAGCGTGAGGCACCGAGAAAAGGTGCTAAAAATCAAACGTGAAAATGTACTCAATAAAATTACTATTAAAGGTAGTTAAATTATATGCCCAGACAAACACCTCAAGTTTGATATTGTCTTCATCGTCAAGTGGATACAGACCTAGTAAATGTCTTGTGACATTTGGTAGGAAGGGAAGGGGAAAGGAGATATTTGTGATACAGAATGAATGCGAAAACTAGATGTTAGAGAGACAGTGCACACCTAGACAGGGTCTGGCAGAACTGCAAATATTTTTACAGCTACAAAACACTCAAATCTCTTCTCAGTTTAAAAATATGCTTGTAAACAACTACTTTATATTATTCTATGAAACAAGTACAGTAAAAACTGCTTGTATTCTTACTGACTGCAAAAGCTCAGCACACAGCAGTGAAGAGGTTCCTGCTTCAATAAAAAAATCACAGGATTTCTCATATAAAATTTCAGAACTATCAGTCCTTCACAAGACAAAGACAAATCCTTCTGTGCTCTGACTGCTGAATCAGTTAGTGTAAATAGAGTGAAAACAGAAGAACGGCTTGGCAGGATTTTAAGTAGTCTCTTATCTCTACACTACATTCTCGCTTGTACTGCACCTCAGTACATGCACAACACTTTCGTGTTGGTCTTGCTCTCACCTTGTAATCCACCAATCAAACTGGTTGAAGGATGCCAGAGACTAACATACCTTTTTAAAATTTCGCAGCAGCTAATTGCATTTCAACTTTTTTCTGTCTGAAAAAGTTATCTCATCAAGCTTATTCATGAGCAATGTTTTTTAAAATAGAATTACTGATTATTTCATATTTTCAACCCATCAAATTTCCACCCTGCTATTGAAAAAAAAATCTTCCACAATATATGTTATTATAAAAGATAATGTTGAAACTTTCAGAAGAGCTGTGGGTCATATCTTCAGCTGGTATTAGTGGATGGTCTCTACTACAGGCAATAGGTTAATCCCAAATTCTGCTAGCTGGGGTTCTGGTTCTCTCTCCGCCTAGCAAGCAAGTGACTAAATTCTTATTCTATGTTACTTGTAGTATCAAGGTACTGGAAGTATATATACATATAGATGGATTCATTTCTGCAATCTTCAGAATAAACTTTGATAAGAAAAATGCCATGTGTCTAAACAGAAGGAAATTACCGTCTTGGACCTGTTTTCTTTTAGATCATCATCTCAGAGAATTCCTGTTACTCAGCTGCAAAAGTGTTACTTTTTAATTCTACTTTTTGACTTTCTTTCCAGTGTCAAATACTCCTTTCCTGGAATGTATTATGTAACACTGGTCAAAACCATGCAACAAAAATGTTTGAATATGAAAACATCATAAGATTGATACAATCTCTTTGCATAGACAGAGGCATCTGACCATTATGGTGCACATTTTCATCACTAACAGAAGTTTATTGGCTGTATCTTTAAAACTGACAGTGTCTTTCAGGATCTATCAAATGTATCATAACATAAGCTATCAAAATGAATAAAATATAAAGTGCGTACTTCTTAGAGACATCGTTTTGAAGCATGTAAACTTTTATCTTACTTTTGAAAGAACGTCAAATCACTTGGAGCAGCACTTTTAAAAATATGATTTATGAAAAAGGATTATTTTACAGGCTCTGAGAACTACATAAAAGTCCTTCAAACAGCAGGGCTACCACAACTTTTAACAGAGAAAGTAGTAAAACAGGTGATGGATGGGAGCAGGTAAGACAGCCATGGTCCCAGCACTCTGTCATATGCATCTACATTTGGTAAATAGCTCCACGAATTAAGTGTGTTACAACTGACAAAACATTCTTACCAAATTCCCAGTTTCTATTCAACAAGATCAGATGCTTGTAACATAATAGATGCTGCCACACTAAGGTGCCAGCAGCAACCTAGTGCATTGAAGAGTGCTCTGAGTGTAGAGCTAGGGAAGGACCTCACAGCTGAAGTACAGAGGTTGATGTGGGTACAGCCGAGTCATGCAAAAACATACTGCTATTTTATGTTAGAGCCCTTCATAACACAGGAACCAGTTTACAATATCATTATTTATATAGCACTCAATATATGACATGGTTCTTATATTACCTCAAACATTAGAGCTTCACAAGGTGATTTCCTGTTAAAACTAGTAGTCACTACTAAACCTGGCCACCCTTTTAGCTGTATAACCTCCAGGTTAACTAATACAAGCTATTCAACCCTGGCTCGATACAGGCTCCCTTACATTCTTTCCATACTTACTGGTCAAAGGTACATCTGCTAACTGCATCACTGTACTACGTTTGACAAGCTGCAATAAAAGACAATTCAGTTCAGTTTCAAAGGTTGTTTTTAATCTCATCCAACCTCAGCTGCCTACAGTGAGACGAGACCAAGCTAATCAACTAGTCTCCCTCTGTAGATATCAGCGAAGCAGGGCCACCTCAAGAGTGAGATTTAAAAGACAATTTTATTTTGAGCTCATGTAATAGAACAGGACAGATCGTCCTCTCCAAGTGCTTCGTTTTTGCTGTTGACTATCAAGGAAACTTACATTAACTTATATTAGAAACCTAACATCTAGACGAATGTAAGTGAGACAGCTCCTGGTTATTTTAATGTAGAATTGGTTAAGAACAGCTGTGAGAGCAGCCTTATACAGACAGCATTAAAGATAATTCTTGCTTCAGGCAATTCACAAATTAAGCTAAACTAAAATCCCATTTCAGCTATAAAACTATTTTAAAAAGATGCTTTTTGGGTTCATATTATATATCTTAATGGGAGAAGGATGCCATATGGAGGGATTTCATTTTGTTGAGAGATACTCAGTGCTCTTATCTTCTCTATGTACAACATGGAAATTGAAACCAAACATAAAGCTTATCATATATTTTTTCAGTTGTCATTTTAAATACAGATAACTTTATTAATATAGCAGTGGGATACAGAAATACTGAGTGAGAGATCTCAGAGTAAATGCTCTTTTAACTCATTTAATGCTATTGAGCTGTATGTTGTTATCTTGCACTTATAGATTTGCATATATGAATCATGGTTCTTTAAAACGTCATGTATTATTTTCCAAAGATCATTTTCAGAGAGAAATTGTAATTTGCCAAATACAACTGGCATATAAAATAATAGCTAATGTAACCGTATGATGAAATTGCTGTCAAGTTGTTTACCAACTGTCCAGTATGATCAAACATGGTCTTGTGATTATTTTCCTGTTCTGCTTGAGAAAAGAAATTTATTTGATTTCCAAATCCATGCTTTTGTTGCAGTAGCCTTTGAATTCTGGGAGTACAGAATTATTTTGTAACCTCCTTGGCCAAACAAAGGATTTCATGGGCTCAAAAGTGAATCTCATCAAACTCCCCATGGCCAAGAAACTGTTGATATGATGCAGGAGAAATCCTTCAATGAGGATGAGAGGAAGGAGCATTCTTCAGAGTGTTGCTCCATACTTCCAAAGTAGATCAAAGCTATGAAGCTTTAGCTCCCTCCTACCTATACAGAATGCTGCTGCAAAAAGCATGTATTTATCTAAAAATTTTGGTCATATTACCACTAACTGTGTACTTTCTACCGTTTTCCTACTTTCTATGCCCTAAACCCC
The DNA here is from genome assembly GCA_027574665.1 of Rhynochetos jubatus. Lineage (NCBI taxonomy): Eukaryota > Metazoa > Chordata > Aves > Eurypygiformes > Rhynochetidae > Rhynochetos > Rhynochetos jubatus. The sequence continues at coordinate 34,306,758 of CM050655.1, read as the reverse complement.
AAGATGCTTGGCTTTACTCCCAAAGCCCTTCCCCATCAAGTTGCCTCATTCTTAGAAGGAGTTCCCTACAGTCGCCTGAAAATCAGTCTTAATTATCTCATTTCAGATACTGTCTTTGATATGTTGCTTATAGAAAGCTCATAGCTGGCCTGCTGCTCTCCTCTGAACACTGATTTTTTGGCTGACCAGTACTGTCACATTACATCCTTATGCTCCCCCGTCTGCCTAGCCCCATCTGTTGTCTCTTGTTTCATACTTAGATTATAAACTGTATGGCAGAGGAACTGCCTTTTTGTTCTGAGTTCTTTTAGCGCCTAAAACAATGCAGACTTGACCCATGATTAGGGCTTCCCAGCACCAGGAAAAAACCAAACAAGCAAACTCTCACAAATAACCCAGCTGGAGTGCCGGATACAGATGCTGCCTTGCAGACATCTCAACATGGAAGAATCAAATTCCACCAAAACTAAATTACCCCGCAATACTGGTCCATTTGATCATCACTGCAAAATAGCCTTCGTGATCCTCTTGCTTTTCAATCTAGCTCACAGTTGTGGCTTCTAGCTAAATAATATCTTCTCTGAATAAAACTTGTCAAATTATTGCATTACGCTCTTTAGATACTGGGGCTCTGCTTCCTGTGTCTTGGGTCTTCTTAAGTAAGCAGGCTCATAATCTCCCTTTCTCTATTTTACCAGAAAAAATGTTGGGAGTTTGAAAGCACCTCCCTTGAAACCAACTTGCTTGCGAGGAGACACTCACTCACAGCTTCACTGGTTTAAGGCATTGCTGCTTTCTGGTGTGTGCTACCATGCCTTGACCCATACCTCATTCACAGAAGAGGTGAAGGAACAGCATGTGCGAGTGCTGCTCGGTTGCTCTGTGCAAAGCCTGTGAGCTTCAGGTCGAGCTACCTCTGTGGCAGCTTTAAACTACACTCTTTCTTTCCTCCATCTGTCTGTCTTGGCCTCGCCTAGAGCGGTGCTCTCGCAGCTGCCTAGCTCACCAGGTCGTGTGTTGGTATCTGTCCACCCCTGGCCAGGCTGGATGCCAGGCCTAGCTCCTCAGGCTCTTCGGCCTAGATCCCCACAGCAGTGCAGGCAATACTCATGGTCACCCAGTCACACTTCCACCCGTTTGACTCACCCAGTCAAATCTCTACTGTGTCGGGTGGGACTAAAGATTAAGAACGCACTGAGAGCATATCCCAGAAGAGCAAAGAAACAAAACACCACGTGTCTCTGGATGCAGCAACTGACAAATCCTGTAACATTCCTGAAACGCCATGGAAGCAGAATTTGAGTTCCCCGGGTCTGACTGACACAACTGAGGAAGTTCACAGTGCTTACAGCCATCCTTACAAGTTGCCTGCAGATTCTCGCAAAGGACGTGGCACGGTTATATCCTCATTCCCATTTCAAGGCTGCCTGTATACAGATGAGCAGAATTTGGGACAGGATTTCTCTTGTGGTTCTTAAAGTGCTGATTAGTTTAATTAACTTTTTCATGAAAGTAAAATAGAGAATAAATTTTAGCTGTATTCCTATGAGATCAGATTATTAATGGGTCTCACTAACTTAGATTTCTTCAAGCACCTCTCTTTCACATTGTCAGTATTTCACTGATTTGATTACACAGAAGAGGTGGCAGCAGGATGACTACTAATTAGAACTGAACTCTCAACTTATTACCAGTCCGCCTTTTTCTAGGTTTCATATTAGCAGATCAACACAAATAGATAATGCGTGTACAGATGTGTTTACCTCTAATACTGAGATCAGTCTAGTTCATACATGTCTCCTTTAAGACTGAAGATTTTGTATGAAAAAGAAGAAAGTTCAGGTCTAAAAGTAGGTTTTACTACAAATAAAGTTTTATAACTCTAGCGATCAGGAATGTCCTTGAGCTGAGAATTTTTGATGATATCATTAACAAGCAGTGGCATTACTTGTATGCAGGTTATAAATTATGCTTTACGTACAGTCACTATATATTTCTCAGGGATTCAGGACCTCATCTAGAAGGTTCCAGAGATACTCAGCACTGATGAACTTTAATAGAAGCTGAGGATGTTCAGCAGCCTGCACTACTATGACCACAAAACGCAATAGTGCAGTGCATGCTGAAATAATCATAAGGTAAGTACCTGGTATTTTCTCCTTTCTAGCCAAAGTTCACATTACATATTACTTACAGTTAAGCCACCTAAGCACAATTATCATTTACTCTACAGAAACGTGTAATTTCTGTGTGGACTGTATTTGGCAAGAAAGCTCCATTAATCTACAGTGTTATTCTGTGTTGCCACATATATGTGGACAATGCAAACCAAGCTATTAATCAACCAAATAACTCTGAAAGAAAATTTAATATTTTAATATTTATTGCTGCCACAGAGTCGCCTTCTAAGAATGCCAAAGTAGTTTAAAGCATGGAAAGAGTAGCTTATGAAGGACCTATAGATACATTTCTTTATCTGACATGCAGAATACCTAACGAAGCTCAAGTACAGTACTCTGGTTTCTCATTAGTTGCTCCTGAATTTTACAACAAAACGGTAATGATATGTCCAGGTGGCAAAAATTCTGTTGTAACAGCTGCATCAACTGCTCAAAACTCAAAAGCAACATCTTAACAGATTAACAGTTCTCCATAATACTATTCTTTGTAGCATGTAATTTGTTCCCAATGATAATTAGGTATTTAGAGACACACATAATTAGAGAGAAATGACTTGATGATTTTTCTTTTGCTGAGAAATCTACTGTCAGGAAAGGAGATCCAGTATAGGAACTAATGTAATTCTGGTGCAAGAATTAGTGTCAGAAGGATATGAAAAAAATGTGGTTTAAACTATCTAGATGGTAAAATGATGTTGCACCAATACAGATGTACACACAGTTAATATGTGCATGATACTTTTTTCTCCAAATGGAACAATTCTATTCCTAACATTCCTTGCATAAGTGTGGGCACTGAGGGGAATATACAAGATTTAGTAACATATTCACTACTTTTTTTTGTTGTTGTTGTTAAATAGAACTTTCCTAGTCCAGTTTAGGATAACAGATAAAACATTCAAGCAACCATTAGTTCTAGAAGGCATTTGTTTCCTCCTCTTTTCACATACCTACTGCAGGGCTCTATTTCTGTTTGCTTTTGCTGCTGCATTGCCTGTCACTAAAATACATCTTTAACTGTATATCATTTTTCCTCTGGATTTTATTTACCATGTCACTCACCAGCTAGCTTCATATAAGTACACCTCAAGCTACTGGAAAAGAGCATTCTCCACATTCACTACTAATATCATTCCATAGATTGAGTGGAGTACTTTATGAGAAATGCTGCTATCATCCAAAGACAAATCATCTCTATGACATATTCAGTCGGCTTTTACCCAGGGCTTAAAATCATACATCTACAGCACTAAAATGTTTAAGCTGGCCCCACAGCATCCTTCTTCTGAGAAATTGATAGTTCTTTTTGTGCAGCAACAAAAAAATCCTCATTTCCTCAATTATAGGTGCACGCACATGCGTACACACACACACGTACCCCCACTGTTATAAGTATGTGCATCCAACAGCATCCACACTCAGAATACATTAAAACATATGTAAGTGGCAATACCAGGCATTCAAACATTACAGCTGTTTATACATACATAATTTTGTCCTTTCTTATGTCCAGCCTATGCAAGGAATGTTGCAGGTGTTCTGCAGAAACACATGACAATATTATGTTACTGTATCACAATGCACTCACCCAGGGGAACTGAATAATGACTGCACAGCCAAATCTGGCAAACCATTACTTCCAAAGACTCGGCTTACCAGTTTCAATTATTTTCTTTTAAAATAACCTTTGAAGCTTTTTTTTTTTTTTCTGGCTAAGTTTGTTTGTTTTAAAGGAAAAGACTTTAAGAATTTGCTAGTTTAAATGCAATGTTCTCCCCAGAGCCCCAGTACTCAACACTGGACATAACAGCTGCATCACACAACCCTTCAATTTTATGTTCAGGACCAAATATATGAATTGACAACAATCATCCTATGGGTAAAAATTATCTTTTCTATGACCCTGCAGATGGGGTAAAATGATAAGGCTCTGTGGAATGTTTGGAGAGGTACGGCTATAGAGCAGAGAGCCTTGACTGTGCCTGCTCTTTCCTCCTCACTCCTCCAGCAGTTCAAACACTTTACAGTGCAGCCTGTGCTGCTACAGCTGCTCTGGCAGCAATGTGAACCTGCATCTTTAACAGTGTTTGAGTTCAGTTATTATTCTGGACTGCTGCCAACTTTTCCTATGAAATGCAGCTAAAGAAAAGAAAACTGTGATGTTCTACAGTTTATGATTCCACTAAACTGGACTGAATTCAGGGAACAAAGAAATGGCACTTCTTTAGTTCATGGGTTTTTTAACTTGACCAAGTTTAAAAGCCTGCTGTAAACAACAGAAGTGTTAGAAATTGCCTTTGAAAGTAACCATATTTTTCTGCAAAAATCTTTCATTCCAGCGTTCTGGGAAACCTAGCACATAGCCCTAAGTTTGTCTAAGTATATGTTTCATATATAACTACACAAACACTTCACAAACAAGTTTATAAACTTGATAAAATGGGCACCCACATGACAGCAGTTGCATTTAAACTTGCAAAGTGCTTCAAATAGTCAGCTGTAGATACAGACAACCTTACATATAGTTATTAATACCTTATACACAGTCCGATGGAATCAGCAACAGTGTTAGAAAATGAACTTTTGCTTAGTGTCTAAGGAATCAGAGTTTGAACATAAATAAGTACAAAAAGTAATTTAATCCTGTTATGTACAAAATTTGAAATAATCCCCGCAGCTACTTCAGAGTGGCCACGTTCAAAGTACTGGGGTACTTCAGTCCACTTATTCTGAGGAGCTCTCTCAAGATCTGCAAATGTACTATTACCTATCTCCAACTTCTTCATTTCTACTTAAATTCTATTAAAAAATCAGCATCACAAAGTGTTCCTGTCTTTTCTTCCCACTATAGAACTTATTGGCCAAGTTTCACGAGTCCTTATGTACAGTGCATAAAACAGTACTGCGGTACTTACATAATCAAGGTACAATACTTAACGATGCATCACAGCGATACATCACTGAATGATATCGAGGTAGGATTTGTATGGAGAGATGGTATTGACCAACTGATAAAGTTGGAAAAACACACTTTCTTAAACAGGATCCCTTCATCAGATCTGAGCTTTCAAAAGAGAAAGGGTGTTGTGATTCAGTTAGGAATCACTAAAGTTTATCAATTTATTTTACCTACGCTCATACATGCACAAGCATACACATTTAAAAACCTACCCAAATGTCTCAACATTTCTAAAATAGTATAGTTTATCTGTTTGGCCTTTTTTTTTTAGCAGAATGCATAGGAATGCCCTATGCTATGGAAATAATTTCTAAAGAATCTGCTTAATACCACTTAAAACTTCATAATTTTTTTTTTTTTTTTATTTATCCAAACACCAAAAAGAAATCCTTTGCCCTATAGAGCCATGCTTTCTATCATATTCTCCAAAAAATGCGTATGCAGGTATGTGTAAAAGAAAGTTGAATATGTGGAAAGAATAGCTACCTAGCAAACACCAAATAACACTGACATGTCTTTTCCATTAAAACAATAAAAGTAACTGCTTCCACAAACTAAACATAGTAAATTACATTTTTCTATATGTATAGAGGTGTTTACTTGCAGCAACATCTACCTCCTCAGTGAAGTAGTAATTTTCTTGTCATCTCCATGTAATATGTCACAACTTGCTCAATCTCTTCAATGTTATTTTCTATAATCACGCCTTGAAGTGTCCTAAAAGTCTGGGAGAAGTCAGAATATTTTGTGCTGTGATATCAGCACACCACTCTACATGCAGCCAATGAATAATTAAGGTTGCTCATGAAAGAGTGGAATGCGTTGTTATGGTTGACTTCATTTTCCATTTCTACTTCTGTTTTTTTGTTCGTAAGAAGGAGGAATTAGTTTGAAAGATACTTATCAGTGCAGGACACAGGACAGTGTCAGAAGTTTCTTCCCAATTAAATATTTTTCAATACGAAGATCACATTCAATCTGAAAAAACCCATGCTACTACTTTTTATCGCACTACTACACCCATGTGCAACATCACAGTTAAAAAAGCTGTCTACTGTAACAATTTGATCCCATGTTGGCATTTCAGCTTACAAATGGGTATTTAACTTTACAGCCTCATCTAACAATGCCTTCTCATTTAGTCAGGGAGAGATCCAGGAAATCGAACTGTACCATATCTGTCTCTCTTTGTGCAGTCAGTGTACATAAGACTGGATGCTCTTTTTCTTCTTCACTAATGAGAAATAAAATTGGTTTCAACTGTATCTAGAATGAAACAAACTACAAGTAGAGCTGCAACTTCAATCAGGTTCGTTTCTTTCCATTTCAACCTTACCAGTTTAGGACAGGAAAACAGTATTACAACATACATATTCGAGTTTACACAAAAGGCACATAACTACAGAGGCAAAATCAGGCAACTCAAACTCATGACTCGTCAGGTCATAAAATGAGCAGAATTCAAAGCTTTGCTTCAAAAACAAAGAACATGTTAAAGTAAGATTCCAGATGCAATAATGACTAGTCTGCTCCTACTTCTTTAAAGAGAGATCTATTCCTCTACAAAAATAGTTTGGCTTGAAATGCTGAAAATGTTTTGAACAGAAAAAATGTTTCCTTTCCTGCTCTGGCAGAACAGCTTTCCAATTAAAGAGTGGTGCATTGGTGGTGTAAGCGGCATCCAAAAGCAAAGAAAATAAGAATGCACTTCATGAAGCATTTCCAATGAGGTACCTCACCACACTTTTTTGAAGCTGTTTCATTTTCTATTATATTATTTCTTGATAAATCAATATTCCATTCTCTTCCTTGGACTTTGGAGAGTGATTAGAACTACTGATTTGACGGTGGGACTTTTATTAATTACTGACTTTTCAATTGGCCCCTTGTATTGAAGTCCAAAAAATATAAATAATAACCCCAAAAAACCCCAACCAATAGTTAAGAAATCATAACTTATGCTTAGTTCAATCTTGCAAATATGAAGCAGGGTAAGTGCTCAGCTGTGGTCTTCCACTTCCACTACAGATGATTACTACTACCATCTGATTATTATTTGGTGCTCTCTGTGACATGTATGTGGCATTTTTTCATTTCATTCTACTAGAAAAATCATTACAAGAACCTCAATAGCCCTTACTAATCTCCATATTTGCTGGCAATTTCTCTAGGAGCATTAAGGAATAAGTGGAAACAGCTTCCTTCAAAGTGAGGGACCAGACAGATCGGTGAGCCCTGCTGGGAAAACTGCACCAGTGCTGCCAGTGCTCAGCTGAACAAACAAAAGTTTCAGCTCCCAGAGCAAGAAATGCAGCATTAAAATTCATCCATGCAATCTGATATCAAAAGAAAAATAATTTGGGGAAGCAAAGTCTCTCAACTTTTGCTTTTCAAAAGGGAAAAGAAAATGCATACAGTAGCTGTTGAGATTCGGTAGGGAAATTCGAAGAAGAGAATATAACAAGAACTTTATCAAAAGCACCCAAGCAATGCAACACCACCTAAAGAAGCCAGACCAAGTACTGTGCAAAACTGGAGGTGGTCAAAACATGGAAAAACACCAAGAGGAACATACAAGCTGGTTGAGTGCTTACAGAAATTTCATTATGTGAAATTTCTTGGGATATTTCTAAGGGGTTTTATTTCAAAAACCAAGATTGTTTTAACGTCACTGGTATCATTATAGTGATACAATTCCTCATGTGAAAAAGGTTCTGGAGATGTATCTATACATGTGAAGGTGGTCATAGCAGCATAACTTACTTCTGAAAGAGAAAGTTAGTAATTTATCTCAGTATATGGTGTATTTGCACACTTTCAACTCTCTCCACACAGGCTGCTCTGTGTGAGCATAGATCTTTTGACAGGAACTCATCATTTTAAACATAATTTCTTTGTTACTTTACTAATAGTAAAGGTTTCATTGATGCTACTTTTGTACTATTGGTGAATGTACAAATAAATACAATTTTTACCATCATTATGTTCCATCATTTAGTCAGAGGAGATACGGTTGAAGGGAGATTAACTTTTACTAGAAAACCTGAAATAGGCTAGGAAAAAAATATACAAATATAAACACATTAAATATTTAGATAATAACCTTGGGAACTGATTTCATAATTTTCAGGTGGCTAGATATCTTTCAATCAGTGGAATCATTGATTTGATGAGGGACCTACCCTTTTCATTTGAATAGAACATTAACATAATTCAGGACTGAGAACTAGAAGTTTATTAAATATACTATTGTACTGGTAGCTAGCAATTTCTGTCCATGGATTCTATGCTCACTCTGCTGCACTGGGGTTGCACCTATATGTATCTATAGAAATAGACACCTTTGGTACATTTGAGGATATAAAAGCATAAAATATATGGAATATGATGATACAGAGCAGGGCACTCGCTGAAGTGAATTATTTTATGTTGATTGTACCTTCTAGAAATTTGCTGCCTTTATAATAGTTTCCAGTTTGACTGATAAGTAGCAGCTACAGACTTCGTGCAGAAATCAATCAGGCACAGCAGATTAGGTTCGCTAGCATTTCCATTTTGGATAGGATTGAATGAGGGATTAGAGAATGGGGAATGTTCAGCACCCCTTGGAATTGTTGAGTAAGATTTGACAGTGTAATTGCTCAAATATGAAGAAGGGAATGAGGTCTTCTTTGAGCTTTGTGTAGCACAATGTCAGGATGTCATCTGTTCTTGGCTGATGGCAACTCTCTAATAATGTGTTGGGCTATACTGTCTGAGTGGGACAGACTGTGACTGTGGTCATATTTGTTGATTATTAACTTCTTCACATTCTAGTCCACTGTAGGAATTTGTCTGGTTTAGGATATAAAATCCAATATGTCTTGAAATTTTCATATGGACTATCACAGCAGGGGAGAACTGCAAAGTGGCCTCCCATAAGTGTAGAAAAACTATTTGTGCTGAAGTTGGAAAAACCAAATTCTAAATCTAATGCAAAAACTGAGCCTTAAATGCTTGACATGGTTTCAGATTGTTCATCTGACTACCGGAATATTTTCATGTACCTACCACTGTAGAAGAAAACCCAATAATTTATGATAAGAAGATGGAGAAGAGTGGTGATTTATAAAAATTTCTTTTCATATCACTATATTTGACCAACAGAGTAAAATCTGAGACAGTATCGATGAAGCATAATATAAGGGAAACGTCATTTGAGTAAAGCTCTAGTCACCTAACAATAATTGATGCAAGCTTATTACGGAAGTTCTTAGCACTATACTGATGGAATAGATTATCAAGTTACACAGCTATATGCAAGTTGTAGGAGACAATACTTATCCCACAGGTAGAGAATTAGCTGAATAATTTATAAATTTCCTTGTGAATTACACATCCTTGTAAGCAAAATCCACATCATCATAGATCCTAAATTGGCATGCACCACTTCTGGTGGAAACTGTCACACTGGCTTCCCAAGACAAATTCTGCTTGATTAAAGGCAATTTTCATTGCACCTTGTTACACAGTGCCATAACCCTGCAGGAAGAAATAACTGGTCCCTGCTGGCTGACTGTACCAGACATGAATCATTGACTCACTGTGCATGGCAAGAGATGGGCATGTTTGTGGGAAGAAGGAATTAAAGCCCAGGGCCAAGATCTCCTCAGGAAATCCTAAAAATAGCCGAACTTTGGAATAAGTGTGCAGTAAGTTTTCTGGTTCCAATGTCAAGTCACATAGTAAATTTCAGATTTGGGAAGTAGAAAAATCTAAATGAAACACAGCCCTGATTTTCCTAATGCTCTTTAGACCCCGTATATTGCCCAAGTTCAAAATTACAATGTCACGTATCACCTACCTCTCATTTTAGGCATGCCAGCCTTTCAGCAAATCATTTCAGCTATATCAGACATCAGTAATTAAGAGTGTAAGGAAGATGGAGGTTGTGCACGTGAAAAGGGAACACTGAAGAAAAGACTGAAAGACAAGGTGATGTACTTGCAAAAATGCTATTGAATACCTGGTATCATTTTCGGAAGATTTCCTTTTAAAATACTGAATTTCCCCCTCCAGTCCTCAGTATTCTACACTCCTGCTGTACCTGTCTTTGCACAGCTATAATATAGAGGACTAATACTAACCAATCAGGGCTAGAAAACATGACCTTGACCAGCTTGGAGGAACCAGGATTATTTTGATATAGAGAAAGGTGATAGAGGGGAAACACAAAAATATAAAAGGCTGCAGAGAAGAGGAAGGAAGAAAATAATCTTTTTTCCATGCTCATTTTGGGCATGATAAAAAGTAATGGGCTTAAACCATAGCAGAGGAAATTCAGGTTAACCATTAGGAAAAACTTTTTAACCATTAGCATAGCAATGCACAGGAAAAACATTTCTTAGGGAAGATGTAGAAACTCCATTTTTGTATGCTTTTATGAACAGGTTAGACAAACATCTGCCAGGAATTGTTTACATGCAGCTGATAGTACCTTGAAGAGGGGAGATGGGATTAAATGATCTCTAAAAGTCCTTTCCAGCCTTATTTCTTTATGATTCTGTAATCAACATCGAAAGGAGCTTGGCCTCGCTCCTACTGAAAAGAATGGGAGTTTGCAGAGTGTTTTGTAATGGCATTCCAGATTTCCTCTGATACAAACCAAGGTGGAACTGTGTGCATTTTAGTCAACTGGGACCACGAGCTCGAGCAGCTGAAAGAAGAAAGGGTGGTAATTTATACCTAGCTGCATTTGTCATGCTCAGTATCTTGTGTTAACAAGCACTTTACACTTTACAGTGCAGAAAAAATTTGATGACTCTTTCAAACCATTCTTCAAATCTGTTCTGAACTGAAGCTGATGGGTAGCTTATGTTTCTTAGGTGTATGAGTAACTGATATGAATGCACTGTTTTACATAAGTTAGAGCTTTTTCTAGTCTAAATATATTTTCTGAGAAACTATTATTAAATCATCAGAATACAGTAATTAAAGGCTACGTTTTAATTTCATTCCAATGGACCACATAAAACTACATATAACTCTTCTCCTGTGTCAGTCTGAACAATTCTCTGATGCAGCTCAGGACGTGGCTCACTGTGCTGTAAGCCATGCTTTGCTGTTTTCTAAAAAGAATTAAAAAAATAATTTCTACATACAAATAGCATTTATTCAAAGGATATTTCTTTGATAGTTGTTATTTAGGTTTTAATACTTACAATCTCCAGAAATTGTAAAGAAAATTCCATCTGAAGTTCACATTTATGCTTAGATCATTTTGCACATAGTGGCCAATTTTGGCCTTTGATGCGTGCCCCGGAAAAGATGTAGCTTCTTCTTGAATGTAATGTGTTCAGCTCTAACAGCTTGTAGTTTAACCCGTTATGCATTTTGCAAATTGATACATTTTCAGGTAACCAAAATATCTTTACAAAAACCGTCATTGTGTACTCTCAGGTGCAATGTGCTATCTAAGATTGTTATCTATTTTCCCTCACGATGACAAATCAGTATTGCTCTATTGTGGACAAATATTCCTGTGTAAGTATATTTGACAGGAATCATTTATCTACAGGAAGAATAATGGATTAATCTGCCCTTCCTGGAAAAAAAAACGCAACCAAACCAAAACAACAGAGTATCTTATATATTGAGGTACTGATCTAAAAATTTACCAGCTGAAGAATTCTTAACTCTATCCTTGACTCAAACTCTCCTGATGAGATAATGCAGGGATCTGGAAATTAATGAATTAAGTGTTATGCACTAAAACATGCGATGAATGATTGTTTGTAGGTTTGTTTTTTTTATTACACCTACAACAATGAATCTGAGAAAATCTCAAACATTAATTCATTTATTCCCACAACATCCTCACAAAGCCGTATTCCCATTTTACAGAGAAACACCATCCATCCACAAACACATAGGGATCCAGTAATAGAGCAAGGACTAAGGCCTACTTTTGATATAAATTCCAGCAGGTACAAGTCCCAACAAGTTTTTTTTCCTTTTTGGTATGATTAATCACAATCAGTCATCTAAATCTTTCGTGCTTACCTCCAGTCACTGAAATCATTTCACCACAGAGCAAATTCTGCTGAAACCACTTTTGTGTGTATTTGAACTAAAGGAGTAAGAGGCAGATAGAGCTGCAAATACATAGGAAGGGGAAGGGATGAGGGGGAAAAGACAGCACAAGCCTGTAGCAACTATGTACCTGGAAAAGTGCCCTGAATGATGCTGCCAGGGACAAATCTGAAGTTGTGAACTGCAGTTATGGGTATCGTGCTGGTATATCACTCTCAGAGGACAAGGATAAGGAAGCTTACCCTTTGATCACTGAAATGCAAGTATGCTGCCTTACTAGGTTTGCCCTATGGCAAGGCACTAGATATTTTAACTCCCACTAACAGTCAGTTGCATTCAAAGCAGGCTGAGAACAGCAAGTACTTCACAGAAGATACTCAAGACTGTATCATTGAATCCTGTATTATAAGTAATAAATACATATATAAAAATAGTAGGAATTAAGCACAGAATGGGTGAAAAGGCTAGATACATTGTCATTCTAAGCTTTCCATGATTGTGTCACGTTGAGTCACTCTCAACCCTAAATATAGTTTGCCATTGTAATATTCTTTGTAGTCTTTCATTTACACCCTAGCAAGTTTTGAGCACTTAAGACAACTATTGAAATGAAAGACTTGAAGTGACAAGTGTGGTCTTTTTCTGCTACTGCTCAGATTCGTGTTTCATGCTTAGCAATTTGGAAAATTCACTTAATATTTACATTTTTCAGATCCTTGAATTTCAGAAAGATTAGTTTTATAAAAAGAGTTTCTTTTCAATGTGATTCACATACAAGTACTAGTATAAAATATCCATCCTTTAGATGCATTATTTTTTCTGCCATTTTTCCCTATTAATTAGCTCTCAGTCATTTTCAAGCTCATCTTCTCCAGTATGAAAAATATATGCATTTTGATGTGTGACTTACTTGCTGAGTCCAATAATATTTACAGAAATCTAGATTCATCTCATTTTATATTTTCCTGTTCTTAATTTTTTATGAACCTTAGATTTTTGTTTGGATTTTTAAAAAAAGCAATCTCAAACAGCCTGTTTTCATTTTATGGATCTGCTAATTCTGTATGCCTAAACTTATTCCCTCTCATTGTTCCCACAGACCTTTGTCTTTGCTGTATTTTGTAAGGAATATAAAAAAATCACCTTGAAACTCTTTTTTTTTTTTTTTTAAACCTTCATAATTGCAGACAGGAATAGTCCTGATACCAGAGAAGCCCAAGTAAGGCAAGTACAGAATATACAGTGGTGCACCCTGTAGAAATTCTTGAGGAGCTCTGCAGTCAGGTATGAATCACCAGTGTGCATGAGTTCTGACAGCCTTGCCAGGCTCAAACTCATTCCAAAAAGCAGCATTTGGTGGTTTCTACACTCTTCCCCATTTCATGTTCCACAAAGACCTAGTCATTTGGATGCACTGTTTAGCTGGTTGTACATGTAGGCATAGTGTCTTGCCTAGATGCTAAAAGGATAGGGCACAGAGATGCAGAGCTCAGCCCTGGTCTTGTACAGACAATACTGACCTGGATCTACTGCATTCCTACAGGACATGAGCTGACAACACAGATGTTTCTGAACTATATTCCATATACCTCTCAAATCCAGAAGTATGAAGCAGAACTATCCAAGATACACAAATAAGGGAAGATGAGAAGCTGTCAAAGTAATATGTCATAGCAAGCAACCTCTGTAACATCTGTGAGCTAATTAACACCAACCCTGAGCTCTCAGCTATCTGTGGGTGGTTAGAGTTAATATTTTGCTGGATCCAAACTAGATCCTGCAGAAGGACATTTCTAATGATTTCATAGTTACAGGGCAGTTCATCCACAACCAGAAAGGATGCGGGCAATAACTGCACGCACTGTTACAAACTCACTCTAATTACAAGAAAGAAAGTATCCTGTTAAGATGTATTTCCTCAGTCTGCTATTCAATTTTATTAGCAGAAAGTTTCGAAATTTAAACCCTTTGACTTTTCCTTTGTACTTACTGTAGTAATTGAATATATAGAGCACAAAGGGTAGTTCATCTTCTATCCTTCACCTTAAAAGTGTTTCACTTAATAATAATGATAGTGATATTAATTTATTTGCATCCATAAGCTTTAAACCTAGCCTCCTACAGTAGTTGTGCAATATTGATTGAAAAGGGTTGGATCAAACGATTCTAGAAATTGAGCAGCTCCAAACTTTTAAGAGCTACTTTTAAGCAAGTACTGTCCCTATCATGCTTTTAAACTGCTAACAACAGAAAGCCCTGACATCCTTTTGTCAACATTTTCCTGAACCACAAATTGCTCATGCATTAGAAATTCACTTGAAATGGCATAAAAAGGCTGTGAAGTAAATGTATTCCTGAAGTCTGGGTCTGCAAGCCAGTGTAATTTCAGAAAACACCATACAGGCTGAAAAGAGAGCAGATGCAAGGACTGAATTTAACTATAGATGATAACTCAATTTATTTTCTCTGTAGCCTAGTAACTCAATAAGTCTTTAATGGTTTCGTAAATAAACAGATGGATGCCATCAAATGCCACAGAATGATAAATCTGATTGGTCTCTGTATACTTTTGGGTAGCTTTATCCCAAAAATAGATGGTAGAAGCATCTTACTGCAAGAGTGTGATAAAATAAATGTGGGAAGGTAGATTATGGGCAACTGCATTGTCCCAGTGATGAATGAAACTTTCCATGATAGTATGACTAAGAATCAGGACAGGCCTCAATGTAATTCTCTGTAGTGGTAGATTTGAACAGATTTGACTTCTGTTGATAAAAAAAAGGTGCTTCTTTTTGAGGAATTCAAAGTTAAAGGAGAAATAGGTGATGGGACTCTTGCTGAAAGATTTAAATCATATATAACTTTATCTTTGAAAGGTTTATGGTTCTAATTTAACTGTAAGCCATCTGCTCCGCCTAGTATATGTTGACTGAATATAAAACCAGACCGCCAATTTCAAGAAGGAAGGACACATCCATTGTGTCACTTGCATAGGGATTTGTTCACTTTAACTACACATCTGTTGAGTCCTCAATGTTCAACAGTAAAAAATTAAAATCATCTGCTCGGTTTTCAGAAAGAACATGGCTCTGTTAAGATGAAGCTGTATATTCTTATGGGCTGAATGCAGACAAGACAGGCCCTATTACTGCATATTTTCAATGTAAGACACCGTGTCTTTGTATCAATATCAAGAGAGTATTACACGAAACTGCATAACAGCATTATATATGAAGATGATTAGAGGGCTGATGCATCTCTCCTACAAGGACAAGCTGAGAGTGTTGGGATTGTTCAGCCTGAAGAAGAGAGGGAGACCTTATAGCACCTTCCAGTACCTGAAAAGGCCGACAAGGAAGCTGGTGGTGGATCTTTTACAAGGGCCTGTAGTGACAGGACAAGAAGTAATGGGTTAAATTGAAAGCGGAGAGATTTAAATTGGACATCAGGAAGAAATTCTTCATGGAGAAGGTGGTGAGGCACTGGGACAGGTTGCCCAGAGAAGCTGTGGGTGCCCCATCCCTGGCTGTCTTCTAGACCAGGCTGGATGAGGCTTGGAGCAACCTGGTCTAGTGGAGGGTGTCCCTGCCCATGGCAGGAGGGTTGGAACTAGATGATCTTCAAGGTTCCTTCCAACCCTGACCATTCTATGATCATCTGATCACCAATGTTTCCATTGGTTTAAGATAAATCATAATAGTGAAAGATCTTTTTTTCCATGAGATTTCTAACACAAATTACTTAAGTATCATATAACCTCTCTCAGCAAAATTCTCAAGTGTCCACATGTTTTTTAACTGTTTTTATCACTTTCCTGGATTAGGTTGTTTTGTGTTTGTTTTCTTCTTGTTGTTGTTTTGGAGGTTTTTTTCCCTTTCTTGACAACTGTATACTTCATGTCAAAAGAATAAAATCACACTACAATTTCTTTCAACTATGCAAAGGCTAGCCTTGCAGAGCACCTAAGGGTCTGCCCGGGAGACAATTAAATTTGAAGACCTAACTTTACAGCATATTTTCTTCTTCCTATTATTGAATTACTTTTCTTTGTACATCCTACCAACTTTATTCTGACT
This sequence comes from Rhynochetos jubatus, assembly GCA_027574665.1. Classification (NCBI taxonomy): domain Eukaryota; kingdom Metazoa; phylum Chordata; class Aves; order Eurypygiformes; family Rhynochetidae; genus Rhynochetos; species Rhynochetos jubatus. The sequence continues at coordinate 34,290,472 of CM050655.1, read as the reverse complement.
TTCCAAACCCTACCAATCCCATGGCCTTCCTCATCACAGAATAGACAAAAAGAAAAAAAAAAAGTCATATCCAGTAATACAAGCATAGGATTTCACAGCACACCCATCCCACCCCCAACCCCCACCTCCCAAAAAAACCCACCCACCCAAATTCTGTATACCACCACTTTGTTTAGAGGAAGTGATTATGGTGAGGAAATTAGAGCTGTGAGTAGAGAGGGGCCAAAATATTAAGGCACAGCTGTTCCCCTTTCCTCCCACATGGAGCCCATTGTGGGATCCCAAGACTGTCCCTGTCATTAGCCAAGGTAGGGTGCACGAGGCCCTGGCTATCATAAATCTTGCCCAGACCCTCCCAAGGGACAAATCACTTCTAGAAATCTGTCCCATTCTACATCAACAGAAAAGCACCCTGTGCAAAGTTACTGCTGACCTGCAATACATTCATGAAGAAAAATTTTGGACTCTTCCCTGACTTCCAATAAATGCACTATAACTATGCTATATGGAAGCCAATGAACTTCTAAAAGGAGGAGACTATACACCATTTTTAAAATTCAGAAACCCTACGAAAAAGGATAAAAAGCATCAAGCAACAAAGGAGGCTGTGTTTTAGATGTAAAGAAATGCAAGAGTGAAATAAGATATGCTAACAGTCAAGCTGAGTTAGACGTTGCAAAGATTTATTAAAACAAGCATCTAAAGATTTTCACCGTGTAAATAAATAAATAAATAGAGTCATTATGTAAAAAGAATGAAGTGGAGATCAAGTATTTTCTAGATACTGTCCAAGGAGTGAATTATTTGATGGTTTTCAAGGGGGGAGATAACGTTTATCAAAGAATGTACCATCAACACGGATAATGGAATGAGGATACGGAAATAGAAACAAGTTTTATGCCTTGACATCAGGGTAATCAGAACACTAATTCTGCAAGAATACAAGAAAACAAGGGCTGGTAACAGGGAAATTTAATAATCTGTCATGTCAAATGCAGTGGCATACAAATTGAGAACAGTAAGTGCTGTTTATTTCAAACTAAAAATGTCTAGATTCCAGAAAGACAAAATTATTCGGTTCTTTACTGATCTATTAATTGGACTACAGAATACAGAGGAGTAGAATATAAACCAGAAAGACCTCAAGAACTTGAGGAATATAAACGTACTCAAATTCAACAGTGCAAAATTCAAAGCTACATATTGTGGGAATATACAGAAATTTATACTGCAGAAGTTCACTGTTTGAGGAAGAGAAGAAGGGTGGTAAGAAGTTGGCCACAGAATGACTGAATTGGAAGGTGGAAACATTGTTTAAAAAGAGTAAAAGTTAAATGGGATACAGCAAGGAAATGTCACTGCCATGGGGCAAGGCCAGATGGGACTTCACATGACACTCAGTACAGCCTGGCCATGCAAGGCAAAAAAAGATGAACTGAGGCTGAAACTGGGACAGTGCTACAAAGGTGTTCAGAAGACTGAAGAACATGTTTAAAACAAACTTCATTTCCCTTAGCCTGACAAAATGAAGGTGGAAGAGAGATATGACTGCTTTGTTAAAACATTGTGGGTGACAGATGTCAGGATGAAAATAGGATCACTCCTGAGTACTTCAGCTGATGGTCAACAGACAGGTATGGTTGAAGGATGAGGTTTCTTTCCAAGTTTGAGTCTTCGATTTGAAAGTTTGGGTTGTAGAGTGTCTGTTCACAGCCAGAAGCTTAGGGCCATGAGCATCTGTCATTGCCTCTCTAGTCCCCATGATGAGGGGGGAGAAGAAATCACCAAATTGTCATCTGGATGCAACCTGAAAATGGCTCAGCCAACCCCAATGAACAGAGAAGATGTACACAACTGTACTTTTATTTCTCAGAACTTTTACAGTTTTGTCAGACATTCAGTCCCTTTTGTGCAATTTAAGGTGCAAAGGCCCCCAGACGGCAGGGGGCGGAGGTAGGAAGCCTATTTCTGATACTCTGGAGGAACAGTGACAGTTGTGGACTGAACAATGAATAACTATTTGTCAAAGAAATGTTCATGGTATTTAACAGTTTTTAGTAATAGATCTCATTTTACTGAGTCCCTCTAGGGAAGGAAATCCAGTGATAAATTTGTAAACCAACGATCTCTACCTCCTCTGTTCTTGTGGGTTTGGGTTTTTTTTTTTGTTCGGGGTTTGGTTCCCCCTCCCCAAGTTGTTGGTTCTATAGTATGCAGTTTTTACCATCCAATCAATAAGTTACCTTTGCCAAGATTTGTGGAAGACACACTGCTAACATCATACTGCATGTTCTTCACATAAAAGTGGTTATGTCCTTTTCAGACAAATTCTTCAGACTATAAAGGAATCAAAGTTCTATGATGGAATAATGTAAAAACTGATTCATAACAGTACTACCTAAAAAGATCAGACAAAAATCAATACCCACATCCTTCTTCATCACTTACAAATCTTCCTATGCTAAGGCCCTCAGTGCTTTTCAGGTGGACTTTACCCTGCAGGTTGCAAACATAATTGTTTGGGGTTTGGGCTGGAGGAGGGATGGTGGTGGCTACTGGGTTTTATTATCTACTTTGTTTTTGCTACTGCCATAAATATTTTTTAAGTAATCATCAGCACCATCTGCCACTTACCACTGTGTTCTTTTCACAGTGTCAATACTATAAACACAGTCTGCTCCCTCACTTGATATAGTGCAGAAGAATGGAATTAAGCAGAAAATAGTCTCTCCAAAAATAGAACTTACTATTTAAGAGAAAGCAACTCCTTCAGTAAAATGAACTTCAAAATAGGTTATTTCAGTTATCAGCAAGTCTTAAAGAGCTATTTTGCTAAGCATCTCCAGTTAACTAAAAAGAACTCCAGATTTTACTTCTTTTGAGACTATGGCACTTGACAAACCAATATCTCAGTATCAATAAGTTGAAGTTACTGCTTAATATATTAATGAGGACTATAGTTAAAGTCATTAAACCCTTACAGAGATCATTTTGATTTTCTCACACAATTTTAACTTCTTCTATTTTTTGAGCACTGAACAGGCAGCATATTGGTAACTAATATTGAGTATCCCTCAATGTAATTACCAAATCTATTGTTCTGTACAAAAAGCTCTAGCCATGCTGTAGGTTAGAGAGACAGATTTAATCCATTCTAAACAGTAAAGTTAAACTTTCAAAAAATCCTGTTGCTCACTAAGTCTTTCAAAATAATCGACCTTATTTGCAGAGCTTCTGGTCAAATTAATACAGCTACGCACCTCTGCAAGCTGAGCTATGTGAACTGTCATTCCATCATGGAAGCATCATTCATATAAGGCAGATGTAAAATATTTTCTGGAGGCATCTTTTTTTCTAGGAATGGTGAATTATGTGGCACTGTAAACCCTACTCAGCTTTTAGTCCAATGTATCTTCTTTCCTTGTAAGGTATAATGTTATGAAGCTAGTTGTGCTGGTTTTGGTTGGAATGGAGTTACTCTTCTTCATAGTAGCTAGTATGAGGCTATGTTTTAGATTCGTGCTGAGAATAATATTGACAACATCATAATCTTTTCAGCTATTGCCAAGCAATGTTTACATCAAGCCAAGGACTTTCTCAGTTTCTCATACTGCACCTGTGTCCCCAGCTTCTTCTCTACAAGAAGCTGGGAGGAAACACAAGTAGGACAGCTGACCCAAAATGACCAAAGGGATTTTCATGCCATACAACATCATGCTCAGTACCTAAGTTGGAGGAAGATGGCTGAGGGGGCTCTTGCACTCTCGCTCTTGCTCTGGCTGCTCAGGGACTTGCTGGACATCAGTTGGTGAGTGATGATGGGTTGTACGGGGGTTTTTTTCTTTCTTCCTGCTGTTGTTTATTTAATTTATTTTTGATTATGAAACTGTTCTTATCTCAACCCATGAGTTTTCTTAATTTTTCCTCTGATTCTCTCCCTGATCCCACTGGGGGATCAGGGAGGTGAGCGAGCAGCTCTGTGGTGCTTAGTTGGTGACTGAGGTTAAACCACGACATTGGTTTTGCTGTGTTTTTATAATGTTTTCCTTGATAACATGCCACTTTATTCTACCTAAAGAGTATTTTCAGATTATAAATAAAAAATCCTCTCTGTGGTGCATCAATAAAAATTTCTGTCAATAAAACAAGGCAAATAATCAAAATAAGCCAATAGTCTGTCTCCAAAGTTACAAAGGATAGATGACACTCACTCTAGAAAGATGGACTGGTACAGAATCAAGGACAGGATGATGCAGAAAAACATGTTTACTTAAATACACATGTAGGATGCCCAGATACTATTTTGATGGGACTAATAAATCAGCTGGTAAAAACAGAGCACAGAACTATGTTGTATTTTATCCAGACTCATATCCTTTCACAGATTTCCTTTTCTCTTTCGCAATATCACAAATACTTCTATGTTTAGGAGCCTAAATAACATATCAGTTATGATTATCTTCCCATTCCTACCGCTATCTCCACTTTTCTTTTCCCAGCATTCATTACCCATTGTCTTCCTTTACTAAAGCATGATATATAAAATAAATAGATGACTAATTAGAAGTTCCTCACTTCTAAAAGAAAAAAAAAAAAAAAGAGAAATAAAGCCTTTGTATATAACTTCAGTACCTCTTTTCTAGGTTAAGCTCTTCCACTGGTTCACTTTCACAGCTTGAAGGCAGCTTTTTTTTCTGTAGGTATTAGTCCATACATGCCTTCAAAAACCTGTGTGCAATACTCCATAAACAGTTCATGCCACATTTTATATGGCATGAAATACATACTTAGTGTAAGCATTATTCCTGGCCAGCACTCTCTGCTAGCTACCTGACATTGTACCACACATATAGCTCTTGAACTCTTAAGTCATTGTTTTCCAGTCTGAACAGAGACCACACAAAGGACAAACAAGGTTAATGGCCTGACCTAGTCCTCTGCTCTAAACAGAAGCAAGACTCAAGCCCTTCTTTTTCTCCTCTTTCTGAATAGGTAAACAAAGAGGTAAAATACACTACCAGATTATGTATGCCTGAGAAGATGAGCGGTTAAAGTGGTGCTTAGCAAATGAGCCTCTGAAGTTCACCCTCGACTCTTCAGCCTCAGTGCTATGGTGAGGCAGGAACTTCTCAGTAGGCACACAGAAATATTTGCTAATGCAGAATCAGATCCAGCCATTTCTCTGTATTTCCCTTGTCTTTTCTATCTGAGTACATGAGAAATTCTAGAACCCTCAATATATATGTACACTGAATATCACACTGTACAATTCAATTTAGATTGTTATTAACTTTTTCATTAATTCATCCTGTATTTTCACTCCTTTAGTATTCTGTGAATACCCTCCAACATGAAAAAAGCCTTAAGAGATTTAACAAAGATATGTAACAAAAGCATTCACAGTAACCATCATCTGTATGTCTTAATTACAGTATATTTTCATCATCATCTTTAACATTTTTGTAGAAGAAAATATTTACTCATCCTTCTAGCCCTAGTGACTTTATATTAGGTTATTTTGCAAGTAGGAAGGGACTGAGCAAGGAAAGTGTTTATAGCAGGTAGAAACTCATGGGACTTCCTTGACCCTGGTGTACATCTGCAACTATTTCACTGCATAGTTAAGATAGGTACACATATGGACCCATTCTACTTATGAAAAATCCTAACCTATGGTTTTGTTTCCAAGGGTCAGAACAATTGAGCAATATCATTAAATAATAGTCTGTAAAAACTATTTATTATTTCATATTTATATGAATGTGCCTCTTATGGATTACTTTTTTTTGGTATTTTAATCAGAGAAAATTAGAAATAGAACCAAAAAAGCCTTATTACTGGAAACCCCCATCCAGAGCTAATTGTCTTGTAGAACACTTAATGAGTCGTTATTCATTATGATGGTGAGTACAGGGAAGGCAGATGGCGCAGTAATTTTATTGATTTTGTGATCCTACTGTAGCTTGCTGATTAAGTAGGATTGAATGCCACAGTTAGTGTGGCCAGAACTACATGAAATTCCATTTTGATTCAAAGATATCAGAGAGTAACTTTCAGATATCACTGTTTGAGAAGCCTGACAAACATGAAATTTTTCCATCTTCATTTATATTTGTAGCAACAGAATACATTCCACAACTTCCACTGCAAAATTATTTCCACTGAAGTTGCTCTATTAATTACTATATTTAGTTCGTTATTTTAATTTCCAAGTGTTATTTTTAATTATTCAGTTAGATTCACCTCACCTAGTCATAGCCATCTAGATGCTAGATGTCCTGCATGGTTTAGCAGAGAGATACTCACATGTAGACCTTCAGAGACCATTCAGCTCACTGTCTTAATAGGAAAGCACCTTTACTGGGTGCTCTAACCTGCTTGGTAGATCGGGAAATTTTCCTGTGTGAAGGTGTTATAACCTGTACGTAATTTACAAATGACATCCCGTGATTCTGAATGACTTTGAAAAGCTCTTCTCATTTTTCTTTGTGCTTTAATGCATTTACTGTCTTATCCAAGAACGACACAAACATCAGAGTTTTATAAACTTACTGTACAATACCTCTATACCTCAAAGGGTGGGATTTAGTTGGCTTTAATAATAATGATGACATGATCGCAATTCTTTTAACAGAATTTATCACACTACCAACCTATTCTTTCTGTATTGCCCAATATATCACCGGAGCTGTATGAATACCTTGAGGAACTTATTCTTGGTCCTTCCACTGATGGTACTTCATTGGCACCTTTTTCTGCATTAAGTAATTTATATGTTATCCTCTTGCTACTTTTTTTTTTTTTTTTTACTAAATAGTTTTGTTCAGTACCCTTTGAGATATAATTTAGTTCCTTCTATGGATCTGGTTGCAGCTGCTCTCATTATTAGATCTCCTTTGATATTAAAAAGAGTTCAAGCTATTTAAAGCATGAGGTCAGACACTACAGCAATAGTAGATGATCCCTAGCTTTCAATGTGTCATAAAATCTGTAAGACATATATGTACACTGTATATTATAACCAACCCATGGTGCTTGAAGAAGTGATTTTTCTGACATGGACATACATTGATGCATGCATATGAATTGTCCAGAGAAATGTGATTTTTTTTAACCTTTGAATTTTGATCTGATTACTCAGGTACAATGCAGCCAATGGGCAACTGAAGAATGAGAAAACCACACATTCTATCAAGTCAATCCAAAAAGTGTGAAAATTCATTTTTATTACTACTAAACTTCCTTGATATTTTTCATCGATCGTTCATTTTAAATTTCATTTTAAACCAGTTGTTTTTCTAGAGAAGTATATCTGAATTGTTAGGATTCTCTTCAAAACTTACACCTAAAATAAAATGTAAGGTCTGCTGTGCTACAACTAACCTGCTACGATGCAAACACTGACAGATTAATTTCCAGATTTTTCAGGCTGTTTAATTCTACAAATCATTCCTTCATTGAAGCATGAGTCACAAAGAATACTGTTTCATTGTTGCAATAAATACATTTTCATCAATATTTCATCTGAAGCTATGACCAATCTGTATACAGACCTATCTGTATAAGACCTCTCTTAAAGCACATGTAGCTCTTAAACAGTTTAATTGTGTCAACCTAGCTGTTATTTGTGTACTTAGCAGATTAGCACTTAGAACTAACCAATGCTGCCAGAAGTCCTGATCTGTAAAGTTCTCAATGATGTTTTCAGCAGAAAGTAGACAGCACTCAAGATCTCCACTGGAACATATGGTTTCTCCTACAGAAGTTTTTGCCTTGTATAGCCTTTGGCCAAAGCCCACCATCTGCAGTTTCAGCTCTTCTTTCAGCTGTTGATAAAGGTGAAGTACAGAACATATGCTGCAGAAGAGTAACCTTTACATTACGGTTTTTAATATTCAGAGACATTTTTTAACAACATATTTGTTAATGTAAATTTTGGAAACAAGTAAAACTGATTTTCGCCCAATTTCAGATCTTAAAAACATTGGAAAACAAGTCTAACAAGTCCAGTGGAGCCTAGACTAGTTATTTGTGGAAAGAATTAGCTTTCTTGATTTTGGAGAAAATGTAATGCAGAACAAAACAGGCATTCCCTTATATTTCAGATGTATGTATATAAGAAATGAAACCCACAGTGTCTCATTGTGAACTGAGAATCGGTATCATTGACATATCATTTAAACAAATACGTTTGACACACTGTCAGTTTTATCCTAGAATGATCCCAATGAGCTTGAAAATGGTTATATGCAAGTAATAGAGGATTCTAAAATTACTTGGTAAGACATAATTACTGAACACACTACTTCCATCCACCTAAATATCATTGTTTTACCCTAGCTTAGGCCATAAGGGAAACCAACTGCATAGCAAACATATGTCTGCTGCACAAAGCTTCCACATCATTTCAAATAACTTGGCACAGTTCACAGCATCTGCTCCCAGGAAGCCCAGGAAAGAAGCAGCAGGTAGTGCTGCAGGACAGGAATGAAGTGAATTAGTAGAGCTACAGGTATGCCAACAAACTTGCATAATAGCTTCTGCCTAGACTATGCATGGTTGCATACAGTGAAAGCAGTCCATGAGTACCAAAATTCATTACACACAGGAAAAAATTATTATAGCAATATAATCTAATATAATCTAATGGCTGAATCAGCATGGTTGCACACCTCAAGCATTTTGATTTGCTTTTGACCCTGAACAAAGTGAAAGTTGTGGGACTAAAAATTGAAGATATTTTTAAATAGTAGACAGCAGAAAAACACCATAATAACAAAAGGAGGAGCAGCATTTTAAATATAAGTGTGCAAAGCTGATGAAAGGTAAAGCAGTAAGAGGACAGAGCAGAACAGGAGGACGTAACACATGTACCAGATGTGCATTCTTTGATAGATTGAGAAACATTCCAAATGACACACCTGCTATGTTGTTGAACCCAGCTCCTATTCCAAAAACCCTATTCCATCCATGTTTTACATGCAGCAAAGAACAGCCATTACTTTAAAAAAAAAAAAAGTATATATATTAAATAGAAACTGATTAAGTAACTAGATAAATACATTTTTACTGCCGGGAAGCACATCATAGGTAAATTTGAAAACAACAGAAAAAAGCATTCTAAGCTCCAATTTCAACAATTACTTTTAATTTCCTTTCATAATGTTTTTCCTTGTTGTAAGACTATAAACACCTTCGTTTCTTTTTCATTTTCTTAAGACATGAACAGAGAATATGCTAAACATCCTTCCTCCCTCATTGCTCTCCTCAGAGCACTTACATTTATATACTTCTTCCAGGAAATGTATTTGACAAAACATCAGTAACACTTTTATTTTCATAGCACTTCCAGAAATGATATTCCAAGCCATAAACAACATTTTAAGAACTAAGTCCTCATCTCAGGACTGCGGGGGGTGGGGGGGGGGAACCCACAACCAAAAAAAGCAAACAACCCTCCTTCCCCCAGAAAAATGAACTTAAAAAACCCCAAATAAATAACAGACATTCATCAGGCCAAAAGGAGAAGAAAGAACACTCAGCTGAGCTTATTTCCAACATAAGTCATCATCATTACTCAATGTTTTTTAATCTCTTAAATGGATTTTTGAAGGTTAAAAGAATATATTTTTAGCTCTAAATAATAAAAGTTAGCCTTAAAGCATATTTTCTAGCTTATAGGAGAATTTTGGGCACATACCATGCAGCTTACTGTTCATTACAAAGGTGTTCATTTTGACAATTCCAATGAATACTGGAATGGGGACCAGGTGATCTATACAGCACCAGATTACTGTCAAAACTGTGTTGCCAGGACCATTTTGTATCATAACATTTTAGGCAATTATTTAAAGGATTAAAAAAGTGTACTTAAGTATCTTCTGTTTAGGAAGTATCTTATAAGAATGGCTGTAATGCTTTTGTACAAAGACCTAGCATAGGTCAGATAAGGTAGATTGCCTTAAGTAGTGCTTCCAGACAATGCAAATGCCGCTTTAAAATGAGCTTGGATCATTCCCAAAGTGAACACCTTCCTAATGAAGCAGGCACACTCACACACAATCCCGGTTTCATCCCACAGGCATTCTGGGAAAAGCTAATACTTTGAATCCTGGAATGCATAGCATTGGGATTCACTGTGCGAAAGAACTTAGGTAGAAATTAGTGCACTAAACATCAAATTGAAGTGAGAATACTCACTGGTACTCTCTATACAGCCTCATTTATAGCAACTTAACTGAAAATGTAGGAGTAACTGCATCTGAATATTTTTTGCCCTACAAAACAAGGTTGAAAAATATTGGTGTGCACACATACTGTTTCGGGAAGTGCTAACGAGACATGCCATTTGTACACCATCTTGTTTCATCACTAGGCTTTTTATTTGGGATACCACATCAAATTCCAAACATAAATTTCCTCTCTAAACACTGGCTCTAAATGTAACAACAGCTTGACTAGGTAGTCCTTTGTATTCATCTGCTATGCCACTATTTTGGATCTGTGTGGGTGCATTTGTCCAAGTAGATGGCTTTGAACGAGGACAGACATGCCGCTTACCAACACAAGTCTTACCTGACTGACCGGGGGGTGGGACTCCTGATGATCCTCTGGGCAGACATAAAAATACTGTGAGGACTGCAGCTCTATTTCCTGAGCATGGCTCAATGGCAATTGGTTTAGGAGCACCCTGGAAAAGGAAGATAACTATGTAAAGTCCAAGATTTACATTAAATTTTTACTTGAACATCTTTATTTTTAAGGTCCACTGTAGAAAGAATTTTTTCCTAATTAGTTCTTTGTATTTAAACAAGTTCTCCTACCCATGACTTAAAAATGGTCTTTAACAGACCACACTGCACATCTAACCAAAGATCGTCTAAAGACAACAGTGATACTTAATTTATAGCTAGCTAACTTCAGTGATATCAACTTCTTAAAGCTTAGAAAACTGCAAAACCTTCTGCTATACAGACTGGTATCTGAAAGCACCAGAATTCCCCTGTTCTAACAAGAAGTACCCATGTGAAAGAATTGTGCTTCAACAACATCCATTACCTAGCCCTCCTAATGCCAAAACATGAAATGAGAGCAAATCTATCTTATATACAGATGTATAAAGACAGCAAATCCCTCTTGAGTCTCCCAGGCCAGTAAGTCTGCCTTCTCTGTGTCTGTCCCAGTTAGCAAATTATTTATTTCAGGCACAATCTTCTTGAATTTTCTTTGCATATGCAGAAAACAGGTGCAGTGTTACTATATTTAAATAATAAGTCTCTGAAAATGTTGCCTGTGTGGTTATCATCTTGCTTTGTCTTACATAAAGCTATGACAACAGTGTTTTTGCTGGCAGGAAGTATGTGCTATTACCAAGTACCTCTCTCATTAGCTACATAGATCTTTTAATTTGCAGTTAGCTTTTGACTAAATGGTCACTGCCATATTGTTCTCAAGCTACCAAGAACGACACACAAGGAGCTGGAAAAACATAAAACAGTCTACAAAGCCATAGAATAATAACTTTCTAATATGACAATTTAGAATGTTTCCATATTTACAAGTTTCCATGTTTTGTGTTCACTAAGAGATAGGCATTTCACTTTTGAGAGCTTAAACGTTTAGTCAAGCACTGAAGATATTTCTGAAACATTAGGTCAAAATCAGCCTAAGCATTTGTTTCTTTTGTTTTGTTTGCAAATTTTTTGAATGTCTGTCATGTTCCAAGACAAAATAGGAGTTTGATGTTTTGATTTAAAATTCAAAGCCCTAAAACTTTCCATTTAAATGCAAAATGCAATGTATATATAAACGTCAACTGATTCAAGTACACTAAGAAAAATGATAGTTTAGCCAAGTTAAATACACTGCAAAGTACTAGATATAAAGAAAACAAAGGCGCTTCCATCATGTAAAGCAATTATCATTTTCTATTTTTCTACCTCCAAGTAACCAACATTTATTACTGTTCAGTGAAGATAAGGAAACAGAGAATACAGCAATAAATTGAACAATAGATAAATACACCTTTTTTTTTTTTTAACTTCATGGTCATATTTGAAAGGCATTTCTGTAGATTTATTTGAGGTGATAGTATTAAAATAGTGTGGGCAAAAATGTCATCTAATTTAAAATTGCCATGACATAATGAATGACAATTTATCTTCACTAAAACCTTACCTAACAATGAAACAGAAAAGTAAAACCCCAAAGCTTTAGCTAAAAGCAATAATTTTGGAAAAAAACAAACAAACAAAAAAAAACCCACAACATAAGGAACACTTTCTAAATGGAGTGTACTGGATTTGTAGCATTTAATAATAATTTTTTGGTAATGTATTGGCTCAATGTGGGCCAAAGGAACAGATGAAGAGATTCTGAACATGTGTAAGCTGACTTCCCGACTCTAGGCAAGCATCTGCAGCAGGAGCTGTGAACGGAGCAGACCAGGGGCTCTTCATGTCCATGGACAGAGTGCCGTTAACCAGGGAGGTCATCAGTCAGTGACTCCTGTCCACTCACTAATATGATAAATAGATTCTACAAATAAATAACTTTGCATGTAGTATGTTCTTCCACTATATGCTAGAACAGCAGCACTTGAATACTTATACAGCATTTATGATTAATATAGTTGGTATTACTAAGGCAAGCAATAGAGCATTTAAGTCATCTTTTCTGATTTGACACACCGGCAAATCAAATAACAGGATTCCTTTCTATTTGAAAAGGCAGACAAAGTGAAATCTTCATTTTAAAATGTAATTCACAACACAGTTTATGCAGACATACAACTGAAAGAAACAAATTTACCATTATGCCTTTTAATTTGGTGAATAATTATTATAAATCAAAATGATGATATTTGCTATTGCTGTTAATATAAAAACTTTCATTAACAGACTGTCTTTTTCGGTTTGAAGTTTATACTAACGTTTTTCAAAACACAATTGGATTTCCAGTAAATACTTTCCAGAGGACTTCATCCAAAAATAAAATACAGTAAGAATTTTGTATTTGTGCTTATATGTTCTTTACAGAACATTATGACTGAAAAAGCAGATGTCTTATCTTACCTCACATCATTCAGATTCACTAGCAAAAAAACCACAGAAGCATAGAGCAAATGATAATAATTTAGATACCCTAAGGTTTGTCAGTTGTTTAAAGATAAATACATAACCATGAATCAAAGTTATTTCATAGTGACATAACATGTTCTCTGAAATGTGCCATTTATCATGCATTTTGCATGGGTTTTTTGGAAGAGATAAGGCACATGTTTGTTTGCCCAAAGCACTTAGTTACCATGATTTACTTGCTAGAATTATCTTTTTTTCCCCCTGTACAGCAAATGACTTCTTACATTTTTGCCAAAAAGCACAAATGACAATCACAGAGTTAATAAAACTTTATCAGTGAAAGACAGAATAAACAAATACTTCTTTACTTAACAACCTTTTATATTCCTTTTCTTACACACACTATGACAGAAAGAGGTATGTTGGTTGGGATGTTTGGTTGGTTGGTTGGTTGGTTGGTTTCTTCACCAAAAAGAAAGGGGAAGAAAACCACAAAGGAATAAAAAGGTGAAAAAGCATACATTATTACTGATAGTGAGAAAAGAAGAGTAAGTCAGTGGATGTAGGAAGAAGAAAGAAGTAGAGAAGGTAGGGAATAAAACAGAGTATATACATATAAAGATTTATCCACAGTTTAAATGTGAAATCATATATTTATTCACAAAACACAAGTTCTTGGGGTCCTTGATTTTTATCAGAGAAAATGCCCTTCATTCTCGATTTTTTCCCTGAAAAATCCTACAAAGACCTAGCCAAATTCCAGCTGCCTGGGTGAGTCTGAGAGGAATTACCAAGCTTTGGGAAGATTTTTTGCTCACCCTTGATCTGTTTTTATAAGAAACAAATTTTGGCTGGATATTTTTTCCTATACAAAGGACAGATGACAATATTACTGTCCCCCAGTAGGACAAAAGCCTGCAAGTGCAATGCCTCCTTTAGCTGGAGTAAGAAGGCTTTGTCAATAGGCTCCCCACGATCGGGCACATTTATACCTGTACTAAAAATATTTGTTACTAAGTAAATTCGTACATCTGCTTTATAATGACAAGAAAGTAACAAAACAGGTTTATTTTTTATTTATGTATTGAAAAACCCAATAAATCTTGCATTGTGTTATTTGGCTGTTTAGGTCTAACACTAATGAGATGCTTTAAAAGTCCAAACCAAGAAGGCGGCTGAAAGTGTATTCTGTCGCTCTTTCTGGGCGGGATGGGCAACAGAAGGCAGCAGCACGAAGATGTGAGAAGAGCAGGAGAACACAATGATGACTAAGGGGATGTTCATGGATCTGTTATAAGGGTTTATAGAACCTCTCTGGGGAAAACGCACTGAAACTTTAGCATTGATTCTTGTCTATTGATGAAAATATTTAATACTGTGAATACGGGAAGATGAAAAGTGTAAAGCGTTTTAGCTCTATCTGTATTCCAATAAGTGGCGTCTCACAGAACTGAAGTGCTATAAAACTTCTGATTTTCAGTACCGAGTAATACATATTTTTTTTCTGTCCAGCATTCTAAGTTAGGTGCATCCAATTTTTAAAAGTGCATTACTATACCATAAGACAAATAGACCACGTAAGACTAAGTGGCTCCAAACTCATGCCAAAAAAGCAATTAGAAAATTGAATCAAGAAATTAAGGATTAATGTGAGCATGTTACACCTGTCAGCAGTAATAAGTATTTTGACAAGAAGAGAATAAAGTTTGACAGTGTGCACGAATACTGATCCGATATATAAATCAAGTATTAAAATGCAAACAACTATGCATTAATCACTGTAATGTTTCCTAAGTAAAACGGTCTTAGTACTACTTACAAGAATTCATTATAAATAAAACTCCATCTCTTCTTAAAATTACAGCTTGACTTATACTTTTTTGGCTTAGTAATGAATGCTGCCCATTTAAACTTCATTTTTAATCATATTATTAAAAAGAATTAATCTGGTGAATTTCACATAAACTAAACTCAATGACTTGGCAAATAAACAATCAAATCTGTTGTTGTGACAGGATTACTACCAGACTCAGAATGTAAATAGCCACTTTTCTGGAGTAGAGTGTGCAAGACTTCAGAGGGGATAAAAGAAAGGAAACAAGTCTGTGTCCCCTGAAGAGGAAAGGAATGCAGAAATGGAGGAAATTTAAAATTTAGATTGTTCTATTACAAGTATTCACCCCTTCATTTTCTCTGAACTTCAGATCCTTTTCCTGAATTCTTTGGTTATCTTCTAAGTTTTTTGATTTATTTATGGTAAGCAAGCCCCTGATTCAGAAAAGCACTTGAGTACCTAAGTTGGATTTTGGTAAAATTCAGATACATAAATGTAAAATCAAAAGCCTCAAAACCCTGTAATCTTGGTTTCAACATTAAAATTTTCCCAGTAGCTGAAGCTCTCCTCTGCCTGCCCAGGCACAGCTTGGTCTCTTTTACACTCACTCAGTATTCACCAGCATTCCTGCAACTGCCCTGGATGTAGAGCTCGATCTAGGTTTTCAAAACAAGCTTACCAAATTAGATTTTTACAACACAGTTGAAAGCAGAGGTAGCTCAGTTCTCTGTGCAAAGAGGATTAATCCTGGTTTCCCTATTCTGCTTTTACTAACTGCTTGTTTGAGGTGAAATACTCTGACCTATAATTAAAGGTGCAGAGTAAAATGCTATGATTGTTCTGACCATTTTCAGTGCAGGAAAGGCAGACTTTTCAGCAGTGCAAGGGAGGAAAAAAATAAAATAATTGTTTTAAATTCATAGAATTCTACTGATGACATTTGCTGGGGGCTTTTTTGGCCATTTTGCTGGAGAAACCCCGAATGTCTCTAGCATAGCTATCCTGCCAAGAGGAGATGGGAGACTCCCACTTGTAGCCAACCTCCATCCTATCCCCATCTCATTTTCTCCATGGTCATTTGCCAAGAGCAACCAAAAGCAATGTCAGAGGAATGAAGAGATGCCATTTTCATAGCACCTGTCCTAAGGACAACCTGGTACTTCTTCCAGAGTGCTGGAACTAAGGCAATGCCACAAACAGAAACAAAGAGTGTAATCAGTATTGCTGTTTTCCCAGACTATCAGCTATTCTAAATATTGGGTACATATTAACTAACACTCATTAACACACTTTTTAGTATGAGCTTCCCACTCACCCAAAAGTTTTGACAATATTCTCCACAGATCTATTCAATGAGTAATGAGCTTTAATGACACTGCAACAGGAAAAAAAAAGCTTTCACCAAACATCATTTGTGTGCCAGGAGAAACAGACTTGAGGAAATGCTGCAACAGAATAAATAAGCAAGGCTGGAGCTCTGAACATTGTTTTGTGGCTGGCATAGGAAACACAAGTTCTTCATATGACCCTAGGGTTTTACTGAAATTACAAGCATCCACTAAAGATCTTCATTTAAAGTTCCCCTCTTGCACTTAGTGAGTGGAAAGCTTTACCTCATCTAAACTTACAAGAATGGCCCAGAGCCTGAGTGTCCTCAATGCTCTGGGCTTCTACATTGCACCTTCTTTTGCCTGAGGATTTCTTAGTGATTTTTAACTATGGTTAATGAGGTCCCACTAACCCATGCAGGGTACATAACCACACTACCTGCAGCAGAAAAATCTGGAGAACCTTTTGGAGTATCTTACAATTCTTCCACCAGTACTGAAAGAAACTGGGGGTAACTGCCTTGCTTCTATGGCTGAGCCATCCAGCTAGTGCTGATTTACTGGGAGGACTCTACCAACTCGACCTTCAGAATGAACCATTTTTCCCTGAAAACTTCTACAGTGTCTAATGAAGCCAAGATCAACAGTCTAATTGATGATAAAATGCAACCTGACCCTAATTATAGCAACATTTCTTATTAGCGATTTTTTCAATAGTCAACTATCTCCAGAGTAATTTT
This sequence comes from Rhynochetos jubatus, assembly GCA_027574665.1. NCBI lineage: Eukaryota > Metazoa > Chordata > Aves > Eurypygiformes > Rhynochetidae > Rhynochetos > Rhynochetos jubatus. Next base: position 34,273,491 of record CM050655.1, on the reverse strand, counting down.
GTCCCATTGTTTTTGAAGAATATAAATCTCCATTAATTTCCTTGTTTGAAAATAGCAATGAAAATGAATATATTGGTACATCATTTTCCATAAGAAGAACAGTGTGAATCAACAATAAAAAGAACACATTATAATTACAAAGCTGTGATTATAGCCCCAGTGAGCAAACTGCGTTGTTATCCTTCAATTTATTGACTTACCGCTCTATCACAACTATATCAATATGCAGTGATAGGCTGCATTCTTTTTTGCAGTCTTGTCTGAGTAGAATGTGGTTGTTACTTATCAAAGGTTATCTACTGATGTTAGATTTATGTACTCATCTGAAGTGTTTATGCTCAGAAGAGCCATATTTTTATTACAAGAATTATATTTATTTGCAACAATATTATTCTCAGTTAATCTAGTAAGAGACTGTTTCAAAACCTAAGACTATGTGATATAGCATTTCATTAGCAAGAGAGTTATGAATTGACATTCTCATTAAAACTGATTTATTAAGACAAAGCTGCTAGAAACACCTGCAGATGCATTTATTTTCAATGGGGTTCCCAGAAAGGACTCCTGGTCAGGTTTCCTATTCACCATTCATCCTACTGCCTAGAGGTTGCTTTTTCTGAACTGTGACACTAGTGTGAACCATCCTGCAGTTTTCTTGACTCTCATAAGTGGCCAAACAGAGCACAAGACATTGAAGTTAAATCAAAATAACAAGTAGCTTCAAGGCACGTTGCATTTCTTTTTCTGTGTCCATCTATGCAGGTTCCTCTCTCTTCATACTGTTAAATAAACTTGGGGTTACTTTACTGTTACATCTTGCCCACTAATAAGAGTAATTTCAGGTTAATCTGGAAAATATTGAATGCAACTTACAAAGGATAGTGTGTGTAGTAGGTGTACTGGATTGCTGCCAGAGGTATCCCCAAGAGCCTCCAGAACATTCTCCTATTAAGCTCTATGAGTCTGATTAAAGGCTAGCAATGATCGTGTCAAGTTTGTGAAAAGAAATTTATCTTGGCAGCAGTCAGCTAGATCCCGTTGGGAAAAGCACCCCAGACCCTATGTCTGTAGCATACACCAAGCACCATGTATCCCCAGGTACTTTCCTGTAAATTCTTCTTACTGCCATTTCAAATTCTCTAAATCAAAGCGGTGGTGTGCAATGAAGTGATGCTAATGGGCATTTGTTTCCCAAATGGGTATACCTTTTGGACCTCCAAGGATTAGAAACAAGAAGTGGAGAATTCTGTTACTCTTTCACAATTCAGTCTTAAAGGCTCACCTATGAAAACCTCATATTTCACTGACAGCCCGCCACTGTTTGAACCTGGGCTGGTTACTTAAGATCAGAGCATCACTCCCATATATCACAGTGGGATAACCACCCCAGACCACCCGGCAGCAGAGGACGTGGTCCCTCCAGTGCCACTACTAACTTTTCAGGGTGAGCAAGATGAAGTATTAGGCACACGTTAAATTCTGCCTAACTTGCAGGCTAACAAGGGTGGGCATGGTAGCAGGCAGGGGAGCGCTGAGCTAAGGATTGAGCGCAGTACCAGCTACTTGCACTGGGAAAAGGCAAACTGAGTCAGCAACAGATTTCTTAAATGTCCACGAGGTGGATAAACTCGGGCTTTCCTTTGCTCGGGGTGGACCGTAAAATTTCAATCTGTCAGCACGACAATGTATCTCGGACAGAAGTCAAAACTTCTGACTAGCAGGTACCTTTTGTGACCACAGAGATCTCATTACTGTAGCTGTGTGGCATCCTAGAGTCATTAAAGACAAGGTTTGATTATTATTTAGGAGATCTATGCCAGACTTGAGGGTGAGGAAAGGCAAGTGTCCTGAAATCATTATGCTGTATTTTGCATTTCTTGCAAAACTGGAAAGAAAATATAGTACACCATATGTCATCCAAAATATACTTCTGGTGAAGTTTTCTTCAGCAATGTCTTTTAAAGTTCTTTTGTAACCTCCTGGCCACATGCACGATGCCTAGTGAATGATAAATTAAAACTTCATACCTGGAATCGTAATAATAAAAAAGAGAACTAAATCAAGACACATTGTGAAAACTAGCTGTCAGCAGAAGGGATTAAAGTGCAAACTTGGCAATATTCTTAATGCAGGAAAAAACGCTAATGGCACCAGAATAACAAATTACTTTCTATCATGACAACTTACACAGATCGCAGCCTACCGAATGTAGGGAAGACACAAACCGAATGTCTGAAAGCATGACATAGCTTTTATTTTCATGTGGTCCAAGGACAGCTGCAAAATGCGTACGCCACAGACAAAACCATTCTGAAACAAATTACCCATTAGATGTGTAAGTCTGTAGAAGTTGCCATCCTAGTGACGACTGTGTGTGGACAGTGTGGATCAGATCATAGCTGCTCCAGCAGCAGGAAGAAACAACTGCAAAAGACTCCTCTATCCCAAGGAAAGGGGATGCGATCACAGCAAAAGGGAACTTAGTTTTGCTGTATTATATAGTAGTAGCAGCAGCACGTGATAACTGAGTAGCGGTTTTGGCAGTAGCTGCTACCAGCGAGGTGGAAAGGGAGAGGGCAGGCAGGCTTGTGAAAGCACAACACAGACCTTTTTAAAGGTGTTGCAAGGTGCATCTCTCTTTCCTCTCTTGAGGACTTTCGTCACCTACTCCAGCCCATTCACCAGTTTGAAAGCATAATTGGGTACAGTTTTTCACTTGAATCTTATGAATTAATGCAAATCACAAATATCTATGAAATAATCCTCAGATGCCTAAATCAGCACAACACTCAAATAACAGAACTATGGTGATTTATACCAGCTGCAAATCTGACATTATGTTATTAATGTCTTAATGGTGTCCTTGAAAAATCCTGCATATAAACTCAAACTCATCACTTAGTGTTGCTTTCCAAGATGCTCCTCATCATAACTGTTAGGACTTACAGTGGTCAAAAACATATTAGGAACTTCACTGAAAAAGCACAAGAAATGAAATTTGCAGGATCTAATCTGACAAATAATTAGACACATGAGAATTAGTGCTTGGAGAAGCTGTTGCATTAAAGCAAACAGGATTACTTGCATGAATGAAGTTATTTATGCATTTTACTCATGTTTGCTTAACATAACTGACAGAATTTTATTATTTTTTTTAAAGGGGGCGGGGGGGCTTATATGCAAAAAATAGGAAAAGTCTGCTCCTTTAAGATATAAAATATTTTTTTACTAAACCAAAGATCAGTTGTATAAAGTATTTGCTGAATGCCACACTTACTTATTTCACTTACGTGGAAAGTAACACTTATTTTTATAGAAAGTACTACATTCCAAGCCTGCTTAGCCCCTTGAGCACTGCTAACTGAAAATGAGTAGCATGGAAACACAGTCCAGCTCAGCTTACACTTCCGTTCCATGGGTGTTCCCTATGGTACAACAGTAACTAATTCTTTTATAGTTTATATTTTTAATATTTTCTTCAGTAAGGTGGTACACAGTCACCAACAATGAAAATCATTATTCATGTTAAATTCTAGAGTCCCCCTACTTATTTCATGAAAGTACAGAAAGGCTTATTATTTTGCTTCAGGAAATATTCTCACTTTAAATTTTACACTGTGAATTTTAGGAGCAGCGATGATGCTCAAAACATCTTTTCTTCAAAAGACACACCATTTCCACAGCAGACTGACCTTCTTTAAAGCGTTTCCTTGCAAATTCACAGATTTGTGAACTTTTCATTGGAATTTACTTCAAATCTCTGCATTCCATAAAGCTTTGCATCCCATCTCATATTTTTTTTTAACCTAACCAAATGGCTGCTCTTCCCCTAAGCTGTATCTGTAGAGTTTAATCCACTGCCAAGAGTAAAACAGAGGAATGTTTGTTCTGTACTCAGTTAACAGAATGGTATATCACACTCACTACTGTACTATATGTAAAAAAAAAAAAAAAATCATTTTAGCAGTGACTATTATTGGGCTAATGAGGCAAATCTCACATTTCAACATTGCTTTCTGATTCCTCTTCCCTCTTTTCACCCCTTCCCAACACCTTTCCCAGTCTTAGGGTGCTCTTTCCATGAAAATAAATGCCGCACATCAAATGCCACTAATACAATAAGCAGAAGGAGCAGGAGCTTATTTACTTAAACAAGGGTTGAGACTTGAGATCAGTCATCAAGCAGATGTTATTTCTGAAGCCCAAAGTATTCATGATGATTGTTACTATAGAAACCAAGCTTTGTAAAATATTCCAAACAAACACTTCTTTATTAGCCTGCGCTGTAACTACAGCACTCTGTATTACACTGCATCCCATGGTAAGTTATCAACCGCACATGTTTCTTTCTGGTTAGTTGCTTTCAATAGTAACTACAAGACAGGATTTCTATAGGTCTTAAAAGATAGTGTATCACAATACCAGCCATCCATAAAATGACACACACTGTACCCATTCAGCACTAAAGTCCCGTCTGTTTCATTTCCCCCCTCCTGTGGGCAGCCACTCAAATCAGTGTTTCCCTGTTCAGCAACAGTGAAAAACAGGATCCCACTGCTAATTCCTGTGGTTAGATCAGCAGCACAAAACCAGCAGTGGTTACTAAATGCCAGCCCCAGCCTCTTTAGCAATTAAACCATTCTTCATTCTTAGACTTTGTGAAGCGTGTGCGTCACTCAGAAAGCATCTTTCAATGGCCTGTCATATCCTAACTAGAAGTTTCAGACTTGTTGGTTTGTATGAATCTCAATTCTAGTGGTATCAGTGAGACTCTTCCCGTGGATTCCAGCAGTGCAGGATCCCTGACCCTGAGCGCATCCCCAGGGAAGAGGGCTGGAGCAGGTCACAGCCATCAATGCCAGGTGACTTCGAAACACAACAGCCTGTGCCAGTGGCAAGGGGCAGGTAGAGTGCCATTAGCACAACCTGTGCCCGGTATTTTAACTACCTCTCTCTCTTCCTACAATTAAACCACCCATAGACAGACAACAGGGCAAACTTCTATTTGAAGTCAAGTAGGTGAGAAAGCTGGCTTGATACTACACCACATGTAAAGGAAAACTGTATTTAAGGCTATGCAAGTAAATTAGAAGAAATCTTATTACAGAATGAATGTGTCATGGTCTGAGGCCCTTCTGTCTCCCTTCACAGAGAAATCCTTAAAAAGGATAAAATGCTACTAATATTGCCAAATAAAAAGATATTCAGACAGTAGCAACTTCTGATTATTAAAATTCTAAAGCTGTTTTCATTCTCAACTAAGTTATGTGCTCATAACTCCTTTAACTTTCTGTGCTGCATTTCTGTTAAATTGTCTAAGCACAATTTCACGCTCGTCTTTCAGAGACCTCTCAGCTATCTTTGAGATTTGGGACAATTAACGTTTTTTCCTAATACCAGTTCTGTCCAACACTTACAATTTAATTTAAAATTTGGCCTTGACTCAGGTAACATTGAGGATTCCTGCTGTTCATTATTGTAAACCAAATCTGTTTTAAAATACAGTGATACAATCAGAGAACGCTTAGATTTCCACAAGAATATACAGAAGTATAGAACTACATGTGTCACTTCTATCTATTTAAACACACAATACTGCCATAGTGAGAAAAGTATTAAGCAAAAGAGCACAACTGAGGAGCTGGTTAAAAGTTTTAGCTGTGGTGATTTGTGCTGTCTGCAACAGTATGCTGAAGATAATACTAAAATTTTAAAGAATAATCTATAAAACATTTTAAGTATGAGAAATGAGTGGCACATGACCTTTTGGAACCAGATCACAGAGCAAGAGTACTGCAGGCGTGTTTCATGAAGACAGAGTTACAATTTACAAGTGTTTGTGTGGGACTGAATGCAAAGAATGCAATTAAGGCATAGCACATGTCCTGATGGACATCCAGAGAGGAAAGTGCTGTGGTTAAATGCTGTAGTTACAGGAAGGTTAAAGGTTCACAGAACATGCACGCTATCTTTTAAATGACAGCTACCTATGCACCATACTCAGAACACGTTAACAGATTTTCTGTGTCAGTAAAGCAGGTCATGATTTTTCCATGGAGGAGAAGTTACAGACAGCTGGGCTTAACATGGCCAAAACGTGTCAGGTCCCCTGGACAGAGGACCTCAAGGAATTCCAACAGCTAGCAACAAAATTAACCGCCTCCTACTTCCCAGCTTAATTGATCAAGTTGCTGCTTATGCCTGTATTGATTTAGGGCAACCTTCAGTACCTGCCTAAAGCAAACCAAACCCATTCCCCTTTAGCAATTAGAAGTGCAATTAGTGTTACAATTGAACTTTTCTAAGGGTTTTGGTTGCTTGCTTGCTTTTGATTTTTTCTTTTACTTTTCTTTTTCTTGCTGTACTCCATGTCTAGAGAAAACACAATGTGCAAAACTAAAACTTACATATGCATTTATACGTAGATGCTGACATACTACACACGAGTGCATGCCATTATTTCTAATAGTGCTGTCAGAAATATCTGGACTAGTATGTTGAAGCAAAAGTGTAAGCATAATAAAAACTACGTTACAGACCTTGAAAGACAAATCCTCTTTAAAAACCTCCTCATTCCCGGACAGTTTCTTACAATTCTCTAAATGTCTATTGAAATGAGTTGCACTAAGAGGTTCTAGAGCCATCAATATATTTAAGAATTTCATAGATGTCTTTTAGTTCTCTTTAATCATAAATTGCCAGAATGGTTTCTGCTGTCTCCAGCTCCCTTGTCCCTGATTCTTCTGCTGTGACATTTCTGGATGACTTCCAGTTCTGATTGTTGTAAAGTCTTTGTTTTTGCAGAATCACCTAGTGTTGAAATTTGCAATTCCAAACACTATCTTTTTTGGTCTGTTTATCAGCTAACACTCTTTGCTCAAGCCGTCTTTGACCTTCACATTCCAATTGGTTTTGTCCTTATTCAAACTTCTATGAATTTACCATAAGTAATATAGCTTAAAAAAAAAAGAGATGAATATTTTTCTTCATTTAAGAAAAAAATCTCTATGTAACCTTCAGTTATGGGAAGTATCTAAACACATGCATAAGGACAACCTTAATTTAGGGGATTAATATTTCATCCATTTGATCTTTATATTAATGTCTTACTTTTACATTTTCTTTATATATTTAAAGCAATTTCTCACGTACACATTAAAGGCCTCTTTGTATAGTTGTAATTTTCCTCCAGTTTGCCTGGTTTAGGTCATTAAAGTTTCCTAATTTTTCAGTGAACTGCTGAGCAAGCTGAAGATGTTAATTGGATATATCACTTTATTTTTTCTTGTAAGAGCTTCTTATTAATGGCTGCTCATGTAGATGATAGAGATGTTAATCAATTTGCATCTGTCTTTCTAAAAGATTCAGTTAGGTCCCTAATTAACCATCTGTAAACAAACCCTTGTTCAGTAACAGGGTTCAGTCATTTATTGTGAGTTAGCAAAGGCTAGTGAGGTCTTGTGCTACCACTCTGTCCTGCTGTAAATATGTGACTTCTCTCAATACACAGAAAGTAACTGGAAAAAAATAAGTGACTCACAATCTGGACTGTGGAACACAGGATTCTAATTGAGTTATATAGTTATTATGAAAAAACATAAATTGCAGGTGTCTCTTACTCCCTGAAGTGTTAGGTATTTTAGCAGTCCACAGTTATAAGAAGTGAGGATAGTGAAGATCATGCATTCCTATTATGAAAGTAATAGATAGTCTTTAAAAATAAAATTACTTCCTCAGATAAAAACAGTATCTTTTTTCCCAGAAAGAAACATTATTCTGAGCATTTGCAAAGATCCTGGTCTTCCAGAACACCAATGGTCACCTCCTAGGAAGCGCCTTCATACTTTTAAGTTTTTAATCAATAAGGTTATCAGTTATTTACCTTTAATATTGTTGTCAAAGTTGCCGTTATCTAAATCTATAGCACTTTCTACACTCTGAAGTGATCACACGAGTTTCTGAACAGCTTCAAGCAGAGTAACTAAACTCCCTAATTAATCTTGTCTCTCATCAAATCCTGGGGACCACGATCATTTGAGAAAGCCAATGCAATTAGGATGTCTTTATTATAACCTGCATGGCATTATATCCTGTGCTAGTTTTGGCTGGGTGGTTTGCTTGTTTGGTTGGTTGGTTTGGTTTTGTTTGTTTGTTTTTAGGTTTTTGGGGTTTTTAGTGGGTTTTTTCCATAGTAGCTTATATGGGGCTATGTTTTGGATCTGTGCTGGAAACAGTGTTGAATACACAGGGACATTTTAGTTGTTGCTGAGCAGTGCTTACACAGAGTCAAGGCCTTCCCTGCTTCTCATTCCACCCCACCAGCGAGGAGGCTGGGGGTGCACAAGAAGTTGGGAGGGGACACAGCCAGGACAGCTGACCCCAGCTGACCAAAGGAATATTTCATCCCATACTGCATCATGCTCAGCATATAAAGCTGGGGGAAGAAGGAAGGAAGAGGGTATGCTGATTGTGGTGGTGTTGGTCTTCCCAAGTAACCATTATGCAAAATGGAGCCCTGACTTCCTGGGGATGTCTCAACACCTGTCTGTCCATGAGAAGTAGGGAATGAATTCCCTGTTTTGCTTTTCTTGTGTGCACAACTTTTCCTTTACCTATTAAACTGTCTTTATCTCAACCCATGAATTTTCTCACTTTTACTCTTCTAATTCTCTCCCAGATCCCATCGGGGGATTGAGTGGGCAGCTCTGTGGGGCTCAGTTGCTGGCTGGGATTAAAGCATGACATGTACTTAACTCACTATGTATTTATATCTCATTCCCAGTATGCTGTTACAGGCCGCAGAGGCTCACAAAGACTTGCACAGCCTCTAGCTCTTTTCTTATGGGCTGCTCACAGCCATGACAGAGACAGACACTAAGTTATTGTCCATACTTAAGAGCAATTTCTAGCAGAAAAGGAAAGCATCTTCTCTATTCTTACAAGCAGATAACTTACTGATGTGTGTCAGGAGGCATTATTCATTTTTACCACACAGAAGCAGATCAAGGGTGCCACTCAATCTTACAGAAGGGATTACAGCTACTCTGAGGCACTTCCAGTTCTACCATCAGATCTATTTCTCATCCTTCCCTGTTCTGTTCAGTACTTTGAATATTCAAAATTATGGGTGTTCTTCACATTCCTGCTAATTCACACCAAAGAAAATTCTGTGTGATGATCATGAATACTGAACCACCAACATTAAATATATATGTGGACATGACTGCTTTTACATTGCATGTCATGTGATGAGCAGAGAACGTAACATAATCTATGTAACTTGTCATATACAACTTTAAAGATATTCACAATTTGATTTAGTTCTAATCTCAGTGGTAATTTTTTTTTTGGTTTCCAACAATATTTCAGCAAGGGATCATTGCGACTTATGTTTGTAGAACTTGATTTTGTCTTTAATTCTCCAATTATTAGAACTGTTCTCTGGACAGCACTTGTAATTAATTAGATCTCTACTATATAGTCTTTAGGAGTGGAAAAGAAAATAAAGAAATAAAAATCTTAATTACCAAAGGTTGATAAAAAAGAGGGAAAGCAGAGACACAAATCAGATCTACCCTGAGGACTTTCATCTTCCTTTTTCTGCAGTTCTGCTTTTCTCTGATTCAGTGATCTCCCTCAAAATCCAGTTTTATTATAGCACATCTATTTCACATTGATTGCAACAGATTGTATAACATGAGACATCTTCTCTTTGAAATTTTCCAGATTTTTCTGAAAGTAAACTCATCAAATCATTTCAAAATATGTTACCAGAGATGTTAAATATGGCACCTACCCCTATCTTTCCATTACCATGTGAATGCAAATGACTGATGTTCTCCTGTATCTCATATAGGCCATTATATTTGTTATGTCAGATATAATCCATTGCACACCTCTATTCACTTGTTCCATACCTAAAAGATAAAAGCCTAGTTTTTTGGAGACTTGATCTCACATTAAAAATATCTAAATACATTTTGTAATAGTTGTTCCCAACTCAAAATGCCAAAACTCTTGTCTGTTCTTAAGATCTGGAATTCATCTAAAACTCATGATACATATACTTGCTATTTCATTTAGCACCAGTGAGCTCTTTAGGGCCTGCTATCTCATGATCCTAGGAGCTGGAAATTAAAGGGTTGGATAACCTAAATTGGGAGATTCATAGTTTTCCACTGAGATACACAGCACCTGCTTCAGGACTTCAAATTTAGACTGATGTAAAGCTAATTCCTTCATCCGTAATCTAGGAATATGAGAACGAAATCCATACTACAAGTTTTAATTTCTAATTTTTTTTTCTGTGTGAAACATGTGGCATATGCATAATGTATAGCAATGCGATCTACAGAGCTTTTATTGATGGTTGTTTGGTGTGATCTATATAACTCATACATTGCTCATTTATGAGTAATCCTGTCCTCCCAAACTCTTGCTCACACATATAAAAGATGAAAACATTCAATGAATATCACTTTAGGAAGGCCACATCATTCTTGAATGTCAGAGCTTGTGCAAGTCATGCTGAAGAAGGCGTAACGCTAACTGACATCACACAATTACACACTCTAAATACATTATGCATTTTTAAAAAAAGAAGTAATTTAGAGAAGAAATGTGAAATTTTTCTTCTCATACTAGTTTTCATATGCTTTGGATCTAAACCCAGTACCTTAGCTTCTATCAATTTAAATATATAATGCTGAAAAACAGAAAATTGGACTGTAATATTTTCCAAGTTTATAATTTCATCTAGCAGGGACCATTTTCACTGCTTGACTTGCATTTGATAAATAATAGTGGTTTTAACAGTATATATGTCCAGTTCTTATTTTTCTGATGGTGCCAAGGTTCTACACCTTCTACCAGTATGCACTGGTATCTGATGCCTTCACCATCAACGTCTCCGCAACATGTAATGATTAGGGGCAGATTTTTCCATGCTCAGCTTTTTGAATTTTAAAGAACTCAGAGATTATATGATTTTCTTTTTTTCTACAGTTTGTCAGTACATTTTCTCTAAAATTCCAAATAACCCAAACTTTAAGAGGCTGTGTTAAACTATCTTCAAAGGCCTCATATATGTTCTGATGTATAGGAATATAGATCCATATTCAATAGTTAAGTATTTCCTGCAAAACATTCCTGTGCAACATATTCAATAGTTAAGTATTTCCTGTAACATTCAGCAATAAATCAAAGGTTATTATTTTAGTAACAAAGTGTTTTCAGTATGTGAAATACCAGAGACAAAATTTCAAATGTTGATTCATAAACTCCCTAAATTATCTATTGACCTTTTGGTTTCTCCATAGGATATGGTTTGCAAATCTTTAGGATATACATTTTAAATTATTCATAATCAATACTAAAATCAAACAGTTGACAGCTAGCTTATTCTAAAAACTGCAGCCACACAGTTCACTCTACCATAGTGGTCAGGTCAGAGTAAGAAAACACAATGAACTGGTGCAGCTAATTACAACTTAATTCCAGCATCCTAAATTGAAACAAATGATTGAACTGTATCTGCCCCATTGAATTTAACATCACTCAACCACTTGATGTTGAACCAGGATGATAACTTGTAAGAAAATAATTATGAATAAGCCCATCATGAAGTGCTTTACAAGTTTGAGACCTATTATATTGTTTTGAGCAGCTCTAAGATTTGAATGTATGAAAGCACATGATGGTTTGGGGTTTTTTCCCTTCCAAGGGGGATCACCTGTAAGATACTAATTTATAGCATGTTAATCAAGGCACTTTCCTATGGGATTCAAGACTACTGCTACAGGGATGAGATCCACCATGGTTCCTTGATGCCTCAGACCTCAACAGAATTAAGACCTGTACCTTAAGCAACAAAATTTCCTTGCCCATGTTTCTGTACTGCTTTACCTTTGAGGGTTTAATCAACTCACTGAGCTTCACCATCTGGGTCAGAAACTGTTCTGATCATTTAAGCTGTCTCCATGAAGAGAAGAGGTCCTCATTTGGAGCTAAGTGTTTATTACCTATATTCTGCTGAAATTACAGTCTCTTAGGAGAGGCAGCTCATCTCCATCTAAACCTTATACAGGGGTCTAATTTGTTAAAAATGTGTGTACCTCATGTTTTGCCTAACAATATTTTAAGCACGAATTAAAGATAGCACTTTAATACTATTTACACATATATGTTAGCTATTATAATTTTTTTTCAGCCACTCATTACTAAAATGCAAAGTAGTAGTTCAACAACTCCATTGACAGCATGATAAATTACAAGAAACCAAACAAGTAAAAGGTACTATACTTGCCATTACACAACTGGGGAGATTGTAAAAATAACAGAAATGTTTAATTAACTCAGGAAATTAGAAGGTGACTTTAATAAAGACGCTTAATAACAAGACACACTCAGATGAACTCACTAGCACATGTTAATCAAGAACAAGAAATAATTTCAGGTACACAAAGGGCTAGATGCTTATACACAACCTAAATTAAACAAAATGTTTTAAACTGACATCCACATAAATGATGAATCTATGATATTAAAGATGATAAAAACACAGGCACTGACCATAGGTGTCAAATAAATCACAACTGGAAGCAGGGCTGATTCCTTAATGAGCACGTTAAATGGCAGTGAAACTACACCGAGACTCAGTGTGCAGTTTATGCCATATACAAGATACTACTGGTTCAGAGCTAGTAGTCCTATGTTTGCATCTTGATAATAAAACCTCTTATATAAATGGGGTCTTTTTCAGATGAGAAGTGCACTAGTGGTAATTAATTATTTCAGCAAATGTGAGATTGTTACATTCTTAAGTTTTATTTCTGACAGATGCCCTTAACCATAATTCCTTTGGTTTGAACAATAATATTTACTGAATGTGCAATATAAATACAGGAAATAAGTAGTATTTATGGAAAACTCACTGTGCATATTGAACAGGTGGGGGGTTTTTGGTTTTGTTTGTTTGTTTGTAGAAAAAGTATGGTTCTTTCCTATTCAAATATACCTAAAAAACCCAATATTGGCAATAAATGTAGGTCTTGCAATGTTTAATCTGAGAAAAATGGAAATTCTGCAGTTTGAGGTGTTAAAACACACAACATTGCTGTCAGTGGTATTGTTAATTGATGACAATTGAAAACAAGATGTTTTAGTTAACAGTCCTCACTATTAATTGAATGACTTAACTACAAAACCTCCCTATAAATAAGTGATAACTTCTGGAAATTAGAGCATTTAAAACACAGATTCAGAATATAAGTATACTGAATTTAATAGGGAAAACAATGACTAAACTATTAAGTAGACAACATCAAATATTAGTATTGTCCTTCTTCATCCATGTGGAAAATGTTTGGAAAGGTTCAGCCTCCTCAGTTTTGATACAACTTTCAGAAAATAGCCACAGGTTTCCACAGCTTACATTTCCATTGCAGATTTTCAGTTCCCAACAAAGATAACTACGTCTAGCCCAACCCTTAGAAAATTCTTAACAGCAGTTCCAGATCCTCCTTTCTGTGACAAAATACAAATTCAATGGAAGCAATAGAGATTTCATTGAAAAAAAAGGAATTAAATTTGAAATATCTCTCAATATCTTATGTAAATATGGCATTGATAGTGATGAACTACCAAGTGGATTTTTATATTAGAATACTATTTTAATGACCATTTTGAAGTGATCTCTTGTCTTTCCTAACTTTAGTCCATATTCAGCTTAAATTCTACTGGCTTTTGCTCTTCCTACAAAATGTGTTGTGTGAGTTATGGAATTAAACTTACTCAATTTATAAACCATGTTTGTTAACTCATTCAAATGAATTTGGCAATGTACAGTGGTACCACATTTATTCTCAGCAGCCATGCCTCGCCCCCCCAGTTTATTCATTTCCTAAAGGAAATTGCAAGTTAATAGAAAAAGCAGCACTGGAACTGCCTCACATCCTATAGTTATTAATTAAGTAAAGTCTGGTTCAGTAACTCTGGATACTAAAAATACAGAGTTAAACAAAGCCCAGTGCTTCTTGAAATGAAGTTTCAACTTCAGCAGTCATTCTACAAAATCTATGCACCAAGATCTATATCTTTCTTTTATGGAGTCTTTCATAAAATCTCCAAGTAGAAAAATAAAAGCTCTTGACCATTTCTTCTTCAGGAGTGACATATGAAACACAATACAGAAGTATCAAAATAAATTATATTACTGTCGTGTAGAAGCTGCTAGCTATATAATTCTCCTTTATTCTTCTATGCAGATTATTACCCTGCAATTAATAAACCAAGGAGGTGCACTACCTGCTTCATTGATAGTGTATGGTAGTTAGCAAAGCTTAAAATGCAATAATGTGAGAAACTTCTAAATGTGCCTGATATCTGTAAATCTTACAGGATAATTTATAGTTGCTTTTGTTATTGAAAGTTTAGTGAATAGGTGACATGCTGGGAAAAACGCACATAAACTCAGGTTATAGCAAGTCTATTCCTTTATAGTGAACCTTTTCTTAAAAGTGAACAGGTTATTATTAATGTGATTTTTTGGAATCGAGGACAATAACAGTTTCAACAACTATATATTTTAAATTCTGAATGCAATTAAATATATAAAAAACTTACTGCAAGTTTAAAAGTTGGTATCAACTGATGCTCTAAATGTGAGAGGAAGTAGGAAATACTGATGAACTTCGTCTGTGAACATGTATGTTAGAAAGAATACTTGAAAACAAACCAGTACATGTCCTGTGGGGGAACACTCTTCCCTTCAGACAACTTAATGGATGGGAGCCTCTAACTGAAAAGCAATGAGAAGGAAAGAGAAATGCCCTAACAGTCTGGATTTTATGACAGATGAAGTGAAACTGCTTATTGTAGATGGACTGGCATTCATCCTTGATTAAATAGTAAATATTTAGTTGTTTTGCTCCCATATCTGCTCTTTAAACAAAACTGCCGTGTCACAGGAGACGACTTGGCCACATTTGTTCTAAGGTAAATGGTAAGTGGTTTTCTATGACCTATCTTCAAAGGCTGAACTGTGCCCTCAGCATCACAGCTTACACCTTGAGAAGGGAAAAGGCATTTACGGAGAACAGAGAACACTCCTCATGAGAACAAAGAGGAATAAAATTACTGGCAAGTGAGCACAAGGCAGGTGTAAGGCAACCCCCCTGCATTTACCCCGCCGTCAGAGAAGGTGCCTGGGCAGGTACTAGCACATCTGTACAAAAAAGAGCTGCCAGTTTGTGCTCCTCATCTTCAGCTAGAGGGTTTTGGGGGCTTTTTTTTTTTTTTTATTTTACAAACTAAGCAGAACCCTGTCTCCAACCTTGTCTCTGGCTATTAGCACCTCCATGTGCCAATTTTTGTAATAATCAAGTATCTGTGCTTTGGCAGGCTAATGCCTGCAGAAACACAGTCCGCGCTGCTGCCAACCTTACAGGCAGTAACACACATGGGACTGCACTAATGACACCAGATCAGAGTTTATAGCAAGAAAGAAAAAAAGATCACTCATAACAACCAAGCACAGAAGTTACATGATAGCCAGCATCAAGATTTCCTTAGCAATAAGCTTAAAACAGGAAAAAAACCAAAACCAACAACCTCTAAGCCATTAAAGAAAACCCTGAATCAACATAAAAGTATTGTATTATTTGCAAGCTTTCTTGTAGAGGTTTAAAACCAATTCCATCAACATGGCTACACCTAATTTGTGTGTATTTATGAAAAGTGATGCTCAGTGAAGGAGTGCTTTTCAGATTTGCGGGTGCTTTTCTTGTAATGGGAGTTTTAGCCCTGCTTTTTCCTTCCCCTCCAGCAGATATAAAGAAAAATATTGTGTTTCATCAAATCTTCACATAATTTATATGGCCACCTATGGTAACTGTGCATGACAATTATGAGTCTTTTTAGCTTGCTTTCCTTTATTTAAAAGCTCTTATAATGAGCAGAGGATCTACTCAATACCTCAAATAGCACAGCAGAAAGGACAGTAACCCAAATCAATTTCAGTTTTTCCATTTCCTACAGACACTTTTGCTCTACTGCACATGAGCTCCAGCTCTGTTCTGCCCTGCCAAACATATTCAGGTGCTAAGTATCCTTAGGATACCTTAAAAATTCTTTTAAATGACAGTGCTGAAATTCTAGTTCAAAGGCTAAAGGATATACCCCTGTCTGCAACATGTGCTGGCAGTACTTTACTGTAAAAATTACTGTACATTATTTCATACAAAAAACCACAGACTTAAGATATCATTTTTAGAGTACAGACTCTCCTTGAAAATTCCATGTGCACCTTGTCATCTCTGCATCACAGAACACTGTCTTGCCCATTCCAACTACTCATGTAGTCATACCCTGACAGCTGGATTCTGAAATGGTCTACCTCAAAAATAACCCAGGAAAATAAAAGTAGGTTGAGTTTTCTTCAAGTAGGATAACTTCCCCGGTGCATTTAACAGAGTGACGGTTCAAGCAGTTTTGGGGGACACAAGCAAAAGCATACAGGTAAAGGGTGTAAGTGATAAGGTCCTGATACAGAGGACTGAAAACATTATAAGCCTGTACAGCCACTAACCAGCTGAGAACATCAAACTATATATTCCTTTGCTAGCATGCACTTGGCTCACAGGAGCTAGATTCTCTCAAACTACCCATTTATGTTAGTTATACTACTCAAACTTAGACTAATTAATACTAACCTGTATTTAACTTGAAGATAGCCCTTCCTTCTTTGAGAATTAAAGAGGTTGTCTTTGCCTGAAAACTGGCCTGATTTTTATTTCAGAAATATATTAGTTAGTTTATAAAATACATGGCTTTTCTGGGAAATCTTTATTTTCCTAGAGTATGGGATTAACAGGCTGGTGAGTTAAATTTTATGTAAGCAGGATATATTTCTCCAACCTCTCAACCATCTTGTCTCAGATTTCTCTGGAAGACTAGGTCTGTAGCAGGAAAAATGACCACTATTTCCCTCCCAGGGAGAGGGGTTTTTTTATATATGCTCATTATCTTCCTTGATCTAAAAAACCCCCTCAACTTTACCAATGATGAAAACCAGAACTCAAAATAACTCCTCTCACTCCTTTCTCACAGAAAGGTATAAAGCACTATGCTTCCATTGCTTTGTGGCATTGCCTCACTTTTCTGCAATTAGAAACAGTTCCTAGATACTGCTGCTTTGGCAGAGTTTGCATAATGCAGACACATTTAAGTAGGGAAATAAAATGGGCACAGCCAGCCATAATAACCTTCAGTTATGAGTGAAATAATAACTGTAAGTTTTTATTGGCCTGGGACATACTAGAACAGAAAATATAGAAATGGAAAGGTATCACTTTCCATGAGGTTTCTGAATTCATAGTACCTTCCACAAGCTAGTGAAGTATTCCACTTTTTTTCTTAAGATTCTTCAAAAATCAGAAATGTTAATTTCTGCTCCTCCCCTTAATAGTTCAGGAATCTATTTACTTGACTCAGAAAAGAAATGCCTAATTCTTCCTTCTTTGATGAGATAAAACCGTATGTTAATAATCTTCCCCCCCAAATCAGATTTTTTTTTTACCATTTTTAAAAGCAGAGAAAATTAAACAGCTAGACCAGATTAGTAAACAAATTAATCACAGCGATGCAAGTTCACGTTCTCAGACCCTTCCATTTATACTATCTATATACTATACGTATGTATAGAATAATATGGGGTGTATTTCTACCTGCACTTTCTAGAGAATGAAAGAGAAAGGATAAAACTGTTATTCAGCATCAAGATTTTATGGTGGTAAAATTTATGTGACGGACCATTTCCCCAGTCCCCAGAGACTTTGACAACCAATATCTGCTGCATAATACAACCATTTTTGCCAAGAGAACAAAATGTCAGAGTTTGGTAAAGGACAAATTGCAATCAAGAGACAGCAGAAGAAAATATATTTTCAATCTGCCTAGCAACCAGTGGGTTGCTCTGTTTTACGAGAGCCAGACCTGGGAAGACAAGCACATGTATAAGGGAAAGCCAGTACCTACTGGCAGGTTTACCTGCTAGCGAAGGGACAGATGTTCATCAAGCATATTCAGACACTACAGAGACTGCAACAAGGTTCTAGCTAATGACAACATGTCACAGAAATATGTCAGTGCTCAGAAGGAATGAAGGAAAAAAGATTTTCAGTCAAATAGGAAATAAGAGGTAGGTGGGAGCTGGGGGAAATTGCTCTGGGAGAGCTATGCGGCATGGCAGGAAAAAGTCTTGATAGGAGCTACTCTCACTGATGAAGACAAGTTTTATCACAGTGATGGTTAACAGAGAATCAGCTCGGACACTAGGCTACCAGATTTCCCCAAAAGAAGCAATGCAGTAAAGTAGAATTAGGCTAAAAATTACTGCTGAGGAGATCAACCCAGGTGAGCAATCTTTTCTTATCAGCAGAAAAAAAGGTAAAATCAAAAACATTCAGTCCTTTTTAGTCGCTTATTACATCATCTACAGTATGTCCCAATGGGTGAATACACTTCCTCTCTGTAAGCGTATTAAACAGAAAGAAAAGGAAGATGGAACAATAAATTCATCCATATAGATATTATACGAAATTACTTAAAATAGCTGCTGATGTACTTGCATTACTGACTGTCACCATGCTAAAATAATAATTGAAAGGAGAAAGGAAGAAGATACTACTGAAGTTTTAGAACTGACTTTGTAGGAAATGCAAAAGTTATTACTCTAAACCAGTTAAGATTACACCCCTTAATACCTTTTTGGCCAGTTCGTTCACATTTCTTTATTTAACAACAATACTCAATGCAGTACTATTTAACTCCATTCTTCAGACAAAATGATGCGCCATCTAAAATATTCAAATAAATTTCACTGTGAGAGGATTAAAACCAAAGTAGATCTATCCAAATTAATTTAGGTAAGTACACTAGATAAATAAATCACCACCCTTCAACTCTCAGAAAGCACTTCAAGCAATTTCAAGTCATTAAAAATACTTTTAGTTCCAACATTTTGGCTCTTAGAACAGTCTTAATGGTTATATGACAGTATGTTCTACTACTGGCTGTATGGCTTTTATTACATGCCCTGGTCTATTTGATGATCATGGCAGCTTTTTAGAGAACTACAAAGAAAAGCTGAAATAATGAATTATTTTTCAGACAAGTCTAATAAAAGTGTTAATCAAAAATACCATAAATGTCAGAAGCTCTCATAAATCCTACATTTTATATATTCTTCTTTCTAAACATTCAGCCAATGGAAGAACAATCTTAAGAAGAGGAAAAAAAGTTAAAAAATAGAGAGTACAAGCCAAGGAAGAGAACAAAAGTACTTCACAGGAATTTTGCAAAATCTCACCAATTATTTACCTGATCTAATTTACTGACTTATGACCTCTGGCTTAGTTTATGACAGCTTATAAACATCTCATATAGATTCATATGACTATGTTTGATTTCTGGTTAGATTATAAGGTATTCCCATATGACAACATACCCTCAATTATTTCCTCCGTATGCTACTATCATGAAGTATTAGTGGGTTTTAATATACTTCTAGCAGAGTAAGAATCACTCCCCAACCCATTTTCCAGTGACTTGCACATCACTGATCCTGAGACAACAAATAGAGTTTCAAAAGTACAACTTGAACTCTGATTGATAATGATAATTTTCCTTTTTCCTTTTTTTTTGGTGACATTTATCAAGACTAAATGTGATTTGACCCTCTTTCCATCCACTTTTAAACCCTCCTTGAAAAGAAACACTCATTGGTAAGTGATGAGAATGTAACTACACGTAACATTATAGATTTGTTAGCAAGAATTCATTTTGCATTTTTATGAGGTTCCAAGAATATTATGTTGGAAGGTGAAATTATAGAGCTGTCATGTATGTCTGTTGTATCCCATACTGATGTTATTACGATGATATGAAGTTTCAGGAATTCTTTGTGGGGTTTCCATAGAACTGTGCAGATGCTTTGTTCTACCTATGGTGCAAATACCCACTAATACGCCTCACTTTCTAACTGAAAGCACTGAATTAAATATAAAAAAACCCCTAAAGCTAAAACTTGTTAGACACATAATGCACAGGCAAAAAGATGGAGATTTGTAATAGAAATCAGAGGCTTCCAGATCCCTTGATAACAGTGGTGCAGTAGACAGCCATTTTCAGTCACAATATATATTTTCCTCTGCCATCAATATACACAAATAATTCTAGAAACACTTAGAAAAAATAAGTTGCCACTCGACTTAAGCATGCATCAGCTATTGTTTCTCTTACGGTATATTCCTCACGCAAATACAGACTGCATATAGACAGATAAATTTACACTTAGATGTATTAGATATAGATAGATATATCTTAGATATAGATAGATATATTTTACACTTTACAGAGATTCCACAGAATACTTCAATAACCTCCACATCCAGAGAAGAGTCCAGTTATTTAAAATATATGATCCCTGGTGTGGAAAGTGAAATCTATCCGAAGAGTTTCATCGATTACTTTTAGGAGTACCAATGTGACACTTCTGAGAGCACCATTCTAATAGGAGAGCATCAAAAGATGTAGACAGTCCCTCCCTTTGAAAACTGAGAATGAATGCTTCTCTAAGTTCCCTGTTTTATAGAATAACCAGTGGCAGAAATTGTCAACATATGCTTGATATTTCATCAAACATCCAACCCAGCTCATTTTATATACTTGTACTTTTTTTGGAAGTGTGTAAATTTCTTAATTTTATTCCTTTCCCTTTATAGGTCCCACTACTGATACAAGAAACGAAGTAAAATTTACCGGTAAACTTTGCGAGAACCCAGAAAAACAAAATTTATTTCCCCCACCAGCCTCTTTCATAAGTATAGGTTTAATCTTACAACAAGTGACCCTGACAAGGACAATTCTTAGCTAGTCATTGAAAAGCAACATAACATCTAATTGAACTTCACTTTTGCCACATTTTGTTCAACTGTTGTAATGGAAGAATTCAGGGAATACTGTCATTTGAATATTGCATTACTTTCTTAATTAGTAAAACTCTATACTCATTACCTGATGGATTTAGGGTGGCAGGATCAATATTTTAGGAGAAATTCATACATGAAGGGACAATTTTAAACAAAATTTCGTGTCTGGATTCATTACAATCTTGAGCACAATGTTTTTCCTAACATACGTCCAACTACACGTTTTTCCGAAGAACTATGAGTAACCAGAAAAGCAGCTTGGTTTCATAGATCAAAGTCTGGGCTCCTGTTGGCTGAGAGATGAAATGCAGCGCTTTTGGTCAGCACAACCTATATTAAGAGGGACTTTTCAACTCAAGCTTCACCTCCTGTATCTGCTATAACAGCAGTTCTAATGGGATACACTCCTTTCAGTCTGAAATTTATTTCACTTCTTTCTAATTAACCTGATCACTATCCGGCCATGCATATCTGTTAATATGAGACACGAAAAAAAGGTTCTAGCGTTCTATCGTCACGTGCAGAAAATGCCACGACACCGTCTAAACAGTGTGCTGTCAACGACTGAACATGTCAGAGGAAGATGGTGCATCAGAATATGAGATTAAGTGTGATATGAGTTAGGAAGCAGAGATCAATGAACATTGCAGAGTTACTGAGGTCTGCCTTAGCTTATCAGATAGAACCCAGTGTTTAAGTTTGAATAATAGAATTCAGATAGATAACGGACAAGCTCACACATATTGATTGCAGCATTAGCCCGAAGAGCAAAGCATACACTTAAACGCATAAATCATTAGCAAGATGATCACCAAATTATCGATCAAAATTCAGTTTCAACTTACAATGAAATAAACAAATTAAGTGACTTTCAGTTTTTTGGGGTTTTTTTTTTTTTTCCTTTGGTCAGTGTTAAGCTTTGGAGGAGGAGCACACAAAGAAATGTGTTCTTAATATTACTAGTAATTTGGTGTGACCTTTTCCAAAAGCATTGGAGGAAAGTACAAGGTAAGCTTTTATACCAGTTTCAGTGATCTTAGAAGAAAAATAAGAAGGTAGCAGTATCCTAGGGTTATTTCTAATTATTTTAAATCTCACAAGGTGCAGGTCAAGAATTAGAAGCAGCCTATCATAATCACTTTGAACTTTAAATATGAATGAAGAAATTTTATATATGGAAACAGTATGTGAATCTTATAAAGAAAAAGAAAAATGGAGGAACAGGAAAACCGAGAGAGGGAATTCACAATGTTTTTACTTAAAATGAGTCAGTGTCTTGCTCTGTGCAAGCTTACTTTGTTTTAGTAAATCTCTACCTAAGAGGGAGAGATTCCACACTGCTGAGTTCAATCTCACCTAACTGATCAATCTCAGGAAATTTTGCTGAAATAAATCTCTGCTCTGCCACTTAATTGTTCTGTGACCCTCATCACATAAATTCACTTCTGTGTATTAGTATTTCCTTGCCCACTTCTGTTCGACTATAAAGCAAACATTCAGGGTAAGGACTCTTCTTACCACATGCTTGCACTGTCTGTAGTCCAGTATAAATCCTGATTTCACTGAGGAGCACAATGTGTATAATAACCCAAATAAAGCATGATAGGAGTCCACAAAATTATGCAGCCACAAAGATATGAAAGAGCAGCAAGATTAAAAAGGAATAATTTAACCTGATTTTGATAATCAAATGACAAAATTTGGATAGTGCCATAAGTAGTGCTGAATAAATGCACTTTGCTGAAAATCTTATTGTTTGATTATTATAAGCAGACAAGCCAGTTCGTAATGAACGCCTCCCTGCAAGATGACACAGGATAACCTTTTTTTTAATCCTAGGGACATTAGCCTCACCAGTATCTGTCCCAGATGGAGGTCTGGTAGCAGATGTCTGCTTATATGCGGAGATCATTGATCTCTGAAATCTGAGCTCCATATAAAGACTTCTTTCTGAGTGAGAAAATAAGCTCTCTTTCAGAAAGAAAAAAACCAGCCAAACAAACAACAACTTTAATTTATTATGGCCCTGATCCTCATTAGAATTTACTCCCAGAGACTTCCCTTTAATAATAAAAAGTTTCACTGTCATTCTACAGAGACTCCAGGCTAACAACAGCAAATTTGTAACTGAAAATTTAGGAAAGTTTTACTTTTCTATTTTCTTTTTTAGTTTTCTATTTTCATAAACACAGATTCCCAGAAAGATCAGAATTACCATATTCTGTCTTGCACCTTTTGCGATTTAGAAATTCTAAATTTCTAAACAGTATACTATTCCAAACAGCAATACTTCTAACTCATCACCCCTTATTTTACTCATCCTGCCTTTAAATCTGACCAAGATCAGGCTGCTGTGAAGGGGCTGCCATGAGATCATGCAAAATGCACCAGCTTAATGTGTACAATGACAGAGATACAGGAAATAACTAATTTCTCATTTTCTGCCTCTTCCTCTCTTTCCTGTCAAAATTCTAATTATATGAAAAAATTGCATTTTACTGACATTGTGTCAAGTAGTCATAACTGTTACCCAATATAAGGGTTTGACTCTGGCTCCTAAATAATAATGTTAATGAGATAACGCAGAGCAGAGGGAGTGTGGGCTGCCAAGCCTGTGCAGCAAGCTACAGCAAAATTTCTAATGCAAATTATTTCCTCCTGGACACAACTGCACTTAATTTGAAGATTTCTTAGCAGCTCCATTTTCAGGCTATATCATCCAACACGCTGCTTATGTCATCAGCATTTTGCACAAACTTGCTTTCTGCCAATGAAAGTCTCTCTTTGAAATGCTATTACAAGAACTAATCCTATTTGCACCTATGACTGTAAAACTCTGCCCCATGACAGAAATACACAGAGATACCCAAACAGACAAAACACTAAGGATTAGGGAGGCCAGCACTGAACTGGATGGGATCTCTCAAAGTAATGTCACACCGTGGGGGGAAAAAAAAAACAAACCCAAGTTTTAAAAATAACAGTCATGGTATGCATTAGACCCATACCAACAGGCCACTTCATATGTTCTTTCAACATTGACTTGCTCTGGACTCCATATTTTCAACCATAATTTTCACCCTACATCATTCCCCTCTCCCCAACAGCAGTACTTACATTATTTGTCTTGGGAAGTTATTCTACCATATTTCACCACCGTATCCAACATGCATCATTTTCCTCCTCAAAAAAAGGCATGATTTGCCCTTTTAATGTCTTTGAATTCAACTGTAGCATCATCCTCTGTTCTTTCATAGAGGAAAAGAACTAAAGTAGATCTCACTGGACAAAACTAAATTCTCAGACCTCAATTTCTAAAACAAACAAAAAGATTCGTATTGCCTTCCATTCTACTTTAATCATATCCAAACCAAAAAGCCTTCAAGCTAACTAGTTTGAGAAAAAAGGAATTGTAGTAATTGCATACTCAGCTGGGCCCTTTGTAATTCTGTCTCTAATGGCACTTGGAAGTCCCTTGACTCTTAAAATTCTGTACAGGCATCAGAGACTGGAATAAGGGATATGGTCCTGTTGGTAAAAATGCAGAACTGAAGAGAATCAGCTACCTGATGTCCTTTTCTGTTTTGTACTTTATACATATAGGGTCAAAAGAACAAAATACTAGTTGCATGGTATTTGCATTCCTTAATGAACTGCTGGAGGCAATTGGGACATTGTAACGATGAAGAAAACCTAAATAGAACATAATTTAAAAACTTTTTTGTTTGCATTTTTTTATACTGCAGTTAAGCCCAGATAAACAGAAAACTGACCTGTTCAGAAAACATTTTTACAATGACCTTTTCATCCTCAAAGATGCATACCGTATGCCAGGAAATCTATGTATCTATGTTCTCTTCTGATTTACAATTACTTTGTTTCCTTCCAGGTAGGTTAATGCATTAATAACATAGTAATTATGATGCTCTATACACTCTTCTTCCTCTTACTATCTACTTCATTTCAACATTCAGTAACCATAGGGATTTTTCAATCACCCTCCCCAGTGATCTTTCCATTAAACATTTTGTTACGTTGGCAGGAACTGCACCACTGCCGTAAGGGTAAAATTCAGCATTAAAAGCAAAAATTACATTTAATTCTTACACACAGATAATAAACCAAATAATTACATGATTAATATCACTGTGCTTTCCCTTCTACTATGGCTGAATTTTCTCCAAGTTTAGACAGAAAGCCAGTGACTACTTTGGAGTTTTTTACAGTCACATCCTTTAAATACAAAAAGCAAACCAAAAAAACACCCCAAACAATCATCGCGCACTCTCCAAGAAAAAAAAACCAAACTAGAACTTATTTTTGAAGGAGCTAAACAAAACAAATCTCTCCTCCCAAATCTGTATAATTTGAACTCTTCAAGTCTTGGGCTTATTTCTCTTTTGAATAGTTTTCTCTGAAAGTAACAGATTTCCCCATCAAAGTCATTATTACCACCTTTTTTTTTTTTCCCCCTTCAGTGTTGCCAAATAATGTTCTGTCCCGCAATTTCCATGAGGACCTGCTCCCGACAAAATACCTATCACTTCTCACTGCTCTCTGTGGAAATGAAACAAGATGCTGCCTACAAGTGGCCACTTAGAGAAAGACTTCCATCTCGACACTTCCCACCGAGGCTGTTTCTCCCTCTCCTTGAGGCACAGACCGCTAGCTCAGGGTAATGCAAGAAAAATCGAAGGTGATGGCCTCTCTAAAGGAGAACAAATCCTCATAAGCATTTCAGACAGGGAAGATTTTTATATTTTAGCTTTTCCTGACATATTTCTGACTCCTCTGTTTAGGACTGTTGTGACAATAGAAGGAGCTAAAGTACTGGTGAAAAAGGGGACATCGCACTGGAAATATTCTGCAAGACACTAAGAAAATAAAACTGGTTTACATGTAGGGTTTTTTTTTTTTCAGTGATTATTTAATACACAAAATATTAAACTATTTTCCTTTGATTGAAGTTATGAACAATAATTCTGTATCAGCTTTTATTTTTAGCAAAGATGACCTCAGAGAACCTTAATCTTTTTTCTGCAGCTCTACAGTGTAAGCCAAGACAATTGAACCCTTTTAGTAGTAACGCTGGGTGCTCAGAGAGGAACTCTCAAGTACTATTATCCCTGATACCATCAAACACACTATAATTTCTGCTGTGTATAGCAGTTTTGAAATGTGTCATGGAGATGGAGTGATTCATACTTTTTATTTTTCTTGACAATAGATGTTAATATTTTCTGGTATTTAGAGTGTCAGCTTTTTGACAACTTGCATTGCATTTTGGGTGGGGGTTTTTTTGTTACCTGAAAACTAAATTGTATTACTTGGTACAAAATAAAGCCTATCACTTGACTACCACTTCTAGCCCCTCTTCTTGTGGATATTTTCACAAAATAAGTATCTTGTGAGGAGCCAATCAATCTTATGGTGGAGGGGGTGGGGAAGAAGGACAAAAATGGGGGAAAATAGGATTATGAAAATATTTGAATCTCAAATGTTAACAATGAATTTTGAAGACAGTTTTCTTGGGGGAAAAAAGAAAAAGAAATCTACTAATTTGTGATCAGTAAAAACACTATTTTTTGGGGGGGACAGTCACATCTAAGAAAATCCTGCTATGCAGGTAGCAGATAGAAGCTAAGTCATAAGATAATAAAAGGTCTTCCTCTGGCATCCCACTTCAGAATATTCAAAAGTGATTCTGAAATTGTCAGAGCAATACCTGAAAATCTGATAGAAGCTTCCATGGAAAAGATGGAATAGAATTTCCGTGGACACACGATTTCCCCAATCAACTTCAGAGTGCCCTTGAAAACCCCATTCAAAAGTTCCAGGTAACACTGACTGTACCGCTATGGTTTTTTATAACAAAATGACAAAGAGTCCAGTCTTAATTCTACTCTTTAAAATATTATATTTTACACTTCTGGTTTGGAAGCAGCAGTATGGAATAACCCAGGTGTTAGGCTCTGAAGCATATAGCTTTTTTTAAGCATTGTTGAAGAGCAACAGAATACAGAAGTTCATAAAAAGGAGGAAGTACCGAAACATGACATTTCTAATAATGAGGAGGTAGCATGACTTGTTATGAAAGTCAACACAAAGAAGAATAATTACGGACTTATTTCAGACCTGAAGCACAGTCTCATACACCCAAAAGGAATTAGACCTCAAAGATGCCTGTGACATGCTAGGTGCATGTTGGACAACAGAAGAGTGCCAAAAAGACCAGCAGAACTGCCATGTTTGCAGCTGTGAACATACCTGGTGGAAATCCTGGCAACTTAGCCTCTTTTTGAGCAGGGCTGCCGTAGGCCTCAGCTGACACCTCACAAGAGGCACACCCCAGGCACCGGCCTGGGAAGCACCCTCCACCCCACTGTCAGGCCATGGGGCAGTAGGCCAGTAGTGCAGGCAAGGCACAGCCTTGTTGGATGGGGCTCTGAGCAACCTGACCTAGTTGAAGATGTCCCTGCACACCGCAGAAAGATTGGAGTAGATGGCCTTTAAAGGTGCCTTCCAACCCAAACTATTCTATGATATTATAATATACA
Organism: Rhynochetos jubatus; assembly: GCA_027574665.1. NCBI lineage: Eukaryota > Metazoa > Chordata > Aves > Eurypygiformes > Rhynochetidae > Rhynochetos > Rhynochetos jubatus. Next base: position 34,245,947 of record CM050655.1, on the reverse strand, counting down.
GGACAGTTGTGGACCTTTCCTGACACTTAGGGTTAAACCCTTCATATTGAAAAGGACCTAGAACTCAAGTCTTCTTGTGTAAATGTTTTAATCATTAAAGAAATTCCACAGAACCGCCACCCCTGTGAACTTATACTTCTGATTTTTGAAGGTAAAAGCTGCTGCAATTTTTTTTTTCCTAACAATCCTCTGCCTACACAAAAGCACTCACCTGCCTCTACAACCTTTTCTAAGATGGCACAGACACAAGATTACCTATAACGAAGTTAACTATAACATTAGTCATACACATTCTCTGATGCCAGGAGCAGAAGGTGTAGTTGCTTTAGGCTTAATTTTAATAATTTTCTCCAAGTGCCACATCTGTAGTAAAAGTCTAATCTCACTTTTCTACAGTAACTGCTACCATTTGTGGTATTATGGTACCCATATCTGACTCATCCTGCATTTAAAAAAAAGGCAGAACTGCCTCATTCAATAATTCTTGCATCAGACTCAGCTACTTGCTCTTGAGCCAGCTCTTCTTTTAGAAAGATATGCAGTTTTGATCAAAGACTTCCACTAATGGAAAATCTATCATATTCCCTGAATGATGCATTCCAATAATAAAATACTTTGGCTTCTTAAAATGTGCATCATCTTTCCTGGTCAAAGTCTCTGACTTTCAGCCTCAGGATCTTGTTATGTTTTGCCTTCATGATAAATGAATCCCCAATACCAGGCATCTACTCCGTGTGGAGTAGATATGTCACACTCTTACACTTTTCTTTGACAAAGAAAGCCCCCATATGAATTTGTTTAAGTTTGGCTCAATATTTTTAACAAAAGGTTAGTTTAGGTCTCATCTTAAATTCACAATTGAATTTTTCCACCTCCAAATCAGGACTCAAGCACAGAGGTTGAGATACAAGGGGATTTCATATACATACACAGCTTTAAAACTAGGAATTATCCCTCTAAAGTTCTTTTACAGTTATATAACTAATTAAAAGCACTATAAATCTACAAGAGTATTAGTAAAGAAGCATGGTGAAGTCACACTAGTGACTAAGGAGATGAAAACACACATTTTCCCCACTGAGGAGCAATAAGGATTTGCCAACATAGCAGTACTACTGATGCTTAACACAAGGTGAAAATATTGGGTAAAAGGAATTCCTGGATAACACAAGGCAAAGTAAACATTTTTTGGTCTAATCTATCCTGACTGTCAGTCACGTCTTGGGAGAAGCAACAGATCTTCATTAGAGCATGGCTCTAACACCAGACTGAAAGCCACATATCTATCCAGAAAAGTTTGCTGGTTTATACATTCAGCAAAGCTTCTGAAACAAACACATGGAAAACAAATGCCTCTGTAATAACAGCAAATACTTCGCTGCTGACCCAGAAATAGATATACCCCAATGTTAGGTTGGGCTGTACAACGACAGAAAAACCATTATCTGACATGGAAGAAATTTGTAAAATTTAAAATACTGGTCAATTTTTAATGGTAGCCAAAGGAAAGGAAATATTGTCACACACGCATTCCAAGTTAACTCATGACTGACTTTTGTGCATGATCACCATAAAAAACATATTGATTTGGTCAAGCCAGACATGCCTTTTGGCTTTTTTTGTCTCCTAATAGAAAAATACCCTGGACCTCTTTACCATACACACTACTCAATAGCAAACATTGGTAATGGTTTCTTTTATTAGAACAGTAACAAAACAGCATCAGTACATTAATAATCAAGAGTAAACAATGGACTGTCCAGCATCTAGTTATCTGAACTTATCGCCACAGCTTTCTTTACGTATGCACGTGTTCCAATAGTCTCAATGCACATTTACTATCTGGTAGCAGGCTATATTAACATCTTGCACAAGCACATACATATTTATCTTAGTATGAATTATTTTATATTAACCAGCCCAGTACAGAGACCCTGCGTTAACTGACAATTCCAAGAAACATGCGCAATTTTTATGATCAGGTAAGGCCATCTAAGGGAGAGGAGAACAGACACAGGGATATGCCAGGAAAAAAGACAAGCAAGCAAATTAACTAATTGAAGATCAGCTATTGCCTCCCAGACCTTCAGAACAAAAGACAAGGGTTGTTAAAAGACATTGTCCATATTACCATTTGGAAAAGTCTACTTCTTGGCTAAAACCAGCTTTTAGAACTGTGTTCATAAAGCTAGACTGGGCGGGAGAGCAAGAAGAAATAGCTGTTGAAGAAAAACTTTCTTACGAAGTTGTAGAGGCATTTAGAAGTAGACTACTATCTCCTCATCTGATAAGGCTAGACTCACTAAGTTACCCTGTTGGAGGATGCATTTTTCAATTAAATAATCGCTGTCTGGTGAACACATATGCTAGTAGCCACATTTTAGAGCAGAGATACTGTAAATGCATGAATTCTGAGAGACCTACTAAGCAAGCCCAGCTGGCACAAAAGGTACTATGGTGTGGGAGTTGGTATGAAAACGTAAGAATTACAGAATTCTACCCAGGCCAGTCAAAACCTCTAAGCCTCTCTCCGTGTGGATGGATTCCAGGAAAGACAAAGGCAAAGTAGGGCCTTTTAACTTTGCTACAGCATTTCTCTGTATGTAGTCATTGTTTTTTTGACATGTTCGCAGAATTACGTAGTTATCTAAGACGTTAGGTAACGACAGTAATGTGTCTGCATACAGACGTGCTTGAAGGTCAACCTTAGCAAACAGTGTTATGAGATCTGTGGTTCAAATAATTTTCTAAGATATGAAACAGAATAAGTCTAGCACTGCTGCATTTTATTATAACTTGAAAGTAAGGACACTTCAAATGAAATAGTTAAATGTATAATCAAGCCTCAAGTATATTGAATATTTGGTAAGGAAACTTAGAAAGTCACTAGATGTCTTCCTATTGACTTAACATAGTTCAATATTTTAGAGTAAGAAATCCATTTGAATGCCCAGGTAGACACAGCTGACCGTATTGTGAATGTTAGTTCATTGACTCAGGTAGTGGACTCTTGCCATTTTAAACTTCGGCAAGTCATTAACTATAAAGAAAACCAAAGAGTTACCTAACTACCTGTCTAGCTGCCAGTACAAGCATGGTATTACAATAAGTACTTTGTGTATTTACCTTTTTAGCTACACACGATATACATAAATCCCAGAGGTGCTAATTTCACTACAGAAACTACGCAATTAAAATTCGCTAATATAATTTACAAATAGAAAGCAGAAAAAAGTAAAAATGTGCAAGAGGCTTTGGGAGCTGTAAGAGCCTGGTAAGGGGTACAGAAACATGTGACGTTCACAGTAATGAGGCAGGCTGGCTGTGTGCCAGTGTCAGCCACTGTAACTGCACCCTGCAAGAATTCAGCTGCAAATCTTTGTTTCCTTTATGTCTTTCATATCTTTGCAATTCTCAAAGCAAAAGGCAAAGACAAAGTCTTTCAGCTGGAGTTCTTTCATCCAAGAACATTCTTCATCCAAGGCCAAAGGTTCACCATATCCTAAAAGGCCTTTGGATCTGCATGTTCAGTCATCTTCATCCAAATGTATTTCTTTGGGAGCATTATTCAGTCCTTGTGGTCGGTCCTAAAAGAATACCAATAAAAACTAACTTCATTCCTTCAAATACAATCTTCAATGGTTTTATCTCTAGGACCACTGTACGAGAGTATTGTGTCAAATGTGCAAAATGGTAAATGATACAGAGATATTTCAATTAAAACCATAGCAAATTGAAACGTTTTTCCTTCTGTTATTTTGGGGCGGGGCGGGGGGGGGGGGGGGGTGGGTGGTCAATTCTTCAGATAAAGGTTTCCAAGATGAAATAGACTTTCTGGTAAACCACACATCTGAACACAATGTCTTTCCCTTGTGCTGACTACAGTTTAAGAAGTCTATGAGAATATGAGGAGGTTCCTGTGTCCACTTAAATTGCTGGAGTAGGGAGAAACAGTTTCCTCTGTAAGGAAACAAGTAAGTTATTTAACAGTACATCATAATGCTATAGAACAGTTTATAACATAAGGTAAAACCCCTGCAATTACAATTTGTGATTGCCAAAAAAATGTCAGCTAATTTTGGATTCAAAACCAATCCCACTCTCTAACCTGCCCATCGGTATTCCACATCATCTAGCTTGCTTAACTTTTTTTTTTTTAATATATATGAATTTTTTCAATCCTTTGCTTTTTTTTTTTATTTAAATTTTCCCTGAGCTACCTGTTTACTTCTTCCTTTCTTCCTTCTGACCAAATATATTCCATTTTTCTCTTCAGATGCCCTCCCCCTGCTATCCTTCTTTTCAGTTCCACAAGCTCCTTTAAGATTTTAGTTTTTGTCCTTCTCCCCTTGCATCATTTACAACACTATTTTGGACTCCAAAGTCTCTCTACCACTTCTGGGTCTACTGCCCCTTTACAGCCTATTGCCCCACAGTCACCTCAAGTTCTTTTTTGCCTTTATTATTTTGTATTCTTCACAGCACTCTTTCACCTAAAACTATACTGACGTCGATTCTATTTTATTTTTATGCTACCAGGCTTCTGCTGTTGCACCATTCTGCCAAAGAACTGTGTCACATCAACTTTTTCTAGAATAAGGAGCCAATGTCCTGCCTTGTTCTAATAGCATGACAAGACAAAATTGGAGGACAGTTGATCTTCAGCATAATGTTAAAAAACACAAAGCCTTCTCTTTGCAAGCAGTGCTGTCAGTTCGCATTATTTTATTATGATACTTAAAATAATTAAATTTATTACTACTAAATCCGCAGCTTCTGAAGGAAGTCTAAGAAACCTCTCTCAAAAGAGAATTTCAGGTTTTGATGGTTATAAAGAAAGCATGAAACATGCTCCTGTCTTAACTTAGTGAATCACAAGTGAGAAAGGGTATAATTGAATCCTAATATTTTAAAGTCTTACAATTTTTAAGCTAGCTGTGAAACTATCAGCATTCTGACTCACAGGGCCAGACATAAACCCGATCTGACTAGAAGAACAGATTGTGCAAGAACAGCTTAAGTGCATACCTGATTTTGAAGTATTCTGAGTTCGCACTAGATACTGTATGGTCAGAATATTAGAGGAAGCAAAGAAAAAAGGAAAGCTAATCGCAAGCAGTCACAACATGAATGCCATTAAAACAGCACTCATTACCCTAAAGTTGTAAAAGCAGGCAGCAGTGTTGTATCAGTAACTTCTCTTCAATTTTGGAAGGAAATGACCAGGAGTGACAAGTGTTTGTAACTGCACTGTAACTGTTTAAACCAGTAGGAAACAGAGGGAAAGCTCAATTATCCTCGTCAGTTTGAAATATTTATTCTTATCAAAAGTAATTCCTTGATCTCAAATTAGAAGCTGTTTCCCCTGCAGTAGGAAATGGACAGGTCAGATAAAGGATAATAACGAGGATTACTTTTTCCTTGGATGGAACGCAATCAATACCCCTCCTTAATTATCTCAAAGCAACAAGATGGGGAAGGAAAAGGGTGTTGGTGGTTTTGTTTTGCTTTTTTTCCTTTAATTTTTCTTACTCTACTCAGCCTCCACAAAACCTTTAATTGCTGTGTTTTATGTTTTCTAAAATTAATATAGTTAAAATGCCCAAAAGCCCTTGGCATTCCCCTCTTATTGTCCCATCTAGTTTTGCAATGTAAAAGTAGAAAGCATTGAAATTTTAACTAGAAAGTGTTCAATGTCCATCTGCCAACATAAAAGATACTCCTCCCCCCATAACTAGGCTATGTTTGCATAACTCAGTTAATTACTTGGAAGAAATATTTCTCGATCAGGTCTCTGCTGCAGTGAATTTCAAGACATTGAAGGATTCAGAAATAAAATCTGTTATAACGTTAACTTTTGAAAGATGTTAACAAGACATATTAGCTCAAACAGAAGTTTCCTATTGACTCTCTATTCTGCCTTCAAGGCCCGACCAAAGCAGATCTCAGACTTAAAATCTGATAAAACTCAGATGGGATTTGGTTTGTAAAAAACAACAACTCTAGGCTTCAATTAATTCTGTAGTGTCCTCTGTTCTTTAGCTTTTTATGTGTAAACTAGATTTCTGCACACCAGAGCCAATAAAAAAAAAACCAAACAAACACTTTTAGCTGAAAGGGAAAAGTGATACAAGGTACCATGTATCTTCTTGTAAAAGCAAACATCATAAGCTTGTTTTGACACCAAGACAAATGTGAAAAAAAGAAATTAAGGTAGATGCTGTCAGCTGCAGCCTGGAGGAAGACTCAAAGCAAAATGAAGGAGTATACTCTCAGGTCAATTTTTCCTAATAAATTTCAAGCCTATCGTATCTTGCACCTAGTACATTATGCAATTATGGATGCTCAGACTTTAAAAATTTATTCATAAACAGACCTAAACTATTGCTTTCTGTCCTGGCACCTGACTGGAAGCAATCCTTAGCTTTTCCCTGTTGACTCCTGAAAAAATGCAGTAAAAAGGATAAAAAAATACCAACAGCAAGCTTGGTGCTGGTTCAGTTTTCCTTGCAGTGGTGAAAACAAACTGTGAAATACCATGAAGTGCTTGGAAGCACTCACAACCAATTTTCTGAGTGTTCACCTCTCAGCACACCAGCTAGCTGTGGGTCAAGTCAATGCTAAGACAAATCTAAGCTTTACAGCTGTTGAAATACTTAAGCCATACCAGATTTCAAGGTGATGTCATAGCAATGCGGTTATTACTTGCCTGCCACAGGATCTGCTGATGGCAGTTGAAGTTCTTATTCATCCAAGGGCCCAAATAATTGAAACAATCCATCTGCTCTGTGTACTCTCTTTCTGCCTATACTGTGATTACTTACTGCCTTGTGATATTTGCCAGTGATGTCATACTTAATCAAGCAATTGGTGGCCTGCTAGATCTCCTGAGAACTGTGCTGCACTCCTATGATGGAACATAGGTAACTAAAATAATCCACCTGTTCCAAGTTTTCCCTTTGCAAAACCGGATGGGACATGATATTTGGCAGTGACTGTCATAACTGATCAAGCAATTGCCAGATTCATGCATATTTCCTGAAAGCTGCTGCTGTTTTTCATCATGAATTCCAGATAATTGAAATAATTGACCTGCTCTAGGGCCCTGCTTTAACTCTAGCATTTTCTGCAGTGGGACATTTGCCTATTGTCATATTCGCTTAAAAGCTGCAGTAGGAAGAGGCTTTGATTAGTTTTTCACGAGATGTCATCGCACCACAAAGGAAAGTGACATTATTTGCAGTTTGCATTACCGAACTGCCAGACACTATGCTCCCTGTACTCATAACACGACTCAGGTGCACATGCTGTGCTACATCCATCTACGTGTTAGAAAGGTATAGGAAGAAGTAGTGACGGACAGCATGCAAACTAAAGTTTGCAACTAGGTTGAGCGTGGGAATCCTATTACTGCTCCCATATGATGAACGCCAAGTAATTTAAACACTCCAGTGCTCTGTTGGTTAAAGGGACTTCTATTAAGCTTTTTTGCAGTAGTCAAGGAGTCTACAAATGTTTTACAGAGAACCTGGTACCCTGACTTACGCTTTTCACCACTTATTACATAGTTAAAGGACAGACTTGGCTGTTGTTTGATATAAAGTTTTTTTACAATAGTCCAATTAACTGTATTAGCCATAAAAAGCTTTTATGTGTTCACTGCTAAGGGGTATAGATCTTACTTGGAGTCAGATTATATTGCTCAGTTTTATTTGAGAAGAACAAAGCCACCACATTCACTCACTAGATCACACCTCAATCCTGAATTTAGTGTATTCATCTCAAGGATGGATGTTCAGTTGTGTTCATTATTCTGCTTAGCATGTGAGCAGGTCACAGGCTGACTGACAGGGACTGTAGAAGTTTAGCATAACCGCAATAATCTTGCAAGTGTCAGTCAGAGAGTTCCAGCACTTTCATTAAGATCTAACATTTCTGCAGCTGTACTTTTAGGGGTTCAATATTTTGCCCTGCACAAAGTACAGCATATGGAATTATTTTTAAAAGGCCTCTTATAAAAAGACTCCACCTCTAATAATGCCCATGTTTCTTACATTCCAAGCTTTTCTTTATCTGTAGCTTTTCTTTTCAGCTCTTTGTCTTCAAACAGATAACACTGAAATGACTAAAGAGAAATGCTGTTTTTCAAGGGAGAAACCTGGCAGTTCTTAGAGATCTACAGCAAGGAATGATACCAACAACACTAGAGTTACAATTATCTACCCACTTTAAAATTCTTGTTTTTGGTTTTTTTTTTAAGTTTGGATTAAAATGAAATCAACTCAAAGTCAGGATGATCTGTTATGAATAACAGGGTTTACAAGTAAACTATGTAATAGAAGAAATATATTTTCCTTATCACACATCAAGATTTTTAGAAAAGAAAGTGCTAAGTATCTCTTTATTAGAAAGACTTGATGTGTATTAATGTAAAGATAAAGTCAGATCTTGACAACAGGAAAAGATTCATGTTTACACCAAAAATGAGAGTAAGTACTTGCATACAGGGACAGGTAGTCACTCGAGGTTGATTGTTTGGAGAGCAGCTAGGGATTGCTTCAATTCCCCTGTGCTCCTGACCTTCAGTGGTCCCTTCTAATCTTCAGCTCTGAGTAGCATCACAGCACATGCAGCCCAAGCGCTACAGCCCTACTTGCATGCTTTCCCCTCACTGAGAAATATCTTAATTATAAGGAGGAAGCAACCTAGTCAGTGTTTGAATTTCAACTCTATAGAAGGAAGTTTATGTAGGAAGACATGATATACTATTCTAGTGAGTGTTTGTCAATCAATGCTTACTTGAGGAAAACAGATGACAGAGGACACTTGTATGTGTGCTCACAACTGTGGGGTTGAGGGAAAAAAAAGTAAACCTTTTGATGTAATAGCTTTTTTTTTTCTTTCTGTTTTACATAACTAGTTGATGATTGAATGTAGAAAACTCAAAAGAGTGACTTTACAGATAATTGGCCCTGACTAACAAAAGAAAACAACACTGCAGCTTTTTGTCAGCAGTGGGATGTAATTATGCATCATTAATTATACTGGCATGTCAATGAAAGGTCAGACAACAATATAAAGGAGGAAGAAAGTAGTCCTACATCCTGACAATGTTATTGTTAGAGAATGGTATTGTTTATATAGCACTCTTGGGGAAGCAGGAAATCATTCTTTAAATCAGGTGAAAATCTGTTTTTCATGAAAAAACATTAAATAAAACAATATAATGGGGATCAAGGTGTTGCAGACTTTGGTGTAACCACCTTCCCTTTCAACCTGGCCAGGCAGGTCTGCTGATGAATGAGTGTGACAGCAGGCAGCAACACTTCCACTTCACAGGTGGTCAGTAACCACTTGCCAGCAGCGGTACAATTCAAAGCAGAAGACCTAGCTTTCCCATCTCTGTGCATGCTTTTATTAAGCTAATCTACTGCTCTCAATATTATTTTTATTGGATGCTTTCTTCCAGCCACCAATCTGACTGCTCCCACTACCAGCTCTCCTAGGAACTTGATTTGCCATTCGTGATGTTGTACCTCACTGCAAATAAAGCTCTGTTTTATTTCTACATTCTTATTTGACCCAACATTAAGGAAAAGGAAACTTCAGCTTTGTTAGCAATGAATAGTATTTTTTCTTGAGCTAAGTCACTTTGAGCTAGATTCTTCCCTGTCCACCAAATTGCTTCCCCCTATTGCTTTATTCGCACAGACTAATTTGCCAATAAATGATAAATGGGAGCAAGTTTTATGGCTCTGTAAGTGTATTTCAAATACTCTAGTAAATAAAAGATACAATAACATGATGTCATCTGTGCATGCAATATATACTGCTTCTCCTGCTTCTTTCAATTTTTCTTAATTTATTAGAAATACATATCAACCTTGAAGGCCAAAAGCTTCTGAAGTAAAAAGCACACAGTGTTCTAATGTTTATCACTAATGGAGTCAACCGTGCCTCCTTGCCAGGACAAAAGAGGCTTGCTAAAATATTCCTGCTTAGTTTTCCAAAGCAGAAGTGAGACTTGGCAATGGGTAGAGATGGGGGAAGTTGTGCCAAAGAACACCTCAGAGATGTACCTTCTCACTGGTGGGTAGAATTGGGTGAGGTGATCTACTGGAAGGGGAGTATCATGGACTAAATTGACAACATTTGCTTGATCAAGTTCAGGCTACTTTATCCACATGGGAAAGTTTGGGGTCTTGGGGTGAGGGGAAGGTCTTTGAAAAACAATTTACCCCTATCTCCTCATACTCAGATATATTCCCTTTTCCTGCCAAAAGGAACACAAAATTCAGTTAAATACTGAAATGATTAGTGTTGACAAAGAACAGAAATGGACTGAGGAAAAAAATACATTTTCATTTTCTTTCCAGCTCAGTAGAGAAATCTTGTTTTCAGCAGTTCCATTTACACACACAAACCTCCTCTGAGATACTAAATTCAAAGCCTGAAACAGTTTCCTTTCCTCATGCTCTTTTATCTTTTCACATAATTACAGAGAAATTGCTAATGGTCACACTGAACACTTAGATTTATCAATAGGGCAAATCAAACTTTCACAGGAAGTTGTTATGCAGGATACATATTTCAATACAGCACCATATCACCACAGTTGGTAACTTAAAGGCAAGCATTTAATTGCATGAAAATTTTGGGGAGAGGATGAGGGAAGTGGTGTAATGAGACTGTCTTTGAACAAACTTAGTGGGATAAGCATTGATAAAAATATCAAAGAAATAATGTTGAAAGCAATATGAAGCATGAATAAGGAAACTTCCAATTCCTGGATTTTAACTTGCAAAATATAAGCAGAAGTGAACTTTAAAGCTAGGTTAACCTCTCTTTCACTTTGCATTTCCTTTTACAATGAAGTCCTGTGGGGTTGTTTTTTTTTTTTTTTTCAAAGCTAGGGTTTTGTCTAACTGCACAGTTCTGATGGCTAATGCATCTTTCTTTTCAAGTCTCTCCAATCTGCTAGAGAACAACTCAGATACTATTCACTGTATCCAGCCTTCTGCTTAGGCAGCAAATGCTGCTTTTAGACAATGGTTATCTTGAGTAGCTCTAGCATCATTAGCTTGTCTCAAATGCCCCATTTTTAAAGATTGTTCTTGTTAGGAACAATTTTGAAAGAGTACAGAAGATCTGAAAAGGGCTGAGTGTTTAAATTAGGCTATTATAGTAAAATTGAACATCCCAATCAAGTTCTCTGGTATCTAAACCGATTTATTGCATCCTAGCTCTTCTGTGTTAAAACGAGGTCTGACAAGAAGTACGCATCAGAAATTCTGTAGTAGCGTTTCACACGTTAGGCCTCCTCCATCCCCACAGGTCAGATTTCAATTTAGACTACACTATTTATTAGGAAAAAAATTAAAAACCTCTACCTCAATATTAAAAGAATCTATCAATGAGATGTGTCCAACGTCTCTCATGCTCAATCTAGTAGACAGTGGATGTGATTTTGAGAGAATCCTTGATTGTTTCTGAGGGAAATTAGCAACAAAGGAAAAAAAAAAAAAAAGATTTTTGGGGGATTCCTTCTAAGACAGCACAACTACCATACCAACTCCTGTTCAGACACATAGTCAGAGTCCCAGTCTCCACACCCCCCCCACACCCCCCCCCGCCCAGCTTCTACTCCTGACAGCTCTACAAGAAGAAAACAGGCATTTGGGTGACTCCAGTGTACCTTACAACTCCCTGAAACAGACTGATAAAATGAAAATTATCTTGTTTGCCTAGTAAATTCCTTGTACTGTTTTCTTTATTTAATGACCAAATATACAAGATCCCTCAGTGCTGCTTTATATACAGCCTAGTTGCCACAAGATTCATGGAACTGAGAGATGCAGATTCATCTCCCTATAACAAAGAATTAATAACTGTATCTCTCCAAAAGTTGTCAGTATCAACTAGATCACAACCTACTCAGAGCCATCAACTGTAGGGGCTTTTAGGTTTTGGCTGGTTTTGTTGTTGACACGCACACAAGAAGAATTTAAGTTGAACGCTGACTTCAGGCAAGTCATTGCTTACTGCACTGTTAACACCTAGAGTAATCTGCATGGCACCTGGGTTTGCTCGTGAATCGCTCTGCTAGCCATGGACGCGAGTCCTTTTCAAATACCAGCAGCTACAAAAGCCAGTAGTGCAGCACACACCTCTAGGCTCCTAGATGCTATACTCCATTGATTCATTGGAACAGGGGTTAATGAGAGGGGATTAAACATCACCACCCTGATTAGTCCTGTTCTTCTCCTCCCCTGTTAATTTCTGCATGGGTTTTCCAAGTGGAAAAGCAAGTTATTTTCACTATACAAGCACTCACAGTGACTTTTTTAGATGGGGAATGGCCATTATTTTAAACTTTATCTTTGGATTATTTATTATTTTGTTGATGCAGTTAATTACTACCTCATTTTTTTTTAGCCACAGCAATGTATTATTTTTAATACAACTGTTCCAATTACCAAGCGGTGAAGATAAACTGCTTAGGTATACCCTGTGTGTTAAAAGTTTTTAATAATTACAACGGGGTTTTTTTGATAGCAGCAGCCAGGTACATAGCCTTGATCTTACTGACAAAAGGGAGGAGCTATCTAAAATGAAGTCAGACTGCATATAGAGAAAGGAATATTTGATTCATTAGATTAATTCTGTTGTGACGAATTTTGCCATCATTGATTTTAGGTGTCTGAGAATCCTGGCAGACCCAGTTCCACCTCCCTGTAACTTTGATCCATAGAAGACTCATATATTCATTTCTTCGTATCTTCAAACTTCAAGTTAACACTCAAGGAAAAAAATAATCCAAAAGATATGCAGTGACAACGAGAACCCTTAAGAACAAGATAGACAGGCATGGAGGAAAATAGATAATTCAATCTTTTAGACGGCTGTCGCTGCTAGTTCAGTCCCCGCCTAAGGTCTTCTATCCCATAGAAACATACACAAGAGGGGATGAATTCAATATTTGTCCTAACCATCTGAGAAGAAAGAAAAATAGCTCAGCCAAAAAAAACCTAATATATTTACAAAGCAGTACCTACACTTCCTTGATAAACTTAGGTATTAAAATAAGGATGAATTCTAATTGCATTAAGAAAGCTGTCACTTGCTGACAGTTGGCCTCGATCTTAAAGGTTTTTTCCAACCAAAACACTTCTATGATTCTAGGCAAACAAGATCCAAGACACAGAATGACTGGCAGGCTTTATTCTACCAAACTGTTCTAGAAAAAGGAAAATATACAGGTTTTTCAAAAGACAAATAATATACAATCTAAATTTACATTTCAAAACACGTGACTGAGCATACGAGCTCGCAAACATGTTTGTCAGTATTATCAGATTATTTAACATATTCTCATTCCATTAACACTATTTATTCAAATAAATGTGAACACGGCCATTCTCTTGATTTGTAATAGAAATACTGCACTTACATTGGCAAAATTGGGCTCTGGGCCAGGGCTCATGACTAGTGAGGCAAGATTTCATTTAATGGAATTTAAGGTTTTAATATCATGTAATTAAGTTTATGTCAACATAAATCAAAATACATAAAGAGTTCTGTTACTGCGGTCAGAGAGAGGCGAGCAGACCCTTGCCCTCCAGGGAAGCCCTTTTGATGTAAAGGGCACTCCAAACTTACGGATCTCGGCATTCTCTGCAGTCACTGTAGTCAGTGCAGTTCACATACTCGGAGCATCTGTCCAGAATGACCTGACAGTAGGACATAGCTGGCTTTGCAATTTTGACATTTAAGAAAGCCTTCTTTAAATGCAAAGGAAGGTTCAAATATTTACTAGATAGCCTTAGAAGAACATGATTTGATAGTGCTGTTCATCATAATATGTTTTGATGACTCTACTACCTCTTTTCCAAAAATGTTTAGGTCTTCCCACATCCATCTAAGCAGCTTTCAAGAGGGAATGCAAGACTAAACATGCTACATAACAGTAAGGATAACTGAATTAGGATTTGTTGTGTGTTTTTCAATTTAGCATGCATAATTCTCAGTTTTGCTAGGAATTCAGAAAGCTTTTACGCTCATGTAATTAGTCTAAGCTTGGTAATTCAGTCAACAAAACCTAAATATTTTAAGTTATATTAATTGAAAACCACATTAACAGTTAATTTTCTGAATGATGGAGGAACATAAAACCAAACTTGAGTAATGCTATGATTAATTAATTGATTAGCTAGTTGCTGTTGAGAAATTATATTCAATAAGAGTCTGTCAATACAAATTGCTATCAATTGCCACTTTATGAAGTGCCAAGAATAATGGGTTCAGGTGCATATTAGAACTAGTTGTCAAGAATGCCAATTTACAGCAGAAAATGGATTGTTTATCACCTAATTTCATTTCAGACAGCTAACTTACTTGTAATAACTGAATTTAGTACTGAATTTTCAAGAACTTGAGAGTTGTTAAAAGCAGCAGCTTGTTGTAATAAGTTGGCAAATTTAAATTCTTCTGTAAATAATTTTAAGCAGGCTGTAGCTTAATTTTGTCATTGATTACTTAGAAAATATTTAGCAATTGTATTCAACATGCAGACACCCCCATTCCTCCCACTGGCAGCATGTTTCATTACAAATGCTTCTCTACTGCTGCAGTATCAGACTTGACTGTGCTTTTAATAACACTGAGAAAGATGCAGTGTCTAACGCTGCTTCTGGCCAAATCAGCCACATTACTTGGTGGGGTCTCATGTCATGCACGTTGGCAAACATACCACACGTGCTGAAAAAAAGTGTAGTAAATGCCTCCACATCTGGACGGTTTGATGAAGAAGAAAACATAGAGAATAGAGTTCTGTTGACAGGTTCATACGTCGAAAGAAAGGACAGAAACTTTCCTTGGTTGGGGCAAGGGAGGGGTTTAGTTCATTCTATACTGTCTCCACCTTGTTTCTGAAATCTTTTAGTTTATTTGGTGGCAGTTGTGAACAAGAAATTTTTAGGGAAAAAAAGTCTACTTGGAGCCTTTAAAAATTCTGTAAACCATCAATTTCTTCATGGCTCCTATTAAGCTGTCAGCTAGGAAAAAAAATTAACTCTTATGAAAAGACCTCCCCCTTCCAGGTTTCTAATATTCACTGAACTTCAGTTGCACTGCCTAAGTACAAATACGCAGTTATAATATAACAATAAACTAAGATGAGAATTATTTTAATAGTTTATTAATCTGCATAAAGCTTTACATCTAGGCACTATGCCAATCTGTGCCTACAACAGTAGTATGTTCATGCAACAGTTAATCTTATTTACAAAGTAAATATTGTATTAATACTCTCTTGTAAGCTGTGACCTCAAGAAAGATCAACCATAGTTGCAAACAAGCAGCAATAGCCTAAGAGGTTTTAAAAGCCTTTTCAACTTTCTTAAATCAAGTCACATTATTAAAGCAAAGTAAAAAGTTCAACAACAAAGTCTTTCAAATGACACCACAAAACCAGGTCAGATTCTTACTTCCTAGCTTCTCTTTTACAGCATGAAAGACACTCTTTTGCCTCATGACTTTTCTCCTTATGGGAGCTCCCATGGTTCATTTCTGTTAGCAAAAAAGGAATCCATTGACTAAGCCTATCCTAGAGCTAACGGACTGAGCTTCCACTGGGAACATGCCGCAGGCTGAACAGAGATATTGACCAACCTAGTTAAAAATGTAACGGCACATAACCATCACTGGGCTAGCATCACTTCACACAAAACCTTTTCATAAGTGAGGAAGTATTTTAGCTTTAGCTTCAAGTCAGACTAATAGCAGAACATTTTACTTTAAGTCAAAAATTCTTATTTTCTACAAGTCTGATATTTCCCTCCCTGAGAGCATTTAACTGGATTTTCAGAGACCCATTTGTTCTTACTGTTCCAGGAACAGCTTAGCTTGACCAGCTTGAGGAAGTCACTCTGTTCTTTACATGGCTGTTTCGGAACACCCTAAACTGCTGTCAGTTTACAGCAGAGCAAGTGCAAATTACAGAAGCCCATTTTGGAAGCTGATCATTCCAGAACAGGTACGGTTTAGCACTTTAACACTGCAGACATACAACTGAAACTTCTAAAAATTCAGTTCAAAAAATCCTGTCAAATAAAGAGTTTAGACCATGTTCAAAGAGCCTTTGGTAATAACAGAAATAACCCCCGGCCTGGAGGATTACTTTTGAACCAGACTGTTTCAGTGTTTCACTCTAGTGATCCACGGCTATACTGACACAAATTAAGAGGCAGACATGGGAACTTCTTAATCTAGTTTCAATTCCAAAGCTAACACCTCACATACCTACACTGTCAGGAATCAAATGGTTATTCCCAACCCTGTCAGCAACTGTTTGATACCTGAAAGGCAGGGGAAGAAATATGACATTTGACTTTTTTCATTTTAGGGGGAGGGAAAGAAAGTATTTTCAATTAAGAATTTTTATATTTATTATAAACACAAGTAGAATGTTCAAAAAACTATCTACATGCACTGAATCATGATGATAGTGTAGTTGACTTAAAAAGCACCCCCCCACATGTATGTCAAACTCCGTAAAAAAAACAATGAATGCTTCAGTTTTGAAAAAAAATTGTTTGGAAGAACTTTTCCACAGAGAAATGTGGCCATACTTCATTAGTTTGAAATCTGTATCACATCTTAAACCATTACAAAGTTAGGACTACAAGAATCTGCAGTTACATCAGAACATAAAAGGTAGCATGCCAAAGATTGCAAGGCATTACCACATGACGGAAAAACTATGAGTGGATCCTACTTTCAATTCAACACCAGAATTGACTGATACAAGTAATAGCATACATTACAATGCAGGCAGGTTATAATAAATTGTGTTTGTGCTGAAGTATCAACTGGTATTTCTATTGGCATCCTACGACAATTGATATTTGACTCCATACAATCCATTACTTTAATCATTGCATGGTGATAAAGCCTTTCTAATACAGCTTTTTCAGGCTATAAATAACATTGATCTGTAAGAAATTGTTATTTACCAATGATAAGACACTATGTAACAAGACAAATTTAAGGAAGATGTATGCATCACAATACAGCTGAACGCAAGGTCCTGCCTAGACACAGGAGGTTATTCATCCCTGAGGGGGAGCCGGGAAACAGTACCAGATGAGTGCAGTGATGCTTGTATACAGCATTTGTAAATTTATGTTCATTTTTGACCAGAGTCTTACAAAGCATGAAGCATTAACAAAACCACATCAGCTGTCCATCAACTCTCCGTTCTCATCCTTTGGCTCCAGTCCTACTGCAAACAAGGAATACAAAAAGTGGAGACTTGCACTGCGTTCAAAGGAAGAGTTCCACAAAAATCTGCCATCTGGGAAACATGTTTTGCAACATAAAGACCTTGCTTTGTTTTACTGAACAAGTTCTTTTGAAAGACTATTAAATCAAAATTTACAAGTACCAATAAAAGTACAAGACTTTGAGACCACTTTAATAGATGAAGGCAAAGCAAACTTAAGTGGCCCTTAAATTTATCACAGCTCAAGTGGATACATTATTTTAAATAGACCTGTAAAACCAGATGAAAAGTATTAACCATTAGAAGACTGTAGATCCAGATCCAAAAGTGTCAACTATGACTGGACTGAAGATGTGTAGAATTTAGATACCTATTTCTGTGATGCTTTTCTTCCACCACCACCCCCAAAAAAAAAAAAAAAAATCCACATTATTTTACTGGCACCTAAGTCCAAAACCAAATAAATCCCTGTTGGTACCCAGACAAACTTTCACACGTTCAGAATTTACTGCAATCTAAACAGAGTTAATGGCTTCCACGTTTATGTCTTACATAAGCACATGCAGGAATAGCAAAATAAACATTCCTCTGCTGAGGTTTCCTATAAAACAATGAAAAATTCAGGAACAATTAGGCCAGAACGAAGAACAATTTTGTAACTTATTGTTAATTTGTTACTAGGAAGAGAGACAGTTTTTGACTCTACCTCAAAGGGCAATTCATGAACTATATACTACATGAGTACAATTGGATTAAAGGCTTGCACATCACTTGGCGCAGAGATTAGAAAACCCATGCCCGGTATCTTCTGTCTCCCAGGACAGCAGTCTAGGTCACGGGCCATTTTTCAAACCAAGCTTGTCGAGATCAAGAACTCTTCTCTACAATAGCAGAGTCACAGCTATGACAATAAATGACAAGAGCACCCCATAGCCCTACATTCAGGTCACAGAAATTATAATTTGGCTCTGTTGGCTGACGATGGCCTGTAACACCCATCTCCTATATTTTCAACGACTGAGGCACTGAACTACTGTGCAAAGTACAAATGCAACAGCACTCCCTCGGTTTTTGAAAGCAGAAGCATGAGCACCTAACTCCAGGAGACCATTTTTAGACGTGAATCCCG
Organism: Rhynochetos jubatus; assembly: GCA_027574665.1. Classification (NCBI taxonomy): domain Eukaryota; kingdom Metazoa; phylum Chordata; class Aves; order Eurypygiformes; family Rhynochetidae; genus Rhynochetos; species Rhynochetos jubatus. Next base: position 34,227,537 of record CM050655.1, on the reverse strand, counting down.
ACTTGACAGAAGCAGCTTTCTGCAGCCTGTTTTAGGTACTTCTGAAGAGGCGTCCCTTTTCAGTATTCCCCATTGGCTCTGCATTCAGTTCTGAGTCAGGCATCTAAAAATGGATTACTACAGCTATAGGCATTCCAATACCAAAATCTTCTGGGAAAAATTTATCCCAACACCTCATTCAGTGTTTTAGAATTGGCAACATATTTCTGAATGAGTTCTAGTTAAGCTTTGTATTTTTAGGAAAAGCTGTAGTAATTACTGGATATACTTTATGGCTTCTGTTACGCCAAAAGCCATATCTACATTGAAGATATAAAGGGTCAATATAAATACTGTCATTTACGAGTAGGCCACTGGATAGGGAGCAAAAAAGACACCTGGGCTTGCTTCCAATTTTTCTTTGTCACTTTTCCTGTGTGTAAAGGAGGGGTGGATATCTACTATAAGAAGCATTTTTATACCTAAAGATGAAAACAAACATAATTTACTAATAGATTGCTTCAAATAGCTACAAGGCTACTGAAATATGGAATTACTTTTTTTGCTTTCCTTCAAAGGTTCTCATCTGCATTGTACAGAATGTACTACTTAAATAATGCAAACTTATTAATCAGCAAAAGGGCATTCACATTTCAGGAAGCATGACTCCATACCCTACAAACACAGATTATAACAATGACTCTTAGGTAATACTGAAATAACCCCACTTTGTTAAATATAACACTTAAAACCAAGATAAACTGGAGCTCTGCCATCATTTCAAAAACATTTTGGGTCACACCATTAGTACAGTAGTAACTCAGCTTCATGTTATAAGGAAGGAAACCTAAAGTGTAAAATTGTTGATTTTCTGTGAATATGAAAACACATTAACAGAACACTTCAGGTAGTATTCATACAGCAGGAATATTTGTTCCACTACACAGAATAACTTTTATTCCTTTGAAATGACTCCCTTTAATTTTTATCTGCACCCACATGTAACATATATATTTGTACTATTATCTGAATCCATCACGTGTATAAATACCTAAGATGGCTTTTCTTTAGCAGTACTTGCAATGCAATTTACCTTTTCAAATACAGTGTCTGTTTGGACAGCACTGTAATTTATGAAGAAAATACTAAATTTCATCCATTCATTTTTATAATATATCTTTAACTGTAGAAAAAGCTCTATAGATTATGCAAAAAGATTTTTAAACTTTTGTGGGTTTTTTGATTATTTTTTCTTTCAAGTTACTTGAGTTTTCTCCTCAGAATAAGTAACAAAGTCTTATCAGGAATGCAGATTAAGGGATTTCAGAATGCTAAAAGTATTGATATCCTGCCCCCTTTATTCAACACAAGAGTGAAATTCCTAGCAAACAACTGTTAAAGAATGACATGTGAAGAATCATAGGCATCAGTGACTCAGTAAGATGCTATTGAACATAGGTAGGTGTACACTAATTCTGATTTTTAATCCTGTGTTTCTAGAAGTCGAACACAAAAACATATACTGAGGGGCGTATTTCCACATGAGAAAGCAAACAGGGTGGTGCTATAGTTTTCCTATGAATAAGCCCACATTATGTGTCTAAACAGAGAGGATGCCGAGTCCCACACAAGTGGCATAAACTGGTTTTCATCCATCTTTTTCAAGCTGATGGATCTTTGTAGCAGCAGAGAGCACCCATACTACATCTCGCTTGTGTGCACGTTCCCAGCACTTTAATACTAGCTGCTCCACAGCTTTCTTACCACTTCCCTCATCCAAAATGTACCACCTTGCTCCCTCACCTGTGTTACACACATTTTGCGATTACACAGGAACTGCTTTGCATAAAGAATAGGTACATTTACATTCCCCTCTTCTGCTGCTTTGCAATAGCTGTATAGTTGTGTTACTTTATGGGAAGGATTTGGCTTAGGTCACAGCTTTTACTCACTCCACTGCTCAACATTTCACAACTTTCCACCCTTTTATTTATGGCAGGTAGATGGAATCATTGCTATTTACCAGATACTCTACGTATTCACTGGTTTTAGACTGGGACAAAATGCCTTATGGTATTAATCAGCTATATTCAATTGAACCTCAGAACACTGTGATCTTGAATGTGAAAGATTCGGATCTCTACTCAGTGTGGGAGGCCTCACTCCCATTCCACAGATTGTTTCTAAGGCCCCCATAACATCAGGTCAGTGATGCACACTATGCTTTATAATCAGCAAAGAATTTTTAGATACTTTAGAACCATTGTTTTATTTGTAGCCTTTTTAAAAAAGACAAAGCTGGTACTGTTTGAGTCACTGTGTAAATGACCAGAGGTGAATCAAACTTTCATTCAAAAACCATTCCCTTATTAGCAGTGGGGAAGGCAACACAAGGATGCATAGGGTTTCTTTAATTCCCATGAGTTTTGCTTAGTCTTTATCAAAGTAAATACTAAGGCTGATCGCTCAAAGCCATCAATTTTCAAGAATTACCTCTGCCTCCAAACTTACTTTACAAGCATCATTTTAATACTATGTTCTGACAGAAGAGCTTATAAAGGACTGTAACTTGAGAGTTCAATTGGCCTGGTAGATCTCTGGTAATGGGCACTGTATGAAATATGAACTTGTCTGTGATACATTATCTTTCGCTTGAAATATGGCTAATTACTGTCATTTGTTGGAGATGAGACAGTTGAGCATCATTTCTTGTGTCACATTGACTTCAAGTTTCTTATGATTGCATGAAATTAGTGACAATGAATTTCTCAATACAAGTTTGAGAAGACTCAGTTTGTACCTCAATTATTAATACACTGCCTTCACTGAAACTTTCAACCGAGGAAAAGGGTACCAACAGTAACACGTAAAAAATTAATTATCACATTCGTTGTAGATTAAAATATCTATAGATCAGTGGTCTGCATTAGTAACATCAGATCATATACACAGGAGAGTTTCTCAATTTTTACCTTAAATAACTCATTACTTTTGCTTCAAGTATTTGTATGCAATGCTCAAGATTGATTTTCCAAGATAAGCTCTTCTCCATTTTCCAAAGCTGTTTTATATCACGTACTCAGGAGTTTGCTCCCAAGATACAAATACAATAATCACACAACTAATTCTATTTGTAAATTCTGTTATGGTGCAACTGGCTACAAAACTGATCCTGTTCAATTTTATGAATATTCTTAAAAGCAAGTAGGAAGCCGCAGTTAAGTTTGATGGAGTACTTTTGGAAGAACAGTTCTCCACATGAATTTGTTTGAAAGATTAGGACCCACATTACATTATTCACAGCTACAAGTTAATATATATCAGTGATTGTCATTTAATATGATTTATCTGTTGGAAGAACTGCAAAAAAAGAGATGATGTTACATGATAACAAATGTAAAGTGACTACTAGGACTGATCAGCAGACTGGAAAGGTATTACTAAACATGAGCTCAGACTCTATGACCACCTCTGTTGTGAAAGCAATTAGAGCATCCTTTTAACACACCGACTCTTTTGTTCGTACAGCTTAGTGATCTAACATGCTTAGGAGAAAGGTATTTGGGATAACTCACTCTACAGTCTCAGAAAGTACACAGTTCTGTCATCTCTGGCTGACAACCAGAGCTAGTAATAAGATACAAATATCCGAATAGCATAAACTGTATGTATCAATTACATTCGTTAACATACCTGTTGACCTGAAATATACAGTCTAGACACTTAAGGACTGAAATGAATCATTCACTGAAAGAAGATGATGACTTTATGATGCTGCAAGGATTATTTTATTTTTTTTAATGGGTCAGATAAACACACCTATTCTAAAAAGGAGGCACTGTCTGTTTAAGTGGAATTTTATTATCATTAAGAAGAGTGGCCAGCCTATTTCCTGAAGACAGAAAGAAGAAAATTCAGACTAGGGAGGAAAGCCATATCTGCCTGAACTACCTGGTAGGTTTCAGAGAGAACTCTAGCAGAAAAGTACTAACATGCACTAAAGAGAGATGATTTTTACTAGTGGGCTCTCTTAAAGTGCAGCTGGCACACACAAGTAAGAAAATTGACTGACATATTACCAAGAAAAGAAGAAATAAAAGCCAAGCAAACAAAATCAGACCTAGAGAGAAAAACATCTTTCTCATTTACTCCCAGTAATAAGTAGCTGAAATCTAATTTTTCTTTTGTTTCTTCTCTGAAGAACTAAAATAGCATTGCCAATTTGTGTGGCATAAATAACAGCTCTAGTACAGTTCACCTTAACTTTACTGAACATCAACCAAGTCATTCTGCATTAAAGAAGAAAGACTCTTCTTTCCATAACTCACCAAGTTTCCAGGCTGCTTTCTGTGGTCAACCAGTGCTTTTCACACAAAGTTCCTCCTTCAGCATCTCTCAACGTGACCGTACTACCTTCTCCCAGAGAACCTGCAAATTTGTTACTTATTTGGATCTGGGCTTCTATAGCTGTTGTTTCTATTTAGCTAATTGGTCACAGCTGATGATAGGTAAAAGCCCTGACTGAGATCTTCATTAACCCTTTCTGGTTTGTTATTTTTGAACTGTGCCTAGTTTACCACAAAGCCTCTAAAAAAAACCCTCAAAAACCTGAACTCATCTCACCTTACATAAGCCACAAACTCATAACTGTGTTTTGTAACTGCAAGTGCACTGCTGAAATTTAAACACAATGTTTAAAAACCACTCTGTATAGTATACAAAGGTACACAGTGCAACTACTAAAATGTAAAATTCGGGAAAAATTTCTAGAATTTATGGGGTGGCATAGTATGAAAAAACTCAAAAAATGTGTCTTGCCAAGACATACGAGCCGAAAAGCAGACATTGACCAGTCTTACCTAGTGCTACTGAAGGAAGTTCCCTTCTTGAGTTCAGCGAGTGATGGGAGAATGTAGCTCAAATAACATTCATGATTAAGCCTTGAAGGTACATAGAAGACCACAACAGTATGATCTGGAGATTTTTTTTTTTTAATGCGTATTCAGTTTATGATGTTTGGCTGTCTCTGTTTATAACAAAATGACAATATATTCCTTTAGATCCCTACAATCTGAAAAACTTCTCAATATAAAATAAATTGCTTGTCCACTTTTCCAAAAGCCCAGTGGATTTTACTTTAATAACCATTAAGTTGTTTCCAGAACACAATAACTTTATGTATTAACTCCAGCTGGTTCAATATTTATACATCTTTTCAAAGACCTAAACAGTTCAGACAAGAAGCTGACAGCAAGTGTCTCTTTAAACTTCACAGTTTCTTACTGAAAGCTGGATAATAAAGATAAGAAAAAAGGTCATCTTGCCAAGGATACAGTGTTAGGAATAGCACTTGGAAAGGCAAAACTCACTTTAAATATACTTCCAATGATGTGAGTATATTCCAAAACATGTAAAAAAGGAAAATTTCATTTCATGCATATCTGTTAAAAACTTCACTGCTTCACACTAATGAACAATAATGTTTTACAGTCTTTGTTATAGGAAGCTCTAATAGATTTGTAAAGTACATTATATTTATAACTGGAAGTGATCACATATCACAAATACTGCTTACTTTTTAAAGGAGTTCCTTTTATATAGATGGCTCTGATACAAACTTACTGATCTTCCCAATTTCACTGCAGTCTAACTGCCTTTGTAATTTCTACTTTACTGCAGCTTCTACTTTATGGCAGTATACCATTCATAATCTTTTGATTTCTAGAAGAAATTGTACAAGGTGAAAGCTCCTTCAGGACCACTGAAAAAAATCATACCACTGAGCCGTAAATCCGGACTGAGTGCACTCATCTGTCATACTCTAGTATTATGGTATTGTCTGTAATTAAAAAATTGTTGAGATTATTACTGAAACTAATGCCTCATGCAACGTTTCTACCTCTGCTGTGCTAATGGAATCCATGATCTATAATTTACATGCCCAGCCTCCTCATAGCCTTTTTTGAAAATTTGGGTTCCTCACACCAAACCAGTGATCTAATCTGTAATTACTACCATACCCTTCTAAACAATCTGTGTGAAAAAGGAAACTGCACCTCACAATATTCAAGAGGAAAAACAGACCTCCTCCTCTTCCACTGAGAATACAGGGAACAAGGAGCAATGCTATGCAGCACACTGATATTAGATACCCCCAGCTCTGGTAATGGGCACATAAGGAGGGTCAGACCATCATCTGCCTTTTGCACAGTAGAGCAGGTGTCAGAACAGCGATCCTGATCTAGGCATGGAGCGAGCTGAGGTTCAGGCTCTACTCAGTCCAGGGGGCTCATGGTCTACCTAAACAGGATCATGCTCCGTCCTTTTACTTGAAATGGGGCCGTACGCAACCAGAAATTCAAAAGCCATGACGCTCAAAGCACAGCAGGCAGAACCAAAGTTAGACACCAAGATGGAAGGAGCATACTCTGGAGCTCTGGATCCTGCCCACAGGGAACATTCTCCATCTTCCCCTTTTCAGAGGAGTGTCCAGATCACCCGAGCAGTCAGATTCCCTCTAATCGCTTCTCCTTTTGCCACCTGATTAATCCACTCTCACAGCTATAAAAATAAGTATGCTCCACAGGATGCCTAGGGCTATGTAGGTATAGTTCCTTCTCAGGCTCAGTGCTTTCCTACCTCATGGACAATTGCTTTTCTTACTGTATTATTGTTCAAAATTAGTTTAGTTGCAGTTCTGACCACACATGATATTTCAGTCGTTTCTGTGGACTCAGGCAAAACTTAGCTAATAACTCTCTGAAAGCTGAGTCTGTAGGGCAAGTAGGAAAGTGCCTGCTGGGTTGAATCGTCTTGGAAAGGAAGAAAATTGGATGTCTCTCTAAAGCTTAAGTGAGGTTTAGGCATCTGATGTCTGGGGCAGGTGCACTGTCTTCTACTCAATGAATTCATATTCACTGAAGACTTGAATCTAGTATGACAGAAACTTCAGTGAAAACTGGCATAACCTATTAGATTATCCAAAAATACACACAGGTTGTCAAGTTCTGTGAAGAAAAGCAAAGGCTCTGCACTTTTGTCTCCTGTCTGCTGCAGTGTCAATATGTATTGTTGTTGGCAGGAAGAACTGAAACTCAAGTACAGAGCTAGGAAATGGCATGCAGGTAAAGTCTCCGAAGCAAAGCTATGGACTACAAGTTGCCAGATATCAAACACCACCATACAATAGCCAGTTCCACCTGGAAACGTGGGAAATAGATGGCGAAAGACTATAGTTTCTGTGTCTGTATCTATTTCTTCTTCTTTTATTTTAAAAAGAGAAATGTCCTACTTTAAATTTGAGAAAAAACTTTTGATCTAAACCCGAAAGAAATACTAAGGAAATATAAATATACCTAGAAAGAGCAGCCTGTCAGAGAATGGCATGTGCAAATCGGCTGCACAGAAAAGCCCAGCCAATCAAACAGAGAAAAAAATTCAATCTATGTGCTTTTTAGTCATCCTGATAGCATAATTATTTCCATGCTTTGGTATGTTCTGTTTAAACAGTTCAGGAAAAAACTCATTGTTATAGATTTGCTACCAAATTCGAGACTCCCACAAGCAAGCCTTGTTCAAAGACAGTCCTAGAGGTACATGCATATACATTTTGCTCTGCATTCACTGGATTTTGTATCCATCTACCTTATGAAGTAAGATGTTGGGAAAATTGTATTTCTTAATTTTAATGAACATAGGACACGTGCAGTGTCATTATTCATAACATTTACAGACACATCTAAACACTTCTGCTTGAAAACAATCAGAATATTTATTTTGATACTTTCGATTTGCAACTATGCGTAATACGATAATTTAACAATTTCTATTCACAGCATGCCAGTACCGCTGAAACACCTACATCTAGCTAGTCAGCCAAAATTCCTGCTAATTGTTCCAATTGAGCATGAAATTTGTTGGCAATTTTGTTCAACACAAATCATATATTTCTATCCAAACAATTTCTATAGTCATCTGATTATGCAGTACACCTGCCAAATAAATTTTGTGAAGTGGAAAGATACGTTTTTGTCAAAAAAACCTAAACAAAATCTGTTTTTCAGAACTAATTCTGAATTCACAGTTCCTGTAGCTCATAAGCTATAAGAAGAGGTTTTATTTTCTTGTTCATATGAAATATAAGGGCATCAAGCTGCATGTAGAAAAAGTTTCCTATACATCATGTTTAAGGCACTCTTACAATGTCTGTTTGCCTGGGAGTAAATTGACACAACAGAAACAACCTAATACTGTATTTTCTGTACATTTGGAGCCTGGACACATTCCAGAATCAATCTAGAATTATTAAAAAATTTCTTTAAGAGAAGGACTTTGTCAAAACAGCAAGTTTTTAAGTGCTGTATATATTTTAACAACAAACATACACAGAAAAGCTTGGCCTACACGAAAAAAATGATGTGGCTTATTCCAAGCAGCATTTCTCAGACTATTTTTAGATTTCCCATATGCCAAAGGAAAAAACTATTACTTAGAAGTCTTAAAATATTAACTTGATTGTTAACTTTACATTGACTAGAGTTAATACACACAGCACACACAAGAATCACGTCTGTGACCAGTATGCCTAGTATGTCTGGATTAGGATTTTTTCTGAATCACAGATTCAGAAAATTCACACATTACTCGACCTAAATTTAAAGAGAAGCAACAAATTCTTACGCAAATGTAAAGATACTTAATTGGGCAGAGCCACACCGTTGTACATGGCCACTGAACAAGGAACTAAATAGTGTGAAATCTAAAATTCTTATTTCATAAAAAACAGTTATTATATGAAGAAGGAGATATTGCAGGGATCAAAAATGCTGCTTTCAGGTAAACGCTTTTCTCTAATGGAAGAATGTGAATTTTGCATATGATATAACATCCCTCACACATGGTATCACAAAAGAATACCCATGGTGAACCAATCATTTGCAAAGAAGAAAATAGATGTGAAGGTAGGATTTTAAAAAAGGTGACGCAATAGATTAGGAGAAAATTTTTCAGATGAATAGGATCAAGGGAGTGGGCAGAGAAGAATGGAGTGAGCCATCAAGGTCAAAGTGTAGCACAAGGTAATAAAATTCTTGAGGCAGTGGACATCAAATTTAGCATGATCTTTGAGTAATACAGAAAACCAGAAAATATGATCCAGTGCAGAATCTTCTCTTCAGTGTCAGGTGTATCATCTGACTACATTTCTCAGAGATGTAGTAGTACAGGATGCCTGGATTTTGAAAGGCTATAACAATGGTAAGATAAAAACAATTACATCATGAATACAGACTTCAAGGAGAATATTGAAGCTATTCCAGAATGGATTGGTGGACATATTAGGCAGAACTACAGTAATGGAGAGACTAGGACCAGAGATGACTTAACACTTTCTGAACTTGCGAGAAAACTGAGGATATAAATTGATGAAGATAACAGCAAAAGTGAACAGAAATATTCAGTAACAGAAAACTAATAGTTCAATGAAGATAATTAAAGTGTTCAAACAATAGAAATGGAAAATTTTCCAGAAGCATGCAGAAAGAAGAGCTAGATGGCAATCAGAATAATAATAGAGAGAGCTGATAGGACAGAAATTAATGGGGGTATAGGTACAAGGTACCTGAGAAATGTTTGTCTAACCTGCTCTAAAAAGCTTCCAGTGAAAGAAATTCCATCACCTCCCCAGGCAATTGCTTCCAGTGATTCAGCTTTATTATGAGAAATTTTTCCCTGATATCCAGCCCAAACCTCCTCTATTTAAGTCCATTACACCTTTGCTGCCTACAGTGCGCACAAAGAAAAGATTGTTGCCCTCCTGATTGCTACCAACCCTTTGCATATTTGAAGGTTATTATTTTGATTCCTTTCAATAGTCTACTCCAATTTCCTTGACTTTTCCTTGTAGTCATATTTCATAAGTCCCTGATTGCTCACATTATTCTCATCTAGATTCTCTCTCCTTTGGTCCTCCTTGAGCTGCATTGCCACAAACCAGATGCAGTAATTAGTGGAACCCTTTCCAAGGGAGCTTGGCTTACAGACATAACATATGGACAGTATGGATAATCCAAATGTGGAATTAGAAAAGGGTAAAAAAAACCCCATCACACACTTTGCTAGGAAAGAAAAATATTACTTAGGAAAACTACAATCAAACTCTGGGATGTGAGTGCTAAAAACACCAACTCCTCATATGCGCCTCCAAAGCCTTCTAAGGGGCAGGTTACAAATAAACAATGAAATCTTCATCTACGACATTAAAAATAATGAATGGCATAGGTGTTTCTGAACTATGTTTCTGCTCCCTTGAGTCCAGCTACAGCTTGCACAGTCCCTGAAATCATTCAGAACAACCTGACACTTGTTCAATGTGATCCTGACTGAACTGGCTCACAGGCTGTATCCTACACTTGTCATTACACCTCCCTCAGCACTAAGCCTGACAAACACAGAAACGTGGATTAGACAGTGAAACTACCCTTCCCCACCCAAGAGAATACCTGTTTTTCCCACAAGCAGTACGGGATAATGTCTAGTTATCCTACTGTAACAATAAAAAATAATCAGATTTGATTGCATTTTAAACATCTATAATAAATAATTAATATAGTGTACTAATATCATCTTCGAAGTTCGCAGAGCTCAGTTCCCACTAAGCCTGCGTGAGCAACACCTGTAACTTTGTGAATTATATAGCATAGCTTTTGAAGGAAGCAAGAAGTGTAAGTATAATGGTTTTTGATAGCTCCTGTTGCCAAAAATGTATTGCCTTATGGTCACTGACAGCTAGACAACCACTCTAAGGACAATTTCATCATTGCCTTCAATAAATTTTTCATTTCTTATAAGGGGATTGAATTTATCCTCTGACACTGAGACTAAAATTAGGAACTGAGACTATCAAGGGCCAATCTGATGGTCTGTAACAAAGAGTTGGGAAGAGTCTGTTCCTTGATATTAGACATTATGTCATCAAAATAATGCAGGTGTAACATTGACGAAGCATACAACTAGTTTCATTTTGTACAAAATAATGAAGTATGCTTAGGTTGAAGTTTCAAAAATTACTAGCCTAATTTTCAAATTAAATAAGAAAACAAACCAAACTTTTATTGTATTTATTGGATTTATTTGTAAAGCAAGCTAAAAAGTCCTGACATCTTATTGGCATGAGAAACCACCCACACAGCTCATTAGTATAAATGTCAATTACCTAAACCCAGCAAACCTCTGGTACAGGATTTTAATGGGTTTTCATAAGTCATTCTGATTTCCATTAGCCATTCTTGGTATAATGACAGCTACTGGTGTCAGTGTACACCTTCCAAATCTTTTACTAATATAAATGAGAAATAATGGTCAATCTTTGTTTCATATTTATCAGAAGTGCCTGAAATTCAAAACTTATATACCATAAATATTAAGAATTACTGTATGTATTTTCTGAAGAAATAATTATCAAAGAACATGAATTTGAAAAAAAAAAAATCCAAGCAATATTGTAAAGCTATCAAATGGATGATCATCATAAGAGCAGCTCTGCACTTGGTTCTTATGCAGGCAACAAGACACCTGTCTTTACTCCAGCAGATGTAGCACAGTAGATGCTGCTGTCCAGAACCCAACATGACCATACATTAGAGTTTACAGAAGTGCCCACCTTAGCCCACAAGCCTAAGGAAAGAATCTGCCTCTGTTTCAGAAAAAAAATATGGGCTCTGAACGAACTGAAAAATACCCAGAACTTAGGAAAAGCAGGACAGAAAAACATTATTACTTATTACATTTCACTTAACATACAGATTAACTAAAATGACTGTCAGCACCACAGTGGAAGTGACTCTTCCACAGTGATTTATAGTTGAGGGAAAAAAACTTTGCTGAAAGGAGGCTTAGAATATGAAGATAGCCAAAGTGATTCAGCTTTTGGGATTTAAGGAGCAGCGAAAAGCAACCAAGTCTGGAAATGGCTTAGAAGTCTAGGAAAAAAGAAATGAAAGGAATAAAAAACATTTTAACACTGAGGGCGCTGAGTGTCACAAAGAGTTGTATCTATTGATCTATGATTGTACTCCACTTTTTATGATTCTGGTATTGAAAAAATTATAGTGGAATGACAAAATGCCACAATATTGTCAAACTCTGGCCAGGGTGCTTCTGCTGTTTACTTACTCTGCTCCTTAACAGCCTGTGCTGCATGAAACTGCTAACAAGGACACCTTAGAAATTCTTTCTTTCCTTTTACCTGTCCCTAGAACACCAGCCACTTAACTGTAAGCCCCTGTTGACTGTTCCCTTCTTGGGATCCAGGGGTTCACTGGCTTCCAGACTTCCCTTCCCCTCCTCCACCAGAGTAACTTTAAGCTGCTTTTACTCTCTGCAAGAGGGAGGTGGAAGAGTGAGGGGTGGCCTGCCTCCAGCCTCACCTTCCTTCCCAAGAGCTTATGATTTCATCACTGCTAAGTAGGGAAATGGCAATCGTAATGGAAGCAGATGAAGATGCAGATGAGGGCTGGCATGGGTTAAATAGGATAATCATGCCCCAGCAGAAGTAGGGATTGCTTCATAGATTTAGAATTCGGATACTACCATGCTATCAATACCAAGAGGGAAGGAGGGCAAGGGAAATACTATCTTTGCTTTCTTTTGTGTTAGGTTGCAGCTGACAATAAGATATTTAATAGTTGATTGAAGTCCAGGATGGCAAGATGAGACCTGTTAATGTCATGTTGTGATTTAGTTACACAGAAAGGAAGCCCGAAGAGGTAAAGATTGATGAATAATATGGTTTAAATTGTGAAGAGCAAAGGCTATTGTCAATGCCTGAAAACCCACTTAGACAGCAGGAAACAGAAGGAATATGATGCAGATTAAAGTTTTTTGAAGGGGTTAAATATCAACATACTGCCATGCTGTTGGCAAAACATTAAGAAAGATAGGCTGGCTGGTAAGGTCTCCAAAGCACAGAAGAGAAAGCCCAAAATAACAGAGATACAACTCTCTTTTGTAATGTTTTCAGGATTTTATTTTAATCAGTTGCAAATTGCTGCTATGTAAAAATAGATCCAAATATTATGAGTTGTATTATAAGTATCTAAACTAGGCAATCATTTTAAGTACGGTATTCATATTCTTATTTTTTAGATATGCTTTCCAAACACTGTGCAAAAAGTGCCTTATTACTGCAAACCAAAACTCTACAGAGAAACAGTTGATTGGATATTTACAAATAAATGCAAACAATAAAAGAAAAGCTAACCAAATGGCATGCTGGAATTCCCATGCAGATAGTCACATGAATATTGTAGAAAACCACCATGACGTAAGGCCGGTGACATTAATGAACAGCAGTCTTACTATGCAGTTGAATGGAAGACCTGAAGTAATGCAGGGAACAGTTCAATGACATTACACCCATGGATCAATACAATGTCATTGGAAGTGCCGGACTTAGTACAGTCAATAAGAGCATATCAACAATGTGCGAATATCAGTGAGTAACACTGATATTTGAGTAACAATGTCAATAAAAGTGTGAGGCTCGGGAATGCAATGCACCACCATTACAACTGGAAGTCCTGGAATAGCAGTGCAAGATCTCCACAATGACAGTGGAACATTTATATATTTACTATATATTCCTCATTTTACACCAAACGATCTCTAACTTTAAACGATCCCAATGGGCATCAGATATCACAGAATTATTGAAATAGTCCTATTAATAAGTAGTTATAATTCTTTCATCCAGCCCTGTTGTTTAAGCATTGCATCATGGAAATACATGCATCATCCAAATTCTCTTCAGTCTGAGAGAAAGCTGAGAATGAAGAACAGAATGGCCACTACAACTTACAGTGTCCTTTTGCAAATTGAGGCTAGAACGGGAATAGAAGCTTAATATAGCTCTTTCTTACAGAATATACATCAAAGGACAATCAATACCCTGAATCACATTCATTTAATCCTCAGCACAATGCTTTATTTTTATATAGATCTGTATATTGTACTTCCAAGGAAACTTTGGATGAACTTCATTCTGTATATAACTATGTATTAATGAGGAAAAAACACGATGGATACTGAATACTAAAAAATTACTAGAAAATGCTAGACTAGGAAGAAAAAGCTAATAAAAACTGTAAAATGTAATTAAAATATTTTAGCATCTATCTCTTTTAGTGCTAAATAAAAGACATGAGAAAAGAAAATGTGGCAATTAACTTGTGATGTTTGCTTCTAAAGTTTAATTAAATAATCAGTATATACAGAATGAGAGTTTGGATACTTCAGCTCCCACTCATTGTTTCCCTCGGAAAAGACAACAGAGAAAATGTTCCCAGATACGAGTGTAGAAACAATGAAATCACATTTTAAAAAAGTTAACTTTTAACTACAGGCTAATGTGTCCTCTGCCTGGGGACCTGGAGAGGTCTTCTGCTCCAAGATGAAAGCAGACAGAAATATGGTGATATTGGCTAGGAATCTGAGGGTTCTAGTATTGCTTAGAAAACACTGGCTTTGGCTTTTTCAGAGAAATATGGCATTTTTATTCACTACCTATCCCAAATATTTAAATTATGCCAGCAAGAAAAAATGTGATTGCTTCCTATACAGTAGCAGGACAGAGCACCTCAATTTGATAAGTACTCAAGAGCTGATTCTTTTTCTTTCTGCTATGAATCTGTTTTTCCACATTGCTCACTTCTCCATGAACCTTAGAGATTTGATGGAGTGTATTTAATCTTCCATTGAAAGAGGCTATTGAGAAAAATAAGAGAAGCTTTGAATTTAAGAGGAATTGGCAGCAATGAAAAGTACAATCTTGAAAGATTTCAGAGCTATAACACCTCATTCGCAGGTCCCACCATAAATAAGATAAAGTAATAACTGTAAACACAATATTGTAAATAAAAGGAAAGGAATAGAGGATTACGATCTACCAAAAGCCCAACCTAGATTAGGTATTCATTATTACCCACATATTGTAATTCTCCCTCTATTTTCAGGTGAAACTTCCAGAATCCATTTCATGCATTATTACACTATTCCAATATCACATTGCCTTGCATATTATTATTTCTTTTCCAATGTACTGCAATTACAATAAAAGAATGCAGTAACGTAGCCATTATCTGCAGACAAAAATATGCAGTGTACTCTGTATTCTTTAAACCTGTACACACAATACCGAAATTCGTCTCACAGCTGCTTTATTTATTTGTTTGCTGTAATGTCTGTTAATTAAGATAGATGTTAACTAGGGGGCACTGTGTACTTGAAGGACCGAGAATGAGGTTTGCTCCCTCCTTAATGCCTTCGTCTTGTGTTCCTTCAGCTCACATCCATCATGAAAGGACTGCCAGGTGAGGTGGCTGTCACTCCAGCCCAGGCTAATAGATTCTCCAGTGGCTTTTGTTACAGTTCATGTCATGCTACTAAAACTATGCGCCTTGAAAATGGCATAACACATGTAGCTGAGACTTGTCAGCTCCAGGTAATCAGACGCTGTTTGGTTTCAGAAGCAGATGCAGATGAGACTAGCAATATAAATATGCAAATCACAATGGTCCCTTGTCAGCACCACTGTTCCTACCTCTAATGGCCCTCGTAGAAAGTCTGTTTGCTCAGCTCCTACTTCCAGTGCTACATCGACAGAAGCAAAGGGGCGGCTGGCCATCTGCTGTCGCTCCCGCATAAGTTGCTGATGGGGAAAAAATGATGTTTTAACAAAACATTAAAAAATACACCAGATATTAGTCTTCCCTATTATACCTCCCATTAAAACATAAGAATGCAAATAGCATGCAAATAGTAATATTTGTAATATTAAAGGGAGAAAGTTTTACTACATTTTCATCATCTATATTTCCTCGAAAACTGAGCCTGGAGGGCTTATGTTGTCTACAAATAGTCTTTCAGCTTGAACTGTGATGAAATCTCCAAATGAAACCTTCCCTAACTGACTGCTCACTCTAAATAACTTTGCTATTTATGCAAGTTGCAAGCAAATATGGGAAACGGTCGGTAAAAATAGTTGAAACTTAATTCCACTGATAATGCATGCATTAGTACACCTGCCAAGAGAAAGACCACTTGGCCTTCAAATTTTCATACTTCACTACCAAGCCAGATGGAGTTAATAGTGTCAGGACCCATAATTTTATGCACTATTTTTTCTGCAGTTGCTTATATATGAAGAATAACGTGTCAGGATCAGGAAGCCTGCATCAGTGTATTTGAATACGATCAGCTATGCTCACAGAGCTTGTATAATCCCTTCCAATCATACCAGTGTGCACAGAAGTCCCAAGCAAAACCACAAAGCTAACTCATATTTCTTCCTCAATCTGTAATTACAATGCTTATTAAACCATGATGAATAAAAATGATGACCAGCACTAGATATTGCAGATTTTACTTCACCGGTTTAGTGC
This sequence comes from Rhynochetos jubatus, assembly GCA_027574665.1. Classification (NCBI taxonomy): domain Eukaryota; kingdom Metazoa; phylum Chordata; class Aves; order Eurypygiformes; family Rhynochetidae; genus Rhynochetos; species Rhynochetos jubatus. The sequence goes on along the minus strand of CM050655.1, from coordinate 34,211,122 downwards.
AACTAATAAAAGCATTATTAAATATTTAAAGTGGATGAGTCGTGCAATTAAAGTTGTGCGCTCCTTCAACTGAACAGGATGTCACAGTTTCTTGAAGAGACAAAATGCTTGCAAAAATGTTTTATTAGAAAAGATCTAAGTTTCATTTTCTTAGCATTTTTCTTCAAGCTTAAGACGTTAGGAACTGATATTTGAATGTAAATGACACTAGCACTGTGACGTACTCTTCCCAAAAGCCTTTCAAGTAATAAAAGGTATGCAAGCAAATATTTGCTGGCAAGTTACTAATAAACACTCTTGATTTACGGTCTGTTACAAAACAACTTGACAAAGACCACAAAAATTTAAAGCATCAAATACTAAGTCACTAAACAGTAAAATTACTATATCTAGTTCCTTTTCTTCCTCAAATAACAAAAATTAACGAAAGCAGTGTTATTAGAGCAGTCCTGCCATATGGAACTCATTACAGTATTGTAAGTCTACAGAGCTATTGGCAAATGCTTACTTTTTAATGGGAAACCAAACATTGTTTTAAACAAATAGAAACGCTTGGGGAAAGTATTCAAATGAGCAAAATAACCTAATGCACCAAATGCACAAACAATTATTTAAAAGATTTACTTAGTACAGACAGTAAAGGAATGTGTATGTGATATGCTCTCTGGTTTTTAAGGCTAGCCGGTTTCTTCACCTCTGCTCCTGGTCATGCGTTAAGTAAAACCTTTTCATTCACAAGGTAGTCACTGTGATTTTGATACTCTCTCATTTAGGAAGAGTACTAAGAAGATTCTTAATTAGCTCTGTAAACATGAATGAAAACTTCAAAATGTTTGGCTGCCCATGAAGCGCTGCTGAGCTTGGCAGCTGAGCACTTGCACATCAAAGTTCTCTGTGCAAAATACTGCTTCTTTCTGTTCAGCATTTTAAAGCTCCCTGGAAGGTGCAGATGAGGAAAAATAAGATGCAGTGAGGAGAAACACAGGAAGTTCTTATGATGTTTAATATCAGTTTTGTGGTTGGAAAAGGTCGCTAAATCCCACCATCTGCAATCGTCCGTCTATCAAGACTGGGCTAAAGGCAAAGTTCCAGTTACAGAAAATCTCGTGAGTTGGATTATCCCACGGCAGAAGGCATTCAGGTGTGACATTCTGTGCTCCAGTCACACGCTGTCTTCATGTAGACCCATATGGGTATGAGGAAATTCCTGTAATTCAGCCATAGGCCAAGAAACAGGGAAACTCCAATCATGGGTATTATAAGAAGAGTGAAAAAACTCTTCCTTACCTATTTTGTATCAGTCAAAGAGAATGAAAATC